>OZ012740.1:480068196-481268196 GCA_963859935.3 Lathyrus sativus | reverse complement strand
TGAAAGAAAAAAAATGACAACAGTTTTATAAACTTACCATGGTAATAGTGTAAGAACAAGAAGAATTGCGTATTGAGTGATTGAGTGATTGAGAAGATTTATGAAATGAAGGTAGAATAGGAAGAGAGTTCTAATAATTTAAATTATTTATATTGCATAATTCTTTAATGGATATGATCAAATCAAATCTTTTCAATATTTTTTTAAAATATTATATTAATATATTTATTATAATGAATTAAAATTAGAGAAAGGTTCGGAAGCAGTTACTTATGCAAAATGATATTTATTATAATGCCTGCCATTTACGAATTGAAATAGTATTTATAAAACACTTTAACATTTATATATAATGCCTGCCATTTACGAATTGAAATAGTATTTATAAAACACTTTAAACGAACACTACATAATATATTGATCAATGTTTAATGTTATAGAAATGACCGTGTCAAAATATATTAGTCTAATTAACAAATTACCATCTATCACACTAATATATTTCTAGCATAAATTAATATATTTTGAGGGTGTCCTATAGTATATGCTTTGAAGTTTGAACATTAGCAAGAGATTCGAAGTCTCAAAATGATAAAAATAGTTAAAACTCAATTCAACATTTATATATATTGACGTGGCTTCCAAATGTGAATTTATATTAAATAAATTAATTTAAATTTATTATTTTATTTAATAAATTAAAACAAAATAATTTCTAATATTAAATGTCTTAGATAGTCTTATTTTTCTTCTTTTCAAATGTTTTGTTCATTTTTATTTAGAAGTGTCATTGTTGAATGTTTATCACTCATTAAATATTACGGCAGAATCTTTATGAAGATTCTATATTTGTTATTTTCTTTCAACTCTAACCAACAAAAAGTCCAAGTATAATCACTACGCGCTGCACGTTTTAAACTTTTATTTATTTTTCAATTGATGCATTTCTGCTATTTTATGTTTAAATTAATATATTCTTTCGTTTATAAAAAGCAACGAATAGGAAAAGCGGCTTAGGGACCCGTCATATTCTAAAATTAGCCTTAGTTTTTTCTCACTTTTCATCTGACTTTTGGTCCATGGTTCATCTAGATATTCATAGTCATTTAGATCATTCATTTACAAAAAAAAAAATTCCAAATAACATCATTAATTCAAAGGTAAGATGCTTGATGGGTTGTAAATGCCTATTACATTATTTACCCAATCCGTTGCAGAGGTAACATGCTTGTTCTTATTATGACGCTAAAATTGTACCAATTTTATATAAATACAACACTTCCCTTAAAATATGGTACTATATGATGCAAACAATCATACTTATCATAGTTCACACCATACAGAAACACAACAACAAGAAATCAAATTATAAAGTTTTAAAATGAATATAAAATCTAAATAACATGTTACTCAGTCATTTCAATAAATAATTTTAAGCAACTAACAAGACAATATTATGGAACACAATCACCATCATCATAATCATCTTGTTTATAAATTCCTTAATACATCTCCCATAACTGAATTGAATTTCCACCATCCATGCTAGCAATTACTATATCTTCACAAGGATTTTAAGAAAGGCCACTTATTTCACCTAAATGACCATGATGGAAATAAACGTTGTCGTACTTGCTTCTAGGGGTGAGAAAAACCCAACCCAACCCGAAGACTCGTCCCAACCCAATATAGGTGGGGTGAGTTCGGGTTGACCCTCGGGTTATCCAACCCGTCCTAATATTATGAATGAAAATGTGATTTTATTTATTTATTTATTTAATTTATTGGTATATTTAGATTATTCCAAACTTCTAATAGACTTTTCCACTTTTCACCTCATAATTTAATATATGCACTAAGTAAATACTAAGTACACATCTGTTCTCTTACATCATGTTTTTTATTTTACATCTTCTTACTGTGTTTTAGGAAAAATAAAAAAGTGATGACATATTATCGGGATTTTTACAGGTTTAGGTACGGGTTAGGGTCATTAAAATAACCCGATCAAAATTTAGGACAGGGTTAGGGTTAGTCATAACCCATCCCGACCTGTCCCTTGCTCACCCCTACTTGCTTCAACATCTATATCATTTTGCTTATATGATCAATCTTACTAATATCTCAAATAATCACTTTCTCAATATGGCATCCAGAAGCAAATATTGTCTCATTATTTGGATTACAATCAACCCGAAAAACACATCCATCCTCTTGCTTAAAAGTGTGAACACATTGATACATAAAGAAACCTGTGATGAAAATTTTCTGATCTCTGTATGTATTCATATCTGGAAATATTTATACAAAGAGGCTCATAAACCCCTCTCCTAAGATTAATCTATACAAATTGATATTTTTGGAAATATCCTATGTTTACAGCCAGACCACAATAGAGAGCAATTATGTGGTATTAATATGGGAAAACTAGCACTCTAATAGCCATTCATTTTCTTCTAAAAATATTTCTTCTGTAATAATTACATTATCCCCCCCCCCCTCAAGTTGGAGCATGTAAATTACATATGCCCAACTCGCTTAACAAGGAAGTGAATTGAGTGGTCCCAATAGCCTTAGTAAAGACATCTGCTAGTTGTGTTTGTGTAGAAACATAAGCTGGTGCAATATTCCCAGTAAGGTATTCGTCACGAATGTAGTACCAGTCCACTTCAATGTGTTTAGTTCGCTCGTGAAAAACCGGGTTCGTGACGATATGAAGCGTCGCTTGACTGTCACAGTGAATTTTCATAGGTTGAGGATGTGAAATACCAAGAGTTAAAAGAAGACGCTTTTAACCATTTCAGCTCTCCTGTTATAGCTGCCATAGAACGATACTCAGCCTCAGCGGAGGAACGAGATACAGTTTGTTGTTTTTTAGTCTTCCAGGAGATTGGAGAAAATCCAAGGAAAACAAACCATCCAGTAAGAGATCTATGAGTTAAAGGACAGCCGGCCCAATTGGAATCACACCAACCAGACAATTGCATGTCACAGTCCCTTCGTAATAAAACACCTTGTCCTGGGTCCCCTTTCAAGTATCAAACTACTCTGAGAGCAGCCTCCCAATGATCTACTTTAGGTTCCTGCATAAATTGAGAGAGAACATGCACACAATATGAAAGCTCAGGTCTGGTAAAACACAGGTAAATAAGGCGTCCAACTAATCGCCTATACTGTTCTGGATGAGGAAACGACACACTTGTAGTGAGTGTCAACCGATGATTCTGTTCAATTGGCACATTTGATGGCTTAACTCCCATAAGCCCAGTTTCGGCTATAATATCTAGAGTATATTTACGTTGACAAAGAAATATATCAGCTGAGGATCGCGCCACTTCAACTCCTAAAAAATATTTAAGAATCCCCAAGTCTTTCATATGAAAGCAATCATGTAAATAGGATTTAAAATTAGTGGTAGCATCATGATTATCACCTGTAATAATGAGATCATCAACATACACCAACACTACAATGTGTACCCCAGGTTTTTGTAAGACAAAAAGTGAATAATCTGAGTGAAATTGCAGAAAACCATAGTGTTTCAGAGCAGCTGACAACTTTGCAAACCAACAACGAGGCGCTTGCTTAAGTCCGTATAGGGACTTATTAAGTTTACATACTGTGTCGAACCTTTGTGGACGAAATCCGGGGGGAGGCTTCATGTACACAACTTCTTTAAGGTCTCCGTGTAAAAATGCATTATGCACATCCATTTGATGTAATTCCCAATCTCTTGAGGCTGCAACGGCTAACACTGTACGAACCGTAACCATTTTAACCACAGGTGCAAACATCTCTGTATAATCAATTCCTTCCTTTTGATGGTTTCCAAGGATTACTAGTCATGATTTGAACCTTTCTACACTTCCATCTGATTTATGCTTTATTTTGTACACCTATTTGTAGCCGAGTACTTTCTTCCCGGGTGGCAGTTCTGTTACTGTCCAAGTTCCATTGGTTTCAAGTGCATGTATTTCACTTTGGAGAGAGTGAAAAATTGGATGGGCTCAATCTTATAACAATATTCGTCACATAGTGTTGTAAGCGAGTAGAAGGTTGTTTGATTCTGTGTCCTCTACCTAACGTTGGCTCGGTTATTGACGTAGATGTATCTGTTGTATCTTCCTTGTCCATGTTTTGCGGATCAGCATCGTGTCGCTACTATGAAAAAAGGTGTCGGCAAATACAAAAGGGTCGCCACCTATCGTTATTTATCTCAAAGGAGGGAAAGGAAACGATCAGGATAAACCTAGCGAAAAGGGATAAGATCGGTCATCGCAACTAAATCTCGGGTTCGGGAGTCAATTACGCAAGGGGAAGGTATTAGCACCCCTCACGTCCGTTGTACTTAACGGGATCCACGCTTGCGTTGTTTATCTAAAAGGGTTGTTTAACTATCTAACTAAAAGGTTGGGTTAAAAGAGAGAGAAAAAAAGGGAAAAGGAAAAGGAAAAAGGACTTGACAGAGCGTCGCTGCTCTGGGCCTACGTATTCCCTTGTGCAATGGGAAAGTCATAGTCAACGTAGTTCGACTAACTACGGGTGATGGGGGAAGGTTGCTCGCCAAGACATCGCATCTTGTGCCTACGTACTCTCAACAGGTATGAGAGATCAGAGCGAACGTAGTTCGGGATAAAACGGAACACAGGTTTGTTCATCTGGTTTTTACCCGAGTAGGGTTAACACACAGTTCCAGCAGTTTGGTGTATGCAGCTCGACCATTGGAGACTTACGCGTTACCATTTGCGGTAGAACTGAGACTTAACAACACTCTTTTATATGAAAAGATTTTCCTTGATTAGAGAGCCCCAAATGGAAAAAGGAGTTTGATGTTTGTGTTTGTCTTTTAAAGGAAAGAAGTGTTTTTGGATGAATGTTTGTAATTCATACTGCACTAGAGACTACGACTTAGGAGCGAATGCGTCGCATATCGTCCGAAGAACATACACTAACACTCTAGATAATTGAGAGGCAACCGCCCAATCATCATTTCCTAAGTAGCTTAAGGCTCGTAACATACAATACTCATTAGCCTTTATTAGATGTTTTGTTATTGTTTGAAGATGAAAAGAGAATAAGGATACTACATGGGAACTAATCGGAACCTACTGTTATCATGCAAAATGGTCCTAATATTGAATTTTGAAAGGGAACCTATCCTAATATTATCATGCATAGATTGAAACCTAATGTCTATCATCACTCCTCTTGAACAAGGAAGTGAGAACCTAAAGGATCATGGCACATTGGAACAAACAACGATGATACAACAGAAGAAACAATATATAACAACATATAACAGATGCAGATGACGTGCACATGCTATGCATCATTACAAGCAAAGGGAGACGAGCTCAACCTTTAGAATGCAAACAAGGGAAAACACAAATGCAACAACCAAGCAAGTGAGGAAAATGTGTGGGGCTTGAGTCACGACAAGCTCATCTCTACCTTAAGTGCATACAATAATGAAAAAAGAAATATTAAACCTATCATATACTACATCATGCAAACAAGCCCTAAGGCACATACAATCATGCAAGGAAAGCACACAATGATTTAACTAAGTGAAGGGAGACTATGTGGAAACCTAAGGAGTCCACACAACACTCAACCAAGTCACTAAGTTTGATATGCAAACACAAATGCAATAGCAAACCCTTAAAAGCTCATCCTCCTCAACAAACTTCAGGTTCCTCCACAGGAGGAACCAAGCTCATCATGGAGGAGAGCTAGGCATCATTGGGCAGATAATGGAATGTTCTTACAATGCACACTGAGCATCACATGAAGATCAAGAGGAAAATATCAATGAGACATGTAAAACATACAAGGAATGTCCATACATTAGCATGTGGGATTACAATATACAAGTCCTAAGAGATGCATCCAAATGAACAAGCTATACACAAAGTTAAGACCTAAAAATTTGCATACAAACCCTATAATATGTCCCTAACATGGATCAACCAAAGTGAGGTTCACAAACAGTGAATAACAATACATTTAGAATCAATCTAGGTCATGTACACAAGTATGGAATGCATAATGGTGGTGTAACATGAAAAATATGCAAAAAATCGGAAAACAGCCCTAAAAAATCTAAGGAATATTATTGGGGGTATTCATGATGTTAGGAATCTATGGTTAAAATTTGAGCAAAACTCCAATCCTAGGTATGCTAACAGAGGCCAATACCCGAATGTGTTTTATGGATAAGGCAAAGGAAAAGGGTCTTAAATAACTAAACCAAAACCTATCCTAAAGGCCTCTAAAAATTAATAGAAAAATACTACAATGTCAATTGAAGTATCAAGAATCAGCACACAAAATATTATGCATTTATTTGATGTATTGAGCAAGAACGAAAATCACAAAGGCAGACATGTCATTTCTCACAATTACAAAAGCACATGAAATAAAAAATGCACAATTAACTAAAAAAGAAACAAAAAATTCAATTAAAAATTTTGAAAAATTAATATACATGTCCAGGTATGCAAACATATTATTTTCATGATTTATTGAAGTATTTAACATTTTCAAATGAATTAAAATGAAACAGAAAATAAAATGGAAACAAAAGGAAAAAGAAAAGAAATTGTAAAAGCTGTGTGGTGAATAGCAAGTCAGATGCGTGTAAAATGGACATTGGGCTCACACAGGGGGGTGGGGATAGTGATCAGAAACCCAGTCCAATTCAAGAACTCACTAATTGAAACTCACCGTTTCATTTAACTCCTAGTCTACCAATTCAGATGCAATCTTGGCCGTGTATTATAGTCTTAGTCAAATGATCTCATGGCTGGTAAGGTGACACGCAAGCGTATGAGTTTTAAACACAAGATGAGATTTAAACATGGCCGTCTGAACAAACCGGAGCCAAGACACTCACGCGATAAACAAATGAACGAACCGGAGCCAAGACACTCACGCAATAAACGAAAAAACAAACCGGAGCCAAGACACACATGCGAGGAACGGACAAACAAACTGGAGCCAAGACACTCACGCGATAAACAAATGAATGAATCGGAGCCAAGACACTCACGCGAGAAACGAAAGAATAAACCGGAGCCAAGCCATGCACGCGATAAACGAACAAACAAACTGGAGCCAAGACACTCACGCGAGAACCAAATGAACAAACCGGAGCCAAGACACTCACGCGAGAAACGAATGAACAAACTGGAGCCAAGGCGCTCACGCGATAAATAAACAAACCAACCGGAGCCAAGACACTCACACGAAAAACGAACAAACAAACCGGAGCCAAGACACTCACGCGATAAACGAACAAACAAACAGGAACCAAGCCATTCATGCGATATACAAACGAACAAACCCGAGCCAGGACACTCAGACGAGAATCGAACAAACAAAACGGAGTTAAGACACTCACGCGATAAAAAAATGAACGAACTGGAGCCAAGACATTCACGCGAGAAACGAACGAACAAAACGGAGCCAAGAGACTCACGCGAGAAACAAACGAACAAACCGGAGCCAAGACACTCATGCGATAAACGAACGAACAAACCGGAGCCAAGACACTCACGATATAAACGAACGATCAAACCAGAGCCAAGATACTCATGCGATAAACGTACGAACAAACCGGAGCTAAGACACTCACGCAACAAACAAACGAACAAACCGGAGCCAAGCCACTCATGCAATAAACGAACGAATAAACCGGAGCCAAGACACTCACGTGATAAACGAAAAAAAAAACTGAAGCCAAGACGCTCACGCGATAAACAAACAAACAAACCAGAGCCAAACCACTCACGTGATAAACCAATGAACAAACCGGAGCCAAGACACTCACGCAAGAACCAAACAAACGAACCGGAGCCAAGACACTCACGCGAGAAACGAACAAATAAACCGGAGCCAAGCCACTCACACGAGAAACAAATGAACGAACCGGAGCCAAGAGACTCATGTTAGGAACGGACGAACAAACCGGAGCCAAGACACTCACGCGAGAAACAGACGAACAAACCGGAGCCAAGACACTCACGCGATAAACAAACGAATGAACTGGAGCCAAGACACTCACGCGAGAAATGAACGAACAAACCGGAGGCAAGACACTCACGCGAGGAACAAACGAACGAACCAAAGCCAAGACACTCACGCGATACAAATCAAAGCCGAGACGCTTAACGAAACAAATAAGAGCCGGAACACTCAATGAAACAAATCAGAGCCGGAACACTCAATTAAACAAATCAGAGCCGGAACACTCTAATGAAACAAATCATATCCGGGACACTCAATGAAATAAATGAAATTACTGAGGGTTTACCGGAGTCTGGAAATTCAACGGTCAGGAGGAATATGCCATGAACTGAACACTCAACGGAATCTAACTGCTCAACGGAGCAGAAGTACCATCAAAAAGTTCATCAGGATTAATATGCCAAACGGATACTGGACACTTCGCGGTTAAAGCACAATTCCACAAATAAAAAATTCACCGGAATCTAGATATTCATCGAAGAAGTCGGGGCCTGAACGCTCAACGTAAAAGTCAGAGCTTGAAGATCACCTGCGGGAGTTAACGATCTAGCTTATGCTTCAGAATGCGAGTATTTGAAAATAGCGTAATGTTCCATGCGAAATGGAAATGCTACGCGTTTGAGGATGAAATGCAAATATGATGATTACATGCAAAGATGAAAATGCAGATTCGGGCTGCTGGAGAAAGCTGGGTATAACAGAACCGCTTCAGCAAAATAAATGCTGAAGACGAAACCAACTCTGTTGGGGATAATCGAATGTGCCAAGTACGATTGGAATCTCCTGGGGAAAACAGACAAATTTTTCCTGCGTACCAATGGAAGTTGGACTTAGGTTATCTGTGAAGGGTCAGGTACGACTGACGCTGGAAAATATCCTGTCTGAATTCAAAGGTTTTTGGTTGAAGGGTCGAGGGAAGTGACATGACTTCCCGACATTCGTCTTGAACTTGAAGGTTAACTGAACCTGCTTGAGTAGCTTTGAGCAGCTATGATGATATGGAGAGGAACGGTTCCTTCGCTTCTGATTTGCCCTAGCCTGTGGGATCTCTATAAGGATGTTCCTAGAAAGGAAACCTGAAATCACATACCCTGATGGTCTGATATAAACTGCCTTAGCATCTTAAAACTCGAAGAGGCGCTTCATATTAATTGTGCCTCAAGCAAGTAACAACTTCTGCACTCTCAGGGCAGCTTGCCCCAGCCTGCAATGACTTTGCCCCTGATTGGCTGATTTGAGTACCTCTGTTACAAGAGATTTACAGAATCTCGACTTGACTGCCTCAGATTAACTGACTTCTGGATGGCTGACCCCCATGCTGTGATCATTCGATATAGCTTGCCCTTGCTCTACGGAGTATTCTGGCATTCTGCATTCTATTTTGATCAAGCTTTCCATTGTGGAAACTTTTCTGCTGTCAAGCGCATACTCGCAAGTAAAACGAACTGTTCTGCATAAAAGATATATTAAATGCAATGTATATGACAGTTTTCAAAATCCATTCCTGTTCACTGGAAAAAGTTTGCGACATATAATGAATGAATCATTTATCAAAATGTCAACATTAATACAACACTGTAAGAGAAATCCTTTTAGGAGTCGGTTTCAATGCGATCTTTATCGAAGTATGCTTTCAAAACAAACCTGTTTCAATTAGGACTTTTTAGGAGGGATTTTGGTCCCCACCATCTAACCTCTCCCCCTCTTAAAATTTGAAACAAACACATAAATTATTAAATATTTCCTCCCCTCCCTTCCATTTACCCCCAACCAAACAGACCCTAAGGGAGGAGATGTGATGGATTTTTATCAAAGGGAAGGGAGGGGAGGAATTTTAACTACATATATGTTTGGTTCAATTTATGAAAGGGGTGGGGATGGGAGACATTTTATTTACAAATATGTTTGGTTCACAAGAGGAAGGGAGGTTATTTAAAACTAATTTACTTTTTTATCCTTCTACTTTTATCATAAGACTTGTGATATTTGCCGTTTATAATTCAAATACAAATTTATTGACGAAATATAAATATTCAATCAGAGATCATCATGAAATACTTTATAAAAACGCAATGATTATAATATATAATTGGCTAAATTACAGTTTTGGTCCCCTTATTATTATAAACAAAAACATTATGATAACTAAAATTAACATAAAAATATGAAAAATAAATAAAAAATTTAAACAGATATAACGATGTAAGATGAAGATATAAAAATACAACAAATATAAAAAAGAAAGATTAAATTTTTTTAAAATAAAACTTTTAACATTATTATAAGTTAAATTTATATTTAAATAAATAATAAGGGTAAATATGTAAATATAATTATAATTAAAATCAAACATCTTCCCTCCCCTCCAAAACCCTCCAAATCGGGGGAAGCAAAAAGTGGCTCAGGAGAGATTTTGGTCCCCTCCATCTACCCTCTTCCCTCTTAAAATTTGAACCAAACAGACCCTAAGAGTTCAAGGGACAACATATCACACATTTGAAAATACCATGGTCAAGATTACAAAGTAAAATTGTGTGAAATCTCTACAGTAGAAAATGAGTTGATTTTAAATCAAGATGGATACAATATCAATATTAGTTTCACGCATTAAAACAATCTTGACCATCAATTTAAGATCAACAACTAGGTACGTTAAAATATCCTTCGGTTAAAGTAGGAAATCATGTTCCTGGTATAAACTGACTCCTAAAATTGTGGCCTATTGATCCGCGGTCGCTCGCGGATAAGAAAAACGAGTTTGTTGTAAGAAATGGTAATATAGTGACAGTAACTCGAAATATCGTTCTCAAGGATTCTTGTAGCGGAATAACCAATTACAGTACGAAATAAGGGGGGTTTTGGTTTTTGATTTAGAAAAAGTGATTAAAAATATAAGTGATTATAAAATAAGTTAATCTACTGTTCGTTCTCCCACTTATCATTGATCATACAATTCTCAAGCCCTAAACGGATTCCATTCCCCTTCGATTACAGTAACAATTAACAAGCGTGATTGCAACTAATATATGATTTATGTCCCTAAATCTGAATTAAGCAAACAGATAACGCAAACACGAATTAAGCAAACGCGGTTACAATCAACAGAACATATATCAATCGAATTAATCCAAATTCATTCTATAAAATATGCAATTGAATTAAGCAAACAATGGAAAATGAATAAAGCATTCAGAATTATAGAGGAAATTGACAAGGGAATCAAAATTACTTGAAAATTATATTGACCTCAAAGTTAGCGGAGATACGGTTACAGCAGATCAACCCGGAGGTATTAGTTCTCCATAAGACTCGTACAAAGCTTCAAGTTTTTTTCGTGAATAGTAAAATTGTGTCTCACGTGAACAATAACACGAGTTTTACAAATAATGGAATTGGTTCAAAACCTAACTGGGTCAAAAATATAACCCAGACCCAAAACATGACCCAACACGAAATAAATTTCTAATGCTGTAACTTCAAATGGAATTCTGGAATTTTGGGCTCCGAATCCGGCGATTTTTAGAACGCCTCAAACGGATTCCCGGAGCTCCAGTTATGATCGTTTCCGTACAGACTGCTAAAGCAGAAAAATAGTTACGAAAATTAAATTAAACCAAAAATAAAATAAAATAAGAAAACAAAATAAAATTGAATAATAAAAAAAATAAAATAAAGAAATGCCTAAGTAAAAATGTAGGAGAATGTGCATAAATATGCCCCGATCAAATTCCCCCGGACTTGAACTTTTGCACTCCGAGCAAAATTAAAACAAAACAAAGAAAGCACACACGCATCAATAGTTACTCATTCCAGGCTACAAGTCTTCTTCGGTTACTCATTCCTGTTTGGTTGCACCATTTTCTCTAAAACTTGTTTGATATCCCTGTTTGAGATCTCAGCTTGTCCATTAGTTTGTGGGTGATATGCAGTAGAGACTCTATGCACAACTCCATACTTTCGGAGCCAAGCTTCCATGGTGCGGTTACAAAAATGAGTGCCTTGGTCACTGATGATAGCTCGCGGTATTCCAAACCTGCAAAAAATATTGGACCTGACAAACTCTGCAACAACTCTAGAATCATTAGTCCGAGTGGGGATAGCTTCCACCCACTTTGAAACATAATCAACAGCAAGTAGAATATAAAGGAAACCAAACGATACAGGAAAGGGACCCATGAAGTCGATTCCCCATACATCAAATACCTCATAGAAAAGCATAGGCTGCTGAGGCATTTCACTCTTACGAGTGATGTTTGTACCTACTATCTGGCACACTTTACAAGTGCGGTAAGTCTCATAAGCATCTTTAAAAATAGTTAGCCAATAGACACCTGAGTCAGGCACTTTTCTTGCAGTTCTTTGAGGGCCAAAATGTCCTCCGACTTGAGATGCATGAGAGAAATTTAAAATGGATTCAATCTCATAGTCGGGAACACATCTTCTAATCACCTGATCACTACCAAACTTCCAAAGATATGGATCATCCCAAACATAATATTTGGCATCACTTTTTAGTTTATGAATCTGTGATCTAGACGCACTCGTAGGAAAAACACCAGCAACCAGATAATTAACAATATCAGCAAACCAAGGTGTAATACCATGCAAAACTAAAAGCTGCTCATCAGGAAAGTCATCCTGAATAGGGAAGGGATCTTCAGGTCTCTCTATCCTGCTCAAATGGTCAGCGACTAAGTTCTCGGCTCCACTTTTGTCTTTAATCTCTACATTAAACTCCTGGAGCAACAACATCCACCGAATCAATCTCGGTTTAGCATCCGGCTTCTTCAACAAATATTTTAAAGCTGCATGGTCAGTAAAAACAACAAGCTTGGAACCTAGCAAATAAGATCTGAATTTATCAAGAGCAAAAACAATAGCTAGAAGTTCTTATTCTGTGGTAGTGTAATTTGACTGTGTAGAATCTAAAGTCCTAGAAGCATAGTAGATAACATGGGCAGCCTTGTCAACTCTTTGTGCAAGGACAGCCCCAACAGCATAATTCGAAGCGTCACACATAAGCTCAAAAGGGAGGGTCCAGTCAGGGGGCTGAATTATGGGAGCGGAGGTCAATGCTTTCTTCAAGAAGTCAAACGCCTGTTTGCATTTGTCATCGAAGTGGAAAGTGACGTCGTTCTTCAACAAGTTTGACAGCGGAAGAGCTATCTTGCTGAAATCCTTGATGAAACGCCTGTAAAAACCTGCATGACCAAGAAAAGAACGAATCTCGCGAATGCAAGATGAGTAAGGTAGTGTAGAAATCACATCAATCTTAGCAGGGTCAACAGAAATTCCTTTTTCAGAAATTATATGACCAAGAACAATTCCCTGCTCAACCATAAAATGACATTTTTCATAATTTAAAACAAGGTTGGTTTCAATGCATCTTTCTAAAATCAAGCTTAAACTACTCAAGCATGCATCAAAACAAGAACCATAGACAGTGAAGTCGTCCATAAAGACTTCCATGCAATTTTCAATAAAATCAGAGAAAATACTAAGCATGCAACGCTGGAAAGTACCAGGAGCATTGCAAAGACCAAAAGGCATCCGCCTATATGCAAAAGTACCAAAGGGACAAATAAAAGTGGTCTTCTCTTGATCTTCCGGTGCAATATGAATCTGAAAGTAACCTGAAAAGCCATCAAGAAAACAGTAATCACTACTAGAAATGCTGTATTTAGCCTCGGCCACTTTCCGAGACTATAAGACAAAAAACCACCGCTACTAGCCAATTAGCCTCGGCGTAGCGTCGGTGTCGGGGATAGGCTAAAACGATCGAAGCTAACTTTTAGCCTCGGCAAGAAGAGCCGTGGCTAAATGTAGCCTCGGTCTAGCCGTGTCTACTTTAGCCTCGGTTTAGCCGTGTCTACTTTAGCCTCGGTGAAGCCGTGTCAAAAAACAAAAAATAACCTGGGCCTGACCGAGGCTAAAGTCAAACTCCATAAGCCAGCTTTATATTTAGCCTTGGTCCTGGTCGAGGCTAAAGGAACATTTTGCCTCGACTTTTTCGAGGCTAAGTTCAAACTTTATAAGTCAACAAAATATTTAGCTTTGGCCTAACCGAGGCTAAAGTCAAATTGTACCAACATTTAAATCTAGTTGCATAACTAACATGAACCTATTCCATAAGTTGACACTAACTCCTGACTTTTCATTTTAAACTAAATAGCATGTAAATTAGTAGTTCATTAATACATAACCTACAGTCATCAACCAAGTGAATTAACACCTAACCAGTGGTAAGAAAAAAATTAGAACCATTTGCAAAATTGTCATTACAAGCTAAGAATATGTTATCATCATATTCTTACTGAGTTGATGACAAGTGACAACAATTAGCTAGGCAATAAACGAACTGAAACACTTATAACTTTGATTTGATTCACAGATAACATATTAACACTTACTGAGTTGATTCCAAATCTGAGAAACCTTAAGCTAAGAATCTGTGATAACATATATACATGTAATGCCGTGTTCCCATGATCATCGGTTAAGTCGATGATATCAACAAGTGTGATCCTATATATAAAGTTTTCATATTGTTCACCTAAGCATTCATTGAGCTCAGCTTCGTTTCTCGCACAAGTGTGATCCTATTGTAGAGTTGAAAATTGTTTTAAGTTAAAACAAAATCACTGTCAATAATGAAGTACAAAATACCATACCACCATTGTTGTCTTCTGAGCCAGCGTCGTTGATGATTCATATAGTGGACGCAGTACCTCGGGAACGCTCCAAGGCTAACAATAGGGTGAGTGGATATCAAATTGTTCACAATATCCTGATATGCGAGCAAACGTTTTTTGATTCTTTGGATAGCCAGATATTGTGATGTTTCCCTCAATATATCCACCGGTTTTCCTTCCGGCTAAAACATCCATTAGAGTAGTCTTTCTGGCACCACTTACTCCCATCAAAGTTGTTAGTACTCCAGGCCTAAATACACCAGTAATACCTTTCAAAAGTGAGGGATAGTGGTTGAAAAGGAAGAACCATGCCTCTCATTCCACTTCTACTAGATTTACCATTATCAACTCTTGTAGGAAAAGACGCGGATGGCATAAGTTCTTCTTCTGCCATCTTTGTTTCTGTTTTGTCATCACAATCAATATGTTATGGCTTGAATACCAAACTTTACAAGCTAGAAAAGAAGTTCAAAGACACACCATAAATTCTCTTTCCAGTCGATAAATGTGTAAACTCTTTAGCTATTGAAGCATCTCGCTCTAGCAACTCCTCCTCGGATAGTCCTGCTTGATCCTTTCTGAATGCTACAGAAAAATGCAACATTTCCAATGATATCAGAAAAGAGGTCCAAGTAAAGTACAAAGCTCGAAAAGAGATATGAAAGACGGTACTCACGGCTGAGATATCGTAAAGCCAGGGTGAACAGAAAGTTAAACAGGAAAATGTAACCAATCAATGCTCCTACACCAATCCAATACCAATAAGCTTGTGGGAAAAAACCGTGAGTTTTCATTGTCAAAACTCCCAATGTTTCATTGGAATTTTGAGTAACCTGCATCATTCAATAATTTTAGTCATAAAAAATATATCTTTCTAAAGCTCGTAGTTTCTCTTACGAATTTGTTCATCATTAGAACAGAAACCGATAATTTTGTTTACCTTTCTCCAACTATGTCCAAGAAATTCATTCACAGCTATAGCATTATGTCCATACATCAATGGCGACGACCAATATCCCCAAAGAAACCATTTGTGCACATCCTTTGATGCAACAATAAAATAATATCTAATATAATAAATTTAAACAAAAATTCATTTATGATGAACACTGGCTAGTACAAATAAAAGAATACCTTGGAACAACCCTCTGCAATTTGTGCAAAGGCAACGAGTGCAGCATGGCGCTTTTGCCATTCAGGTGCAGCCAAGTAAGTTGGCAACAGCTCAGACGCAACTGGAACTGTCGTGTTCCCGCCCAAAGAAATTGAAAGCCTATCCAAACATTCCTGTCCACCCTTTATCAAAGGTTGTGATTGTTATAAAAAGTAAGATCCATTAAAACGGAATATGATGTGTTAATATCATAGTTTATCTTATAATAAAGTTATGACCACCCTTTATTCTAATATCATATTCCCATTAAAACGGAATATGATGTGTTAATATCATATGCCCTTTATTCTAATTTTTCCATAAACTCAAATGTTCAGAAATACGTTCAATATACTTTCTTCTCTCCGATTGCCTCGCCGTAGTCTCTAACCAACACCGTCGCGCCAGAGTTTAGGCTCTGTTAATTAGTTGAATTCTGTTATAACTTAGCTGGAATTGGGCTGTTAGATAGGGAGTTAGTTCAGTTAAGTGAGGTTGGAATGATAGGTGATGATTCAAAATTTTGCTAAAGGGGGCATTGAGATAGGTTAGTTACAGTGAAGCTGTTAATTGATGTAGTAATGTTAGCTGCTATAGAAGTTATATATGATTTTGTTAGCACCTATCACTATTGGCCTAGTATATTGGGACATAATAAACTAAGCAATAACATCTTAAGACCATGGAAAATTTGATCAAAAGACAAACAAGTTACAATATACTTACCATATTGGTCTCCACAGAACTGGGATTAATTCTGATCCCTTTAATTTCATTCAATCCATCTGAAATAAGGGGAACAAACTATAAGAATCAGAAAAGTAAGATTGAACAGAAAAAAAGAAAAAGGATTTTGATTCCTTAAAAACGGATAGTTTCTCGTGCAGAGTTATCGGCCAAAACTTTAGTTTTCTTGTGATCACTTTCAAGTTTTTCAACATTTTCCTTTAAGGCAACAAGTGCAGCAGCACAAAAGATGCCAATCTGTCTCATTCCACCACCTAAGGTTTTCCAGAGTCGCTTAGCCTAACATTCAACATAGAAGCTAGACTTAAATGTCATTCGTCGAGGAAGGTTTTACGTGCTAACCAAATTTTTGACCTACCTTAGCAATGAAGTCCTTGGAACCAACTATAACAGATCCAACTGGAGCGCCTATGCCTTTAGAGAGGCAAACCTAATGAATATTGTCAAAACGAATCATATGTCTGTTAGCATGATTGAATCAATATTGAATCACACTTAAAAACGAAAAGAAAGGAATAACATACTGAAACCGAATCAGCTTCTTCGACAAGCCTATCCACATGAACACCTAGCGCCTGAAAAACCAACAAAAAGCAACTTTTGTTTGCGTATAACGTTTGGGAACTTATGAAAAAAGGATGTGTTCGAAGTTGATTTCAGCTTATGCGCGAAACTATAGTTTAGGAGACAGAGAAAATGCAAGTTCATTTCATCTTATTGTTCTATCAATATAAACAAATGCAAGTTAACTAAGAACCAGATCATACTATAACCGGATTTAGTCAAGCTAAATCCATGATGCTTTTTTGGCTTTAATCAACAAGAAAAGGTGGTTATGTCCAGACTGCAACAAACCTTAAAAATTTCTTTTGCCAGCCATCTGTTTCTTGCATTTTGGACCATAAATCAATATACGCCACACCCATTTCCTTAGCTGTCTCAACACATACTTTTGCATATTCACCAGTAACTTCATTTGTTCTTTCGGACAATTTACGAGCATTATCACCATATAAGGATCTGTAAGACACAACAAAAACTACTCGAACATGAAACTAATATAAAATGGTGAATAATTTAAAACTAATATTCTCTATTTCGCCGACCGACAAATCTTATACCACTAAAATTACTGGAAATACTTAAGCAAATGCATTAAACAGTTGTAAGACAGTTTAAAAACAGTAGTTTTAAACAAACTGAGGGATAACAGAAGAGGCCATGTCAGATATTTTAGATGTATATATGACAGGAAGATAAATAATCAAATGGTGGTTCAGAAAATACAAATACAGATGCAATAGTGGTGCTAATAACATTAATAACAACAGTGGCAGTAAATTTAGCAATTAGTGCATAATAAACCACACAAAAAAGGCATCAAGAATAGTTTCTTTCAATGATATCAATAAGATGTCACAAATAGCCAATAGTGGCGCCAGACAATGTTCATAAACAAATGCAAAATTTAACTAGAAAGGAGCAATTAATCTTACATGGCAAATGCTTGACGCCCTTCCTCACAAACTGGAGGTGGAGTAATAAGCACAATAAGCATAGTTGGCGAGCTCGACTGAAATCAGATTTTCATTTGCAATCAATAACTGATAATGTAATTGGCATTTTAAGATGTATGAGTTTAATTCATTCTAAGCACAGAATTTTTAGTACAGGAAAGATTCAATCAACACAACAGCTATTCCTTAATCTAGTGCAACACCCAACTGTGCTAATGCACCTTAGAAAATCATCAGAAATCGAAACCATTTAACTAATTACACAAAAATGCTGGCCGCGACTTAAACCCTGTTATCCTTGATAGAAATATACAGTAACAATAGGTGGAATGTACAAAATTGAACATAGACGGAATCTAGAAAATTGAACCTTCAAGTGGTTGACAATTTTTTTGGAGGTTTTTTTTGAATTCTGGAAGAGGTACATGTTGTCTGTCACTGGTTCTTCTGGCTATAGTCGCATCATTAGCACCGAAGAAAATTGTGGTAGCAACCGACGGTTTACTCGACCCCTGAAAATGAAGCCAAAATAATAACCGTCCAATCGGAAAAGGCAAGTGAGTAATTTGATTTAGATAACATACAAGAGGGAAGATATGATTGAGTAAGAACAAGGCCCATCTAGTGTTGTAACCGCCGTAATTTGATTTGATTTAGATAATATTTCGTTCTCCAACACGTTTAGTTCTTTCGTCGAGTCCATAAGCAATAGCTGCAGCAGTTGGCTCATTGATTATCCTCATAACATTAAGTCCCGCAATGGCACCAGCATCCATGGTGGTTTTCCGTTGAGAATCATTGAAATAAGCCAACACAGTAATAACCGCGTTATTGACAGGAAATTCCAAAAGTGATTCCTCAATCTCGTGCATCTTACAATGCATAGGCTTAATATAATACTAGTACTAACATTCATAAATACAATTAACATGGCAACAAACTCATTAAATTTTTCCTATTCATCATAGAGTTTCAAACTTCACCAAACAGTTCCCACAAAATATGCTTCATTCTTCGACACAAGCATTCAAAGAGCAAGATAACATATCATTATTCACCACACTGAATTGAAAAAATGGTGTAGAAATTTACCTTGTACCCTCTTCATCAAATTGCATCAATGAAACATAACTTGAACCAGAAACAAAACTAGAACATGAACTCAAATTCCCACTGCTAGCACCAACCCTATCAGAACCTGCTATAACTATGGAAGAAGATGAACGTTGGAACCTTCTCCGCCTTTTATACTCAAAACAAACACAAACCATGTGAAAAACACATTGCAGAATGTTTTGAAAGTTAACAAACTCATGAGTAAAATCTGAACAGAAGCAGTAAAAATCACCTAATTTAGAACGAAGCAGTGAAACTCCAAAAGCAGGAAACTCACTACATTGAAAAGAAGAATCAGAGAAGAAAAATAAATGTTTATGTCTGCTTTTGTAGTTTGAAGTTGACTTTGAGCAGGAAACTCACCTAGTTGGAGAACAAAGAGATGATCTTAAATGAAGAGATGATTTTGAAGAGAAGATCAGAAGAATTGATTTTGAAGAGAAGATCAGAAGAATCGATTTTGTTTGATTTTAGGGTTTTTTTTCTTCAGAAGGTTTAATTTTAGGGTTCTTCATTCTGAAAGGAATTAAGAGGGAAACATGAAAAACAATGTGGGAAATACTTAGTCTCGGCTCATCCGTGTCTACCAGATAAAATAAATAAATAAAACACGTTAGTCTCGGCTGATCCGTGTCTACCAGATAAATTAAATATATATTCAAAAAATATTAAAAACTTTAGCCTCGGCTAATTCATGTCTACCAGATAAAATAAATATATATTTGAAAAATATTTAAAATGTTAGCCTCGGCTGATCCGTGACTAATATTTAAAAAATAGAAAAACTCTTAAATGGGGTTTATTGCGTTTAAATAGCCTCGGTGAGACTGTGTCTAATACTTTAAAAAAATTTATCCTCGGCCTAGCCGTGTCTAAATAATTAAATAAAAATAATTGTAAAAGAAAAACTTTAAAATAGCTTTTTTTGCGTTTGAGTAGCCTCGGTTTTGTCGAGGCTATTTAGCCTCGGTGTCGGTGGCCGAGGCTAAATTCGCAGCTAAAATGAAGTTTTCTAGTAGTGAATGTGATTTACCAGCTAGCCGTTCAAGCATTTGGTCGATGAACGGTAAAGGAAAGTGATCCTTTCTAGTAGCTTGGTTTAGTCTCCTGTAATCGATATAAACTCTCCAGCTATTCTGCACTCTAGTGGGAAAAAGTTCATTCTTTTCATTTTTGACAACCGTAAGTCCGGATTTCTTAGGTACAACCTGCACTGGGCTTACCCATTTACTGTCAAAGATAGGATAAATGATACCTGCTTGCAAGAGTTTGGTTACCTCTTTCTTCACGACATCAAGAATCAAGGGATTAAGCCTCCTTTGGGGCTGTCTTATTGTTTTCGCACCATCCTCAAGTAAAATTTTATGCATACACATGGAAGAACTAATTCCTGGAAGGTCGGCTAATTTCCATCCGATTGCCTTCTTGTGCTTCTTTAAAACCTGCAAAAGCTTGTTTTCTTGATAGAAAACAAGGTTAGAAGAAATAATAACAGGGAGTTTTTCGTTACTCTCTAAGTAAGCATATTTCAGGTTCTCAAGGAGCTCTTTTAGCTCTAAGGACGGGGGCTGCTCGGTAGATGGGATGGTCGGGGCAGCAGGAACATCAAGAGCATCAGCTGTAAAAATAGCTTCGTCGGTTATAGCTTCACCTGTAGGAAATATATCAGCCTGCAGGGCAGCATCAATCTCAGCGCACACAACATAAAGGTTAGTGTCAGTACAATCAGAACATGAATAAACATCATCAAAATCAGAAAGAGACGGAAAATCGAGTGAAAATAATTCAGAATAAGTGTCCTCAACCAGCTCAGATATCAGTCCAATATGAAAAATGGAATGCTCCTCCAATAGATGTTTCATGGCATCAAAAATGTTGAATTTTGCGACGATGTCACCAAACTCCATGGACATGCTCCCATCATCAACATCAATTTTCGTTTTTTCCGTTTTCATGAACGGTCTTCCTAAAATGATGGGGGCTTTGCTGGACTTTGTTTTTCCTTCCATATCAAGAATGTAAAAATCAGCAGGAAAAATTAAATCGTTAACTTGAACAAGGACATCTTCGATTATGCCGGCAGGGTGAGTGTTGCTCCTGTTCGCCAACTGAATGATTAAACCTATAGGCTGCAAAGGACCAAGACAAAGGTTATTATAAACAGAAGTAGGCATAACATTAATGCTCGCTCCTAAATCAAGCATGCAATCATCAAATTTACTATTCCCGATGGTACAAGGAATAACAAAAGTTCCCGGGTCTTTGCACTTTTGTGGCAGGACCGGAGTAGTGAGGAGGGCTGAAACTTCGCCTATAAATTTTTCAGATGAAGGCTTGGGCTGAATAAAGGAAGAAATATTTCTTCCTAAATTGACTCTTTCACTTCCCTTCATTCTCCTCTTGTTGGTGCACAAATCCTTCAGAAACTTAGCATACTTAGGAACCTGCTTAATCACATCAAGTAACTGAATGTTTACCGTAACTTTTCGAAAAACATCTAATATCTCTCTTTCTTTGTCTTCATCCTCAATTCTCTTATTTTTCAGAACTCTATGTGGGAAGGGGACTGGTGGTACATACTCTTTTTCTTTAATTTTTTCAGTTTCGACCACAACAGTAGAAGGAGAAGGAGGTTTAGCAGACGATTCAGAAGTAGGAAGTTCAGAAGTTACCTCAATGATTTTTTTTATTTTTTTCAGGGGCTGGTTCTGTAACTTTTCCGGATCTTAAAATGATGGCACTCACATTGGCATTAGGACCCTTTGGGTTGACAATTGTTTGGGCTGGAAGTTGGTTCGACCCTTGGGCTTGCATGTTATTCATTTGAGTAGCAAGTTGTCCCATCTGCGTGTTCAAGTTCTGGATGCTAGCATCGGTTCTTTTTTGGAACTGAAGGTTGTTGACGACCATTTGTTTAACAAATTCCTCTAAAGAAGGTCCGGAAGGTGCAGGGGCAGCAACCGCTTGAGGTGGGTTAGGTTGTTGGCTGGTTTGTGGGTTTCCATATCGGAGGTTGAGATGGTTCCTCCAATTCGTGTGGTACTTATTAGTGGACAGGTCGGGAATGTTGTACCGGTTCTGGTTGTTACTTTGGTTGTAAAGGGCTGCAACATAAGCTGGAGGTAATTCAGTAGGCTTATCGTCTTGCAAAATAGGACATGTATCAGTAGGATGATCAGAAGAGGTACAAATACCACATAACCTTGGTGATGTTTGAAGTTGTTGGGTGGCTTGAGCCTTACCTACGACTATCATCTGCTGCACTAAATCCCTCAGCTCATTCATTCTATTTTCGAAGGCTTTGTCGGAGTGAGACACATGAGAGGAAACATGAATTTCGCTCACACCCTTTACTTGGACAGAATTATTTCTTGTTGTGAACTGTTGGGAATTTAGTGACATGTTCTCAATTAGAGCCTCGGCAGCAGCTGGAGTCTTATCAACAAGACCTCCACCGCTGGCAGCATCAAGAATGTTCCTATCCATCGGTAAAAAACCTTCATAAAAGTATTGGATGAGAAGTTGCTCGGTGATCTGGTGCTGAGGGCAGCTGGATTCCAAATGCTTGAATCTCTCCCAATACTCTGCAAGTGACTCATTACCCTGTCTAATACCACAAATCTCTTTTCTTATCGAGGCAGCTCTGGATACGGGAAAGTATCTCTCAAGGAACACTTTTTTCAGAGCATTCCAGTTTGCAATTGAATTTGGCTCGAGGGAATATATCCAATCCTTTGCTTCACCCTGCAATGAAAAAGGAAAAGCTCAAAGTTTGATATGATCTTCAGTGATCCCTTCAGGCTTCAATGGCGTAGAACACACCACTTGAAATTCTTTCAGATGTTTGTGAGGATCTTCACCTGCAAGACCACTAAACTTGGGCAACAAATGGATTAAACCCGATTTTAACTCAAAAGGAAGAGCATCAGCAGCATATTCAATACACAAACCGTTGTAATTCACATCAGGTGCAGCTAATTGTCTTAGAGTTCTATTATCAGCCATATTGATATCAAGTTCAGACTCAGATATGTGTGGTGAACTAGTGGTAGCCTAGACTGTTCTACAACGTGTGTGCAAAGTTCTCTCTACTTCAGGATCAAAAGCATTAATATCAGAACAAGATGACCTAGTTGCCAGGACTAATGCACAGTAATGCAGGAACAATACTCAAAATGCCAACAATGTCCCTAAAAGTCAAAAAAACAAACACAAAGATTAAAATCGATCAAAATAAATCCAGAAAAATAAACTAACACCAGAATTGGTCTAATGGCTTAAAAAGATAATTTTGAGAATTTTTTCGACTCGATGAAAACAGTAAATAATTCATAAAAAATAGAAAAATGATGAATTCGGGAATTTGAAAGCACACCTCCTGTAACTACTCTGTAGTAAGGGGCAAACATTTCTCTATTTTTTTCGCTTCAAGTGCCCGAAACATATTTTGATTCGGACGAAAATTTCAAAAAAATAGATTTTTTTTACGTTTTGGACTCTAAAACGCGAATTGGACGAAACCGTGCGGAAACTAAGGTCTGGACTCGAGGAAACTAACACTATGACTCTAAAACTGATTAATAACGACAAGAATCCCCGACAACAGCGCCAATTTTGATCCGCGGTCGCCCGCGGATAAAAAAAAAACGAGTTTGTTGTAAGAAATGGTAATATAGTGACAGTGACTCGAAATATCATTCTCAAGGATTCTTGTAGCGGAATAACCAATTACAGTACGAAATAAGGGGGGTTTTTGTTTTTGATTTAGAAAAAGTGATTAAAAATATAAGTGATTATAAAATAAGTTAATCTACTGTTCGTTCTCCCACTTATCATTGATCATACAATTCTCAAGCCCTAAACGGATTTCATTCCCCTTCAATTACAGTAACAATTAACAAGCGTGATTGCAACTAATATATGATTTATGTCCCTAAATCTGAATTAAGCAAACAGATAACGCAAACACGAATTAAGCAAACGCGATTACGATCAACAAAACATATATCAATCGAATTAATCCAAATTCATTCTATAAAATATGAAATTGAATTAAGAAAACAATGGAAAATGAATAAAGCATTCAGAATTATAGAGGAAATTGACAAGCGAATCAAAATTACTTGAAAATTATATTGACCTCAAAGTTAGCGGAGATACGGTTACAGCAGATCAACCTGGAGGTATTAGTTCTCCATAAGACTCGTACAAAGCTTCAAGTTTTTTTCGTGAATAGTAAAATTGTGCCCCACGTAAACAGTAACACGAGTTTTACAAATAATGGAATTGGTTCAAAACCCAACTGGGTCAAAAATATAACCCAGGCCCAAAACATGACCCAACACGAAATAAATTTCTAATGCTGTAACTTCAAACGGAATTCTGGAATTTTGGGCCCCGAATCTGACTTCGACTCCAACACGAAAGTCATAGCTCTCTCTCTTAGCTTTCCGGCGATTTTTAGAACGCCTCAAACGGATTTCCGGAGCTCCAGTTATGATCGTTTCCGTACAGACTGCTAAAGCTGAAAAATAGTTACGAAAATTAAATTAAACCAAAAATAAAATAAAATAAGAAAACATAATAAAATATATAATAAAGAAAATAAAATAAAGAAATGCCTAAGTAAAAATGTATGAGAATGTGCATAAATATGCACTGATCACCTATTCATATATTTTTCGTCATTACATGGAAAAGAGTTATAAAAAAAATTAGATAATGGCCACTACTTATCCATGTCTTGAACGTGTTTCATAAAGGGTTTAGGAAATAATTTCTATATTTCACGTCAATATTTTTCTTTGTTGTTTAAAATCTTTTTTGTTGTAGTGCATCTAAGAACTTTTTTCTTCAAAACTTTACTATGACGCAAGCTTATTAATCTAAATACTAGAATACAAGTTCTGATTGTACATTATGTTAACAATGTATATTAACTTTTATATGATAAATGTATGGTGCTACATTTAGAATATAATATATTTTAGGAGAAAACAATCCATGATAAAACTTATAATTAAGCCTCACAAAATAAGACAACTATTGAAGAAATCCTAATTTCTTATATGTAATTAGAAATGAAAATTATATACAAAATAATAATTATACTCTTGTATATATAATTCCCATAGAATCACTTAAAAGTACAGAATACAAGCAATGAGGTGACTCTGTAAAAATTCTTAAACTATCCATCCTATTTGCTCCCAACTTTGCCATAAAGTCGGCACATTTGTTACCTTCTCTATAAGTATGATAAAATGAAATAGTCCAATCTCTAGAAATATATTCTCTAATAGTGTTTACAATATAAGTGTATTTCTGAGGTAGAAATGTTGAACCTTTAATCAAATATAATGCCTTCAAACAGTCTGATCTACAACTCACATTTCTGTAACCTGAATTCCACGCTACCATCAATCCATTTAGTATGGCTAATAGTTCGGCTTCTAAACTGTCAGCAAAATCAATATGCCCACTAAATCCTAACAACCACGATCCTGTGTGATCTCTTATTACACCTCCATAACCCGCTCTACCAGGATTTCCGTAAGAACTTCCATCAACATTTAGGGCAACTTGATGTTCGGAAGGTCGACGCCAAACAACCAACTAAATTAAACAAAAAAATAGACAACAAAATTAGACAAAAAAAATTAAACTAATTTAACCCTAAATCAACTTATTCTAAAAATATTTTTGCTTGAATTATAATAATAATCATGCAACATTATATCTAACATGCTATTCGATTATATTTCTTATCATTAATTAAAAAAAGATAATTATATAAATTCATTTGATATTCATAAACTCAAATAGAATTGTGAAAAGAACAAATGACAACAATTTTATAAACTAACCATAGTGTAACTAACAAATTAGTTGTAGTATAAATTAGTTGCAGTATATAAATTAGTTGCAGTATAAATTTGTTGGTTATAAATTTGTTGGTTATATACTAACCATGGAACAGATTTATAAATTAGTTGCAGTATAAATTTGTTGGTTATATACTGCGGCAATCAGCAAATTAGTTGCATTGTAAATTTGAATGAATTAAAATTATATTATTTAAATTATATTATTATAATGATTAGTTATATTTAATAACTAATCACATAAATTGTTAATAACTAATCACATAAATTGAAGGAAAGTCTGTTATATTAATAACTAATCACATAAATTAAAAGAAAGTCTGTTATATTAAATAACAAATCACATAAATTGAAGTAAATCACCAAGACAACTCAAAGACTTTGCATAACATATACCTAATATTATCTATAAATCACTATAAACTACTAATAAAGCCTAGCAACATTCAATTTCACCAAATATCAATACATATAATTTTTTAAATAAAATTGACCTTAAAAACTTAAAAATAATATTAAATATATTTTATTATAAAATTAAAAATGATACAAAATTCACAACAATAATACATAAAAAAAATTACATTTTCATAGGAATATAAGTATAATAAGGATTCGATTGATTGGGATCTATTTGATAAATAGGAATATAATTATAATAAGGATTCGATTGATTGGAATCTATTTGATAAATAAATAAGATTGCAAATTCCTAATATAATTATAATAAGGATTCGATTGATTGGGATCTATTTGATAATAACTAATCACATAAATTGAAGGAAAGTCTGTTATATTAATAACTAATCACATAAATTGAAGGAAAGTCTGTTATTACTAACGTAAGTTATAAAGAATTTTGGTTTAACAACCCTGCGTTAAAGTTGCTCTAAGTGCGTTAACTCATAAGCAACAAATTCTAATTATCTATTCCTAATTAATTACAAAGTTGAATACATTTTCTAAATTAGATAAATATACTAACTATAAGAAATCCCTAAATATATAAATTCATAAACTCAAATAAAAATGTGAAAGAAAAAATTTAAAGTTTTAGGGTTTCCATTTTTTTTCGTTTTTCTTGTATTTTTTATCATATATTTAAAGTTTTAAAAATTTATTTGTTTTTTTATTTTAATATCATTATTATGAGTAACTATAAAATATATTAATTTATAATATAAATAATACACTCGCCAATTCATGTGGCGACAACACATTGACCAATTCCCAAATGGCCTAATTCGCCATTCCATTTGGCGAATGCCTTGAAACAACATTTTAACTAATTTGCCAAACCATTTGGCGAATGCTTGCTATATAAAAAGCTTGTTTTATTTGGTAATTAAATTATATAACATTGCTGCTTTAAAAAAAATCCTAATTGATTACAAAGTTGAATACATTTTCTAAATTAGATAAATATACTAACTATAAGAAATCCCTAAATATATAAATTCATAAACTCAAATAGAAATGTGAAAGAAAAAAAATGACAACAGTTTTATAAACTTACCATGGTAATAGTGTAAGAAGAACAAGAAGAATTGCGTATTGAGTGATTGAGTGATTGAGAAGATTTATGAAATGAAGGTAGAATAGGAAGAGAGTTCTAATAATTTAAATTATTTATATTGCATAATTTTTTAATGGATAAGATCAAATCAAATCTTTTCAATATTTTTTTAAAATATTATATTAATATATTTATTATAATGAATTAAAATTAGAGAAAGGTTCGGAAGCAGTTACTTATCACATATAATTTAGCTTAAGCATCTTATGCAAAATGATATTTATTATAATGCGTGCCATTTACGAATTGAAATAGTATTTATAAAACACTTTAACATTTATATATAATGCCTGCCATTTACGAATTGAAATAGTATTTATAAAACACTTTAAACGAACACTACATAATATATTGATCAATGTTTAATGTTATAGAAATGACCGTGTCAAAATATATTAGTCTAATTAACAAATTACCATCTATCACACTAATATATTTCTAGCATAAATTAATATATTTTGAGGGTGTCCTATAGTATATGCTTTGAAGTTTGAACATTAGCAAGAGATTCGAAGTCTCAAAATGATAAAAATAGTTAAAACTCAATTCAACATTTATATATATTGACGTGGCTTCCAAATGTGAATTTATATTAAATAAATTAATTTAAATTTATTATTTTATTTAATAAATTAAAACAAAATAATTTCTAATATTAAATGTCTTAGATAGTCTTATTTTTCTTCTTTCCAAATGTTTTGTTCATTTTTATTTAGAAGTGTCATTGTTGAATGTTTATCACTCATTAAATATTACCGCAGAATCTTTATGAATGAAAATGTGATTTTATTTATTTATTTATTTAATTTATTGATATATTTAGATTATTACAAACTTCTAATAGACTTTTCCACTTTTCACCTCATAATTTAATATATGCACTAAGTAAATACTAAGTACACATCTGTTCTCTTACATCATGTTTTTATTTTACATCTTCTTACTGTGTTTTAGGAAAAATAAAAAAGTGATGACATATTATCGGGATTTTTACAGGTTTAGGTACGGGTTAGGGTCATTAAAATAACCCGATCAAAATTTAGGACAGGGTTAGGGTTAGTCATAACCCATCCCGACCTGTCCCTTGCTCACCCCTACTTGCTTCAACATCTATATCATTTTGCTTATATGATCAATCTTACTAATATCTCAAACAATCACTTTCTCAATATGGCATCCAGTAGCAAATATTGTCTCATTATTTGGATTACAATCAACCCGAAAAACACATCCATCCTCTTGCTTAAAAGTGTGAACACATTGATACATAAAGAAACCTGTGATGGAAATTTTCTGATCTCTGTATGTATTGATATCTGAAAATATTTATACAAAGAGGCTCATAAACCTCTCTCCTAAGATTAATCTATACAAATTGATATTTTTGGAAATATCCTATGTTTACAGCCAGACCACAATAGAGAGCAATTATGTGGTATTAATATGGGAAAACTAGCACTCTAATAGCCATTCATTTTCTTCTAAAAATATTGCTTCTGTAATAATTACATTACTCCCCCCCCCCCCCTCAAGTTGGAGCATGTAAATTAAATATGCCCAACTTGCTTAACAAGGAAGTGAATTGAGTGGTCCCAATAGCCTTAGTAAAGACATCTGCTAGTTGTGTTTGTGTAGAAACATAAGCTGGTGCAATATTCCCAGTAAGGTATTCGTCACGAATGTAGTACCAGTCCACTTCAATGTGTTTAGTTCGCTCGTGAAAAACCGGGTTCTTGACGATATGAAGCGTCGCTTGACTGTCACAGTGAATTTTCATAGGTTGAGGATGTGAAATACCAAGAGTTAAAAGAAGACGCTTTTAACCATTTCAGCTCTCCTGTTATAGCTGTCATAGAACGATACTCAGCCTCAGCGGAGGAACGAGGTACATTTTGTTGTTTTTTAGTCTTCCAGAAGATTGGAGAAAATCCAAGGAAAACAAACCATCCAGTAAGAGATCTATGAGTTAAAGGACAGCCGGCCCAATTGGAATCACACCAACCAGACAATTGCATGTCACAGTACCTTCGTAATAAAACACCTTGTCCTGGGTCCCCTTTCAAGTATCAAACTACTCTGAGAGCAGCCTCCCAATGATCTACTTTAGGTTCCTGCATAAATTGAGAGAGAACATGCACACAATATGAAAGCTCAGGTCTGGTAAAACACAGGCAAATAAGGCGTCCTACTAATCGCCTATACTGTTCTGGATGAGGAAACGACACACTTGTAGTGAGTGCCAACCGATGATTCTGTTCAATTGGCACATTTGATGGCTTAACTCCCATAAGCCCAGTTTCGGCTAAAAATTGGATGGGCTCAATCTTATAACAATATTCGTCACATAGTGCTGTAAGCGAGTAGAAGGTTGTTTGATTCTGTGTCCTCTACCTAACGTTGGCTCGGTTATTGACGTAGATGTATCTGTTGTATCTTCCTTGTCCATGTTTTGCGGATCAGCATCGTGTCGCTACTATGAAAAAAGGTGCCGGCAAAGACAGAAGAGTCGCCACCTATCGTTATTTATCTCAAAGGAGGGAAAGGAAAAGATCATGATAAACCTAGCGAAAAGGGATAAGATCGGACATCGCAACTAAATCTCGGGTTCGGGAGTCAATTACGCAAGGGGAAGGTATTAGCACCCCTCATGTCCGTTGTACTCAACGGGATCCACGCTTGTGTTGTTTATCTAAAAGGGTTGTTTAACTATCTAAATAAAAGGTCGGGTTAAAAGAGAGAGAAAAAAAGGAAAAAGGAAAAGGAAAAAGGACTTGACAGAGCGTCGCTGCTCTGGGCCTACGTATTCCCTCGTGCAATGGGAAAGTCATAGTCAACGTAGTTCGACTAACTACGGGTGATGGGGGAAGGTTGCTCGCCAAGACATCGCATCTTGTGCCTACGTACTCTCAACAGGTATGAGATATCAGAGCGAACGTAGTTCGGGATAAAACGGAACACAGGTTTGTTCATCTGGTTTTTACCCGAGTAGGGTTAACACACAGTTCCAGCAGTTTGGGGTATGCAGCTCGACCATTGGAGACTTACGCGTTACTGTTTGCGGTAGAACTGAGGCTTAACAACACTCTTTTATATGAAAAGATTTTCCTTGATTAGAGAGCCCCAAATGGAAAAAAGGAGTTTGATGTTTGTGTTTGTCTTTTAACGGAAAGAAGTGTTTTTGGATGAATGTTTGTAATTCATACTGCACTAGAGACTACGACTTAGGAGCGAATGCGTCGCATATCGTCCGAAGAACATACGCTAACACTCTAGATAATTGAGAGACAACCGCCCAATCATCATTTCCTAAGTAGCTTAAGGCTCGTAACATACAATACTCATTAGCCTTTATTAGATGTTTTGTTATTGTTTGAAGATGAAAAGAGAATAAGGATACTACATGGGAACTAATCGGAACCTACTGTTATCATGCAAAATGGTCCTAATATTGAATTTTGAAAGGGAATCTATCCTAATATTATCATGCATAAATTGAAACCTAATGTCTATCATCACTCCTCTTGAACAAGGAAGTGTGAACCTAAAGGATCATGGCACATTGGAACAAACAACGATGATACAATAGAAGAAACAATATATAACAACATATAACAGATGCAGATGACGTGCACATGCTATGCATCATTACAAGCAAAGGGAGACGAGCTCAACCTTTAGAATGCAAACAAGGGAAAACACAAATGCAACAACCAAGCAAGTGAGGAAAATGTGTGGGGCTTGAGCCACGACAAGCTCATCTCAACCTTAAGTGCATACAATAATGAAAAAAGAAATATTAAACCTATCATATACTACATCATGCAAACAAGCCCTAAGGCACATACAATCATGCAAGGAAAGCACACAATGATTTAACTAAGTGAAGGGAGACTATATGGAAACCTAAGGAGTCCACACAACACTCAACCAAGTCACTAAGTTCAATATGCAAACACAAATGCAATAGCAAACCCTTAAAAGCTCATCCTCCTCAACAAACTTCAGGTTCCTCCACAGGAGGAACCAAGCTCATCATGGAGGAGAGCTAGGCATCATTGGGCAGATAATGGAATGTTCTTACAATGCACACTAAGCATCACATGAAGATCAAGAGGAAAATATCAATGAGACATGTAAAACATACAAGGAATGTCCATACATTAGCATGTGGGATTACAATATACAAGTCCTAAGAGATGCATCCAAATGAACAAGCTATACACAAAGTTAAGAGCTAAAAATTTTCATACAAACCCTATAATATGTCCCTAACATGGATCAACCAAAGTGAGGTTCACAAACAGTGAATAACAATACATTTAGAATCAATCTAGGTCATGTACACAAGTATGGAATGCATAATGGTGGTGTAACATGAAAAATATGCAAAAAATCGGAAAACAACCCTAAAAAATCTAAGGAATATTATAGGGGTATTCATGATGTTAGGAATCTATGGTTAAAATTTTAGAGCAAAACTCCAATCCTAGGTATGCTAACAGAGGCCAATACCCTAATGTGTTCTATGGATAAGGCAAAGGAAAAGGGTCCTAAATAACTAAACCAAAACCTATCCTAGAGGCCTCTAAAAATTAATAGAAAAATACTACAATGTCAATTGAAGTATCAAGAATCAGCACACAAAATATTATGCATTTATTTGATGTATTGTTCAAGAACGAAAATCACAAAGGCAAACATGTCATTTCTCACAATTACAAAAGCACATGAAATAAAAAATGCACAATTAACTAAAAAAGAAACAAAAAATTCAATTAAAAATTTTGAAAAATTAATATACATGTCAAGGTATGCAAACATATTTTTTTCATGATTTATTAAAGTATTTAACATTTTCAAATGAATTAAAATGAAACAGAAAATAAAATGGAAACAAAAGGAAAAAGAAAAGAAATTGTAAAAGTTGTATGGTGAATAGCAAGTCAGATGCGTGTAAAATGACATTGGGCTCACACAGGGGGGTGGGAATAGTGATCAGAAGCCCAGTCCAATTCAAGAACTCACTAATTGAAACTCACCGTTTCATTTAACTCCTAGTCAACCAATTCAGATGCAATCTTGGCCGTGTATTATAGTCTTAGTCAAATGATCTCATGGCTGGTAAGGTGACACGCAAGCGTATGAGTTTTAAACACAAGATGAGATTTAAACATGGCCGTCTGATGAGGTAAAGATCAAACCTTCCAACAAGATCCAACGACTGTGAGTCAAAATGTGATTTAAAAGGGGAAAGAGAGGGAAAGTTCAGACGGCGGCCGGAGAAACCTCTGGTCGTCTTCTCCGGCCATTACGTACAGTACCAGTCTTGAAAATGAACCAAAAAACATGATTTCTTACACCATTGTGATCGTCTCTCCTAGTAGATCATCATTGTAGTGTTCTTTTTCGTTTTTCTTGCCTAAATCTCCTAAAACGAATCTAAACCAAATTGAAGGTTGAATTAAGAAATGTTGCAAACCTCACCAAAACCTATCCTAAATCCATCTAGGTATCTTAAGGAATGCAAATCCACAAAAATGGCGCATAATTAAGTCTTGAACAGAGAGTATGGATAAAAAAGATTTACCTAATGGAGCACCTCCATTGGGTCTTCAAATGCCATGGAAGCTTGCTGAAAAGTGTCCAGAATCACTCAATGATGATCAATGGAGGTCTCTGAATGCTCAATTTCCTTTGAAGCTTGACAAATCTTCAAAATCGATTGTCCACTTTGCTACACTTTTCTTCAACCATTTTTCAGTTATTCTCCATCCAAAGTTCGTTTTTTTTTTCTGTTGTACATGATCAAAACAATATATGGAATGGACTTGGAGTGATAGAAAGCCCAATTGCAGCCCACTTTGATCAGTTCAAAAATCTAAGTTTCTCACTTTGGAGCTTTCTGGTTTTCATGAAAATAGAGCTTGAACCCTTGCACATTGCCTCATACCAATTGCTTATGATGCAAGGAACATGAATCGATGAGATTAAACCCTTGAAAATGGATCAATGGTGGATTTGGATTATGTTACTTCAAGGTGAAGTAACATGAAATTTAGCCATGAAAATTACCTCAAAATTGGTTTATGGCTTTGGCATTGCATTTAGAATATTCAAGGCGCTCAAAATATGCACACATATGCCATGAATTGATTTAATTTGAATTAGATCCAAACTAGGCCTTTTACAACTTCCTTTCATGAAATTTCCTTCACAAATTCTCCAATCCAAGACAACCCAATGGCGACTTGAGGTTTGGTTGAGCAAATGACCCCATTTGGAGCAAGTTTCAAGTTGGAAATATTTTCATTTGAATTATGCAAAGTGGTGAAGTTGACCTATAATCCAAAATGACCTATAATCAAAGTTTCCCAAAATACCCCTGCCTTGCAAGCTTCATATCTTGAGTTCTACATATCTAAATGAGGACTTCTAGGACTTTTTGGAAATCTAAGATTATAAGGAACAACATTCATGTTTGGGTTAAGATGAGGAGAGACATCCTTCTGGCTTCAAAATGTCTTGGAAGTTGGTTGACTTTCAAGGACCAAAATCACATTCATCTGATGACCTGTAACTTGTCTGCTTCATAAATTAAGTTCTAGAAATCAGATGAATGACTTCTAGTACTCAAAAGAAAGCTAAGAACATGATCTGAAAGTCTCATGTTGGTGTCAAGATGAGGTGAAACTTGTATCTTGAGTTATGTGGTCTTGAAGTTAGGCACTAAAATAGGGGATTTTAAACTATCAAGCTTAGAAACCCTAGCTTAGTAACTTCTCACACTCTCGAGTATTGATGAATTGGTCTTGGAATGATATATGACATGTCTCAACACAAGATTCCATGATCATAGTTTCTTGGAATTGAGTCTTAATCTCCTTAAGACTCACAGTGGACCTAGGGTTGACCGGATGAAAACCCTAACTGCACCACCATTGGCTGTGGCCTCTTGTACTTTGAACAATGACTTAGGCAAGCTCCATAATGATCCTCAAGACATCTTATGAGCTCCTATGATAGCTTTTATCCATAACCATGAACTCATAGCCTCTTGATGACTTTTCATGGCATCCTAGTTAGGAGGTGAACCACATACATTCATCTGCTCTTTGACTTTCCTTATGATGGTGACAAGCTCTTGAATAGCTTGAATACCACTTCGTGATTAGACGCAACCGACTTGGACCTGACTGGGAGAGAAGCGAACGACTCTCAAACAATCACGGTGAAAGACAGTTGAATACCAATAAACCCGGAAATTTTCCAACCGCAGAAATAAACTTCAAAACTGGTTGGGAAGAACAGTCTTCGGAGAAAAATCTGTACGTGATGAATATTTTGAGCACTCCGCTGGGGAAGAGACTTAATCAAGTGACTCCGCCGAGGAAATGTACAATAAAATAGGTGTCGTGGTCTACAAACCGTAGGGTTGAAGAGTAGCATCTCAAATTGTCAGAACCTGGATATTCAATGAATACAACGAATCAACGAAACTTGCATGAGCCTAGATACTCAACGTGAGACAACGAATGAACAAACCGGAGCCAAGACACTCACGCGACAAACGAATGAACAAACCGGAGCCAAGACACTCACGCGACAAACAAATGAATGAACCGGAGCCAAGACACTCATGCGACACACAAACGAATAAACCGGAGCCAAGCCACTCACGTGATAAACGAACGAACAAACCGGAGCAAAGACACTCACGTGATAAATAAAAGAACAAACCGGAGTCAAGACACTCACGCGAGAACCAAACGTACGAACCAGAGCCAAGACACTCACACGAGAAACGAACGAACAAACCAGAGCCAAACAACTCACGCGAGAAACAGATGAACATAGTGGAGCCAAGACACTCACGCGATAAACGAACGAACAAACCGGAGCCAAGACACTCACGCGAGAACCAAACGAACGAACCGGAGCCAAGACACTCATGCGAAAAATGAACTGACAAACTAGAACCAAGCCACTCACGCGAGAAACAGACGAACGAACCAGAGCCAAGACACTCACGCGATAAACGATTGAACGAACCGGATTCAAGACACTCACGCGAGAAACGAACAAACAAACCGGAGCCAAGACACTCACGCGATAAACAAACAAACAAACCGGAGCCAAGACACTCACGCAATAAACGAAAGAACAAACCGAAGCCAAGACACACATGCGAGGAACGGACAAACAAACTGGAGCCAAGACACTCACGCGATAAACAAATGAATGAATCGGAGCCAAGACACTCACGCGAGAAACGAAAGAACAAACCGAAGCCAAGCCACTCACGCGATAAACGAACAAACAAACTGGAGCCAAGACACTCACGCGAGAACCAAATGAACAAACCGGAGCCAAGACACTCACGCGATAAACAAACAAACAAACCAGAGCCAAACCACTCACGTGATAAACCAATGAACAAACCGGAGCCAAGACACTCACGCGAGAACCAAACAAACGAACCGGAGCCAAGACACTCACGCGAGAAACAAACGAATAAACCGGAGCCAAGCCACTCACACGAGAAACAAACGAACGAACCGGAGCCAAGACACTCATGTGAGGAACGGACGAACAAACCGGAGCCAAGACACTCACGCGATAAACAAACGAATGAACCGGAGCCAAGACACTCACGCGAGAAATGAACGAACAAACCGGAGGCAAGACACTCACGCGAGGAACAAACGAACGAACCAAAGCCAAGACACTCACGCGATACAAATCAGAGCCGAGACGCTTAACGAAACAAATCAGAGCCGGAACACTCAATGAAACAAATCAGAGCCGGAACACTCAATTAAACAAATCAGAGCTGGAACACTCCAATGAAACAAATCATAGCCGGGACACTCAATGAAATAAATGAAATTACTGAGGGTTTACCGGAGTCTGGAAATTCAACGGTCAGGAGGAATATGCCATGAACTGAACACTCAACGGAATCTAACTGCTCAACGAAGCAGAAGTACCATCAAAAAGTTCATCAGGATTAATATGCCAAATGGATACTGGACACTTCGCGGTTAAAGCACAATTCCACAAATAAAAAATTCACCGGAATCTAGATATTCATCGAAGAAGTCGGGGCCTGAACGCTCAACGTAAAAGTCAGAGCTTGAAGATCACCTGCGGGAGTTAACGATCTAGCTTATGCTTCAGAATGCGAGTGTTTGAAAATAGCGTAATGTTCCATGCGAAATGGAAATGCTACGCGTTTGAGGATGAAATGCAAATATGATGATTACATGCAAAGATGCAAATGCAGATTCGGGCTGCTGGAGAAAGCTGGGTATAACAGAACCGCTTCAGCAAAATAAATGCTAAAGACGAAACCAACTCTGTTGGGGATAATCGAATGTGCCAAGTACGATTGGAATCTCCTGGGGAAAACAGACAAATTTTTCCTGCGTACCAATGGAAGTTGGACTTAGGTTATCTGTGAAGGGTCAGGTACGACTGACGCTGGAAAATATCCTATCTGAATTCAAAGGTTTTTGGTTGAAGGGTCGAGGGAAGTGACATGACTTCCCGACATTCATCTTGAACTTGAAGGTTAACTGAACCTGCTTGAGTGGCTTTGAGCAGCTATGATGATATGGAGAGGAACGGTTCCTTCGCTTCTGATTTGCCCTAGCCTGTGGGATCTCTATAGGGATGTTCCTAGAAAGGAAACCTGAAATCTCATACCCCGATGGTCTGATATGAACTGCCTCAGCATCTTAAAACTAAAAGAGGTGCTTCATATTAATTGCGCCTCAAGCAAGTAACAGCTTCTGCACTCTCGGGGCAGCTTGCCCCAGCCTGCAATGACTTTGCCCCTGATTGGCTGATTTGAGTACCTCTGTTACAAGAGATTTACAGAATCTCGACTTGACTGCCTCGGATTAACTGACTTCTGGATGGCTGACCCCCATGCTGTGATCATTCGATATAGCTTGCCCTTGCTCTACAGAGTATTCTGGCATTCTGCATTCTATTTTGATCAAGCTTTCCATTGTGGAAACTTTTCTGCTGTCAAGCGCATACTCGCAAGTAAAACAAATTGTTCTGCATAAAAGATATATTAAATGCAATGTATATGACAGTTTTCAAAATCCATTCCTATTCACTGGAAAAAGTTTGTGACATATAATGAATGAATCATTTATCAAAATGTCAACATTAATACAACGCTGTAAGAGAAATCCTTTTAGGAGTCGGTTTCAATGCGATCTTTATCGAAGTATGCTTTCAAAACAAACCTGTTTCAATTAGGACTTTTTAGGAGGGATTTTGGTCCCCTCCATCTAACCTCTCCCCCTCTTAAAATTTGAAACAAACACATAAATTATTAAATATTCCCTCCCCTCCCTTCCATTTACCCCCAACCAAACAGACCCTAAGGGAGGAGATGTGAGGGATTTTTATCAAAGGGAGGGGAGGGGAGGAATTTTAATTACATATATGTTTGGTTCAATTTATGAAAGGGGTGGGGATGGGAGACATTTTACTTACAAATATGTTTGGTTCACAGGAGGAAGGGAGGTTATTTAAAACTAATTTACTTTTTTATCCTTCTACTTTTATCATAAGACTTGTGATATTTACCGTTTATAATTCAAATACAAATTTATTGACGAAATATAAATATTCAATCAGAGATCATCATGAAATACTTTATAAAAACGCAAAGATTATAATATATAATTGGCTAAATTACAGTTTTGGTCCCCTTATTATTATAAACAAAAACATTATGATAACTAAAATTAACATAAAAATATGAAAAATAAATAAAAAATTTAAACAGATATAACGATGGTAAGATGAAGATATAAAAATACAACAAATATAAAAAGAAAGATTAAATTTTTTTAAAATAAAACTTTTAACATTATTATAAGTTAAATTTATATTTAAATAAATAATAAGAGTAAATACGTAAATATAATTATAATTAAAATCAAACATCTTCCCTCCCCTCCAAAACTCTCCAAATCGGGGGAAGCAAAAAGTGGCTCAGGAGAGATTTTGATCCCCTCCATCTACCCTCTTCCCTCTTAAAATTTGAACCAAACAGACCCTAAGAGTTTAAGGGACAACATATCACACATTTGAAAATACCATGGTCAAGATTACAAAGTAAAATTGTGTGAAATCTCTACAGTAGAAAATGAGTTGATTTTAGATCAAGATGGATACAATATCAATATTAGTTTCACGCATTAAAACAATCTTGACCATCAATTTAAGATCAACAACTAGGTACGTTAAAATATCCTTCAGTTAAAGTAGGAAATCATGTTCCTGGTATAAACTGACTCCTAAAATTGTGGCCTATTGATCCGCGGTTGCTCGCGGATAAAAAAAACGAGTTTGTTGTAAGAAATGGTAATATAGTGACAGTGACTCGAAATATCGTTCTCAAGGATTCTTGTAGCGGAATAACTAATTACAGTACGAAATAAGGGGGGTTTTTGTTTTTGATTTAGAAAAAGTGATTAAAAATATAAGTGATTATAAAATAAGTTAATCTACTGTTCGTTCTCCCACTTATCATTGATCATACAATTCTCAAGCCCTAAACGGATTCCATTCCCCTTCGATTACAGTAACAATTAACAAGCGTGATTACAACTAATATATGATTTATGTCCCTAAATCTGAATTAAGCAAACAGATAACGCAAACACGAATTAAGCAAACGCGGTTACGATCAACAGAACATATATCAATCGAATTAATCCAAATTCATTCTATAAAATATGCAATTGAATTAAGCAAACAATGGCAAATGAATAAAGCATTCAGAATGATAGAGGAAATTTACAAGGGAATCAAAATTACTTGAAAATTATATTGACCTCAAAGTTAGCGGAGATACGGTTACAACAGATCAACCCGGAGGTATTAGTTCTCCATAAGACTCGTACAAAGCTTCAAGTTTTTTTCGTGAATAGTAAAATTGTGTCCCACGTGAACATTAACACGAGTTTTACAAATAATGGAATTGGTTCAAAACCCAACTGGGTCAAAAATATAACCCAGGCCCAAAACATGACCCAACACGAAATAAATTTCTAATGCTGTAACTTCAAACGGAATTCTGGAATTTTGGGCTCCGAATCCGGCGATTTTTAGAACGCCTCAAACGGATTCCCGGAGCTCCAGTTATGATCGTTTCCGTACAGACTGCTAAAGCTGAAAAATAGTTACGAAAATTAAATTAAACCAAAAATAAAATAAAATAAGAAAACATAATAAAATTGAATAATAAAATAAAATAAAATAAAGAAATGGCTAAGTAAAAATGTAGGAGAATGTGCATAAATATGCCCCGATCAAATTCCCCCAGACTTGAACTTTTGCACTCCGAGCAAAATTAAAACAAAACAAAGAAAGCACACACGCATCAATAGTTACTCATTCCAGGCTACAAGTCTTCTTCGGTTACTCATTCCTGTTTGGTTGCACCATTTTCTCTAAAACTTGTTTGATCTCCCTGTTTGAGATCTCAGCTTTCCCATTAGTTTGTGGGTGATATGCAGTAGAGGCTCTGTGCACAACTCCATACTTTCGGAGCCAAGCTTCCATGGTGCGGTTACAGAAATGAGTGCCTTGGTCACCGATGATAGCTCGCGGTATTCCAAACCTGCAAAAAATATTGGACCTGACAAACTCTGCAACAACTCTAGAATCATTAGTCCGAGTGGGGATAGCTTCCACCCACTTTGAAACATAATCAACAGCAAGTAGAATATAAAGGAAACCAAACGATACAGGAAAGGGACCCATGAAGTCGATTCCCCATACGTCAAATACCTCACAGAAAATCATAGGCTGCTGAGGCATTTCACTCTTACGAGTGATGTTTGTACGTGCTATCTGGCACACTTTACAAGTGCGGTAAGTCTCATAAGCATCTTTAAAAATAGTTGGCCAATAGAAACCTGAGTCAAGCACTTTTCTTGCAGTTCTTTGAGGGCCAAAATGTCCTCCGACTTGAGATGCATGAGAGAAATTTAAAATGGATTCAATCTCATAGTCGGGAACACATCTTCTAATCACCTGATCACTACCAAACTTCCAAAGATATGGATCATCCCAAACATAATATTTGGCATCACTTTTTAGTTTATGAATCTGTGATCTAGACGCACCCGTAGGAAAAACACCACCAACCAGATAATTAACAATATCAGCAAACCAAGGTGTAATACCATGCAAAATTAAAAGCTGCTCATCAGGAAAGTCATCCTGAATAGGGAAGGGATCTTCAGGTCTCTCTATCCTACTCAAATGGTCAGCGGCTAAGTTCTCGGCTCCACTTTTGTCTTTAATATCTACATTAAACTCTTGGAGCAACAACATCCACTGAATCAATCTCGGTTTAGCATCCGGCTTCTTCAACAAATATTTTAAAGCTGCATGGTCAGTAAAAACAACAACCTTGGAACCTAGCAAATAAGATCTGAATTTATCAAGAGCAAAAACAATAGCTAGAAGTTCTTATTCAGTGGTAGTGTAATTTGACTGTGTAGAATCTAAAGTCCTAGAAGCATAGTAGATAACATGGGCAGCCTTGTCAATTCTTTGTGCAAGGACAGCCCCAATAACATAATTCGAAGCGTCACACATAAGCTCAAAAGGGAGGGTCCAGTCAGGGGGCTGAATTATGGGAGCGGAGGTCAATGCTTTCTTCAAGAAGTCAAACGCCTGTTTGCATTTGTCATCGAAGTGGAAAGTGACGTCATTCTCCAACAAGTTTGACAACGGAAGAGCTATCTTGCTGAAATCCTTGATGAAACGCCTGTAAAAACCTGCATGACCAAGAAAAGAACGAATCTCGCGAATGCAAGATGGGTAAGGTAGTGTAGAAATCACATCAATCTTAGCAGGGTCAACAGAAATTCCTTTTTCAGAAATTATATGACCAAGAACAATTCCCTGCTCAACCATAAAATGACATTTTTCATAATTTAAAACAAGGTTGGTTTCAATGCATCTTTCTAAAATCAAGCTTAAACTGCTCAAGCATGCATCAAAAGAAGAACCATAGACAGTGAAGTCGTCCATAAAGACTTCCATGCAATTTTCAATAAAATAAGAGAAAATACTAAGCATGCAACGGTGGAAAGTGCCAGGAGCATTGCAAATACCAAAAGGCATCCGACTATACGCAAAAGTACCAAAGGGACAAGTAAAAGTGGTCTTCTCTTGATCTTCCGGTGCAATATGAATCTGAAAGTAACCTGAAAAGCCATCAAGATAACAGTAATGTGATTTACTAGCTAGCCGTTTGTAATACCCCAAAATTTTCCCTAAGATTAGTCGTTTCATTTTACATTCCATTTCACTTTTGCATTGCATTTAACTAACCTAAGTGGCAGTCAGGGAATTTGGATAATTTGAATCTTATTGGTACAAATCAAGGCCGATGGTATTAATAGGCGGAGTTTAAATCAATTCAAGTGGATAAGATGAACTGGAGGAAGGTGGTTTCCATTTGAATTTAACTGGGCAAATTAGAAGCAGATGAGTTTCTTAGTATAGTTGTGATCAAAGTTAGTCAATTAAATTCATTTGAAAGGTTTTTCGGATGTATCTTCAACTGAAGAAGTTTATCCAATTGAGTTTATGGAAGGAGCTTAGTCGAGTTAATTTCTAATTGGTCGAGTTTATGCAGAAAGTTGAGCCGAATCGCATTTAATTTATTAAGGAAAATAGAATCTATTTATTCTATATGTTCTTATTACATTATACAAAATGGAACTACATTATACAAGGTTGGAAATAATATCCATTTCCTATTGATGTGCCTCGTTTGAAAGATCTGGGTGTCCGTGGGTTCATCACATTGAGTGATCCTTATGAAATTACTGTTTTGCTCCACCATTAAAGGAGATATGCCGCGTTGTTGATGTCAATTCTGTAGTGGTGGTAACAGAGAAAGGTCTTGAAGGATACAAACCAAATTCTCAATCAGTAACCATGGCAAATTGTCGCTACTGCGAAAATCGGCGCCGGCTGAACAGAAGAGTCGCCACCGTGCGTTATTTATCCCAACGGAGGGAAAGGAAACGCTCGAGGTAAACCTACCGCAAAACGGGGAAAGGAATGGTCGTCGCAACCAAAACTTGGGTTCGGGAGTCGGTTACGCAAGGGGAAGGTATTAGCACCCCTCACGTCTGTCGTACTCGACGGGATCCACGCTTGTTTTCGGATATGGATTGTTATTTCTATCTAAACTAAAGGTCAGGGTTAAAAAGAAAAGAAAACGACTCGGCAAAGTATCGCACTTTATGCCTACGTATTCCCGTCTGGAACGAGAAATCAGAGTCAACGTAGTTCGCCTACCTACGGGAAAGGAGGGGAAGGTTGCTCGCTAGGATATCGCATCCTATGCCTACGTACTTTCATATAGCATGAAAGATCAGAGCAAACGTAGTTCGGGCCACGTACGACACAAGTCTGTCTTGATTGTTTTTATTCCTTCTGAAAAGGGTTTTTCTGATTAACAGTCCAAGCGGACAAAATTGACGTTTTGATGAGTTCACATTCTTTTACGGAAGAAGTGTCTTTTATTGTGTTTTTCTGTTTGTTTTGAGAAAGAAGAGACAGAACTCTAACCTATGGTTTAAAGGGGAATCTAACCTAATGTTATCATGCATGGGTTAAGACCTAGTGTCTATCATGTTCCTCTCTTGCGCAGAGAGAAACAGAGATCCTAAGGGATAAACGGAAACAACAACAATAGCATACATACAATAAAGCAGTAAAAGATGCATGAATGCAACAATACAAGCGAGGCAAGGGAGTCCCACTCAACCTCGAACCTAGAAAACAATAGGCAAAAGTGAACAGAATTCACTTTCAACCTAACAGGTTAAACAGCAGACAATACAGTCAGGGAAAACCAATCAATACATCAGGAATTAAACAGCAAAAAGAGAAACAGCAACAGCAACTCTGCATCAACATCTGTCCTCAAGTCATCTCCAAACAGCTACAAGCTTCAAGCAAGCCTCAGTCTTGATCTTCACAATCCTCCAGCAATGTCTTTATCACCAGTCTTCAATCTGCAATGGCTTTTCTTCAAGTCTCACTCCAAGCTGAGGAACAGTCAACAGGATGAATTAAATGTTAAACAGTCAATTGCCTACCAAGGGTGGCTCATTAACTGTTAACATGATACAGACAATTTTCCCTCAAAAGTTCTATCTTTCAAATACATTCACTAATCCTTCCAAAGGAAGGAGGTGGATATTTGAAAGAGACTTTGAATCATAGAGAAAGAATGGAGGCAGACAAGACCTTCCATATTTGTGAATCAAGTTTTCTACTCTAGAGCTCTGCCTAGCTCCTAAACCCTACACTCCTCAACAGCTGCCAGCAAGATGCTCTCCATCAACTCTGGAAGTTGGTCCTCAATCCCTTTGATCTCCAAAAGCTTCATCAACACAGTCTTCAGCTCTCCCAATCCCCAAGCAAACCCAATACCACACACAGACAAATGAAGTAACCCTAGAGAGGGCACACCACACAGTCAAACAAATATAAGCAGTATACTGATAGCAATAGTAGAATAGGGGAAACCTAGTAATTCCTAAGGGATCTACTATCTACCCATAATCCCTATAGTCCCATACCCCAAAGATTCAAGCTACAACTCCTAAAAGAAAGGATCTATCATACCTATGTTATCTCCTAAACCCTAGTTTTGGTTCTCCTAATCACACCTAAACAAATCATCTAAAATTAAGTTCTAAAATCATGAATTAAATTTTATATACAAGATAAAGGTCTAAGCTAATCAACCTAAAAAGAATGGATCAAAAATATTAAAGCATCTAATTAAACCAAAATCATCAATATCATGCATTAAACTAAACATTTAAAAAGCTATTTAAAAGAAAAATATGCTAAAAATATTAAAACAAAATAAAATGCCAATTTTTTTATATGATAATTTTCTTAACCAAAATATGAGAAATATGCAAAAACAACCAATTAAAAATAAGCATTTTTCTATTTGTTATGAATTTTTGAAGAATTAAAATAAAATGGAGGAAATTAAATGTGGATTAAATTGACTGAGGGGTGCATCTAGCATTAATTCCAGTTGAAAATGAGAGATGGGCCCAGACTGGGGGGCGCACCTAGCAATGCGCGTCTGGGCCCAGTTGGTTTCAGAAAAACAAAAAAAAAAGGAAAATAAAGTGAAACGGTGCAGAAAGCAAGAATTTCAGTTAAAATTATGATTGGGCCTGCGTTTGGGGGTGGGATTAGCAACTTATTATGAGCCCAGTCTGAGGGAATTAATGAAACGGTGCGTTTGGCACCATGAGTTCCCTCCAAACTTCAACTTTAAACCATGGCCATACGATCAGATCTTTAGTCAATGAGAAAGACCTCATCCAACGGACATCATGCATCTTCTCCAAGTGCTAGGGTTTCAGCCATGGAAGCTCCATGCACGAGCTCATGAACCAGCTCTTCCACACACTCATGCAACCTCATTCCTCCATGAAAATCATTTCTGTAAAGAGCAAAGTTGCTCTACTTCTTTCCCTCTACACAACCATAGCAATAGATTCCTCTAAAACTCAACCAAAAATCAAACCCGATGAGTAGAAGGTTCTGATTCCACCATTTAACACTGATATCAAACTTGAGAATTCTTGCTAATTTTTACCCTAACATGATCTACACATTATGCTGATCAACCTGAGCTATCCATCCAAGATTATCGTGCCATAATCTAAGAGTTATAGGCCCTAACAGTTCTTGCACTCCAATGGCAACATCCATGAAACCTTCTCAAACTTTCTGAATTCCATCATCTAACCTAACCTAACAGTTTTAACCCTAAAATTCTCTAACATGCTAACTAATTTAGCCAATTCGAATGAGAAAACCAACCTGGTGTGATGATGAAAACAGAGGGAGAACTCTTGAGATCCAAAGCTTGCAATGATCTGGATTTGATCCACAAACTCAATTCTTGATTCTGTATGCAAAAGTTCTTGCTCCAATGCCTTAGATCCTTGTAACCACTTCTTCTTGCTCCTTGGATGATGAAGTTGGTAGCACGAATCCTTGCTCAATTCAAACAAATTCTGATGTGAATTCTGATCCTTGAATGATCTAGATGATGATGAAATCAAGAAATTTGGAAATTGGTGAAGGTTTGATGAAGTTTGAGATGAATTTGCAAAATGGAAGAATGAAGTGTAACTTGGTATTATGAACAAAATGAATCACCAACCATGGCATGAAGTCACTCAATCCAATATATAGCTGAGATTAGAAAGCCCTAGAACTTTGTAGAACCTTCCCATGCACACTTTCCTTGAATTTTGGATTATGTAACTTCTTTTGTAAGTAACCAAGCATAACTTCCAAATCTTGAACCAAACTCAAAAATCTACTTTTTCCAATGTTCTTAAAACATTTTTTCCAATCAAAATGACCTATAATTTCACCCCATTTGGCCAAATTATGAAAAATCTCAATTTTAGGTCACTTTTTATTCATTAAATTCACCAATTTTGAAACCTTGAGCTATGAGCCTTTCCAATCTTTCATGGTCACTTTTCTAGACTCAAAATGTCATTTGGAACAAGTTTTATGTTGTGAAGTTTTTCATTTGAAGCTTCCTTGTATGAGTTTTGGGCATAGGCTTGAAATGACCTGTAATTCTCAAATGACCAAAATACCCTTTGCTTGCCAAGACCATAAGTAGAGTTCCACACATCATATGAAGGCATACCATACCATTATAGAAACATAAGACAATGAGGAACAACTCTTATGTTGACCAGAAATTCATTTGAAATCTCCTTGAGGGGTAAAAGTTGCTTGGAAGATAAGTAACTTTCACAGACAAAATTTCAGATACCTCAGATGACCTGTAACTTGCAAGGACCATAACTTGAGTTCTATAAATCTCCTTAATGTCTTCCACCACTCAAAGTAAAGGTCTTGAGATCCTATACAAGTTTCATGTTGGCCAAGGATCCATTTGAAGCTTGCATTTTGACTTATCTTGCTTGGAAGTTTGACCTAAATCAGGGGATTTTACACAGAAACCCTAATTTAGAAACTCCTCTTCTCCTTGATTTCTCTTGATTTCTTCTTGGCACAACACCATATCCTTATCCACATGTCAAATTTTGAATCCCACATCTCTCAAATAGACCTTAATGCCTTTCAATCAATCATTTGACCTAGGGTTGACCCAGATGAAACCCTAGTTGACTGTCTTCAACTGCAACTCTTGTGATCATATCAATGACTTGCCTCCTTCTCCAAATAACTTTCTATATCCTCCATGATGTCCATATACCCTCTATGACCTCAATTCACAGCTCACAATTTCTTTGATGATCTTCAGATCCCCTCAGATAGGAGATAGATTCACTGCTTGATCCACTGACTTTTTAGACTTCAATTTCTTTCTGATGACTTGGATATGCTTGAATTTGAATAATGACCTCTTGATAGGCTCATAGAGATGAGAATAGTGCTTGGTACCTTGTTGGATGACTTGCTATGCTATGCTATGCAGATGATTAGACTATGTATATGACTCTATATGCAAATGCTAATGCAATTGAAACATAAACCAAGTGAAGAAGGTTGAGAAAATTTTAGGGTGCAACAGCTGCCCCTATTCAAGCGACTTGGACCCGATTGGGTGAAGAGCGAACGGCCTTCAAACATTCGAGGTACGAGACGGTTGAATACTAAGAACCCGGAAATTTGCCAACCGCAGAAATAAACTGCACCACTGCTTGGGGATTATTTTCATCAGCCTGAAAAAGATTCTATCATCGCAAGGATAGAACTTTGTCCATGTTAGGACGCCTGTGTCGTCAACACGAAGAAATCTCAACCAAACTTGTCCCCTTTAGGACTCCCATTTGCCGTCAACCCGGAAAAATCTCGGCGACTTCGCTGAAGATAACTCGTCTACATTTCATCAGCACGAGGGGATTCTATCAACATACAAATGAATTATCTGCGTTAGGAATAAATCATCCACGTTAGGAGTAAACTTTCCACGTTAGGAATAACCTTCTTTTCCACGTTAGGAATACATCGTCCACGTTAGGACTACACTTTCCACGTTAGGAATAACCTTTCCACGTTAGGAATACATCGTCCACGTTAGGACTACACTTTCCACGTTAGGAATAACCTTTCCACGTTAGGAATACATCGTCCACGTTAGGACTAAACTTTCCACGTTAGGAATAAACTTTCCACGTTAGGAATAAACTTTCCACGTTAGGAATACATCTTTCTTCCACGTAAGGAATCACCTCTCTCCACGTAAGGAACTATAACTTGTCCACGTCAGGACTCACGTTTCGTCTTGATTTGTCCACGTCAGGACTCACCTCTTGACTTGCTGAGGAAATAAAACTTGTCCACGTCAGGACTCATGCTGCGTCAACACGAAGGAAGATAAATCTGTCCACGTCAGGACTTGCGCACCTTCGACTCGCTGGGGAAATAAAACTCGTCCACGTCAGGGCGCACACGCCAGCATGAAGAAGGATAAATTTGTCCACGTTAGAACTCGCGTGTCTTGTCATCATGAAGAACTATAAACTTTGTCCTCGTCAGGACTCACATTTCACCATTACGAAGAAAGATATCTGCTGGGAATAAATGGTCAACGTCAGGACACCAACCCGAAGAGTAATCAATTTTGTCAACGTTATGACTTCACATTCAACCAATATCGAGAAACCGAATCTGTCCGCGTTAGGACTAGCACACCTCATCAACTCGGGGAAATAAATCTGTCCACGTTAGGACACCCAAATCTGTCCACGTTAGGACCCCATTTCTCTAGCACGAAGAAATCCCGTCAATATAGGAATAAATTGTCCACGTCAGGACTTATTTCTCCATTAGTCCCAAACCACAAATTTCTTAATACTGACATGACAGTGACTTCGAGGCGGACTCTACTGGGGATATTTGGAAACCAAACTACCGGACGCCTGTTCTGATAACCGGCGGCAGCCTCTGAAATCCTAATTCATGAAACCCTTTGATGACAAATAACTCTGCTTGGGGACAAGGAGAGATTTTCCCTACCAACTCTGTGGGGAATAATGCCAAAACGAACATTATTGTTGAATATCTCACGCCGAGATCTTGAATGTTTGGTAATTCATTTGAGCAAGAGCTCCTTCCACCTGCAAGGGAAACAATACTTGAAACAAACGGTTAGCCAACCTGGTTTATGTTTCAAAAATGCGTATGTTTGACAATGACACCATGCTCCATTCGACATGGAAATGCTATGCGTTTTTATTTGGTAGATGCAAATATGACACTATATGCCAATGCAAATGCAGACTCGGACTGCTGGGATACAGAAACCGCTTCAGCAAAATAAATGCTGAAGACAACGCCGACTCCGCTGGGAATAGCCAGGTGCTACAGAATTATTCCAACAAAATAAATGCTAGAAGAGTGAAGTCAACCCTGCTGGGGAATACAACTCTGCTGGAGAATAGCAGATGTGCCTGGTATGATTGGACTCCTGCTGGGGAATGAACGGATATCACACGATATTCTGGCAAAATAAATGCCAGGGCGCACAACCAACTCTGCCGGGGAGAGTTTTAATCTTCGAGTTCCACTGGGAGGAAAGAAAACACTTGCTGGAAAGAGAACTCCGCTGGGGACGAAACGATTCTCTTGGGAAAATCAACTGACTCCACTGGAGGAGAGTAAATGACCCTACTGGGAAGGGTAAACTGTCTAAGTACAGCTCATGAGTTGGAAATGTTAATCTTCTGAGGCTAAGCCACTCTGCTTGAGATGGGTTGTTTGAATACTGCCCTTGATCTGGGAATCGCCAAACTCTGCTGAGGGTAAACAACCTGTTGGAGAATGTCCTTTGGATAAGCTACGGCTAGCTGGGAAATTTGATCCTTCTTCAGGAAGAGACATTGTCATCTTGGAAGCACGACCTGCGTGGGAGTCGAGTCTTTTATTACGAGCTTCTGGTCAATACTGCACTCTTTTGATCGTCCATTTCACGGCTATGAACCCTGCAACAAGACAAACAAGACAAGATAAGTCTACGCAACCAAATCTATTCAGGTTAGCGTTAGTGACATCATTTTCAGTTAATTCAAAGTTTTAGCAATTATTGGCAAGGGCCAGTGACGTTATGCACATGCTAGTTTCATTAAACTTAGGCGTTTATCATGCACAAAACAGTAAAGAACCAGCATCACATACTGAATAACATGTTTTATTGATTGGGCCCCTGAATGGGCAGAGTTTTGTACACGGGATGTAACTCCTGAAAAGAGGAAGCTACGCACAACAAATATACAAGTATGCACAAAAAGCATAAATATAATGACAAATCAAATTTGTACACATGTCGGCAACGGGATGCATCACAAACTGATCCTCCTATGACTCGCCCGACTCTAATGCTTTCCCGGTATCCATACTTCCGAAGAGATTGTATCTGATAATCGACCACTCGAGTATATTCTCCCGCACCAATGCTTAACGCAGTATCAAATTCGGACCGCAGTCATTTGCTTTTCAAATCCTTAACTTTTGCGTGAGCCGCCCTTTACGGGTTTTCAGTTCACCGGGATACCCTTTTTTGCCGAAGCCGCCCAGTGTAGGTTTTCAACTTCGCGGGTGTACATTTTCCAATTTATCCCTAACTTTTGCCCGAACCTTTCATTCTGTTTTTGGTTCGCCAGGATGCCCCATTTTTGCCTGGACTCTCTTTTTTCTGTCCAGCGGGTCAATTTCAAGCAAAGTATTTTTTAACTGCGTCTGAATTCACAGGCGACGTAAAGTCTTCACCGTCCATGGTGGACAACAATAAAGCTCCCCCTGAAAAGACTTTTCTGACAACATATGGCCCTTCGTAGTTGGGGGTCCACTTGCCCCTGTGATCTGCCTGCGGCGGGAGAATCCTTTTCAGCACAAGGTCACCCGTCTGAAAGCTCCGAGGATGTATCTTCTTATCATATGCTTTCTTCATTCGGCTCTGGTACAAACGACCGTATGCTAGAGAAGCTAGCCTCTTCTCATCCGTTAAACTCAGTTGGTTCAACCTATCTTTCACCCATTCTGCCTCATCTAATTAGACATCTCGCAATACCCTCAGAGAAGGAATCTCAACTTCCAGTGGTAGCACTGCTTCCATTCCGTATACCAGCGAGAGCGGGGTTGCCCCGGTTGATGTGCGTACCGTCGTACGATAACCGTGCAAAGAGAAAGGTAGAATCTCATGCCAATCCTTATAGGTCACCACCATCTTTTGAACGATCTTCTTTATATTCTTATTGGCTGCTTCAACAGCGCCATTCATCTTGGGTCGGTAAGGGGAGGAGTTGTGATGTTCGATCTTGAAATTCTGACAGAGCTCCTTCATCATTTTGTTGTTCAGGTTTGAACCGTTGTCAGTGATTATCCGCTCGGGGATCCCATATCTGCAAATGATATCTCTTTTGATGAATCTGGCGACTACCTGCTTAGTCACATTTGCGTACGACGCCGCTTCCACCCACTTGGTGAAGTAATCAATTGCTACTAGAATGAACCGGTGTCCATTAGAAGTTGTTGGCTCGATCTTTCCAATCATATCGATTCCCCACATCGAGATTGGCCATGGCGATGACATCACATTCAGAGGACTCGGAGGCACATGGATCTTATCAGCATAGATTTGGTACTTGTGGCACTTCCTTGCGAACTTGAAACAATCAGTTTCCATAGTTAGCCAAAAATAACCTGCCCGCAACAGCTTCCTCGTCATAGCATGCCCACCAGCATGTGTACCAAATGTACCTTCATGTATTTCCTCCATGAGCAATTTTGCCTCTTTTTCGTCTACACAACGCAGCAGCACCAAGTCGTGATTTCTTCTGTATAAGACACCATCCGGATTCAAATAGAAATTACCCGCCAATCTCCTGAGATTCTTCTGATCTTGATTGGATGCCCCAGCCGGATACTCTTTGTTCTTCAGGAAATTAAGGATATCGAAATACCATGGTTTATCGTCAGATGCTTCGTCAATGGTAAATACGAAGGCAGGTCTGTCGAGCCGAGAGATAATGATTCTGGGAGCCTCGTTCCAGAAGTTGACTTTGTACATGGAAGACAAAGTGGCCAGGGCGTCAGCCATCTGATTCTCTGCTCGCGGTACATGATGCAATTCAACTTTGTCAAAGAAAGGCAACAATCTCCTTGCATAATTCATGTACGGTATCAAATTGGGCTGACGTGTCTCCCATTCTCCTTTGATTTGATTCACCACCAGAGCTGAGTCTCCGTATACGTCTAGATTTTTGATCCGGAAATCAATGGCTTCTTCAAGCCCCATGATACAAGCTTCATATTCGGCTTCATTATTGGTAACTGGAAAGGTCAACCGAGCAGTAAACGGGATGTGCGACCCGTGTGGAGTAGTGATGATTGCCCCTATTCCACTACCGTAAGCGTTTACAGCTCCGTCAAATATCAACTTCCATTTGGAACCTGATTCTGGCCCTTCATCTGGCAACGACTCTTCACAATCTTTCATCTTTAAGTACATGATATCCTCGTCAGGAAAATCAAACCTCATCGATTGATAATCTTCAATAGGCTGCTCTGCCAAGTACTCAGACAGTACACTCCCCTTTATAGCCTTTTGCGAGACATACTAAATGTCATATTCAGTCAAGACCATCTGCCAACGGGCAATTCTCCCTGATAACTCCTGCTTTTCGAATACATATTTGATAGGGTCCATCTTCGAGATGAGCATGGTTGTATGATTCAGCATGTATTGCCTCAAACGCTTGGCGGCCCAGGCTAGCGCGCAACAAGTTTTTTCAAGCATTGAATATCGAGATTCACATTCAGTAAATTTCTTACTCAAGTAGTAGATCGCATGCTCTTTTCTTCCTGTCTCGTCGTGTTGACCGAGAACACAACCCATACTTCCCTCAAGAACTGTCAAATACATAATCAAGGGTCTCCCTGCCACTGGGGGTATCAAAATAGGAGGCTCCTGCAAATACTGCTTTATTTTATCGAACGCCTTTTGACAATTTTCGCTCCACGTTACAGCCTGATCTTTTTTCAACAGCTTGAACAATGGTTCACACGTAGCTGTTAGGTGAGATATGAACCGAGCGATGTAGTTCAACCTCCCTAAAAACCCGCGCAGCTCTTTCTCTGTTTTAGGCATCGGCATCTCTTGTATTGCTTTTATTTTTGCAGGATCGACCTCTATTCCTTTTTCACTTACGATAAACCCCAGCAGTTTACCCGATCTCACCCCGAAGGTGCACTTGTTAGGGTTCAGCCTCAGCCTGAACTTCCTAAGCCTTTTGAATAACTTCAGCAGATTCACCAAATGCTCTTCCTCCGTCTGGGATTTGGCAATCATATCGTCAACATAAACTTCGATCTCTTTATGCATCATATCATGGAAAAGAGTCGTCATTGCACGCTGATACGTTGCCCCAGCATTCTTCAATCCGAAGGGCATCACTTTATAACAAAATGTTCCCCAAGGCGTTATGAAAGTAGTCTTCTCCATGTCCTCTGGCGCCATTTTAATCTGATTATAGCCCGAGAAGCCATCCATGAAGGAGAATACGGAGAATTGAGCAGTGTTGTCAACTAGCACATCGATATGAGGAAGTGTAAAATCGTCTTTCGGGCTCGCTTTATTTAAATCACGGTAATCTACGCACATTCTCACTTTACCGTCTTTCTTTGGCACTGGTACAATATTAGCGACCCATGAGGGATATTTTGTCACAGCCAGGAAACCAGCATCCCACTGTTTTTGAACCTCCTCCTTAATTTTCACTGCAATATCGGGTCTAGTTCTGCGAAGTTTTTGCTTGACCGGCGGGCATTCTTCTTTCAACGACAGACGGTGCACAACCATATCTGTATCGAGCCCAGGCATGTCTTCATACGACCAAGCGAACACATCACTATACTCTCTGAGCATTTCAACCAGTCTTCGCTTGATGTCGCTCTACAGCGCGGCTCCTATACGTATATTCTTTTCAACCCCTTCCGACCCCAGGTTAATAATTTCGATGACCTCCTCGTGAGGCAGAATGACTCTTTCTTCTTGCTTCACCAACCAAGACAATTCTTCGGGAACGTCACCATCTTCCACAATCTCTTCTTCGGCCTGAAATACCGGGTGTTCAAAATCGGGACGAGTCATAGGTGGTTCAAGGATGTCATCTGAAAATGTTATCCTGCAAAAGGAATGGTTAAATGCTTCAAAATGCGTATAAAGCGAATAACCACATTGCCATTTTATTGTAAAACACAAAACAAGAAAAACAGAGATCGCAATATTTGTACATGAAAAATGCCTTTTATTTAATGATTAACACGCAATGTTCATAACAGCACAGCCCTAAGCAAATCATGATGCCTCGGGCAAGGCACTAGATTGTTCAACAATTAAGAAAACAAAGCATTACTGTTTAAGAGTCACAGGAACAATCTCCTGAATAGACCAGTTGCACAATCCCTGTCCTGGCACGCTCGGCTGAATCCAGGCGTCCATATCGCAGTCGCTGTCTCCTTCGTCAGACTCTGAAGCAGCATTGATGGTCTCATGACATACTCCACTAGCAGTGATGGTTATTGGTCCTCGGAAACGGGGTGCCCCCACAGCAGGTGCTGATGACGACGGTTGATATCCCAACCCAAACCGGTCCATCTTTACAGGAATATCCAACACTTTGCCCCAGCCCTTGGTCTCACCTGTCTCCACTAGAGCTTGAGCCTCTTTATATGACGAGACGGCTACCTCTGACACTTTGCTCGGCCCGGGACCTTTGTCTTTGATGCGCAACCCTTCAAATGCCTGACAGGGTGTTTCGTGAATCTCTCCGTCGACCTCCACATACTTAAATGACGACAGATGGCTGACCAGGATATCTTCTTCTCCACATACGGTGACCACGCTGTCCCCTACCATATATTTCAATTTTTGATGCAAGGTAGACGTGACTGCCCCAGCCCCATGGATCCAGGGCCGTCCCAGAAGGCAGCTGTATGCTGGCTGGATGTCCATGATATAAAATTCAGTCGCGAAAACCTCCGGCCCCACCTGTAGAGGTAATGTTATGGATCCAAAAACTGTTCTCCGCGTACCATCAAATGCCCTGACCACTAAGTTACTGGGCGTGCACAGGATTCCTCTGACATCTAGCTTCATCATCGCTTTCTTGGGCAGCACATTTAAGGATGATCCGGTGTCTACCAGTACATGAGACATGACTGATCCTCTACACTCCACGGAGACGTGCAATGCCATATTATGCTCTCTCCCCTTCGGGGTCAAATCGAAGTCTGTAAAGCCCAAGCTATGGCCTGCATTCACATGCGCCAACACCCCCTCCAGCTGATTCACGGAAACATCTTGGGGTACGAAGGAAGTATCTAGAACCTTCAGCAATGCATTTCTGTGAGCTTCAGAACACAATAGCAAAGATAATATAGATATCTTGGACGGCGTCTGTTGCAAATGCTCAACAATCTTATAATCACTTTTACGAATCAAGCGCACGAACTCTTCTACTTCTTTCGATGCCGTTTCTTTTCCGCTTGCCTGCACAGGGACAGTTTCATTCATCTTTCCTTTCCCCTTTGCCAGTCTTTCAGCCTCTACCTCAGGCGATATGAAGATCCTCCCACTTCTTGTCATACCTCCTGCACCGACAACATTGTCTACGGTCTCAGCTGGCTGCTTATTAACATCAATTTTTATTCCGTCACAATACACTTCCAACCCATAAGACCAGGGGACTGCTTTTGTACTCTCGTATGGGATTGGTCCGGCCTTAGTGATAGTGATCGGTGGTCGCTGGGCCGGTGCCGTTATAGTGATTGTCTTTCGCGGAATCGTTACAGTGGCCACATCACTTTGTTTGTCTGCTAATGCCCCTGCAGGTTCTTCGATTGCTGCTCGGTCAAATTGCAATGTGCCGCCATCTATTAAAGCCTGAATACCCTTCTTTAAGTCATCACACCCCCCAGCTAGGGTCCAGCACTCTAAGCAGTACTCGTCACATCCCGGATACACACCACCTTGCAATAATCTGCTCTTTATCTCGCACAACGGCGTCTTTAAATCGTCGACATTCATAATCAAATTCAAACCCTCCTCAGTTAAAATGGCGTTTGCCCCATGATTGGGCATGGGCTTCTGCACTATGTTCGGACCCGCCGTTCCAAAATTGATAGCCTTACTATCCAATAGATCCTGTACTACATGCTTAAACGCATGGCAACCCTCTACATCGTGGCCCGGAGCCCCAGAGTGGAATTCACAGTGCCTGCTTGCATCATAACCATACGGAGGAGTGCCTGTTATTGGCGCCAGCGTTCTTTTCTCCACCAAGTTCAACCCTAATAACGTCTGTAGCAGATCTGCATACGTTGAAGGAGGCTTCTCAAACACTCTCCTTGGTTTACCCCCCTGGAATCTGCGCTGGGCAGGCTGTGCCCCCTGCTGTGGCTGCTGTTGCTGTTGTTGAAATGGTTGTTGCTGAAACGGAATAGTAACGCTTGCCACCTGCTGCGGATGATTATACTGGTTTCGACCTCTGCCCCGGCCTCGGCCTCGGCCCCCAAACACTGCGCTTGCATCGCCCTGACGACGCCCACCAAAAGCCTTCCTGTTACTGCCCGTTGAGGTGGATTCCTCAGCTTGGAATCTTCCCTGCTTAATGTTGCTTTCAATCTTTTCTCCCTTCAGAATTAAGTCTGAGAAACTGCCCAAAGATGTGTGAAACAACTTGTCATAAAACATGCCGGTGAATGTTCCTATGAACATGTCATTCATTTCCTTGTCTTCTAGAGGAGGATGGACTCTAGCAGCCATGTCGTGCCATCTTTGCGCATACTCTTTGAAGCTCTCGCCCTTTTTTTGGGATAACCCCTGCAATTGGACCCGGTTGGATGCCAAGTCGCTGTTATATTTATAGTGAGCTACAAATGCCTCCGCCAGCTGCTTCCATGTCTTTATATGAGTTGGTTCCAATCCCATATACCACTCGAGGGAAGGGCCTGACAAGCTATCTTGAAAGTAATGCATTAGCATCCTCTCATCATTTGAGTACGCCGACATCCTTCTGTAATATGACCGCACATGCACTTTTGGACAAGTGTCCCCCTTATACTTGTCAAACGTAGGAGCTTTGAACTTGATCGGCACCCTCAGGCCAGACACCAGACCCATTGTTGACATGTCTAAGCCCACAACACTTTGATTTACGACCCCCCCTCATCTGCTCTTCTAGCATTCTGATCCTCTGGGAGTCATCCATAGGCCCTTCGAAACCTCCACCGGAGAAAGCGTCCTCTTGCTGATCTTCTTGCCAATTACCATTCCCAGCTCCATACCCATCGTATCCGTTGTTACGGCCAGCTCTAATCTGATTCATGACCGGGCCTCGCCCCCTGTTGCCGTACCCCGGAGCGACCCCAGCAGGTCCAAAAGCCATTAACCCAGCGCCATTTCCATTTCCGAATCCACCGTAACCCTGATTAGTCATACCAAATCCGTCCTGCCCGAAGCCTTGAGCATTGAAACCGTACTTCCCAGTATTATCGAATCCCTGGTCATTGAAGCCGAATCCAGCATTACTGAAGCCATTGCCTCCCATATTATCACCCAGGTTAACATCTCCAAGCCCAACATTGTTAACGATAGTCTCGTTCCCCATTCCAACGTTACCGTTCCCGGCAGCAGCGCCGTTGTTGACATTGACAGCAGGCATGTTGACTACAGGTGGAGCCACTGGTGTGGGAGTACCATCCCCGTGAGCAGTGTCGACTCGCACAGACTGATGATCCTCATTTCCATGCCCAAAATTTCTGACCAACAGGAGCTGCACCAAAGCTTGCAAATTCTCCTGACCTTTTGCAATAGTCTCCATTGTCTGCATGAAGAGCGCCAGCTTCTCACGCATATCTTGCATCTCATTCTGCATTTGATCCATGATTCTTCGGCAGTTGGTGCGAGTGGAGTATCGGTGCGGGCGCTGATCTTCAATCCTGAAAAGACCTGGTACAGTGCAGGAAATAAGATACCGTGCAATAATCACCTGTAATGCAATATGAATATGAATGCAATGCAATATGTGTCTGTGCATTAGGGAATATCATTCCCCGGTTCTAGTGTGAATGTGCCAGTGCAGTGACAGTGCTAGCAATACGGAGATCGGAGCCGAATCATAGAAAGCCTCATATATTGCAGAGAAGAATACAATATCACTGAGTACAATAAGAAGGCATGACCTCAACCAACAATCCTGGTGATGGTCAGCACTATGCAAATAAAGCATCAATACATGAAATGGTCAAATACACTCATAGGCCTGATACTCTTCTAGCAACTTCTTAGTCTCGGGATGACTTGGTCGGGTAAGCAGACCCTCAACAAGCTGGTTTCTTCTCTTGAGAACACGTCGCACGTCACCAGCGGTTTCCTCCCATTCCCCTTCTCCGAAGCGATCCTCTAGCTTCCGCTTCTGAGACACAGCTTCGTTCCTGCCTTCGATGGCCTTGTTCAATGCATTCTGGAGACTATATCTGGTCATCACCTCTTCTTCGTACTTCTTAATGCTAGCCTTCAACTGCTCTTCGAGGTCAGAGATTTGCTGCTTCAACTTATCTTCCCTCTTTTTGTTGTTGGTCAGCGTAGCATTCCAAGTCTTGTTACAAGAAGAGATTTCTCGGTGTGCGGCGTCGAGTGCTTTCTTTTTGGATTCCAACATGTCATGGGAGCTTTTGAACTCTTGACCCAGACGTTCGCGCTTCTTTTTCTCTTCAGTCAATTCCGCACCTAGCCTGTTTACTAGTTCGATCTGCTGTTGGAAAGCATGCACAACCTTGTTTTTCTCACTACGTATCTGGGCTAGTTCCTTTTCTAACCCTTCATTGACCTTCATCAAAGCTTCTTTTTCTCTTACAACTTGCTCGTAGGCCTCCCTAGTAACAGTGGTTGGCTCTTCTACCGGAATATGAACAGGGACTGGTGCAGCTGGGAATGGCATCAGTAACTGTCTTGCTCTCTCTCGGATCCAAACTCTGTATGGTGCATAAGCCTGACAATCATTCTTCCTTGACAGTGGCTTCCCTCTTCTGTTAATACGCGTCCAGGCATGCTGAAGCTTCGCTAGTAACTCTCCATTCAGATCACCGGTGAAGTACAGAGATTCTTGCACTTCTTCCTCCTTTGGTAGGTTCTTCAACGCATATCCGAACTGGCGGACAAACAAAGATGGGTTGTAATTGATACATCCTTTTCTTCCTATCAAAGGAACATTAGGATACCCAGAACAACTGAAAATAAGCTCAGACCCCAACAAGTCTCGGTCAAACCACTCAATGTCTTCAGAAGATAGCCTCATCAGACGCTCTGGCCAGCTAGCTGTAGTTGCACTATCCACAAAAGGTCCCTTCAGGGGAAGATGGCTCTTAAACCACATGTTCAACAGCGACGCACAACAGTAAACAGTCTTTCCTCTTCTATTTTCATTTTTGTAGTGCAATGAATGATAGAAGTCTCCGATCAAAGTGGGCACCGGGTTGCCAGCAGCAAACAGATGGAAAGCGTCCAAGTCTACAAAATTGGGTAAGTTAGGAAACAACACTATTCCGTATATGCATAGAGCCAAGATAGCATTAAAGACTATCCAGCACCCGTTCCTGGCATACTCTTGAGCTTTGCCGACCAGAAAATCAAGGGAGAAACCTGGAACCCCAAGCCAAGAAGTCACTAATAGTTCAGCAGCGCTCATGTGCAAGGCCTTAGCTAAGTCCTCCAGCTTGGGCTCAGCGGAAGAGTGAATAAAGGGAACCTTGTTCTGTACCGGTAGCTTAGTAAACTCCACATACTCTTCAATGGTAGGCCCCAAAATAAAGTCAGCAAACGTGAAACATCTCAATGCAGGGTCATAGAATTGCATCAGCGTGTACAGCCCATTCATCTCAACAGCAGTTGGCTTGCAGACCAGTCTCAGCAATCTTCCATGACTCATCCTGAAACTTCTCCTAACCTCCTCATCAGCAAGGGACATTAGACCAAGTAAGGGAGTAATGTCAGGTGTAGGTAACTTATACGCAACTGTCTTCCTCAAACCCTCCATGATCAATATGCAGAAGTCCGCTAGAACCAAGGAATATGCAAATGCACCTGCAGCACAGACACACGTTAATGGGATGCAATGATAATGGGTATGCGAACAATGCAATGCAAATAACATGCAACAGGGACCAAATGCCATAGCTGAGAAGCCTGAACCATATCAAAAAGTCTCAGATAGACCCTCCAGAATTCCTCAAACCCGGGTCTCAGATAGACCTAAAACAAAGCTCCAACACTGGTCTCTGATAGACCCCACAACATAACTCTGACTGGTCTCTGACAGACCTCATATCATAACTCCAACTAGTCTCTGACAGACCTCATATCATAACTTCAACTGGTCTCTGACAGACCTCACAACTGTCCATAAATATCCAGGATCTCAGATCAAGAAATAACCGGTATCTGAAGGTCTAGTTACCTGCATAACCCCAAACCCTCTCACAGGTAGGTGTCCTAGTAACTGACAATGGTATGGCATCCTATGAGGTCGTCGGCGTCACAGACTTTCAGGATTGATGATACGATTCCCAGAAGGAGTGACATCATCAAATCCTGAAGAGGCCTCACTTAGCCAACTTCCAAATGATCGGTTCCCGGAGTCGACAATTCAGCTAACCAACAACCCCTTCGACCCAAAGGGTAGAAAAAGAAGTCAACCAGAAGAACCTCGTTCGAGTGTAGATTTCGTGAGACACTAATGCAAGCAAAGCCGGCACGCGCCCATTACTTTCTACTCTAATTCTAGGTGCACTCAAGCCCAGGTCCGGCTTATCTCTCCATCATAGAACACCCGTCACAACCCAATACAACAATAATAACAATAATATAATGCTGAAAGTAAATGCCAGAAATGTAAATCCATACAAAATCCTCGACGGGAAAACAAGCGTTAGGATTGACTCGCGTAGGGAACCGTTGGAATCCCCAGCAGAGTCGCCAGCTGTCGCTACTGCGAAAATCGGCGCCGGCTGAACAGAAGAGTCACCACCGTGCGTTATTTATCCCAACGGAGGGAAAGGAAACGCTCGAGGTAAACCTACCGCAAAACGGGGAAAGGAATGGTCGTCGCAACCAAAACTTGGGTTCGGGAGTCGGTTACGCAAGGGGAAGGTATTAGCACCCCTCACGTCCGTCGTACTCGACGGGATCCACGCTTGTTTTCGGATATGGATTGTTATTTCTATCTAAACTAAAGGTCAGGGTTAAAAAGAAAAGAAAACGACTCGGCAAAGTATCGCACTTTATGCCTACGTATTCCCGTCTGGAACGAGAAATCAGAGTCAACGTAGTTCGCCTACCTACGGGAAAGGAGGGGAAGGTTGCTCGCTAGGATATCGCATCCTATGCCTACGTACTTTCATATAGCATGAAAGATCAGAGCAAACGTAGTTCGGGCCACGTACGACACAAGTCTGTCTTGATTGTTTTTATTCCTTCTGAAAAGGGTTTTTCTGATTAACAGTCCAAGCGAACAAAATTGACGTTTTGATGAGTTCACATTCTTTTACGGAAGAAGTGTCTTTTATTGTGTTTGAAATATTATTGTGTTTTTCTGTTTGTTTTGAGAAAGAAGAGACAGAACTCTAACCTATGGTTTAAAGGGGAATCTAACCTAATGTTATCATGCATGGGTTAAGACCTAGTGTCTATCATGTTCCTCTCTTGCGCAGAGAGAAACAGAGATCCTAAGGGATAAACGGAAACAACAACAATAGCATATATACAATAAAGCAGTAAAAGATGCATGAATGCAACAATACAAGCGAGGCAAGGGAGTCCCACTCAACCTCGAACCTAGAAAACAATAGGCAAAAGTGAACAGAATTCACTTTCAACCTAACAGGTTAAACAACAGGCAATACAGTCAGGGAAAACCAATCAATACATCAGGAATTAAACAGCAAAAAGAGAAACAGCAACAGTAGCTCTGCATCAACATCTGTCCTCAAGTCATCTCCAAACAGCTACAAGCTTCAAGCAAGCCTCAGTCTTGATCTTCACAACCCTCCAGCAAGGTCGTTATCACCAGTCTTCAATCTGCAATGGCTTTTCTTCAAGTCTCACTCCAAGCTGAGGAACAGTCAACAGGATGAATTAAATGTTAAACAGTCAATTGCCTACCAAGGGTGGCTCATTAACTGTTAACATGATACAGACAATTTTCCCTCCAAAGTTCTATCTTTCAAATACATTCACTAATCCTTCCAAAGGAAGGAGGTGGATATTTGAAAGAGACTTTGAATCATAGAGAAAGAATGGAGGCAGACAAGACCTTCCATATTTGTGAATCAAGTTTTCTACTCTAGAGCTCTGCCTAGCTCCTAAACCCTACACTCCTCAACAGCTGCCAGCAAGATGCTCTCCATCAACTCTGGAAGTTGGTCCTCAATACCTTTGATCTCCAAAAGCTTCATCAACACAGTCTTCAACTCTCCCAATCCTCAAGCAAACCCAATACCCCACACAGACAAATGAAATAACCCTAGAGAGGGCACACCACACAGTCAAACAAATATAAGCAGTATACTGATAGCAATAGTAGAATAGGGGAAACCTAGTAATTTCTAAGGGATCTACTATCTACCCATAATCCCTATAGTCCCATACCCCAAAGATTCAAGCTACAACTCCTAAAAGAAAGGATCTATCATACCTATGTTATCTCCTAAACCCTAGTGTTGGTTCTCCTAATCACACCTAAACAAATCATCTAAAATTAAGTTCTAAAATCATGAATTAAATTTTATATACAAGATAAAGGTCTAAGCTAATCAACCTAAAAAGAATGGATCAAAAATATAAAGCATCTAATTAAACCAAAATCATCAATATCATGCATTAAACTAAACATTTAGAAGGCTATTTAAAAGAAAAATATGCTAAAAATATTAAAACAAAATAAAATGCCAATTTTTTTATATGATAATTTTCTTAACCAAAATATGAGAAATATGCAAAAACAACCAATTAAAAATAAGCAATTTTCTATTTGTTATGAATTTTTGAAGAATTAAAATAAAATGGAGGAAATTAAATGTGGATTAAATTGACTGAGGGGTGCATCTAGCATTAATTCCAGTTGAAAATGAGAGATGGGCCCAGACTGGGGGGCGCGCCTAGCAATGCGCGTCTGGGCCCAGTTGGTTTCAGAAAAACAAAAAAAAAGGAAAATAAAGTGAAACGGTGCAGAAAGCAAGAATTTCAGTTAAAATTATGATTGGGCCTGCGTTTGGGGGTGGGATTAGCAACTTATTATGAGCCCAGTCTGAGGGAATTAATGAAATGGTGCGTTTGGCACCATGAGTTCCCTCCAAACTTCAACTTTAAACCATGGCCATACGATCAGATCTTTAGTCAATGAGAAAGACCTCATCCAACGGACATCATGCATCTTCTCCAAGTGCTAGGGTTTCAGGCATGGAAGCTCCATGCACGAGCTCATGAACCAGCTCTTCCACACACTCATGCAACCTCATTCCTCCATGAAAATCATTTCTGTAAAGAGCAAAGTTGCTCTACTTCTTTCCCTCTACACAACCATAGCAATAGATTCCTCTAAAACTCAACCAAAAATCAAACCCGATGAGTAGAAGGTTCTGATTCCACCATTTAACACTGATATCAAACTTGAGAATTCTTGCTAATTTTTACCCTAACATGATCTACACATTATGATGATCAACCTGAGCTATCCATCCAAGATTATCGTGCCATAATCTAAGAGTTATAGGCCCTAACAGTTCTTGCACTCCAATGGCAACATCCATGAAACCTTCTCAAACTTTCTGAATTCCATCATCTAACCTAACCTAACAGTTTTAACCCTAAAATTCTCTAACATGCTAACTAATTTAGCCAATTCGAATGAGAAAACCAACCTGGTATGATGATGAAAACAGAGGGAGAACTATTGAGATCCAAAGCTTGGAATGATCTGGATTTGATCCACAAACTCAATTCTTGATTCTGTATGCAAAAGTTCTTGCTCCAATGCCTTAGATCCTTGTAACCACTTCTTCTTGCTCCTTGGATGATGAAGTTGGTAGCACGAATCCTTGCTCAATTCAAACAAATTCTGATGTGAATTTTGATCCTTGAATGATCTAGATGATGATGAAATCAAGAAATTTGGAAATTGGTGAAGGTTTGATGAAGTTTGAGATGAATTTGCAAAATGGAAGAATGAAGTGTAACTTGGTATTATGAACAAAATGAATCACCAACCATGGCATGAAGTCACTCAATCCAATATATAGCTGAGATTAGAAAGCCCTAGAACTTTGTAGAACCTTCCCATGCACACTTTCCTTGAATTTTGGATTATGTAACTTCTTTTGTAAGTAACCAAGCATAACTTCCAAATCTTGAACCAAACTCAAAACTCTACTTTTTCCAATGTTCTTAAAACATTTTTTTCAATCAAAATGACCTATAATTTCACCCCATTTGGCCAAATTATGAAAAATCTCAATTTTAGGTCACTTTTTATTCATTAAATTCACCAATTTTGAAACCTTGAGCTATGAGCCTTTCCAATCTTTCATGGTCACTTTTATAGACTCAAAATGTCATTTGGAACAAGTTTGATGTTGTGAAGTTTTTCATTTGAATCTTCCTTGTATGAGTTTTGGGCATAGGCTTGAAATGACCTGTAATTCTCAAATGACCAAAATACCCTTTGCTTGCCAAGACCATAAGTAGAGTTCCACACATAATATGAAGGCATAACATACCATTATAGAAATCTAAGACAATGAGGAACAACTCTTATGTTGACCAGAAATTCATTTGAAATCTCCTTGAGGGGTAAAAGTTGCTTGGAAGATAAGTAACTTTCACAGACAAAGTTTCAGATACCTCAGATGACCTGTAACTTGCAAGGACCATAAATTGAGTTCTATAAATCTCCTTAATGTCTTCCACCACTCAAATTAAAGGTCTTGAGATCCTCTACAAGTTTCATGTTGGCCAAGGATCCATTTGAAGCTTTTATTTTGACTTATCTTGCTTGGAAATTTGACCTAAATCAGGGGATTTTACACAGAAACCCTAATTTAGAAACTCCTCTTCTCCTTGATTTCTCTTGATTTCTTCTTGGCACAACACCATATCCTTATCCACATGTCAAATTCTGAATCCCACATCTCTCAAATAGACATTAATGCCTTTCAATCAATCATTTGACCTAGGGTTGACCTAGGGTTGACCCAGATGAAACCCTAGTTGACTGTCTTCAACTGCAACTCTTGTGATCATATCAATGACTTGCCTCCTTCTCCAAATAACTTTCTATATCCTCCATGATTTCCATATACCCTCTATGACCTCAATTCACAGCTCACAATTTTTTTGATGATCTTCAAATCCCCTCAGATAGGAGATAGATTCACTGCTTGATCCACTGACTTCTTAGACTTCAATTTCTTTCTGATGACTTGGATATGCTTGAATTTGAATAACGACCTCTTGATAGGCTCATAGAGATGAGAATAGTGCTTGGTCCCTTGTTGGATGACTTGCTATGCTATGCTATGCAGATGATTAGACTATGTATATGACTCTATATGCAAATGCTAATGCAATTGAAACATAAACCAAGTGAAGAAGGTTGAGCAAATTTTAGGGTGCAACACAAGTGAAATATGGGCAGATTTGAGCGTTGTTTGACGTGTGCGAGTTGTGGGAGAGGTCGCATTTGCAAGGATATCATGGCTTTGGCTGCGATATGGTACCAACCAGAAGATTTCTGCGGAAAAATTAAGCAGAGAAAGCAGTTGCTCCATAAAACGAGTCACTCGGGAAGAAGTAGTGTTGATATCCTCATGTACTGAAAATTAGTTACGCTGCCTCTAAGTTTGATATGTTTCCCTGGTCGTGCCCAATAATAAATCATGTATTTGGTACAGTTGAATAAATAACTCGTGTTTTCCCTATATACCTTGCTACTTTGCTGATTTGAGTGTAAATGATGAATATCATACGAGTCATTCACTCCACCTGCTTCGTTATATTGTTCTCTAAGAATGGCAAGGTGTCTTCAATAATACGGGCAATCGCGACTACAATTCCAAAGCGGTATCATTGTTAGAAAAATTAATGGTTGAATCAAAAGAGTCATTTAACTGTAGACGGTACCTCATTGACGTTTCCTCGCAATTTCCCAACTTAAGGTTTCCGCTACTGAGCCCGTATCTGGCTTTATGGCCGATACAGGCAATACATTATCGAACCTTTACACTAGCTTGTTGTAATGTTGTTGAGGTTCGCGCCAAGACCGGTATTATCGTCGCCATTTTGTTAGAGCCGCCACCATCCTCTAAACGACGACAGTTAGCCTGCAAAATTCGAGTACAATGTTAAAGTATTATGACTACATGGTAATGTCTCAAACACCAATAGAGAACCACATCAACAAATTCCATATCGGCAAAGCAGGTTCAAACCGCGCGTTGTGAAAACAGAACATCCAGCATCAGACAGAAGTTCGATAAGAGTGTTCAGTTCAAATTGTTTCTCAAATCTCAAGAGGGAACTTTCATTTAGTATTGGTATTTACCTTTCAAAATTTCACAGTAAGAGCCTTTGAGGTTGTTGAGGCCACGTCTTTCCTGTTAGTCCAGAGCACCTCAAGTGATAGCAATCCATACAAGTGGAATTGTTGCACCCCAAATTTTGACCCCTTATATCTTCATCATCATTCTAGGGTCATTTCTATTTGTTTATCTAACCTTAATCTATTCCAAGTTTGTCTTTGCTAAGATACAGGTGAATTAGGGTTCCGTACAGCCGGGAATCGAGGTTTCGATGGTTTAATCAGTCAATGTATTGAATTGATTTTCCATGAAATAAGTCTCCACATCTTCAAAGATACTCCATTGGGTCAAGTGTGGATCCAATTTGAGGTTGTCACCCAAGGATTAAGAACAGTGCAGTTCAGGACACCCAATTAGGATTTCTGATTAGGAAAAGTCAACTGTACTTTGAATTTTGATTAAAATAGTGTTCCAATGATGGAATCATGGTCCATGAAGCTCATATGGCTTAGTGAAGTTCACTCAAGAAGTTTCAAGACCTCAGAGGACCCAGAACACCAACAGTCGATTCAGAGTTCTTCAATCAATCGGTTCGTCTGACTGAAAAGTCAACTCATTGACCAACATGATTTTGACTCAAAATTGAAGGAAATTATGTTCCTAATGGTATATCACGTCTATTCATGAATTTTGGTGACCATTGGATCAAGAATTGATAAGTAATCGAAAAGTTGAGAAATTAAGGTTTTGAAAAGGGTAAAGCCATAACTCCTTAACCACATAAGGGTTTTGACCTAGTTTCAAGGGGAATGAGTTCCTAACACAAGCATAAATATTGTATTACCTAATTGGGGATTTTTAAAAATTACAAGTGGGTTCCATAACTCTTCCTGGTTAGAGAGAACCAAGATTTACAAGTCGACAAAAACTCACATTCGCAAAACTAGGTCAACATGAGTTTTTTTATTCCAAAACCTCTCCAAATTGATGCTAATCAAAGACTAAACCTCATTTATGATGTTTGCATTGATAATGAACATTTTTAATATCAATTCCCATGAAAATGACACAAAGATCAAAGGAAATCATTATTTAATGCAAGTTGCAAAAGTGAATAGTGAAGAAAGAGAAAAAAGGTGGCTACCCTTGTCAAATCATCAACTTTACTTCAACAAGTCACCTCCTAACATATCAAGCATGATGAAAACAATATATAGGGCATGGAGAATATCTTAGCAGGGTGTCTTAAAGACAAGTATGAAGATTTCATTGGAAAACTCAAAGATTTTCATGATGGAAGGTTAAAATTGGCAATTTGCTTCACTTTTGCCCATACCTTGTTCCAAGGCCTTTGGTTATAAATAGAACTAAATTCCTACATCACAAAGACACCATTTCTATGCTAGAAACCATCTAGAACTCTCTCCCTTACACAATCACCAAATTCTTGCAAAATCTCACTAAGTCTCCAAAATCCCTCAAAATCTATTTTTGCAAAACACCTTCCAAAACCATTTCCAAACTTTTTCCAACTCAAGAAACACTTCAAACACATCAAATATTACGTATTGAAGCTATCCAAATCACGTCCGCACTTATGTAACAAGGTTTGAGTGAGTTGGTCTTTGAAACCTTTGGATTTTAGAGTTTTTCCTTCATTTACAAGGCATTTCGTCCACTAGCTTGCTTGGAGGTTTGTTTGGAGCATCTATTCATCAACCTAGGAACATTTGAAGACCTTGTAAGAGCTCTCAATATCTATGGTTTTCTTATTTCTTAAGCTTGCTTCAAGAGGTAAACCTAAAACTCATAAATGTGAACTTTCTACTTGCATTTCACATGCTACCATGAATGTTTTTAGGGTTTTCACCTTCCTATCTCTCATTTATTCATTTCAAAACTTTAATTTTATTCTCTTTTGAGTTTTATTTTAAAGTTATGATTTTGGCTTGTTAGCATCCTTGTGTACTTGAGTTTGACTAAAACTCTTGCTTGTAAGCATTTGTGTTTAATCTTCTCTTAAAACTTGAAAGTTTTCCCCGTGAAGTTTTTAAACTTCTCACTTACATTTGTTGTGACATTATTTGATTACGCTTGATAATTGTAATTACATATGGCATCTTGTAAGCTCTAAGAAACCATTCTTTGTCAAGATACATCTTTATCTTTGTTAAGATCCCCTGCCATCTTTGTTAAGATATATCCCCATCTTTGTTAAGATATGTTTGTGGTTGTGACTTCCTTATGCTTAAGTCTTGTAAGAACTTACCCTTATTGATAGTGTAATATCTTGATACTTGTTTTGTTTATGACCATCTGTCTTGATTGAAATCATTAATATTGTAATATCTTAAATGCTTGCTTTGGTTGTAACCATTCATCCTAATTTAGATCCTTGCTTATTATAATATGCTTGATCATTCTTGGTTGTAACCATATCCCTTATATTCATCGTGTGTGAATGTTTATGCTTTATTAAGTTTACTTTCCCCAAGTGATGGAACTCTTTAGTTCTCATCCAAGTTGCGTCATCTTTTCCCTTCCAAAGGAAAGTCTCTCTATTGACCTTTGGGTCATAGATAGCTCATTAAACTCATAGGTCTGGATAGAACCTTCTCCCCCTTATGGTCTGGATAGAACCAATAGGATTTAAACATCATAGGTCTGGATAGAACCTTCCCCCTTTTGGTCTGGATAGAACCAATAGGATACCCTCATAGGTCTGGATAGAACCTTCCCCTCCTTTTGGTCTGGATAGAACCAATAGGATTTAAACTCATAGGTCTGGATAGAACCTTCACCCTCTTTTGGTCTAGAAAGAACCAGTAGATCCTTATTTTGTAGTTCGTGCCCGAACTACGACCGCTCTAATTTCTCATTGGACAATGAGAATACGTAGGCACAAGATGCAATATCTTGACGAGCAACCTTCCCCCTTTCTCCCACCTTTTGGTCTGGATAGAACCAATTGGTCTCACAACGTAGAACTTTAGGATAGAGTTTGGTTAACTCTATGTAAGAATCATGGATATGATTACTTACTCCCCTTTCTTGAGAGTTCAACATAGATCTAAAGAGTTTTCTTAAACTCTACCCAAGCATGGATATGTTTGTTCCTCTTTGAACCTTGATCACAATCAAGTGTTCTTCATCCCTTGTGAGGTGAACTACGATTGCTCTGATTCTATCCTAGTAAGGATACGTAGGCAAAGGACGTGATGTCTTTGCGAGCAAACTTAGAAACTATCTTTAGGTTTTAACCTGCACCCTTCACCCAACCCAATCCTTAGCAAACATTTACCAATTTAGCATGCAAACAAACAAAAGGTTCCTGTAGAGTACTATAGATGTTTAGGATGTGAAATACCTACCCTATGCATAACCAGCCCCCGATCCTCGAATCTCTTAGCTTTGTTGTTATATTGCACAAAAGGGTTTTTCTTTCTTTAGACCTTTCCTTTGGATAAATTAAAGTCCGGTTGTGAATTTAAGAGTTAAGATTCAAGGTAATCAATAGCTTGGTGTCACGATTCTCACCGCAACAGAAATGGCGACTTCACTGGGGAGACTATACTTATTTTGAGGGTTTAGCCTATTTTTTTAATTGCATGCTATATTTGTAAATATTTGCTTAACATGTATATTTGTCAATATATTTGATTGTTAGGTATTGGATGCTTTGAGTGGTGAGGCGGTCCTATACCCGGACTTGAGCGCAATTATGATAGGATGGTGGTATATTCAAGGAGGCTTATAGGGAGTTGATTTCAAACCAAGCTAACTTGAGAAACCACCGCTCAGTGTAGGCCCTCTTGTAAGTTTAGTATTGTTGATCGAGTATTCGTGAAAACAATGCTACTTTCAATGAAGGAGCCCATGACACTGTGGACTTTTAGAATACATTCTACCCCACTTTGGCCTTATTAGGACGTAGTGCGATGACTATAAGGAAGTATTTCCGAAATAGTTGATACGCGATACTACACTTGGACGAGACTCTCTTGAGAATATTATCGATTACCAAGTGATTTGGGAAGTTGATAATATCTAAAAGATGGGTTGTTGACTCTAGAAACTCTGTTAGAACCCGTTCGGCAGGTACAAATTAACCCATAGTGAAAATCCTTGGGGATGGGTAGACCTTGGACCCACACTCGCCTTTTAAACCTAGGCTTGTGTTTATGTGCATATGTGTGATCTTTGCACTACCTGTGTTTGTGCATTCTGACATTCATAAACATCATATCCATAAGCATATCATGTCGCAACTAGTTTTGTAAAACTCAATTGATCTCTGGTAATTTTTTAAAATAAAAAAAAAAGTTGTAACTTTTCCAACGATTGATGAAATGAGGGTTTTGACCTAGTCAATCTTCTGAGTTTTGTAAAACCAGTTTTCTCTTTGCATTGCATTTGCATTTTGCATTTTCTCTTCTCAGCCTTGCGTTTCTTTGTCTCCCACTTGTTCAGAGAGATACCTAACACATATCTGAGACAAATGGCAACAATGGAGGGACTTTTGAAAGCCCAGGAAATGCTGAAAGAGGACATCAGAATTCTCATATGTCTGATGAATTGGGTTCTAGAGACCTTGCAGAACATGATGAAAAAGGAAGGTCACCTTGACCATGTGACGTCCAGAGAAACTAGGGATGCATTATCTCTGATGATTCCTCCAACTCAAGGACATTCTCAGTATCAACCACCAGATAACCGTCAATCGCGTCAGCACGCCCAACAAAAACCGAGGAAACCAGAAAGTCCGTTTCCAATGTCACACAATCAGATATTGCTAGACTTGACCCAAGGCGAATTGATAATACCAAAGGAGCTGAAACCAGTAATTCCTCCTTACCCTCTGAACTGTGGTACCAACGCTAAATGGGACTATCATAATGGGGCACTAGGGCGTTCAACTGAAGTCTCTCATCAGTCGGTGTTTGTTCCTCCTCGAGGTTCTCAAAGTCGGAGATTGAACAAGAAAAATCATGTCAGGAAAAATAAGACTTGCGGTAGACCAACTCCAGTACCATTAAGCAAACTTTACCCACTACTGATTCAGAACTCGCTAGTGACTCCACAATTATCCAATCATGTGCCAGGACCATGGCATAATGTGAACTTGAATTGTGAATTTCACAAAGGAGCTGGAGGCCACAACTTAGATGCATGTATAGCATTGGGTTATCTTGTACAAGAGATAATCATTAACAAACACTTGATCCTCTAGGAAGACCATCCAAGAGGGGAATGTGGATATCATACTGGGACAACAGGGCACCTAGTTGAAGAATGTGAAGGTTTTAAGCTAAGACTGCAAGAGTTGTTGAAACCTCATGAGGATAAATCAAATGACAGTGCCGCGATTCTTAAATCCAAAGGAAAAGGACCCGCGAGACCCTCATAATTCTATATCACAAGGAGCATGTGGTTGTTGAAGGTGTTTCCCCGCATAAGGCCTGAAATTTGAAATTTGTTTTGACAATTTTAATTCCCTAAGGCTGGCAGCTGTGGACTGTTTCAGCATGTGTTGTAACCTCTTTGCATTCGAATTGCTTGTACGCTGTTGTTCATTTTGAATTTGCAAGATTAATGAAATTTTTGTGCATCTTTTGATTAAGTCCATTTGTTTCACTCTTTCTCTTTCCTTTTATTGTTATGAGATGACGAAAAATGCAAAAATTTCTTTTCTTTACTAAACTGTTGTTTAAAGCAAAGATTGGGGAGGATGATGAAAATCATATCCATAACTACTGTTGATATGCTTTCAATTTAACTTTGATGATGATGTAAGGCATTGTTTCAATCCCTAAACACTGGAGAAATAAGGAAGGTAATCCCTTGTTGACCCCTTCGAGCCTAGAAGTAGGAGTTTTCTTTCTTTACAAAAACAAAACCTTAATTTTCAAACCTGGGGCGGGTAGTTCTCAGTTAACTTGAAGATACGTGCATACAAGACACTTTTCATATAAAGGTGGTGCACTCAGGTTTTCCTTCGTACACAACAAGAAAGCGTCGAAAATGCTTTTCAACATAAAAGACGATGATGGTTCACCATATCCATTAAACTAGGTAGTCACCTCCTTTCTAAAAAAAAAGAGAAGAAGAAAAAAGAAAATTGAAAAGCCCGCTAAGTCAAAACCTATGAAGGAGACTTAGGCAAAAAAGTGGGGCATCCCGTTGACTGTATATTTGAACAAAACAGTTCAGGCAAAAGTCAGGGATAAAAAGAGAGGAATTTTGTAAGATTCTTCACTCTAAAAATCCTCAAATATCAAAAAGCTATCAAATACTGCAAGGGAGTTGTGACTACCCTAGGTTTGTAAACCATCACCAACTATCATCAGTTCAATTCTTAAGTCTGTAAGAACCTGAATGTGTAGTTAACTGAGCGTAGGATTGGAGTTCATCATGGAGAGTGGGTGGGACAAATAACTTTAAGCCTTTATCCTTTGTTTCATGAACCGTGAACTGAGCCACGTTACAACCCTTAAAAGACCTAATTGAGGTAAGGTTGTTTTGAAAGCTTGTTACAGCAAGGTTGGATAACCTGACTCCTAATGATCTTTGTTAATTGTGTGTGTTAATCACTTTATCCATCATCTGTAAAAAGATTGGATCACTTTCACTTTGATCACTTGATCACTCCGCCGTGTGTGTTTCATTAAAAAATGTTTTCAAAAGATTGCATGAATTTTACATTGAAAATTGCCAATTTTTAATGAAGAGCATTGCGTGCAAAACAATCCAATGTCAAAGGAATCCCAACAAAAGCTTCCAACTAGGGAAATTGACTTGATAAAGGAAGCTCAGCCTGGGGCAACCAATTTGAAGGATTTGTTAATCATTTGTTGCAACGTTCAACTAATCAGAGCCGACCAGATCAATATCAGATGAAGCTCTCAATGAACAGTTTAGTCTGGGGCAAATCTTTTGCAGTTACCAGCTAGCAAGGGCAAGTTTGTTACCCAGTCGTTACTTCTGCAGTCTGAGGACTTTGTTGTAACAAACACCGTTAAACTGGGGCAATCACGTCGAGATTTGAAAATCTCTCTAAGTGTTTGAAGACATTGAAGCGTCTTTATGCCAGTTCTTTCATAAAAGCATCCTTATGACTTCTTCTCACAGACCATGTAATATGGGTCAGAAAAGGTTTAAAGATTGTTCGTCGCAAGAACTGTTGCTCACTTGAGGAGGATTTATTATCATAATGGGGCATAAATATTTTGTTCTCATGGTACCTTTTTTCCAAGCTCTCCAGTTAAGTTGTTACTTCAGTTGATCTGGGAATCTCTCGGTGTGATTTTCCTTCAGCAAAGAATTCAAGCTCAGGATGGCAATCCAAATGAAGTCATGATGTTTTGGCCTAAGAAGACTACTCTCTCCCAAAGAAGGTGGTAACCTTGAAGTGGAATTATTGTTCTTCATGATCATCCCTTTGATGTCCAATTTTGGTGAAGTTGGTTAGGTCTCCGTGTCGAGATGTTTATTTCATCTCCTGTTTTGTTTTGTTTGTTTCGTCAGCATAAACATAAGCATATGCATATGCATAGCATCCGTGCATTTTTGCTATCTCTGGTTGTTACCTGTTCCTGTTTCACTTTGGTTCCCTCATCAGTGATTGGGTGTGTTGTCTCTCTCTAATGGAGTTGTCAGCCCTTAAGCATAAAATGTCCATCCTTTCTCAATTCCCGATAGAGTTTAATACTCGTGGATGATGGTTGCTTCAGTTATCTTTTTACATGATTATATAAAGTAAGTTACCATTCGAGTTCATTTCTCAATGGTTGGAGTCTTGTTTGACAGTTTCTTTCTAGCTCGGTTCTAGATTGAACTTTGGTCCCTGTCGGTCGCCAAACCTACCTGGACGTGCATTTATTTTGCACTATCTATCAAGAAGAACATTTTACATTGCAATACAGATAAGTGGCAATCTCTGTAGAGAAGCTTATCAATAAGTGGCAATCTCTAGCGAGAAGCTTATTCATATTCAGCGATAAATGGCAGTCTCTTCGGAGAAGTTTAATCGTCTTCAGCGGTAAGTGAAAGTCTCTTGGGAGAAGCTTAACCTTCATCAAATAAGTGGAAATCTCTGGCGAGAAGCTTATTCATATTCAACGATAAATGACAGTCTCTTCGGAGAAGTTTAATCGTCTTCAGCGGTGAGTGGCAATCTCTTCGGAGAAGCTTAACCTTCATCAACGATAAATGGCAGTCTCTTCGGAGAAGTTTAATCGTCTTCAGCGGTGAGTGGCAATCTCTTGGGAAAAGCTTAACCTTCATCAGCGATAAATGACAGTCTCTTCGGAGAAGTTTAATCGTCTTCAGCGGTGAGTGGCAATCTCTTGGGAGAAGCTTAACCTTCATCAACGATAAATGGCAGTCGCTTCGAAGAAGTTTAATTGTCTTCAGTGGTGAGTGGCAATCTCTTGGGAGAAGCTTAAGCTTCACCAGCGATAAATGGCAGTCTCTTCGGAGAAGTTTAATCGTCTTCAGCGGTGAGTGGAAATCTCTTGGGAGAAGCTTAACCTTCATCAGCGATAAATGGCAGTCTCTTCGGAGAAGTTTAATCGTCTTCAGCAGTGAGTGGCAATCTCTTGGGAGAAGCTTAACCTTCATCAACGATAAATGGCAGTCTCTTTGGAGAAGTTTAATCGTCTTCAGCGGTAAGTGGCAGTCTCTTGGGAGAAGCTTAATCTTCATCAATGATAAATGGCAGTCTCATCGGAGAAGTTTAATCGTCTTCAACGGTAAGTGGCAATCTCTCGGGAGAAGCTTAACCTTCATCAACGATAAATGGCAGTCTCTTCGGAGAAGTTTAATCGTCCTCAACGATAAATGGCAGTCTCTTCGGAGAAGTTTAATCGTTTTCAGCGATAAATGGAAGTCTCTTCGGAGAAGTTTAATCGTCTTCAGCAGGTGAGTGGAAATCTTTTGGGAGAAGCTTAACCTTCATCAACAATAAATGGCAGTCTCTTCGGAGAAGTTTAATCGTCTTCAACGGTAAGTGGCAATCTCTTGGGAGAAGCTTAACCTTCATCAGCAATAAGTGGCAGTCTCATTTGAGAAGCTTATCTTAAGGACGTTAATGCACGGTTGTGACCAGCATTGTTTAAAAATCAAGTGGATACTGGTATAAGTAATTTGGTGGTGACCAATCATATTTCAAGTAAGGCCCGTTGGTAACTGGCATTATGAAAATACATGGACGACGAATACTGACAATTTGGTTGTGTATCATTCCAAACTAAGTCACGATGGTTTGTATCCCAAGCTCAGGTTTTGTACCTTTGGAGATGTATTGTTGGATTCCAAGCACAGGTTTCGTACCTTTGGAAGAAAGTTTATTTCTATTCCAAACACAGGTTTCATACCTTTGGAGATAGATTTTTGTTGCCATCCCAAGCTCAGGTTTCGTACCTTTGGAGATGTATTGTTTGATTCCAAGCTCAGGTTTCGTACCTTTGGAGATGTATTGTTTGATTCCAAGCACAGGTTTCGTACCTTTAGAGATGTCTGTTTCTATCCGGAGCACAAGTTGTGTAACTTTGGAGATAGATGTTTGTTGCCATCCCAAGCTCAGGTTTCGTACCTTTGGAGATGTATTGTTTGATTCCAAGCACAGGTTTCGTACCTTTTGAGATGTTTATTTCTATCCCGAGAGCAAGTTGTGTACCTTTGGAGATAGATGTTTGTTTCCATCCCAAGCTCAGGTTTCGTACCTTTGGAGATGTATTGTTTGATTCCAAGCACAGGTTTTGTACCTTTGGAAGATGTTTGTTTCCATCCCGAGCACAGGTTGTGTACCTTTGGAGATGTATACCCTGAGTTCAGAAGTTCCCAGAGACTAAAGTGGTTGCATTTGCGTGAAGTGTTCTTTATCCTAATGTTTTGAGGATATTAGTTTTTGATCCTAAGGTTTTGAGGGTCTTCGTCCAATCCTAGTGTGTTGAGGGTTGTGTCTCTTCTATATCCTAATATTTTGAGGGTATTAGTTTTTGATCCTAAAGTTTTGAGGGTCTTCGTCCAATCCTAGTGTGTTGAGGGTTGTGTCTCTGCTATATCCTAATGTATTGAGGGTATTAGCTTTTGTTCCTAAGGTATTGAGGGATATATCTGTGCTTCCTGTTTGAAGATCTAGTCGTCACCAAACTCTTTGAAAATCCGGTAATTAATATCCAGTAGTTACTGACATTGCTTGAAAACTAATCGTTATTAGTCGGTTGTTACCAATTCCCAGCCGAAGTCCTGTGTTTTATCGATATTGTTTGGATTTCCCAATTGTAATTGGAACTTTTATTTGGTCGTCACCATATCCCCAGGAAGTCTAGTGGTATTTAGCACTTTTTGGAAACCGTTTGTTGGATTGGTCATCACCATCATCCTCAGTAAGTCTAATGGAGACTAACACTAGTTGAAGCTGTTCGTTGTTTTGGTCGTCACCGGTTTCCCCATTGAAGCTTTTGCTTTCCCAGTCGAGTCTTGGAGAACTAGTGGATACTAGCTTCCCTAGCACGTCTAGTCTTGTTTCTAACCTTTTCCTGAAGATCCTGTTTGAACTCTTCATTATAGGAAATTTCTCATCTGTTATTCCCGTTGAGATTCGTGTCTCTGTTTCGTCTTTTCCCCAGTGAAGATGTGCTTCCCCAATGGAATTATTCCCTAGCAAAGTTTTCCTCAGTGGGTTTCTTCCCCAGTGAAGTTTGCGCTTCTTTTCTTTCGTATCCCCAGTGAAGAATTGTCTTCTTCCCCGGCGGTGTGTCTCTTTTTCCCCAGTGAAGATGTGTCATCCCTGGTGGAATCCATGTCCCCTGTGTAAAATATTCCCTTGAACAACATCTTTAGTCATGTTTGAATTATCTTGCTTAATTTTCCTTGGATCTTTTCCCAGTGTGTTGAGTCCCTCGTGAGTGGTTACTCGTCGTATTGCCGTTCTTTTATATTTGCTCGTGTGTCTTCATCTGTCTTGCATTCAAGCATCATAAAACATCATTTAGAACTCATTGCATTTCGGTATTGGTCCTTTTGCATACCATCGGATCTAAGGGACAAAATTTCTGGTTTGCTATATTTAAATACCTTTCACTACGATTCAATAAGGATTGTCATTTCCCATTTCCATCTAGTGAAAATATTTAAATAGGGGCAACTGTTGCACCCCAAATTTTGACCCCTTAGATCTTCATCATCATTCTAGGGTCATTTCTATTTGTTTATCTAACCTTAACCTATTCCAAGTTTGTCTTTGTTAAGATACAGGTGAATTAGGGTTCCGTACAGCCGGGAATCGAGGTTTCGATGGTTTAATCAGTCAATGTATTGAATTGATTTTCCATGAAATAAGTCTCCACATCATCAAAGATACTCCATTGGGTCAAGTGTGAATCCAATTTGAGGTTGTCACCCAAGGATTAAGAACAGTGCAGTTCAGGACACCCAATTAGGATTTCTGATTAAGAAAAGTCAACTGTACTTTGAATTTTGATTAAAATAGTGTTCCAATGATGGAATCATGGTCCATGAAGCTCATATGGCTTAGTGAAGTTCACTCAAGAAGTTTCAACACCTCAGAGGACCCAGAACACCAACAGTCGATTCAGAGTTCTTCAATCAATCGGTTCGTCTGACTGAAAAGTTAACTCATTGACCAACATGGTTTTGACCCAAAATTGAAGGCAATTATGTTCCTAATGGTATATCACGTCTATTCATGAATTTTGGTGACCATTGGATCAAGAATTGATAAGTAATCGAAAAGTTGAGAAATTAAGGTTTTGAAAAGGGTAAAGCCATAACTCCTTAACCACATAAGGGTTTTGACCTAGTTTCAAGGGGAATGAGTTCCTAACACAAGCATAAATATTGTATTACCTAATTGGAGATTTTTAAAAAGTACAAGTGGGTTCCATAACTCTTCCTGGTTAGAGAGAACCAAGATTTACAAGTCGGCAAAAACTCACATTCGCAAAACTAGGTCAACATGAGTTTTTTTATTCCAAAACCTCTCCAAATTGATGCTAATCAAAGACTAAACCTTGATCGCGACTTTCTATGTCTAATACAACTAACTGCAAGTGCACAGTCTATCGCGTAGTAATAAAAGATATCGATCCCACAGGGACTCGTAATCAAACTAGTGTTCTCGAGAGTTACTATGTTTAGCTAGGTAGAATAAGTTTTAAGGGAATAAGATTGTCACTAAAAGGGGAAACTAAGATTACTATTAAGATTTTAATTAATTGAATCGATATGTAGTAGTTATGTTCTTCAAGGATTTGATAGGTTACTGGTGTATGAAATAGTTTTCGCTGGTTTACTTAAGCAGAAAGTGGAGATTTGAAGACTCTCGTCTCACGATGGTTATTGACGCTAATCATAATCCTAAGGGCCTAACGTACACTTTCGTGTTCCGTTCGGGGTTAAAATTACTTTTTAGAAATCTCTAAGTTCTAATTAGTTTTAAAGTGCTTTCGCTGTTATTAAAACAAATGCCTAGTGTTTACTATCTCACCTTACCGCAGCTTTCGCTTGTTGGTTCGTATCTTAATTAATTTCCCACTTTCGTGGCAAAACTACTTTAAAACAAGTTCTCGCTTTCGCGACGAAGTTTATTTCGTAAATCAATTTTTAAACACTTAGACCATAAGTTATTTTTGTGAAAAGAAAGTTCTCAAACAAGAGTTATCAAATCCCATCCGAATTATTACTACATATCGATTACCTAAGTTTAGCTAGACATGGAATTTGGAAAAGCAAAACATAAATAATAATAATAAATAATAAATTGCATTATGATAAAATAAGAGTCGATCAAAATGAAAACCTGTAAATAATGCCAATTGGCCTTTGGGCAGATCCTCCACAGATGTTGGCAGGATTTTGTCTTTAGTTCCAATTCGATCATACAGTGCAGTAACAAATACAGAAGAGCGGAAATGGGAATGAGTAGAATGGAAAGGGAAATAAAGGAAAAGGGATACAATTGAAACTGGAGAAATGGATACAAATAATAAAAAGGTTGGAAATTAAATTTGCTCTTGAAAATAAATTTGGGCAGCACTTCGTGGTATAAATGCAGCTCCCTTTTTGAAGTCCCCTGCTTCCCTTTTTATAGAGGTGGGATTCCAACGGTTACCTCTGAGGATGGTGGACCTTGAGGCAGATAATTTAGGGAGTAGTGGACCATTTAATGGGAATTGGAACTGCTCTTTTGACGTGTAATCTGAGTGGGGCGTTTTTGCCTGCATGACGGTCGTCACAAGGTGTGACGGTCGTCACCCGTGTGACGGTCGTCATGCATCTGTGACGGTCGTCACATCAGCAAAAACTGTCTGCTGCGCTTTTCATTGTGTTTTCACCCCTTTTTCGTCCATATTTCGTCTGGGATTGCTTCTTTTCTTCATGTTGCCTTGTTTAGACGTGATCGTTGAATACCTGCAAAAACATCAGACAAATACATGGAAATAACCCGAAATCGGATCGAAAACGGTTAGCTTTTAGTTGAATTATGCATGAAAATATCTATATGATTTCGTGTTATCAAACTCCCCTAAGCTTGAATCTTTGCTTGTCCTCAAGTAAAACGTGGAAAAGTCGGCAAGCACGAGGCTGCTTCTTCGTTCGCGGAGTTTGGAAAAACCGGGATTCTTGGTAGGAACAAGACGAGTATCGCGGCGACACCGGACTACAAGTCTCCGGAGGTCTCCCTTTTATGCAAATCGGTCTCAGTCAAGCTACCGTATCTTGGTGTCAAGGTTCTCGTGGCAAGTTCACCCTGTTTGTTCTAGCGCAATCACATTAAGCCCGTTGTCTGCACACTCTCATGGCAAGTCGACCTGTTAGTGAATATGATCTCGTTTTTGTTTTTGATCTTCTTTGTTGATCATAATTTGGTGTCATTGATTTTTCAATGAGATTTTCGTGCCGTTGGGCTAAATGCTCGGGTGAGGAGCACCTAACTTAGAAGGAAACGAATCTTATATTCTTGGGCTTTTTAGCTCTCTTTTCATGATTTTTCATCTTTTTGGAGATCATACACTTATTTGCATCGGTCGCTTGCTTAGAAGTGTTTTTAGGATGGTGCTGACTGCTAGTATAAACTACTTGGGGTTGAGTTTGCGTAGACCCTTGAGACTTTGGTACACGTAGGTGGTGAAACCGACTCGCATAAACTAGAGATCTAAGGTGTCTGGACGATACTGATTTCGTTATAACTGTCGTTTCCTCGGAGTTTCAAAGCTCGGTTTGAACTCAGGTGCATTCTCGTGATGCTTTTGCTTTTGAGGAACAAGTGAAAGTTTTTGTTTACGTCGAAAAATGTGGGGATTGTTTGCGTAACGTGAAAAATATATAGATGCGCTTTATTTGCTAGAAATAGAAAGTGTAAAGTAGAACTTACTAAAATTCAAAAGTGCAGTGAAATGGAAATACAGTAAATAAGGGAAGTTTTGAATACAGTGGAAATAAGGCTCCGCTCCCACACTATCTCGATCAGTGTCCTCACTGATTCTTGAAGCATGCGAGAGGGAGATACAACTGAAAAGGAAAATACATAGAACAGAAATATAGTAAACAATAAAGGAAAAAAATGAAAATCTAGTCTCGGGGCCTGTCACGTCCACGCTGGCGTCCTCTGGCTCTAGCAAGGGCGACTCTATCCTCGTAGCTCATGGCTCCGGTGTGGTAGACCGTGTCGCGGAGGCCTTCGACCTGCAGGGTTAGATTCGCTAGACTCTCAGTAATCGTAGCTTGGCCGGTGTGAGTTGTTTCATTTGAGTCCGGTGCCAAGCTTCGAACTGGTCAGCTTGCTGGTTCTGCTGCTGCAGCATCGTGAGTATTTGTGCCTACTGGTCTAGGGAGCGACAGAGGTCCTCTTCAGTGAAGTCGGGCACGGGATGGTGACGGCGGCGGCGGGATGATGTACCTACTGGAGGAGGAGGCTGCGACGCCTCTGGCTGCTCGGCCCTGTCCAACTCAGCTTGGATTTCATCTTCGGAATCATGAGTGGGGTCCTGAGTAGGAACATCGGCAGCAGGAGGGGCAGTGAGGTCGAACAACCAGTTGGTACGGTCCTCAGGATGGATGCGGGTGCGGGACGGAAGGATGATGCTTCTGACGGTCTTTCCACGCACAACCGGATGATATTTCCCGTCAGCTTGGGAGCGGATGAGATGGGAGGCCCTGCAGTGGTTGGTGTCAAGGAACACCGATGGGATGGAATGGAGGTGCCGAAGTTGGTCGCCAAGGTTCAGCCCGAGTGCAATGGCCGTGACAATCCCGCCAAAGTAGAATGGCTTCGAGCCACGGTTGTAGTTGGCCTGAATGTGGGCCAGCAGGAACGGGGCAGCGTTGACGGGGTCGTTGTTGAAGACGCAATGCAGAAATAAGAGCTCCTTGGAGTTCACTTTGTGGTTGCTGTCTCTGGCGAAGATGATGTTGCTCAACACCCTGTGAAAGTACCTGATGGCTGGGTTATGGATGTGAGTGGCGTGTAGGGAGTCCCAACCATCGGCGTTTAGGCCGGTCAACTGATACCACAGCGCGAAGGCGTCGTGCTGGAACTGATCAGTGATGCGGCGATGAGCGTTGTCGCCGCGGGGAAACTGTAGGATGCCGGCAATCTGGTTTTGGTGCAGCTGATAGTTAACGCCAAACATCCGGAAAGAAGCGGCGCCTGAGTGTTGGTTGAGTTCGCCGCTGCTGGTGATGTAGGAGAACGAACTCAAGAACTCCAGGGTGAGCTGTTCGTAGGTCGGCTGGGGGTTGGAGCAGAGGTTCCAGATGCCTGCTCGTTGAAGCATCCATGTTACACCTTCGAGGAGTCCGAGCTCCGTAAGTGATGGAAGGTGTGGGTAGTGAGTTGGCTGGAGAGACCTCTGATGAAATGCATTGTACTGTGCTCGTTGTCTCTCGCCTAACTCGCCCTCAGGGAAGGAAATGTTGTTGATGTCTGCGTTTCCGGCCATTGTTGAAGATGGAGAGGTTTCGGAGGTTTTGGGGTTTTTCGGCAGAGATGGGAATGTGACAGAATGGTGGTTTGGAGATTGAATTTGGAGTTGGGGTTTATAGTTTAGATGGAGATGACGAAAATCGTAGTGGGGTATGGATGTTGGAGGTTTGAAAGTGATAATGGGGGGAGTGGAGGGTTACACGACCTCTGTTATACCAGATTGCAGTTCTGGGCTGCGTGACGGTCGTCACAAAGGTGTGACGGTCGTTACCCGTGTGACGCTCGTCATGGGACTGTGACGGTCGTCACAGCAGCAAAATCTGCAGAACGCAGAATTTTGCTCTGAGGGCGTATTCGGGGTGATTTTAAAGCGTAGTATTGCTACGGTGATGTACTATAACAGCCAACAATCAATAAGTAATGCGAAAACAGAATAATTGAACAAAACTAGAATTGAAATAACATAAAATGGAAACAAATGTATGTAGTACATAATGAAATGAACAATGTGAAAATTCCAAATGAGTGAATTAAACTAAACTATATTAGACTAAACTGAAACTACTGCTATGAGCTAATGACTAATCTTTCTGTGCCTTCAACTCATCAAATTTCCGTGAATAGTAGTCGAGTTGGTCGCAGACTAGATCCATGAAGCCTACCAGGTCACTGTGTATGCCTGCGATGTCAGCTTTTACATTCGTCAGAGCTTTATCAACGTCGTCCAATATGAGTAACACGGTATCCATTTTGTCGGTTGTTTCCTCAGGGATAGGCTCAGGATAAGTATTGTAGTGTGGAGGAGTCATAGGGTCTACTTCATTTTCAGAGGCGGCGTCCTCAAAGTACATGTAATCGTGTGCCTCAGAAATGTGGTCACTGTCATACATATAGTTCTGGGGTGTTGACTGTGGTGAAGGAGGTCCCATAGGCTCATCCAATTCATAGAGCCAGTTATCCTTGTTGTGGATGCTTGTCATCAGATGATCAGGCAGTGTGAATAGCTGTACTGGTTTTTCGTTAATAAGGTACTCATACGATCCAGGTCCCATATTCCCTAAGATGCGCCTGTTAAAGCAGAATTGTATGTTCATGGGTCTGATGGTACCATAACGAGTGTTGGCATTTAGATGGAATCTAAGGCCAAGCTCGTGGGCTATCATTGTTACTAGTCCTCCTATAAGAATAGGTGTCTGAGGTTCCAGCGTGAGGCGTTTGAAGGATCTCATCATGAAAGGCACTGCATTTACTGTCCGTCCCTGAGAAGCACAGAACATGATGAATAACTCTTCCTTAGACACTGTGGTAATATTTTCTTCTTTTCCAAATAAGGTGTGAGCTAGTATCTTATGGAAGTATCTAAAGGCTGGGTTATGAATGTCATCATTGTACATTCTGTCTGGCTCAGAGTGGTAGTCGCCTGTGATTCTACCCCAGAAGTGCTCGAGTTGCAAATCAATATCGTCATCTTCTGCACTGATGAACACATGCGGTCCGCTAGGGAATCCTAGGAGGTTAGCTAGTGACATCCGGCTATGAGTTTGGTCCATTCCAAACAATCTGAAGGTAATCAACTCTGAGCGGGTTCCAAAGCCATAGTTGGGTGTATATCTGAAATAACTGAGGAATTCGTAGGTAAGATCCTTGTAGGTAGCAAAGTGTGTTTTCAGAGCAGTGTTCTCCCAACCCAGTTGATTGAACAGGTATTGAATGCTATCCGTGATCCCTAGTTTATCCATAGTAGCCTTATCATAATACAGCGTTAAGGCGAATTCTCTTTCGGTCAGTGCTGCAAATCTTGCCTTCTGAGCGAGTCCTTTGAAGTGAACCTTTGTGAAATCGTACTCGACCATATTCGTAGGTAATTCGGAGAAAACAGAAGAAATGTTTTGAAGGCTTTAAACATCCTGAAAAGTTTGAAACAAGAAATTTGAAGTCAGGATTTTTAGAAACGAAAAATGGTAGAAACAAAAGGCAAAAGAGAAAAAATAAAATAAGAATAAAAGTACGAAAATGAACGAAAGTAGAAAGTAGTAGTAATTTTAGGCTTTTTGTTGGAATTTTCAAAGTAGAATTTTAAGGAAAAATGAAATGCAATGACGAGGGAAATTTGGGTTGCCTCCCAATAAGCGCTGTTTTTAACGTCTAAAGCCTGACGATAGCTTGGTGAGAAGCTATTCGGGTGTTTGAGCCGGAAGCTCAAGCAATTTTATATTGCTGACTTGAGGACTGTTGTCGTTCTTATTGTAATGTTTTAGACGTTGCCCATTTACGATAAACGGTGCATTTGTCTTGTCGGTAATTTCAACAGCTCCACTCTGAAGTACTTTAGTCACTTCATAGGGTCCAGACCACCTAGATTTTAGTTTTCCTGGGAAGAGTTTTAATCGTGAATTAAAAAGCAATACGATGTCTCCCACACTGAATTGTTTCCTGATTGAACGTTTATCATGCCACTTTTTAGTTCGTTCTTTGTAGATACGGGCATTTTCGTAAGCGTCTAATCGAAGTTCTTCCAACTCGTGTAAGTTCAGGATTCGCTTTTCTCCTGCCTCGGTGTAGTTGAAGTTGAGTGTTTTAATGGCCCAGAAGGCCTTATGCTCTAACTCTACAGGGAGATGGCAGGATTTACCATAAACTAATTTATAGGGGGTAGTACCTATTGGTGTCTTAAATGCGATCTTATACGCCCATAAAGCTTCTTGTAGCTTTGATGACCAATCTTTTCTCGAGGTAGCGACAGTCTTTTCCAAGATCTGTTTTATTTCTCTGTTTGAGACCTCTACTTGTCCGCTAGTTTGCGGATGATAAGGTGTAGCAACTCGGTGCTTGACTCCATATCTAGAAAGAAGTTTATCGAATATTCGTGATATGAAGTGAGATCCTCCGTCACTAATGACGAGTCTGGGTACACCGAATCTAGGAAAGATAGTGTTCTTGAAGAGTTTGATTACTACTCGTGCGTCATTTGTTGGAGCAGCTATGGCTTCTATCCATTTAGACACGTAATCGACAGCGACGAGTATGTAGTTATTACCAAAAGAAGGAGGGAAAGGTCCCATGAAATCTATTCCCCAGACGTCGAAGATTTCTACCTCTAAGATTCCTTTCTGAGGCATTTCATCGCGTCGTGAGATGTTGCCAGTTCGTTGGCATCTATCGCACTTTTGCACAGCGATGTGAACGTCTTTCCAGAGATTAGGCCAGAATAGGCCGGCTTGGAGAATCTTAGCGCACGTCTTGGACGTACTAGCATGACCACCATATGGTGCTGAGTGGCATTGGGAAATAATATTTTATATTTCTTCCTCTGGGACACAGCGACGATATATGTTGTCGGCCCCTCTATTAAAGAGTAGGGGTTCGTCCCAATAATAGTGTTTCAGATCGTGGAAGAATTTCTTCTTTTGCTGATAAGTAAGATCTGGTGGAAGCACGCCTGCGGCGAGGTAATTAACGATGTCAGCATACCAAGGTAATGTGACTTGGGCATAGACGGCTTCTACGGCTTTTTTGAATTCTGGATCTTCCGAGATTGCATTGGGTGTGTCACTTCCTAATTTGGCTATCAGACGTTCGTACGGGAAATCATCATTTATCGGTACTGGTTCGTGTCTGATGCCTTCTATTCGGGATAAGTGATTCGCAACAACGTTCTCGGTTCCTTTCTTATCTTTGATTTCTAAGTCAAACTCTTGTAGTAACAGGATCCATCTCAATAGTCTTGGTTTGGCATCCTTTTTGCTTATTAGGTACCTTATGGCAGCGTGGTCTGTGTATATTATAATTTTTGCTCCTACTAAGTAAGAACGGAATTTGTCAAGCGCAAATATAACTGCTAGAAGTTCCTTTTCTGTGGTGGCGTAGTTCATTTGGGCAGGATCTAAGGTTCTACTGGCATAGTAGATGGCATGGAGTTTCTTGTACTTCCTTTGTCCTAGAACTGCGCCTACAGTGTAATCACCCGCGTCACACATGATTTCAAACGGTAGTCTCCAATCTGGTGGTTGCATGATTGGTGCGGTGATAAGGGTTGATTTCAATGTTTCGAATGCTTTTAAACAGTCGTCGTCGAAGACGAACTCAACATCTTTCATTAATAGGCCGGTCAAAGGTTTTGTGATTTTCGAGAAATCCTTTATAAATCTTCTGTAGAAACCGGCATGTCCTAGAAAACTCCGTATCTCTCGTACGGATTTTGGAGGTTGGAGATCTTTTATAATCTCTATTTTGGCTTTGTCTACCTCAATCCCTCTATCTAATATGACGTGTCCTAGAACTATTCCTTGTCAGACCATAAAATGGCATTTCTCCCAATTTAGGACGAGGTTTACTTTTACGCAATGTTCTAGTACCATTTCTAAGTTTTGTAAGCATCCTTCGAAACTTTGTCCACATACCGAGAAATCGTCCATAAACACTTCCATAATGTCGTCTAAGAAATCTGCGAAGATTGCCATCATGCATCTTTGGAAGGTTGCTGGAGCGTTACAGAGTCCGAACGGCATTCGACGGTAAGCAAAAGTACCGTAAGGACAGGTGAATGTAGTCTTTTCTTGGTCATCAGGATGGATGGGAATTTGGAAGAATCCTGAGTAACCATCTAGATAGCAGAAATATGAATGTTTGGCTAGTCTTTCCAACATTTGGTCTATGAAGGGTAGCGGGAAGTGATCTTTGCGCGTAGCCTTGTTAAGCTTCCTATAATCAATACACATCCTACTTCTAGTCACGACTCTTTTTGTTATCGATTCGCCTTTTTCGTTTTTAACTACTGTTACTCCTCCTTTCTTTGGTACGACATGAACTGGGCTAACCCATTCACTATCGGAGATCGGATAGATGATTCCTGCATCAAGTAATTTCTTTACTTCATCTCGGACTACAGTGCTCAGGATGGGGTTTAGTCTTCTCTGATGCTCTCGAGAAGTTTTAGAGTCTTCCTCTATTGTAATTCGATGCATACAGATTGAAGGGCTTATACCTTTTAAATCGCTTATGTTATAGCCTAACGCGGTGGGGTACTTCTTTAGGACTTCTAATAACTTTTCGATTTCTGGTTGTCCTAAGTCGGTGTTGACTATTACTGGTCTTTTTAGTTCATCGTCTAGAAATTCATATCTGAGGTTTTTGGGTAGAGTTTTAAGTTCTAAAGATGGGTTCTTCAGACCTGGCATATGGTTTGGTGTCAGTGCTAAGCTTTCGCTTAGGCTGTCATCTTTATATGGTTTACGCCAATCGTCGTCTTCAGAAATGTCGGGTATTTGGATTTTTATTATTTCTGAATACGTGGTCTCCTCATTTTCAAGTTCTCTTATGCATTCGTCAATTTCATCTACTAAATAGCAGGTATCGTCTATTGCTGGTGCTTGTAAGAACTTGGTGAGAATGAACTCTATCTTTTCTTCTCCTACTTCGAATGTTAGTCTTCCTTTCTTTACGTCTATAATCGCTCCGGCTGTAGCTAGGAATGGTCTTCCTAGGATAATTGGGGTTACAGTGTCCTCCTTGATGTCCATGATTATGAAGTCGGTTGGAATGTAGAATTGTCCTATGCGTACTGGAATGTTTTCCAGTATTCCGACGGGGTATTTTACTGATCTGTCAGCTAATTGTACGGACATTTTGGTTGGCCTGAGGTCTCCCATATTCAGCTTTTTGCATATAGATAAGGGCATAACACTGATATTGGCTCCTAAATCGCATAGAGCTTTGTCTATTACGAACTTTCCTATGACGCAGGGTATGGAGAAACTACCTGGGTCTTTTAATTTAGGAGGCATGCGGTTCTGAATAATAGCGCTACACTCTGCAGTGAGTGTAACTGTTTCGTTATCCTCGATCTTTCTCTTATTCGACAGGATCTCTTTGAGAAATTTGGCGTATGACGGCATTTGAGTTATCGCTTCTGTAAAAGGAATAGTAATATTCAGCTGTTTAAGGAGCTCTACAAATTTCTTAAACTGTCCTGAAGTTTTAGAGTTTATTAGTCTTTGCGGATAAGGGATAGGTGGTTTATATGGCGCTGGAGGTGTTTGAGTTTTTTCACTCGCGGTATCCTCCTTCTCGTTGTCTTCCTTCTTCTCTAACTCAGATTCCTTTTCTGCTTGTTCAGTTGGTTTCTGTTGCATGGCTGAGTTTTCAGTCCTCGGATCGATCGGTTCGTCCAATTCTTTTCCACTTCTTAGTATCACAGCATTTGCTTGGCCTTTGGGATTCTGTTCGGGTTGTCCAGGAAATGTGCCAGCAGGTGCGGCAGCAGATGCTTGCTGTTGAGCCACTTGTGATATCTGAGTTTCTAACATTTTGTTGTGGGTGGCTAAAGCGTCTACTTTTCCTGTCAACTGTTTAATTTGCTCGCTAGTGTGTATGTTTTGATTCAGGAACTCTTTGTTCGTTTGGGCTTGAGTAGCTATGAACTTTTCCATCATCAATTCGAGGTTTGATTTCCTAGGTGGATTCTGAGCAGCTGGTTTTTGATATCCTTGCGGAGCAGTAGGCATTTGCAATGCATTTTCGCTTTTGTAAGAAAAGTTTGGATGATTTCGCCAACCTGGGTTGTATGTATTTGCGTAGGGATTTCCTTGAGCATAATTTACCTGGTCTGGCGGGATTCCGGCTAGCAATGGGCATTCGGGTGCATTATGAGTGGTACTTCCGCATAACTCGCAATTTGGAGTTACTGCAGCGACAGTTGCAGTGGGGTTAACGGTCAGACTATCAATCTTCTGTGCTAGAGCATCTACTTTAGCATTGAACTTTTCAAGGCTGCTGATTTCGTACATCCCACCTTTCGCTGAGGTTTTCTCATTTGGAGTGCGTTCACCTCCCCATTGGCAATGGTTTTGTGACATGTTTTCTATTAATTGATAGGCTTCATTGTATGGCTTATCCATAAGTGCACCGCCCGCGGCGGCGTCTATGGTTAATCTAGTATTGTATAGAAGCCCATTATAGAAAGTATGGATTGTCACCCAGTCTTCTAGACCGTGGTGAGGACATGTTCTCATCATATCTTTGAATCGTTCCCATGCTTCGTAGAGAGATTCATTATCTTTCTGTCGAAATCCGTTGATTTGAGCTCTAAGCATAGCAGTTTTGCTTGGTGGAAAATATCTCGCTAAGAAGACGTTCTTCAATTGCTCCCACATCGTAACGGAGTTGGATGGTAACGATTGTAACCATGTCCACGCTCTGTCTCTAATAGAGAATGGGAAAAGACGAAGTCTTATCGCGTCTGGAGTTACTCCATTTGCTTTCACTGTGTCTGCGTATTGTACAAACTTCGTCAGATGTTCGTTCGGATCCTCAGTTTTGTTTCCTGAGAATTGGTTTTGTTGTACAGCTGACAGCAATGATGGTTTCAGCTCAAAATCATTTCGGGTAATAGCTGGGGCAACAATGCTACTTCTAGGCTCCATCTGAGATGGTGTAGCGTATGCCTTCAGCGGTTTGTTCGGAGGTCCTTCAGCCATCGTTGGTTCTTCTTCGGATTTAGGAATGGGAGTGAGAGGATCAGGAATGTTATGTTTGAGTTGGTACTCAATGATTCGGCCTCTTAGATGTAAGAAGCATTCTAGTTCTGCGACTGAAGGTTTCAAGATATCGCTTTGCGGGCGATCACTTGGCATACAATCGACAGCAATAGTAAAGGAAAAATGAAAATTGTTTACCTAGACTATACGGCGTAACAGAAGGTTACACTATTGACTAAACGGGTACCCGGCAACGGCGCCAAAAACTTGATTGCGACTTTCTATGTCTAATACAACTAACTGCAAGTGCACAGTCTATCGCGTAGTAATAAAAGATATCGATCCCACAGGGACTCGTAATCAAACTAGTTTTCTCGGGAGTTACTATGTTTAGCTAGGTAGAATAAGTTTTAAGTGAATAAGATTGTCACTAAAAGGGGAAACTAAGATTACTATTAAGATTTTAATTAATTGAATCGATACGTAGTAGTTATGTTCTTCAGGGATTTGATAGGTTACTGGTGTATGAAATAGTTTTCGCTGGCTTACTTAAGCAGAAAGTGGAGATTTGAAGACTCTCGTCTCACGATGGTTATTGACGCTAATTATAATCCTAAGGGCCTAACGTACACTTTCGTGTTCCGTTCGGGGTTAAAATTACTTTTTGGAAATCTCTAAGTTCTAATTAGTTTTAAAGTGCTTTTGCTGTTATTAAAACAAATGCCTAGTGTTTACTATCTCACCTTACCGCAGCTTTCGCTTGTTGGTTCGTATCTTAATTAATTTCCCACTTTCGTGGCAAAACTACTTTAAAACAAGTTCTCGCTTTCGCGACGAATTTTATTTCGTAAATCAATTTTTAAACACTTAGACCATAAGTTATTTTTGTGAAAAGAAAGTTCTCAAACAAGAGTTATCAAATCCCATCCGAATTATTACTACATATCGATTACCTAAGTTTAGCTAGACATGGAATTTGGAAAAGCAAAACATAAATAATAATAATAAATAATAAATTGCATTATGATAAAATAAGAGTCGATCAAAATGAAAACCTGTAAATAATGCCAATTGGCCTTTGGGCAGATCCTCCACAGATGTTGGCAGGATTCTGTCTTTAGTTCCAATTCGATCGTACAGTGCAGTAACAAATACAGAAGAGCGGAAATGGGAATGAGTAGAATGGAAAGGGAAATAAAGGAAAAGGGATACAATTGAAACTGGAGAAATGGATACAAATAATAAAAAGGCTGGAAATTAAATTTGCTCTTGAAAATAAATTTGGGCAGCACTTCGTGGTATGAATGCAGCTCCCTTTTTGAAGTCCACTGCTTCCCTTTTTATAGAGGTGGGATTCCAACGGTTACCTCTGAGGATGGTGGACCTTGAGGCAGATAATTTAGGGAGTAGTGGACCATTTAATGGGAATTGGAACTGCTCTTTTGACGTGTAATCTGAGTGGGGCGTTTTTGCCTGCATGACGGTCGTCACAAGGTGTGACGGTCGTCACCCGTGTGACGGTCGTCATGCATCTGTGACGGTCGTCACATCAGCAAAAATTGTCTGCTGCGCTTTTCATTGTGTTTTCACCCCTTTTTCGTCCATATTTCGTCTGGGATTGCTTCTTTTCTTCATGTTGCCTTGTTTAGACGTGATCGTTGAATACCTGCAAAAACATCAGACAAATACATGGAAATAACCCGAAATCGGATCGAAAACGGTTAGCTTTTAGTTGAATTATGCATGAAAATATCTATATGATTTCGTGTTATCAAACCTCATTTATGATGTTTGCATTGATAATGAACATTTTTAATATCAATTCTCACGAAAATGACACAAAGATCAAAGGAAATCATTATTTAATGCAAGTTGCAAAAGTGAATAGTGAAGAAAGAGAAAAAAGGTGGCTACCCTTGTCAAATCATCAACTTTACTTCAACAAGTCACCTCCTAACATATCAAGCATGATGAAAACAATATATAGGGCATGGAAAATATCTTAGCAGGGTGTCTTAAAGACAAGTATGAAGATTTCATTGGAAAACTCAAAGATTTTCATGATGGAAGGTTAAAATTGGCAATTTGCTTCACTTTTGCCCATACCTTGTTCCAAGGCCTTTGGCTATAAATAGAACTTAATTCCTACATCACAAAGACACCAGTTCTATGCTAGAAACCATCTAGAACTCTCTCCCTTACACAATCACCAAATTCTTGCAAAATCTCACTAAGTCTCCAAAATCCCTCAAAATCTATTTTTGCAAAACACCTTCCAAAACCATTTCCAAACTTTTTCCAACTCAAGAAACACTTCAAACACATCAAATATTATGTATTGAAGCTATCCAAATCACGTCCACACTTATGTAACAAGGTTTGAGTGAGTTGGTCTTTGAAACCTTTGGATTTTAGAGTTTTTTCCTTCATTTACAAGGCATTTCGTCCACTAGCTTGCTTGGAGGTTTGTTTGGAGCATCTATTCATCAACCTAGGAACATTTGAAGACCTTGTAAGAGCTCTCAATATCTCTGGTTTTCTTATTTCTTAAGCTTGCTTCAAGAGGTAAACCTAAAACTCATAAATGTGAACTTTCTACTTGCATTTCACATGCTACCATGAATGTTTTTAGGGTTTTCACCTTCCTATCTCTCATTTATTCATTTCAAAACTTTAATTTTATTCTCTTTTGAGTTTTATTTTAAAGTTATGATTTTGGCTTGTTAGCATCCTTGTGTACTTGAGTTTGACTAAAACTCTTGCTTGTAAGCATTTGTGTTTAATCTTCTCTTAAAACTTGAAAGTTTTCCCCGTGAAGTTTTTAAACTTCTCACTTACATTTGTTGTGACATTATTTGATTACGCTTGATAATTGTAATTACATATGGCATCTTGTAAGCTCTAAGAAACCATTCTTTGTCAAGATACATCTTTATCTTTGTTAAGATCCCCTGCCATCTTTGTTAAGATATATCCCCATCTTTGTTAAGATATGTTTGTGGTTGTGACTTCCTTATGCTTAAGTCTTGTAAGAACTTACCCTTATTGATAGTGTAATATCTTGATACTTGTTTTGGTTGTGACCATCTATCTTGATTGAAATCATTAATATTGTAATATCTTAAATGCTTGCTTTGGTTGTAACGATTCATCCTAATTTAGATCCTTGCTTATTATAATATGCTTGATCATTCTTGGTTGTAACCATATCCCTTATATTCATCGTGTGTGAATGTTTATGCTTTGTTAAGTTTACTTTCCCCAAGTGATGGAACTCTTTAGTTCTCATCCAAGTTGCGTCATCTTTTCCCTTCCAAAGGAAAGTCTCTCTATTGACCTTTGGGTCATAGATAGCTCATTAAACTCATAGGTCTGGATAAAACCTTCTCCCCCTTTTGGTCTGGATAGAACCAATAGGATTTAAACATCATAGGTCTGGATAGAACCTTCCCCCTTTTGGTCTGGATAGAACCAATAGGATACCCTCATAGGTCTGGATATAACCTTCCCCTCCTTTTGGTCTGGATAGAACCAATAGGATTTAAACTCATAGGTCTGGATAGAACCTTCACCCTCTTTTGGTCTGGAAAGAACCAATAGATCCTTATTCTGTAGTTCATGCCCGAACTACGACCGCTCTGATTTCTCATTGGACAATGAGAATACGTAGGCACAAGATGCGATATCTTGACGAGCAACCTTCCCCCTTTCTCCACCTTTTGGCCTGGATAGAACCAATTGGTCTCACAACGTAGAACTTTAGGATAGAGTTTGGTTAACTCTATATAAGAATCATGGATATGATTACTTACTCCCCTTTCTTGAGAGTTCAACATAGATCTAGAGAGTTTTCTTAAACTCTACCCAAGCATGGATATGTTTGTTCCTCTTTGAACCTTGATCATAATCAAGTGTTCTTCATCCCTTGTGAGGTGAACTACGATTGCTCTGATTCTATCCTAGTAAGGATACGTAGGCAAAGGACGTGATGTCTTTGCGAGCAAACTTAGAAACTATCTTTAGGTTTTAACCTGCACCCTTCACCCAACCCAATCCTTAGCAAACATTTACCAACTTAGCATGCAAACAAACAAAAGGTTCCTGTAGAGTACTACAGATGTTTAGGATGTGAAATACCTACCCTATGCATAACCTGCCCCCGATCCTCGAATCTCTTAGCCTTGTTGTTACATAGCACAAAAGGGTTTTTCTTTCTTTAGACCTTTCCTTTGGATAAATTAAAGTCCGGTTGTGAATTTAAGAGTTAAGATTCAAGTTAATCAATAGCTTGGTATCACGATTCTCACCGCAACAGGAATGAGTAAGAAAGTCTTGACTTTCTTCAAAGTAGCAGTTGCATAGTGCAGAAAAGGGAAAAGCAAATACCTCAGTATGATGACAACCAGAGTGTGGACAAAAGTGCAATGCGTATTCGTCTATGTGCTTGCATAACTTCTCTGCATTAGAACCAAAATGCTCTTGGCATCTTTCTTCAGGAGCAGAACTTTGCAGAGCTGATCAGGTTCAATCATAGAAGAAATTATGCTTCCAGGGAGTTTAATGTGTTTCTCAAATCCCGAAATGCATTCCCTTGTGGACCACTGCCAAGACCAAATCGAAGCAACAGGCAAACCCGTCGCATCTCTATTCCTAACCCTCAGCCATAAGGTTCGCAACAATAAAGTTAGCTCCGATTTTTGCTCCAAACAAGGTCAAACCCAAACCCTGAAAGATAGCATCAAAATCATCGTAAGTAAATTGTAACTACAAATTGAATCTAGGCCCAACAATGACCAGTATAAAAGGATCCAAAAGAACCCTAAAGAGAGAGGGACTCTGACGAAGGAAAGCGGCGGCGGTACCAGTTGAGGGAGGGTCGGCGGATTTCCTCGAGTTTCATCGTCATCATCATCCGGTTGAAGAAAGAAGAAGAGTGAGGAGAAACCGACCGTCGAAGATTCAATCGGACTCCGGCAAACAGGGACCTCATCATCGTTCTCCATTGAGATCAACGGTGGAGGTCATTAACGTCAAAAGATTGTTCCCGGTGCCGGAGGGTAAGTTTCACTTGGTTATTATCGCTCTGTCATTTCTTTTTCGCAGGTGGTGATTGATAACGCGGAATCGTATATATATATATATATATATATATATATATATATATATATATATATATATATATATATATATATATATATATATATATATATATATATATATATATATATATATTGACGTATAATTCAACTAATATTTGACTGGTTTCAATCTGATTTCGGGTTTTTCCATGTTATTTGTCTGATATTTTGCAGGTATTTGAAGATCATGTCCAAACAAAGCAATATGAAGAAAAGAAGCAATTACAGATGAAATATGGACGAAAACCAGATGAAAACAACATGAAAAACAGCAGATGCGTATTTTGCTGATGTGACGACCGTCACACATCCATGACGACCGTCACACGGGTGACGATCGTCACACACCATGACGACCGTCACACGGGTGACGACCGTCACACACCATGACGACCGTCATGCAGGCAAAAACGTAGAACTTCAGTAAACGTGCAAAAACCAGTTCCAAGTCCCAAAATAATGGACCACTACTTCCTATTTTCTCTGACTCCAAGTCCACCTTCTGCAAAATATAACCGTTAGTATTTCACTTCTATAAAAGGGGAAGGAGGGGAGCTGAGAAAGGGAGCCGCATTCAGATAACGAAGTGCTACCCAAATATTCTCCAGAGCAAATTTAGTTTAAGTCTTGTTTTTATTTTCCTTTCTTTTTCCTGTATTCTGTTACTGCAATTTCCTTTGTACGCTCTATTGGCTTGAAGACACAATCTTGCCGACATCGTTGGGATTTGGCCAAAAGCCAATTGGATACTTTACAGGTTTTTATCATTTCGTTAATTGTAACTTTAATTCCCAGCAGTATGTATGTTCTAGATTTCTGCTTTTATTTACGCTTTACCTGTTCCAAATCTATGTCTAGCTAAACCAGAGCAATCGGTATGTAATAATAATTCAGACGGGATTTGATAATAACCGGTTAAAACCTTCCTTTTTCAAAAGTTATTTATGGCCTGAGTGTTTAAACTTATTTCCTGAATAAACGTTCGTCGCGACAGCGAGAACTTATTTAAAAGTAGTTTTGCCACGACAGTGGGAAATTAATTAAGGTACGAACCAACAATCGACAGCTGCGGCTAGGACCAGATAGTAAACACTAGGCATTTGTTTTAATAACAGCGAAAGCACTTTAAAATAGATTAGAACTTAGAGATTTCCAAAAAGCGATTTTAACCCCGAACAGGATAGCGACAGCATACGTTCCGCCTTAAAGTTGCGACTAGCGTCAACAACCATCGTGAGACAAAGGTCTTTAGATCATTATTTTCTTCTTAAATAAACTCTGAAAATATTTTATATACCGGTAACTTGTCAAATCCCCGAAGAACATAATTATTGCATATCGATTCGCGCAATTATACTTTAAGTAACGTTTCTAGTTCCCTTTAGTAATAGCAATTATTCCCTTAAATATTATCTACCTAGCTAAACATAGTAACTCCCGAGAACACTAGTTTGATTACGAGTCCTTGTGGGATCGATATCTTTTATTACTACGCGATAGACTGTGCATTTGTAGTTAGGTTGTATTAGACATAGAAAGTCGCGATCAAGTTTTTGGCGCCGTTGCCGGGGACCCGTTTAGTCAATAGTGTAACCTTCTGTTACGCCGTATAGACTAGGTTAACTATTTTTATTTTCCCTTTACTGGTTCTGTCGATTGTATGCCAAGTAATCGCCCACAAGGCGATATCTTAAAACCTTCAGTCGCAGAACTAGAGCGCTTCTTAGATTTAAGAAGTCGCATCATTGAGTACCAACGAAAACATAACATTCCCGATCCCCTCGCTCACATTCCCAAATCTGAAGAAGAACCAGAGATGGCTGAAGGACCTCAGAGCAAACCTCTAAAAGACTACGCTACTCCATCCCAGCTAGAGCCTCATAATAGCATTGCTGCCCCAGCTATTACTCGAAACGATTTTGAGCTAAAACCCTCATTGCTGTCAGCTATACAACAACACCAATTCTCAGGAAATGCAACTGATGATCCGAACGAACATTTAACGAAGTTTGTGCAATACGCAGACACAGTGAAAGCAAATGGTGTAACTCCCGACGCAATAAGACTTCGTCTTTTTCCTTTCTCTCTCAGAGATAGAGCCTGGGCTTGGTTACAATCCTTGCCTTCCAACTCTGTTACAACGTGGGAGTAACTGAAGAGCGTATTTTTAGCGAGATATTTTCCGCCGAGCAAAACCGCCATGCTAAGAGCTCAGATTAACGGATTTCGACAGAAAGATAATGAATCTCTCTACGAAGCATGGGAACGATTCAAAGATATGATGAGAGCATGTTCTCACCACGGTTTGGAAAACTGGGTGACAATCCATACTTTCTACAATGGACTCCTGTACAACACTAGATTAACAGTAGACGCTGCCGCGGGCGGTGCACTTATGGATAAGCCATACGAGGAAGCCTATCAACTTATCGAAAACATGTCTCAAAACCATTGCCAATGGGGAGGTGAAAGAACTCAATCAGAGAAACCCGCAACTAAAGCTGGAATGTACGAAATAAGTAGCCTTGAAAAATTTAACGCTAAGGTAGATGCCTTAACGAAAAAGATCGATAATTTAACCGTAACGCCACCAGCCACTGTAGCCGCTGTAGCTCCATATTGCGAGTTATGTGGAATTGCCACTCATAATGCGCCTGAATGCCCATTACTAGCAGGAATTTCACCAAACCAAGTGAACTACGCCCAAGGAAACCCCTATGCGAATACCTACAACCCAGGTTGGCGAAACCATCCAAAATTTTCTTACAAAAGCGATAATGCATTGCAGATGCCTGCTGCTCCGCCAGGATATCAAAAACCAGTCGGAAATGCTCCAAATGTTCCTAGAAAGTCAAATTTGGAATTGATGATGGAAAAATTCGTAGCAACCCAAGCTCAAACCAACAAAGAATTCCTGAATCAAAACGTACACACTAGTGAACAAATTAAGCAACTAACCAGTAAAGTAGATGCTTTAGCCACCCACAATAAAATGCTAGAAACACAGATATCACAAGTGGCTCAACAACAAGCCTCTGCTGCTGCACCCGCTGGCACATTTCCTGGACAACCCGAACAAAATCCAAAAGGGCAAGCAAATGCCGTCATATTAAGAAGCGGAAAAGAATTGGACGAACCGATCGATCCGAGAACCGAAAACTCAGCCATGCAACAAAAACCAACTGAACAAGCAGAAAAGGAATCCGAGTTAGAGAAGAAGGAAGACAATGAGAAGGAGGACACCGCAAGTGAAAAAACTCAAGTACCTCCAGCGCCATATAAACCACCGATTCCTTATCCTCAAAGACTAATAAACTCCAAAACTACAAGGCAGTTTAAGAAATTTGTAGAGCTCCTTAAACAGTTGAATATCACTATTCCTTTTACAGAAGCTATCACTCAAATGCCCTCGTATGCTAAATTTCTCAAAGAAATCCTATCAAATAAGAGAAAGATCGAGGATAACGAAATAGTTACACTTACTGCAGAGTGTAGCACTATTATTCAAAACCACATGCCTCCTAAATTAAAAGACCCAGGTAGTTTCTCCATACCCTGTGTCATTGGAAAATTCGTAATAGACAAAGCCCTGTGCGATTTAGGAGCCAGTATCAGTGTTATGCCCTTATCCATATGCAAAAAGCTAAATATGGGTGAACTAAGACCAACCAAGATGTTCGTTCAATTAGCTGACCGATCCGTCAAATATCCTGTCGGTATACTGGAAAACATTCCAGTACGCATAGGAAAATTCTATATCCCAACCGATTTCATAATTATGGATATTAAGGAAGATTCAGTTACTCCGATCATTTTAGGAAGACCATTTCTAGCCACAGCCGGAGCTATAATTGACGTAAAGAAAGGTAGGCTAACATTTGAAGTAGGAGAAGAAAAGATAGAGTTCATTCTCATCAAGTTCTTACAAGCACCAGCCATAGACGATACCTGCTGTTTAGTAGATGTAATTGACGAATGCATAAGAGAACTTGAAAATGAAGAGACCACGTATTCAGAAATAATAAAGATTCAAATACCCGATATTTCTGAAGACGATGATTGGCGTAAACGGTATAACGACGACAGTCTAAGTGAAAGCTTAGCACTAACCCCAAACCATATGCTAGGTCCGAAGAACCCATCTTTAGAACTTAAAACACTACCCAAAAACCTTAGATATGAATTCCTAGACGATGAACTAAAAAGACCAGTGATAGTCAACGCCGACTTAGGACAACTAGAAACCGTAAAGCTATTAGAAGTCCTAAAGAAGTACCCCACCGCGTTAGGCTATAACATAAGCGATCTAAAAGGTATAAGCCCTTCGATCTGTATGCATCGAATTACAATAGAGGAAGACTGTAAAACCTCTAGAGAGCATCAGAGGAGACTGAACCCCATCCTAAGCACTATAGTCAAAGACGAAGTAAAGAAATTGCTAGATGCAGGAATCATCTATCCAATCTCCGATAGTGAATGGGTCAGCCTAGTTCATGTCGTACCTAAGAAAGGAGGAGTCACAGTAGTTAAGAACGAAAAAGGCGAATCAATAACAAAAAGAGTCGTGACTGGAAGCAGAATGTGCATTGATTATAGAAAGCTTAACAAAGCCACACGAAAAGATCACTTCCCCTTGCCCTTCGTAGACCAAATGTTGGAAAGATTGGCCAAACATTCATATTTCTGCTATCTAGATGGTTATTCGGGATTTTTCCAAATTCCCATTCATCCTGATGACCAAGAAAAGACGACATTCACATGTCCTTACGGTACTTTTGCTTACCGCCAAATGTCGTTCGGACTTTGTAATGCTCCAGCAACCTTCCAAAGATGCATGATGGCAATCTTCGCAGATTTCATAGACGAGATCATGGAAGTATTTATGGACGATTTCTCAGTATGTGGACAAAGTTTCGAAGGATGCCTACAAAACTTAGAAATGGTATTAGAACGTTGTGTAAAAGTGAACCTCGTCCTAAATTGGGAAAAATGCCATTTTATGGTTCGACATGGAATAGTTCTAGGACATGTCATATCTAATAAAGGGATTGAGGTCGACAAAGCTAAAATAGAAATTATAAAAGACCTCCAACCTTCAAAATCCGTACGCGAAATACAGAGTTTTCTAGGACATGCCGGTTTCTACCGCAGATTTATAAAAGATTTTTCAAAAATCACAAAACCTCTGACCGGCCTGTTGATGAAAGATGCTGAGTTCGTCTTTGACGACGACTGTCTAAAAGCATTCGAAACATTAAAATCAGCCCTTATCACCGCACCAATTATGCAACCACCCGATTGGCGACTACCGTTCGAAATCATGTGCGATGCGAGTTATTATGCTGTAGGCGCAGTTCTAGGACAAAGGAAGGACAAGAAGCTTCATGCCATCTACTACGCCAGTAGAACCTTAGATCCTGCCCAAATGAACTATGCCATAACAGAAAAGGAACTTTTAGCAGTTATATTTGCGCTTGACAAATTTCGTTCTTACTTAGTAGGAGCAAAAATTATCATATACACAGACCACGCTGCCATTAGGTACCTAATAAGCAAAAAGGATGCCAAACCAAGATTATTGAGATGGATCCTATTATTACAAGAGTTTGACTTAGAAATTAAAGATAAGAAAGGAACCGAGAACGTAGTCGCAAATCACTTATCCCAAATAGAAGGCATTAAACATGAACCAGTACCGATAAATGACGATTTTCCATACGAACATCTGATAGCCAAATTAGAAAGTGACATGCCTAACTTAATCTCGGAAGATCCAGAACTCGAAAAAGTCGTAGAAGCCGTCTATGCCCAAGTTACATTACCTTGGTATACCGACATCGTTAATTACCTAGCTGCAAGCGTGCTTCCACCAGATCTCACTTATCAGCAAAAGAAGAAATTCTTCCACGATCTGAAACACTATTATTGGGACGAACCTCTACTCTTCAAGAGAGGGGCTGACAACATATACCGACGCTGTGTCCCAGAGGAAGAAATAGAAAGCATCATTTCCCAATGCTATTCAGCACCATATGGTGGTCATGCCAGTACATCCAAGACGTGCGCTAAGATTCTCCAAGCCGGCCTATTCTGGCCTAACCTATGGAAAGACGTTCACATCGCTGTGCTAAAATGTGATCGATGCCAACGAACTGGCAACATCTCACGACGCGATGAAACGCCTCAGAAAGGAATCTTAGAGGTAGAAATCTTTGACGTATGGGGAATAGATTTCATGGGACCCTTCCCGTCTTCTTTTGGGAATAACTACATACTCGTCGTTGTAGACTATGTGTCTAAATGGATAGAAGCCATTGCCGCTCCAACAAATGACGCACGAGTAGTAATCAAACTCTTCAAAAACACAATCTTTCCTAGATTCGGTGTACCCAGACTAGTCATTAGTGACGGCGGATCACATTTCATATCGCAAATTTTTGACAAACTTCTTTCTAAATATGGAGTCCGACACCGAGTAGCTACACCATATCATCCGCAAACTAGCGGACAAGTAGAGGTCTCGAACAGGGAAATAAAACAAATATTGGAAAAGACTATCGCTACCTCAAGGAAAGATTGGTCATCAAAGTTGAATGAAGCTTTATGGGCTTATAGGACCGCTTTTAAGACACCAATAGGTACTATACCCTTCAAATTAGTTTACGGTAAATCCTGTCATCTCCCTGTAGAATTAGAGCATAAAGCCTTCTGGGCCATTAAGACACTTAATTTCAACTACGCTGAGGCAGGAGAGAAACGAATCTTGAACTTACACGAATTAGAAGAACTTAGATTGGACGCTTACGAAAATGCCCGTATCTACAAAGAACGAACTAAGAAATGGCATGATAAACGTTCAGTCCGGAAACAATTCAGTGTGGGAGACATCGTACTTCTATTTAATTCAAGATTGAAACTTTTTCCAGGTAAACTAAAATCTAGGTGGTCTGGACCTTTTGAAGTGACTAAAGTACTTCAAAGTGGAGCTATTGAAATTACCGATAAGACAAATGCACCGTTTATCGTAAACGGGCAACGTTTAAAACATTATAATAAGAACAAAAATAGCCATCAAGTCAGCAGTATAACATTGCTCGAGCTTCCTGCTCAAACCCCCGAATAGCTTGTCACCAAGCTATCGTCAGGCTTTTGACGTTAAAAACAGCGCTTAATGGGAGGCAACCCAATTTTCCCGTATTTCCCTCTTTACTGTATTTCATTCTCATTTTTATTTTGAAATCTTACTTTGAAATTTTAACAAAATTTTAAACTTAAATTACTACTATTTTTTATTTTCTTATTTGTTTTGTTTCATTATTTTCTCTTCTATTTAAACTTTGTTTTTATTTCTACCACCTTTTGTTTCTAAAAATTCTGACTTAAAATTTTTGTTTTAAACTTTTCAGAATTTTAAAAGCCTTCATACCTTCCTCCTGTTTTTCTCCGACTAATCTGCGAGTATGGCCGAGTACGACTTCACAAAAGTTCATTTTCGAGGATTAGCTCAAAAGGCAAGATTTGCAGCATTAACTGAGAGAGACATAGCCTTAACACTGTATTATGATAAGTTTACCATGGAGAAGCTAGGAATTACTGATAGCATTCAATTCTTGTTTAATCAATTAGGCTGGGAGAACACCTCCTTGAAAACCCGTTTTGCTACCTATAAGGACCTCACCTACGAATTCCTTAGTTCCTTCAGGTACTTACCCAACTATGGTTTTGGATCAAACACAAAGCTGATAACCTTTAGAATGTTTGGAATGGACCAAACCCATAGTCGTATGTCATTAGCTAACCTCCTAGGATTTCCTAGCGGACCACATGTGTTCATCAGTGCCGAAGATGACGATCTTGATTTTGAACTAAACCAGTTCTGGGGTAAAATCACAGGCGACTATCACCCTGACCCAAATGGCATGTATAACGATGAGATTCATAACCCCGCTTTCAGATACTTTTATAAGATCCTAGCTCACACCCTTTTCGGAAAGGAAGAAAACATTACTACAGTATCTAAAGAAGAGTTGTTTATCTTGTTTTGTGCTTCTCAGGGCCGTCCGGTGAATGTCGTGCTTTTTATGATGAGATCCTTCCTACACCTCACTCAGGAATCACAATCACCCATTCTAATAGGAGGCCTCGTGACAATGATTGCCCACGAGCTTGGCCTTAGATTCCACCTAAATGCAAGCACTAGTTTTGGCACCGTCCGACCCATGAATATCCAGTTTTGCTTTAACAGGCGTATTTTAAGAACCATGGGACCTGGACCTTACGAGTACCTTATCAATAACAAACCTGTCCAACTATTCACATTGCCAAATCATGGGATGACAAGTATCCATAACAAGGACAATTGGGTTTATGAATTGGATGAGCCTATGGGACCTCCTTCACCTTAATCCACACCACTGGATTACATGTACGACAGTGATCACATCTCTGAAGCACATGATTATATGTATTATGAGGATGCTGTATCCGAAGCTGAGGTAGACCCTGAAACCCATCCACATTACAACACCTATCCTGAGCCCATTCCTGAAGAAAACATTGACAAAATGGATACTGTTCTGCACCGATTAGACACCTTCGACGCAGCTCTGACCACCGCAAGAAATGAAATAACAAGCATCCACGCTGAATTATCAGTTTTCATGGACTTAGTTTGTGACCAGCTCGATTACTACGCCCGGAAGTTTGACGAATTGAAGACACAAAAGGACTGAGATTTTAGCTTTAGTGTAGTTTATTTTTCCTGTTTTTCTGTACGCTTTCAATTATTTTTATTTTCGCATTGTTTCATTTCACTTATGTATTACATTAAAAACAATCCTTTTTAATTAAATGTTATTTCAATTTCATTCATTATTCCCTTATTCTGTTTTTATGTTATCATATGCCTCTTGGCTGATTTATTACATTGCGGTATCAATTACAAGCCTTAAAAACATATCAAAAGCACCCCTGTAGCAAAATTCTGCGTTCTGCAGAATTTGCTGGTGTGACGACCGTCACGAGTCCAGAATCTGATATCTGCTATAACAGAGGTTACGTTTCTTCCCCCACTCCCATCTTATCAACTTCCCATCACCACACATCCAAACCCCATTTCAAAATTTCGTTTTCCCTCCTTACTACATATAATCCCAACTGCCATTTCATCTTCATTACCCAATTTTGTGCAATTTCTCATTCTGTAGAAACTGCATTCTTCCCCCATTTCATCAGCATCATCCAGCAAATGGCAAGAAACAATGAAACCCGTGACCTTAGGAATATCATTTTCGGCGAAGGCGACTCCGGCGAGAAACAGCGAGCAAACTACGTAGCCTTCCATCAACGGTCGCTACAGCCAACCCACTATCCGCACATACCATCTCTCACGGAACTCGGCCTCCTTGACGGCGTCACCTGGATGCTACAGAGAGCCGGCATTTGGCATCTGTGCATAAATCCACAGCCCACTTACGAACAACTCACACTTGAGTTCCTCAGTTCGTTCAGTTACTTCACCTCTAGCGGCGACCTTCGCCAACACACCGGCGCCGCTTGCTTCCGTATGTTCGGCACAAACTACCAATTGAATCAAAATCAGATTGCCGACATCCTACATTTCCCTCGCGGCGAAGATGCTCACCGCCGCATTACCGAACAATTTCAACATGAAGCTTTTTGCGCTTTGGTCCCAATTGACCGGAATCGATGCCGACAGCTGGGATTCTCTGCATGCAACACACATCCACAACCCAACCATCCGGTATTTCCACAGAGTACTGAGCAATACCATCTTCGCAAGAGATAGCAACCACAAGGTGAACTCCAAAGAACTTTTCTTTCTCCGCTGCGTGTTCAATTCTGAACCCGTCAACACAGCACCATTCCTCTTGGCCCACATTCAAGCCAACTGCAACCGCGACTCTAAGCCTTTCTACTTTGGCGGGATTGTTACTTCCATTGCATTAGGCCTGAACCTCAGTAACCAACTCCAGAATCTCCATACAATTCCTTTGGTATTTCTGGACACCGACCATTGCAGAGCTTCCCACCTCATCCGCTCCAGGTCCGATGGAAAGTACCATCTGGTCGTGCGTGGCAAAACCATCAGAAGCATTATCATGTCGTCACGTACCCGAATGCACTCGCAGGATCGTGCCAACTGGCTTTTTGACCCGAATGCCCCTGCTGCTACTGCTGCCCCAACTCAAACCAACACCCAAGGTTCTGTTGACAAAATGCAAGATGAGTTGGACATAACTGAGCAACCTGAGGCATCACAACCACCTCCTTCTGAAGGCACATCCTACCGTCGTCGCCGCCACCGTCCCGAGCCCAACTTCTCCGAAGAAGACCTCTGCCGATCCCTCGACCGACAAACACAGATACTCGCCATGATGCAGCAACAAAATCAGCGAGCAGAGCAATTCGAAGCTTGGTAGAGGAAGCAGAACGAATACACGAGAACTTCGCTACAACAGCTCCAAACTGGCCAGGAAGCCATCACTGAGAACCTGGCAAATCTCACCTTGCAATTCGAAGGACTCCGAGATTATGTCTATCACACTGGCACTCTGAACTTTGAGGCCTGAGTCGAATATGCCAGAGGTAGAGGTCGCGACAGAGGACGTGACCGAGGCAGAGGCCGTGACTAGTTCTTTCTTTCTTTATTTGTTTCCTGTATTTTTTCCCTTTCCTGTATTTTCATTTTCTCTGTATTTCCATCTCGCATTCTTTCAAATTAGTGAGGACACTGATTGATATAGTGTGGGAGCGGAGCATTTATTTCTCGTTTCCTTGTACTTTCAATTCAGTAATTTCAATTCAAGCATTTTCCCATTTTAGCAAATAAAAGCTCATTTATATGTCTTTTTCCGTACGCAAAATTCCCCACTTTATTCAACATAAACAAAATTTTTTTCAGTTGTTCCTCAAAAGCATCACGAGAATGCGCCAAAGTTCAAACCAAGTTTTGAAACTCCGAGACAAAAATTCTAACAAAACCAGTACCATCCTGACACCTTAGACCTTCGGTTTATGCGAGTCGGTTTCACTACCTACTTGTACCAAAGTTTCAAGTTTCTACGCAAACTCAGCCCCAAGTAGTTTATACAAGCAGTCAGCACCATCCTAAACACTTCTAAGCGAGCAACCAATGCAAATAAGTGTATGATCTCTAAAAGAATGAAAAATCATGAAAAGAAAGCTATATAGCCCGAGTATAGAGACATGTTCCCTCTAAGTTAGGTGCTCCTCACCCGAGCATTTAGCCCAACGGTACAAAAACTCACTGAAAATCAATGGTATAAGCTCATGAGCAATGAAAAGATCAAAATAGTCGTGAGATCATAACCACTAACAGGTTGACTTGCCATGAAAGTGTATGGACAACGGGCTTAATGTGATTGCGCTAGAACAAACAGGGTAAACTTGACGCGAGAACCTTGATACCAAGCTGCAGTAGCATGATTGGGACCGACTTGCATAAAAAGGAGACCTCCGAAGACTTATAGTCTAGTGTCGTCACCATACTCGTTTTGTTCCTATTCAGAATCCCGGTTTTTGCCAACTTTCTGAACGAGGAAGCTGCTGCGTGCTTGCCGACTTTTATTCTTCCTACTTTTTACTTGAAGACAAGCAAAGATTCAAGCTTAGGGGAGTTTGATAACGCAAAATCGTATATATATATTGACGTATAATTCAACTAATATTTGACTGGTTTCAATCCGATTTCGGGTTTTTCCATGTTATATGTCTGATATTTTGCAGGTATTTGAAGATCATGTACAAACAAAGCAATATGAAGAAAAGAAGCAATTATAGATGAAATATGGACGAAAACCAGATGAAAACAACATGAAAAATAACAGATGCGTATTTTGCTGATGTGACGACCGTCACACATCCATGACGACCGTCACACGGGTGACGACCGTCACACACCATGACGACCGTCATGCAGGCAAAAACGCAAAACTTCAGTAAACGTGCAAAAACCAGTTCCAAGTCCCAAAATAATGGACCACTACTTCCTATTTTCTCTGACTCCAAGTCCACCTTCTGCAAAATATAACCGTTAGTATTTCACCTCTATAAAAGGGGAAGGAGGGGAGCTGAGAAAGGGAGCCGCATTCAGATAACGAAGTGCTGCCCAAATATTTTCCAAAGCAAATTTAGTTTAAGTCTTGTTTTTGTTTTCCTTTCTTTTTCCTATATTATGTTACTGCAATTTCCTTTGTACGCTCTATTGGCTTGAAGACACAATCCTGCCGACAACGTTGGGATTTGGCCAAAAACCAATTGGATACTTTACAGGTTTTTATCATTTCGTTAATTGTAACTTTAATTCCCAGCAGTATGTATGTTCTAGATTTCTGCTTTTATTTACGCTTTACCTGTTCCAAATCCATGTCTAGCTAAACCAGAGCAATCGGTATGTAATAATAATTCATACGGGATTTCATAATAACCGGTTAAAACCTTCCTTTTTCAAAAGTTATTTATGGCCTGAGTGTTTAAACTTATTTCTTGAATAAAAGTTCGTTGCGACAGCGAGAACTTATTTAAAAGTAGTTTTACCATGACAGTGGGAAATTAATTAAGGTATGAACCAACAAGCGACAGCTGCGGCTAAGGCCAGATAGTAAACACTAGGCATTTGTTTTAATAACAGCGAAAGCACTTTAAAATAGATTAGAACTTAGAGATTTCCAAAAAGCGATTTTAACCCCGAATGGGATGGCGACAGCATACGTTCCGCCTTAAAGTTGCGACTAGCGTCAACAACCATCGTGAGACAAAGGTCTTTAGATCACTATTTTCTTCTTAAATAAACTCTGAAAATATTTTATATACCGGTAACTTGTCAAATCTCCGAAGAACATAATTATTGCATATCGATTCGCGCAATTATACTTTAAGTAACGTTTCTAGTTCCCTTTAGTAATAGCAATTATTCCCTTAAATATTATCTACCTAGCTAAACATAGTAACTCCCGAGAACACTAGTTTGATTACGAGTCCTTGTGGGATCGATATCTTTTATTACTACGCGATAGACTGTGCACTTGTAGTTAGGTTGTATTAGACATAGAAAGTCGCGATCAGTGATAGGATTGAGGAAAGCCAACCAAAGGTATGTGGATCGGGCATTTGTGGCGGTGGGGAGGACGAGATCTCCTGCATGCAAAGACCGTGAGAGTGCCACCGGCGAGCAAAGGGGAAGGAGAAGAAGGCTTTGAAACCTGGGATTGACGGGTCAACGGAATCCACGTCCCCTTTTTGTTTTTCATTTTTATTTCTTCTTGTTTTATTTTGTGATTTTTTCTTTTGGTATTTAATTAATGTAGTATTTAATTAATTTAAGATTAGGATTATTAGTAAGTAATTAAGTTAGCAGCAAAATTAAAACAATCTTAAATCAGTGACTTTCTTTTTATCAAAGCCTCCTTAAAACCGTTAAAGAAATTTTGAAAAATGTTTACCTTGTAATTTAAAACACCTTTTGCATCTTTATTACAATATATTTTTGTTACAATAAAATTAAAATCAATTCCCTTAATAAAATTAACAAAAAAATTTTCTTAAAATAAAACCTTAAGATAAAAACATCTTCTTTGTTTAAATTAGAACATGTTTTAAATAAAAACATCATGTTAACATAATTTCTTCTTCAATTAACTTTTCTTTTTATAAGAATGCAAGAATGCAAGGTTTGTTTTAGCCGTTTCACTTTCGCCTAACCTTCGCTACTCGGTTTGTCTCGGATTATTAGTATTCATTGTTTGGTTTTTGTTTCATGGATGTAATTTACGCGAGGCCATGGTCGCGGTTTATTTTTGTTTTGCAGTTTTTTGGGAATTTGTATTTTACGCGAGTGGTCGCGCTGCTTTCCTTTTCTGCTTGCTTTATTTTTCATATTTTTTATGCCTGCCATGTAATAGTCCTGTTGCCTGCATGTTTTTACCGTTATGTTCCATCCGAAGGAATTAGGATTAATAGTTTGACCGCCGAGTCAATAACCCTAGTTTCAACTATTTCAAAACCCTAATAGCCTGGGTGTCCCGCCATGGACGAAAATACCCTTTACCCTAGCTTTTAGGTCAAAGAGTCGTCGTACTCTGTTTTAGGGTTTCCTGCCGTGGAATCCCTAATTTCAACCCTAATTTTAATTCAACATTTCAACGTAGAAATAGGAGTTTCAAAACTCCACGTAAGCGTGTCCTTAAGATACGTTTATTCTCCGTTGAAACCTTGACCATAGTCAAGAAGTTTCTAACCTCCCTTTCGAGGGGAACTACGATTACTCTGATTCCATTCGCTATCCAGGATACGTAGGCACAAGATGTGAATCTTGCCGAGTAAACTTAGGACTAACCCTTAGGTCTTTAGGTCACTCTATCCCTTAGCTCAATATATATTAAAGCAGATAATGAATAAAAATAAAAAAGCATACAATAAACGAAAGGTTCCTGTAGAGTACTATAGAAGTTTAGGGTGCTAGTACCTTCCCTAAGCTTAACCAACCCCTTACCTAGGTCTCTCCCCGCATTGTGTTTACGATGCAAAAATAGGTTTTCCCTCTTTTGACCTTTTCCTTTGGATAAATCAAAAAGCGGTTGTGAATTAAGAATTGTGATTCAAGCTAATTAGTAGTTTGATATCCTATTTCCACCGCAACAGAAAATGGCGACTTCACTGGGGAGTGCCATAATTTTGAAGGGTTATCCCTACCTCGTTCATTGCATGCCATTTACTTTATTATTTATTTGCTCGTATATAATATGTTCATATTGTACATTGCTTGGGGGTATCTATTTTGTTGTGAGATAAGTCCTACACCCGGACTTGCGTGACCTTATTATAGGAGGTGAGATATTCAACGAGGCTTATAGGGAGTGATTTCCGACCAAGCCGACTTGAGAATCACCGCTCAGTTGAGACCCTTTCGAAAATGGTTCGGTTGAACGAGTATTCGTGAAAACTTTTACCATGGTCGATTGGGGTCTATGATATTAAGGACCGTAGTACCTTAACACCACCTTGGCCTTATCTAGGACGTAGTGCGAGGACTATAAGGGAATATTCCTGAAATAGTCGCTACGCGATACTACACTCAAAAGAGATTCTCTTGAGAATATTATTAACCACTGAGTTAATCGAGAAATTGATAATATCCGAAAGATGGATCGATGAATTTAGGCACTGCTTTAGAACCCTTGTTCTGCAGGTACAACTAACCTTAGTACATACCTTAATGGGATGGGTAGACCCTAACTCCTGGCATATACCTTTAAAATAGGACTCGTGAACATGTGTGCATTGCATCCATAAAGCATCATTTTGCATTACATTTCATGGAATTCAAGCTTTATTTATGAACATCGCAGGATACCATGGATTACAAAAGGAGAAATACTTTGAAATATACCTTCAAGAGTCCTAAGTTGGATGACCTATGGAAGTTAGAAACTTTGGTTGGAAACCATGGAAGGTTCGTGTTGAAGCGGTAAAGCAGTAAGCAAAAATATTATTTTCGAAAGAATTTCCTCCGGGATTTATCGTCTCCACAGGGATCAGTGTGAGGGAAAGAATACCGTTCGACAATCTCTACGTCTCTAAGCTTGGGTTTGAATGGTTTGGGATAAAATTTCAAAAGGAAAAACATAAAACAAGAAAATAAGTACATTCTTAAGAAATGAGAAAACTCGTCAGGAGTTGTATTTCGTTTTACCCATCATGCACTAAAAAAAATATATGGATCAAATGCACGCAACCTAATTCGCTCGTCAATATCATCACGTATCGCTCACAACAGAGTTTATCTCTAACACAAAGTCGAGAGATCAACCGTATCGTCTCATTGTTGATCTCTCACACAACTCGACAACACAGAGCATTAAGAATCGATACCCACGTGAATATTAGTCCTAAATCTATCTCTAGCATTTAGAATCTAACAGATGTTCATCTTAGATCGAGTTTAAACCATATATCTCTATGGCAATCCAAACCCATTAAGTAAAAAATCAAGATAACCATCGATAAAGAGTTGTAAAAGAGATTTTATACAAAGATCCATAAATATACATACAATCAAGATAAACTTACATACAAAACCCCAACAAATGAAAAATACATAGAGAGGAAGGAAGAAGAACACAAATCTCACGGTCTGTCAACTCCGTTTGAAGTGGATTCGACTTCGGATCGTCATGATGCACCCTCCAATGTTGTTTCTAAGCTAAATCTACTCAAGAATGTGTTTGATGAAGTTGGGGTAAAAAGATCCCAAACAACATAACCTAAAAAATGCTGAAAAATCACTTAAATAGACAAAAATGGGTCCTAGTATTCGCCTGGCGAAGTCCCGTTCGCCTGGCGAACATATACAACTTTTGCTTCTGTAAAAACAGTGTTTTTCACGCGTTTTTGAACTTTCGGTTCGCCTGGCGAACTTTGGCGAACATGACAGCAAACCAACTTGTTTCGACCATAACTTTTTAACCGTAACTCCGTTTTTTGTCCGGTTCGAAGCATTGGAAAGCTTATTCAATGCTCTATCTAACAATGATCCAACATCAATGCTTTATTACCTACAAAAATGAATGAAATTCAATTAAACTCAATAATATTTACAGGAAAACATAATATATACACTATAACGTAAAGTAAACGCTTTTATAAACAAAGCGGGGTTTATTCGAACGATTTTAACATAAAGTAACATTAAGTGCAACAAAACTTATATACAAAAATAGGTAAAATTTGCACTTAACAACTCTCCCCAACTTACCTAATTGTTTGTCCTCAAACAAAGTCGACAACTAAAGGAACAAAAGCGAAATCCAAGAAATCACGTAACAACAAATTTTGACAAACGGAAAACAAATGCAATGGTTCAATCAAAAATTGATACACGCAAAGTGAATACTTACCACTAAACTTCAACGATAACATAATCACGAAACAAATGCTAAATACAAAAGTCATGCCAAACATTCTAAAACAACACAAGCTCAAACGTGAATCACACCTAGCAAAAACAATCATCGGTAGATGAAAAACACAAAATGAGGGCTTTTTTCACTCACACAATAATCTTGCAAACAAAAGACTAAATTATGCAATCATCCAAAAATCATGTTGAAAACACAAAAGCAAGAATCAAAAGGACTTTCAGGGTTGTTATGTGGTCGGGTGAACAAACAAGGGATAATTCCTAAAGCTAATCGAAACAAAAACTTGCCTATACCTAAGGGAGTGATAAACTCACAAAGTTTCAAACACCAAAATTCCAATCAAACTTCTTCCAAAATCCCAAGTGTTATACCAAACACATAGAACTTATTAGCACAACATTATTCTACTCTTTTTGTTTATCTTTTTCTAAGCTTTTTCAATTTTTCTTTTCTTTTCTTTTCTTTTCTTTTTCATATTTTTCTCATTTTTCTTTTCTTTTCTATTTTTCAACCTCATAGCAATCAACAACACAAGTGAACGATCATCATCTCCCCAACTTGAATTCAACCACATCATCATGTGAATACTCCCTACTTTCTAAGGCAAGGTAAAAATTCATACAACAACACAAAGTTGAGGGCTCAAGAAAAAACAACAATCAAGATCCACACAAAAAATGAATTTGATACTCATAGACAAGAATAAAACTCAAACAACATGGATAATGACCAAAGGCTCAAAGGGGTTACAAATGATCACACACTCACAAGGTGAATTGACTATTTGGCTAGGTAGTTGTGCTCAAAATGAAACAAGTTCCTTAATCCTTTTCATGCTTTCATATAATCAACACAAACAAAAGATTAAGCATAATAAAATCCAGTTAAAACAAGAATATTGGTACTCCGAGCATATATGAACAATGAAAGGCTTCCTCACAAAAAGGTGGGAACTAAAATGATTCACAAAATGAACAAGTATACAAAAGAATGAATGGCATGGAAATTGTAAAAAGTCTAAGTATCATGAATATGCTAAAGCCTAGAAAGCGATAAACACATACCTTGAACGTGTACAAAACTTTAAACACTATCATTACCATGCATTCGCAAGTTGTAACACTCAAACTTGGAAAATCACCTCAAATACCTCAAGCTACCAAACAAAAATTTGAGTCCAAACAACAATAAAATACCGGGTGAAAATGGATTAAACAAGTTGTAAAGTGAAGATTTGAGAATTTTACGAATAATCCGAGAACAACTTGTTTAATGAATGTTCACCACACTACCTAAGCTAGAAGGAAAAAGTAATAATGAAACAAAAATGGAAAAAACATGCTTGTTTTACGTCGTAAGCTCGACGCCTTTATTGTGCTTAGCTAGTAACTTCCTTCCTTCATGCCATGTGATGTCTCACCGTGCAAACCAAAAGCAAGTGTCCTAACCAACCACTTGAACAAATGTTACGAGAACAAAATATATACAACACTTAAACAAACATAATAGAAGACAAAAGCAAAACAAGTATCTATACAAGCATATACACAATTATGTGCAAAGCTTAGAAATATAGAAACTATCGCAATGCGACTCAATATCAAAACCAATCCCCGGCAACGGCGCCATTTTGTTGAAGCGGTAAAGCAGCAAGCAAAAATATTATTTTCGGAAGAATTTCCTCCGGGATTTATCGTCTCCACAGGGATCAGTGTGAGGGAAAGAATGTCGTTCGACAATCTCTACGTCTCTAAGCTTGGGTTTGAATGGTTTGGGATAAAATTTCAAAAGGAAAAACATAAAACAAGAAAATAAGTACATTCTTAAGAAATGAGAAAACTCGTCAGGAGTTGTATTTCGTTTTACCCATCATGCACTAAAAAAAATATATGGATCAAATGCACGCAACCTAATTCGCTCGTCAATATCATCACGTATCGCTCACAACAGAGTTTATCTCTAACACAAAGTCGAGAGATCAACCGTATCGTCTCATTGTTGATCTCTCACATAACTCGATAACACAGAGCATTAAGAATCGATACCCACGTGAATATTAGTCCTAAATCTATCTCTAGCATTTAGAATCTAACAGATGTTCATCTTAGATCGAGTTTGAACCGTATATCTCTATAGAAATCCAAACCCATTAAGTAAAAAATCAAGATAACCATCGATAAAGAGTTGTAAAAGATATTTTATACAAAGATCCATAAATATACATACAATCAAGATAAACTTACATACAAAACCCCAACAAATGAAAAATACATAGAGAGGAAGGAAGAAGAACACAAATCTCACGGTCTGTCAACTCCGATTGAAGTGGATTCGACTTCGGATCGTCAAGATGCACCCTCCAATATTGTTTCTAAGCTAAATCTACTCAAGAATGTGTTTGATGAAGTTGGGGTAAAAAGATCCCAAGCAACATAACCTAAAAAATGCTGAAAAATCACTTAAATAGACAAAAATGGGTCCCAGTATTCGCCTGGCGAAGTCCCGTTCGCCTGGCGAACATATACAACTTTTGCTTTTGTAAAAACAGTGTTTATCACGCGTTTTTGAACTTTCGGTTCGCCTGGCGAACATTCGCCTGGCGAACTTTGGCGAACATGACAGCAAACCAACTTGTTTCGACCATAACTTTTTAACCGTAACTCCGTTTTTTGCCCGGTTCGAAGAGTTGGAAAGCTTATTCAATGCTTTATCTAACAATACTCCAACATCAATGCTTTATTATCTACAAAAATGAATGAAATTCAATTAAACTCAATGATATTTACAGGAAAACATAATATATACACTATAACGTAAAGTAAACGCATTTATAAACAAAGCGGGGTTTATTCGAACGATTTTAACATAAAGTAACGTTAAGTGCAACAAAACTTATATACAAAAATAGGTAAAATTTTCACTTAACAGTTCGCAAATAAGCATGGGAAGCTGTTGGATTTATTAAGACTCCGAATGGACGAAGGACTTCTTTCCACTTTGTTACAATTCTACGATCCGGATTATCATTGCTTCACCTTCCTCGACTATCAGTTATTGCCTACTTTAGAGGAGTACTCCTATTTGGTTGGCTTACCTATTTTGGAGGACTCGCCCTTCCCCTTTTTGGAAAAGGACCCTAATGAGCAAGACATCGCTAAGGCTACAGGCTTGAAGGCATCCGACGTCAAGGGCAGCATGATCTCCAAAGGTGGAATTCTTGGGTTACCTACAAATTTCCTAATCAAGAAAGCTCGATACTACGCCAATTATATGAGCAAGGATATATTTGAGGCAATCTTCGCCTTACTCGTTTACGGAGTGTTACTATTCCCGAGTTTTGAAGGATTCGTTGACCTTAACGCCATCAAAATCTTCATAAGGAGAAATCCGGTGCCAACTTTATTGGGTAATACTTATCATTCCGTGCATCTCTGAAATTTCCATGACGGAGGGATGATTACATGTTGTGTTCCTTTGTTATACAAGTGGTTTATTTCGCACTTGCCTAAGTCTGCTCCTTTTCTGTGTCTTGACAAAGGACTTTGGTCACAAAGGGTTATGGCCCTAACCCACTCGGATATCGATTGGTATAGCCGTGTGTACGATGGAATACTAATTATTGATGGCTGTGGGGACTTTGCCAACGTACCTTTGCTGGGATTTAATGGAGGGATCAGCTATAATCCTGTTCTAGCCCGCTGACAACTAGGCTATCCATTGAAGGAGCCGCCTAAAAGTGTTAAGGTGGAGAAAATCTTCTTCAAAGACAATAAAGAACTTCAAGACCAGATTGTTTCTTCTTGGCGTCATTTGCATAAGAAAGGTAAAGCAAGTCTAGGAAGGCCGAATTGCGTGTCCATGGAACCATATCTTCGTTGGGTCCGAGAACGAGCAATCAAGTTGAAGATGCCTTATCCTCGCCAAGAGCCTCTACCTCCAAGAGAAGAACCTGTTCAGTATTTCATGTCCGAAGCGGAAACATTGAAGATCGAATTGAAGAAAGCTCAGCACGAAGCAGAAACATGGAAGGACAAATACCATGTGATGGTCAGCGAGTACGACGAACTTCAAAAACAGCTTCATTCAAGGAATGAAAAGGTACTCTCCTACAAGAAGAGAAGACTCTACGAGGATTTATTTTCCTCCGACTCTCCGTCGAAATCATGAATAGTGCTTCCTTAGGGTTCTAGAATTTTAGTTGGTTATTTTCATTGAGACTTTTCCTTTAAGAATATTATTTGTAATACATTTTTCAATCAATAAAATTTTTTCGTTATCCCGCAATGCTCATAAATACTTGAATTCCATGAAATCATGTCATTCGCATTTTGCATCATATCTTTGCATTACATGTGTCTCTCGGTTTCTCATACTCGGTTCTCTCGCCTTCCAGTTTTGTCACCCTGAGTCGATACAACACTAGAGCTCAAGCTCGAAAAAGGATGAAAGAACACGCTCAAGAGATGGATCGCGTTAACAATGAGCTATCATACCTTCGAGGGAGTGTAGGAACAATTATGGAATTGCTCCAGGTTATCAATGCAAAGATGGATACTCAGACTACTGTGGTTTCTGAGATTAACGCTATTGCTGCCGTAGATCCTCCAGTTGTTTCTATTGAGAATTCGTTTCCTTATGGTCTTTCGCAGAGTTTCATACATCTGCCTGTTGTTACGTCAGTTCAACAAACTATGCTTGTTGCACAAAGTGGTCAACAAGCTGTGCCCGTTATACAGAATGTTCAACAGACTGTGCCTTTGGTTTCTGAGCCTCCGAAGGTGGTCCCTACTTTCACACTAGCTAAAGTCTGCACTCATGTGCAGCCTTATCTTAATGAGCCTGTTTATGAAATTCTGGATGATGATGATGGAGGATACCAACCACATGATAAGCTTCGCGAGGAAGTTGTTACCCTTGATAAAAGATTGAGAAAGATGGAAGGAGACCAGATCTTTGGGGCCGCTGCTAGAGATATCTGTTTGGTTTCCGGTCTGGTTATTCCGCCAAAGTTCAAAACTCCGAACTTTGAATGCTATGAAGGGACTACTTGTCCGAAAAGCCATTTGATAATGTACTACCGCAAGATGGCTGCTCATGTGGAAAATGACAAGTTGATGATTCACTGTTTTCAAGACAGTCTGAAAGGTGCTTCGTCGAAGTGGTATTTAACATTAGACCAGTCTCGCATAAAGTCTTTTCATGATTTGTCTGATGCTTTCATTAAGCATTATAAGTACAACATGGACTTGGCTCCTGACAGGAGACAACTTTTGAGTATGACGCGGAAGAGTTCTGAGAACTTTAAGGAATATGCCCAGCGATGGAGAGAAATTGCTTCCTAGGTGGAACCTCCGTTGACCGACAAGGAATTAGCAGATTGGTTTGTTGACACGGTTCGTCCTGAGTTCTACGAAAGGATGGTGGGTAGCATAACCGCAAATTTCACTGATATTGTTGCTGTTGGAGTAAAGGTTGAAATGGCTATGAAGAGTGGGAAGATGTCTAGTGGTTCTAGCAGTACGAGTTCAATGGACCAAGCCAAAAAGGCTTCCATCAATCCTCAGAAGAAGAAGGAAGGAGAGACTCACGCTGTGTCTTCAGATAGGAGAAGGAATGGGCCGTATCAATATCCGTCATCGTATGCCCAGCCCCAGGGTTATCCGGTTTAGTATGCACCACCTCCGTATGTAGCCGCTGTCGAACCATCTTTTAACCAACAAGCACCTCAGGCTCCGGCTTACCAGCCTATGCAGCAGGCTCCCGTCTATTCGCCTCCGGTTTATCAACAACCTCCGCCTAACTATCAGCAAGCGTCCAACGCTCCGGCAAATCAACAATCGAGGAATTAGGCACCCCGCCAGAATGCTCCGAGGAGACCATACAAGCCTTGCCCGCCAATTCCAATGACGTTCACCGAGTTGTACCCTTATTTGGTGCAACGAGGTTTGGTCACTACTCGAGCTTTGGGGCTGCCTCCGAATCCTTTGCCCGTTAGCTACAACGCCGCCGCTCATTGTTTATTTCATGAGGGTGCACCTTGTAACGATCTGGAAAACTGCTATGCTTTGAAGAACATTGTGAGGGATCTGATGGAACAGAAGATTTTGTCGTTCAATGATCCTCCGCCCAATGTCAAAAGTACCCCTTTGCCCGACCATCTGGTTGTTAACGCCATTGATACTTCGCCTGAAGAGAATTTTATTCTTGACATAGCTCAGACCAAGACTCCGCTCAAGACGTTCCATTCAAAGCTGTTTAAAGCAGGTCTGGTACCTGTTTCCCATGCCAATTGTACGAGCTGTGAAGGATGTGATAAAGGTTGTGCTATGGTCCGAAAAGATGTACAAAGATTGATTGATGATGGTTTCCTGCAAGTAGTTAACAAGGTGAAAGAAGTAGCCACGATTGAGCCTACCTTCAACTTGCCCGGACCAAGGGGTAGGATGCCAGTGTTTAATCTGCCAGCACCAAATTCTGTCATGCCAGTGTTCAATATATCGACTCCTGTCACTCCAACAGTGGAACAGCCTAAACCTTTGATTATCCAAAAGCCAAGTCCATTTCCATTCAGTGATCCCAAAGCAGTACCTTGGAAGTATGAGGTAACCGCGATTGACAAAGAATCTGAGAAGGTCATTCCAAGAGAAGAAGTGAAGATTGATAGTGAGAGTGTGACTAATATAGTTGGGGCAAGCAGGATGACCCGCAGTGGTCGCGTGTACACTCCCCGTTTCGATGAGGCTCCACCCAAGGAGACAACTGCTAATACTGTCGGGCCTGCCAGAGATAAAAATAAGGAGGTTGTTACCAATAAGGAGGACGCTGAATTCTTGAGGATAATTTGAAAGAGTAATTATAAAGTCGTGGACCAGCTTCACCAGACTCCCTCCAAAATTTCTGTCTTATCATTGTTATTAAATTCACCTGCGCATAAAGCTGCTTTGCAGAAGGTCTTGACTCAAGCTCATGTTGCTCAAGATATCACTACTGGCCAGTTTAATAGTGTAATTGCTAACATTACTGCTTGCAATACTCTTAGCTTCAGTAATGAGGAATTACCTAAAGAAGGTCCAAATCACAACCGTGCTTTGCATATATCCGTGAAGTGTCAAGAGGATAATTTAGCCAGAGTGCTTGTGGATACCGGTTCGTCTTTGAACGTCCTACCCAAGAGAGTTCTTAGCAAGTTAGCTTATAAAGAGACTATGGTGAAGCCTACTTCCTTGATTGTCAAGGCTTTTGATGGTTCTCGTAGAGCTGTGATTGGAGAGGTGGAACTTCCGATTCTGATTGGTCCGCATGTTTTCAATATCACTTTCCAAGTCATGGATATTAATCCCAATTATAGTTGTTTGCTTGGAAGACCTTGGATCCACGCCGCTGGGGCAGTAACTTCTACCTTGCACCAAAAGATAAAGTTTGTAGTTGATGGTAAGCTAGTTATTATACATGGTGAGGAGGATTTGATGGTTAGCAACTTATCTTCGTTCCGGTATATTGAGGCTGATGAAGACGCTTTGGAAACCTCATTCCAAGCACTCGAGATTGCTAATGCTGTTTTAGTGGAAGTCGAAGAAATTGCAGGAGTCCAGAGTAATCCATCTTTTGCATCTTCGAAGAGTACCAGATCAACGGTCGACAGGGGCATTCCTGAAGGTTGGGGGAAATAATCAATATCAAGACAAAGACTGACCGCTATGGGTTGGGTTACAAACCAACTCCTGAGGAAGTTTCTGCATCCGTCAAAGGGCGTTCGAAGGTTTTTCAAGAAGTGTTTGTCAGCAGAGGTTTTCAAGTTAATGCCATCAACAACGATGATGAATATGAAGACCTGAGCAGTCTAATGTTCAAAAGTGACGCAGCTTTGAGCAACTGGGAGGCTATAGAGATTCCAGTCATTTTTCCCTTGTCAAAGTAATTTAATATTTCATATGTGTTTTCAAATCCATAGCTCTGCCCAAGGCTATTGGATCGCTTTGTAGGGTCACCTTTCATTTCAAACAATTATTAATAAATGCATTTTGTTCCCGTTCCATCTTGTTTCATTAGCATTTTTTTTCGTTTTTACCTTTTTAAAATGAAATTGGCAATCTTTTTCAAAAACTACAAACTAAAAGCATTTTCATTTCCCCTTGCATTTCCATTGAACATTTGATAAAATAAGCCTTTCAACATGCAGTGACATTACAACCCTTGTTGAATCTGATGACTCTATTGTTTCTCCTGATTTGGATTCACCCATTTACCAAGCTGAAGATGAGGGTGAAGAAGATTTTGAGGTACCCGCGGAACTGACGAGATTGGTTGAGTACGAGTACACAGAGCTTCAACCGCACAAGGAGCAGGTAGATTTGATTAATCTCGGCACAGATGAAGACAAGAAAGAGGTCAAGATTGGTGCAGTACTTGGGGCAGAGGTCAAGTAGAGATTGGTCAAGCTGTTGAAGGATTATGTTGACGTGTTTGCTTGGTCGTATCAAGATATGCCCGGTTTAGACACAAATATTGTAGTTCACAAGCTACCGCTTAAGCCAGAATGTCCGCCTGTCAAGCAGAAACTTCGAAGAACGAGACCTGACATGGCTTTGAAGATTCGAGATGAGGTTAAGAAACAGTTGGATGCAGGGTTCCTTGCAATTGCGAAGTATCCTGATTGGGCTACCAACATTGTTCCCGTGCCCAAAAAGGATGGTAAGGTCAGAATGTGTGTGGATTACAGGGATCTGAACAAGGCTAGTCCAAAAGACGATTTCCCATTGCCACATATCGACACACTTATCAACAATACAACTAGTTTTGCATTTTTCTCATTCATGGATGGTTTCTCCGGTTATAATCAGATCAAGATGGACCTCGCCGACAGAGAAAAGACTACATTCATCACCCCTTAGGGGACCTTCTGTTACAAGGTTATGCCCTTCGGTCTGAAGAACGCAGGGGCAACCTATCATTGTGCTATGACAACTCTCTTTCATGACATGATGCACAAAGAAATAAAAGTGTATGTGGATGATATGATTGCAAAATCTCATGACGAGAAGGAGCATTTGATTCATCTGTTGAAACTGTTCAAACGACTCCGAAAATATCAGTTGAAACTAAATCCTGCTAAGTGTACTTTTGGTGTCAGATCTGGAAAGCTACTTGGTTTCATTGTCAGCCAACGAGGAATTGAGGTAGACCCTGATAAAGTCCGAGCCATTCAAGACATGCCGGCTCCACAGACCGAAACCCAAGTCAGAGGTTTTCTGGGACGTTTGAACTACATCTCCAGGCTTATATCTAACCTGACTGCTACCTGTGAGCCGATATTCAAGTTGCTTTGCAAAGGTCAGACTGTTGAGTGGAATCCAGATTGTTAGCGTGCGTTTGAAAAGATCAAGGATGTAATACCCTAATTTTTACCCCTAAGATCCCACATTTCATTTGCATCATTACATACGCAAACAAGATCATACTATATGGTTCTCACACCCCTGTTTTTTCTTACTTGCTCTATGTTTGTTTCTATTTACTAACCTCTAACCAAAATACCAAAAATATTTTTTGCAATTTGCTCGTTTCTTCTTCTTATCTGTGTGTTTAGGGTTTTGCAAGGAGATTGATGGCAAGGACATCCATTCAAGTCTAAATCAAATGGAAGTTTGACCTCATCTTGGTCAAACTATCAAGAGTTTGCTTCAATTATAAGTTACCTGTGGTAGTGGGCTATTTTCTCAAAAAATGTGTGTATCCAAGGTCAAGTTATCTCGTGGTTATCGAGCAGTAATGCATGAGAAGTTTGGTTCAAAGTCAGATTTATCAAGTTACAATGATGTCTTCATCAAAGATTTCTCAAGAACAAGAGAATCAAGGTTTCAGTTCATTGTGCTTGGGCATTGGTAATGGTTCCTCAGTTGAAGTTAATGGTGCTAGGGTTTCATTTCAAGAGCATTATTCTTTCTCTATTGCAAGTTCATCATCATCTAGAGGTTTTTCCTAATTCTTTGCTTCACAAGTCAATATCTTCAATGAAAATTCCTCAAGGATTCACTTTCATGGTTAGATTATCAATATGAGGAGGATTTTGTTAAATCATGGCCTTTTGATTGATTGAGATGCAAGTATTGATATTTGGATTCATCATGGCATCAAATTCTCAAGAGCTTGTTTCATTCAAGATTTGGTTCAAGTTGGAAGATTCATGGTTCATGGCTTGCTGGGAATTTACGGCATATTTTCAAAGATTCAAGGTCCTTTTCTTTCCTAAGCTCACCTTTATCTTTTTTTTTTCTTTTTCTTCTTTCTAATCATTTCTTTTCTAAACCTATCCATCCAATCCATATATATCAAATACATTTTTCATATCCATACCCAATTTTCAGGTTTATTTTTTCAAACCAACTATCCATTTTTAAAACTAATTTTTCAATTCCCATTTCATCAAAATTTTCTTATCCATTTTATTCCAATTACCCATATTAATATCCAAACTTAATTCAAATGCAATTCCAAATGTCCATGTTTTTTCCAATGTCCAATATCCATTTTAATATTATTCATTAACCATTTTTACCAACACACTTCTAAAAATACAAAGCTCAATTTACAAATTTCAGCCCATGTTACATTAAAAACAAATACAAAAAAATGATGAAGTAAGCCTTCATGAAAATCTCCAAATATGCTAGCCATGACCAAAGTCTTCCCAACCAAGTCTAAGCTACACAACCTTATGTGCAACTTCATGCTACAATCATCACCTCAAGGAATTTTCATTATGATTCATAGTGGCTTGTTAAAGAAAATTCTTGAAATCAAGTAATCTTGGTGCTTTTCATTTTTTTTATCAAGTCCATCAATGTTCGAAACAAAAGAATAAATGAGTAGAAACATGACTACATGAAGTCCCTAAATGCAGCCACAAGACTCTCAATACTCCAATCCACATCATGTTCAAATCACCACGTCATCACAGGAGATGAAATTAAAAGAAAAAAGAAGAAGCTAAAAGTTCAATTATAAGTGACACTATGGATTCAAATAAGTTGGAATTTGAACGAAAAAAAACAGCAGCAAGTCACGCTATAAGTTGTGAGTCAATACGCAAGAAATTGTAACATAAAACGCAGCAACATACATCAGCTGATACAAAATAACAAGCTGCAATAAAATACCAAAACGACATCAAAAAAATTCAGCAAAGAAGTCACGCAAAAGATATTGATATGAAACGCAACGGAAAGTTCAAAACGGAAACTCAGTTTCATCTCCAATTCCATTCCTCTTCTTCTATAAATAGAACACATACCTCATTCATTTTCTCAAGCTTTAGAGCCAAGAAAATTCTGCACTTTTTTCTACTTAATTCTCACTTTACGAACCCGTTTTCTCGCATCACTCTTCTTCCATTTCCTTCAAATTCTTTCCAATTTCAAAGCAAATTGGAGCTAGAGCAGTAGAAGACAGAAGAAGAAAGTTTTAATTGACATTTACCTCGGCTTTGAAGGTAGTTTGGAGTGAATTTCTCTTTTCTGTTTCGTTTCCGTTGTTGATCATTCTTGAAATTGTTGGTTGCATCATGTGAAACTTTTCATTTTGATCGATTTCGTATACTTTTCAAGCTCCGCCGCTGCCGGATTGAGCTCCGGCATCACGGAGAAAGTGATGGCATTGAGAGCTTAAACGTGAAGCTTCATGAGGAAGATGTTGATTCTGTTTGTTTTTCTTTCTTTTTTTTCCTTTTCAATTATTTTTTTATTTCAATTTTTTTATTTTTTTATTATTTCTCTTAAGAACTGGGCCGTGTGGGCCTTTCCACTTTTCTTTTGTTATTAATTTGTGTTTTGAATAATATTCTTGAAAAAGAAAAACTCATAAAAAATTATTTAAAAATAGTTTAATTTTTAATTAATTGTTGGTTGTTTTGGATCATGAATTTTGATAAGATTTCATCAATATCAATGGACTTCGGGTGTCGATTTTATTCACCAAGAGAGGTGATTGATATTGATGATGATTTAATCGATTTAAGATTCAAATTGAGGTTTCTTTTCATTATAGTTCTTATTATTCTTCTTTTTCTTTTGATCGATGAAATCTATGGATCATAGATTGTTGATTATCAAGGTTGTTTAATCTTCATTATTTCAAATCTATGGACGAATAATCATTGAGATAATTCTCCGTACTTTGGAATAGTGATAGATTACTTTTGATTAATTGATGAAAAATCTTGATTATGATGCGATCACTACCTCTTTTCTTTTTGTGTGGCATGTTTTAGGAGAGTGATTTACATATCACTTCTCTAACATGTGTTAACACTAACATTATTATTGACCGGCCTCAGATAGTCGTGGTTTCTACATAAACCCGATTACGATTGCTTAACATAGCTCTAAAGTGTCCCGTAATCGGAAAATGATCATTCGTGGCTCAAACTTATGTTTGAAAGTCCAAGTATGGTTAGTTGCTTGTCTTAAGTCCACTACCTATTAAACTCATTGTTAGGAGGCTTTGATTCTATCAATCCTCTAATGAATTTCATTAACCTTGGTCTAAAGTGCAAGAATTAATCATCATTGATCATATGTTCTAACCACTAATTACTAATTCACTAACAATATCCTTGTATAATTTTATTTATATTCTCTTCTTACTCCTTATTTCTTTGCTTTTATGCTTCCATGTTATCATTTCATATCATATCTTTGTTTATGTTTATGTCATTTCTCTTTTGTCCACTTGGACCATACCTTGTTCAAAACAATAATAAAGGATAAAAAAATCTCTAAAAAAACATGGTGCTATTAACTTTGTGGTTATGATCTTGGACTACTCTTAGACTTTGGACTTCATGGACCTTTGGACTTAGAATTAGGACTCTCATTCCTATGCTTGGAGTATTGTGGATCTTAGCCTTTATTTGGCTCGCTCATTAGCTTATGCTTTAAATCCGATGAAATTCTTTTTGCTTGCTAGGGAGTGTGCTACAAGTCGGTTAGATCTTTCTTACCTCTAGCTCTTATTTTGGTTTCTAGGATAGTCACTTCATCTCCTCCCCTTCTTAAATTTTCAAAACTTTCTCCCTCTTTCAAAACCTTCTTGGTTTCAAACTTCAAAACCGCTTTCGCAATAAAACCTTGACTTTCGTCAAGTGATTTTCAAACTTTGTTCTTCTCAATAAAAATCAATCAATGTTAATCATGCTTTGACCAATTTCAAAAGACATAAAAAATACAAAAACTCATCAACTCTTTTTGTGCCTTGATGCACTTTTTCACTTTAAAACTTTTCATAAAGTTTAGACATGATTCATTTCTATAGTTGATAAGTAATCCTCCTATTCCCCATGGTATTAAGACTTTGACATTTTCCACGTTGATGTTGAGTGATAGTCTTGTTGATAATCCAAGCAAATCCTCCATCTCTATGTGACGCAAATGTTGTCTTAATACTTGTGGGCGACTAGTCGCAGTTTTCTCCTTAAAATGACGACTTGTATTTACATTTAAAATCAATCAAAACCAACAAATTTTTGTCATTTGTACCACGAACTACGAGGTTTTGATCCTATATTGCACTTTGTGGGTACGTAGGCATGAGGCGATAAGTCTCTCCAAACACAAAAATCTAAAAAATAATTCTCTTCTCATCTCCCCAATCTCTTTTCAAACAAACCATTTTCAAACCAAAAAACGTAAATATTTCAAAGAGCTCCTATAGAGTACTATAGACGTTTTGGGTGCTAACACCTTCCCATTGCGTAACCAACCCCCTTACCCCGATCTCTGTTTCTTGTTGTTGTTTTAGAACTCTTTGGTTTTGCTTGCTCTTTTTCCTTTTCCTTTATTTGGATAAAATAAAAGTGCGGTGGCGACTCTTGTTTTTTTAGTTAATTTAATTAATAGCTTACACTCACGATTTTTACCGCTACAGAAAAGTGGCGACTCTGCTGGGGAATTTAGGTTCCTAATGGGTTTCGCCTACTTTGATTTATTTATTGTTATTTTGTTTGACTTGTTTGTTATTGATTGTTCTGTTTTGGTGCCTGGTAATTTGTGTGGTGAGATAAGTCCTATACCCGGACTTGAGTGCACTTATGATAGGAGGGTGGTATAGTCTTGTTGGCTTACATGGAGTAGTCCTTACTAAGCTGACTTGAGATCCCCCGCTCGGTGGAGGCCCCTTTGGAATTACTGATGTCTTACGAGTAGTCGTAATTGATATTACTTTTTCCGACTGGGAGCCTGAGAAGCTGAGGACCTTAGAACCCTTTAACCCATCTTGGCCTTATTAGGACGTGGTGCGGTGGCTGTTCAGGTGTAGACTTGAATTAGTCGTTACGCGATACCATACTCAGATGAGTTTCTCTTGAGAATATTGTTGGTCGACGAGTAGTCGTTTAAGCCGATAATATCCAAAAGATGGAATTATGACTATGGGAACTCTTTTAGAACCTTGTTCTACAGGTGATGATATAACCATAGTACATACCATTGTGGGTTGGTTGGTTCTTACCTTTGGCTCCATGCTCGTGTCGAACCTTTGAACCTGTGTGCTTTGTATGTCTTGTTTGTAGGTGTTGCATCTTGCACTCATGCATTCATGAGCATTGCGTTTCAGTTGGTTTTTAAGGATCTCAGAGATTTTCTTTTGCAAACATCGCAGATATTGTTGATTATGGACATTGGAAGGAGAAACACTCAGAAGTACAGTTTTCGGGCTCCTGATCTTACAGAGTTGAGAAAGCTAGTGTCCTTGGTAGATGATCGTTCAGGCTTCTTATCTCGTTATGGGAGACTTTTATTTGTTCTTACTACCAACATTGAAGACGGAATTCTGAATACCCTTATGCAGTTCTATGATCCTATTTACCGATGCTTCACTTTTCCCGATTATCAGCTCATGCCGACCTTGGAAGAATATGCTTATTTGTTGGGTGTACCGGTTTCTGATAAAGTTCCGTATACTGGTTTGGAGGAATCTCTTAAGCCTCAAGATATTGCTACAGCTACCCATGTGACGAAATCGGATATTGATGCAAATCTAAAGACTAAGGGAGGCCTCAAGGGTTTGACTTCTAAGTTCTTGATTGAGAAGGCCACTTTATTTGCTGACATTGGTCGCACATTGGCGTTTTAGGCTATATTTGCTTTACTCATCTACGGACTAGTTTTGTTTCCTAATATTGATAACTTTGTGGATGTTAATGCTATTAGAATTTTCTTGATTGGGAACCCTGTTCCAACTTTGCTTGGTGACACTTATTTCTCCATCCATAGTAGGACTTCTAAGGGAAACGACACCATTGTTTGCTGTCTACCTCTACTGTATAATTGGTTCGTTTCACACTTACCCCAGACATCTGTTTTCAGGAAAAACAAGGATTGTTTAAGGTGGTCTCAAAGGATTATGTCTCTTACGCATGCTGATATCACTTGGTCATCTTCGGTTTATGACAATGTCCAGATTATTGATAGTTGTGGAGAATTCGCCAATGTTCCTCTTCTTGGAATACAAGGTGGAATTAACTACAACTCGAGTCTAGCTCGCCGTCAGCTGGGTTATATGTTGAAGGATAGGCCTAAGAATATTTTATTAGAGGGTTTATTCTTTCAAGGAGGGGAGGATTCTCTTGGTTTGAGAAGAAGAATGGCTCATGCTTGGACTAAGATTCACAGGTTGGATAGAGGGGAGCTTGGAAGACAAGTTTGCATTGCCTTGGAACCTTACACGCTTTGGGTGAAGAAGAGGGCTATGGAGCTTAAGATGCCTTATCCTATTGAGAAACCCCTGACTACAGTGATCTCTACGCCACTCCCTGTTTCTTTTGATGATGTGAAGACTCTTCAAGATGCTTTGGCTAAGATGAAGGAAGAGAAAGAGATGTGGGAAAGTAAGTTTCAAGCTTCTGACAAAGAGAAGATGGAATTGCAAAAACAGATAAAGGAGAAAGATGACTTGATAGAGTTACTTGAGCGGCGCGCTGTGAAGAGGCATGCAGAGGATTTATTTTCCTCTACTACTCCATCATCACATCCTCCTACTTCTGGTGCTTGGAAGGGTATTGTGGATCAGCTTGTGCTAGAGAAGATCACCATGAAGCACAACTATGAGAAAGAGATTAAGAGACTCCGAAGGAAGTATCAGCTCGGATCGTCATCAGATGTTCCTTAGGACCTAGCTTTTTCTTATTTTGATATTATTGTATCTTGTACTTCCAAGTGTAACTCTTTCCAATATTCAACGAAGTGAGATGTTTATCAGTATTTCAAAAAGTGTTATTTCTTTATGATGTTTGTAATTGCTTTATATCTTAAAGATCCTTGAAAACTGGTTGAAACATCTGCATTTTGCATTTGCATTCGCATCATTGTGCATTGTGTGTTTCCTTTTCCATATGTCTTATTTGTTTCTTTTGGCCTTCCTTCAGTCAAGTTGTCGCATCACTACAACACTCGGGCTAACTCTAAGAAAAAGATGGATCAGTTGCAACAAGAGAACCACGAGCTCCGTGAAGAGGTATCAACTCTAAAAGATGGTTTGGAGAGACTTACTGCTGCAATGGAAGCTATGGTGGCTGCTCAGAATCACCCACCACCACCTCCTCCTTCTCCTGTGCAGATGACTGTGATTTCTGAGATCGGATCAACGCCTATTTCTGTGGCCCCGATTAATACTTCTCAATATCAAATGCCTGTTGGTTTCCCTTGGGGCGTGCCTACCAATTATGTGCCAGAGGGATATCGACCTCCTGTTTCCGAAGGTCCTAGAATTCCTGATGTCATGGCTATACCACCTCTTGTGGTTAATGTTGTTCCTAATGCTGAAATTACGGTTGTTCCTACTGTCATACCTGTGCCACCGCCTGTAACTCACGCTATGCCTTATACTGAAGAACAAATTTTCCACACTGCTCCGAGCGAGAGTTTGGATGTTATGGATCGAATAGATGACTTTCAAGATCAGTTTGCTGAAATGCAGAGAGAAATCAGGGCTTTAAGGGGAAAGGAGTTATTTGGAAAGAATGCTCATGAGCTTTGTCTTGTCCCAAATGTGAAGATTCTCGCCAAGTTCAAAGTTCCAGATTTTGAGAAATACAAAGGGAACACTTGTCCACAAAGTCATTTGATCACGTATGCTAGAAAGATGTCTACCTATACTGACAACCATCAGTTCTTGATCCACTATTTTCAAGATAGTCTTACTGGTGCTGCGCTGAAGTGGTATATGGGACTCGATAGTACACAAATCTAGACATTCAACGATCTTTGTGAAGCTTTTGTTCGTCAGTATAAGTATAATCTTAATATGGCGCCAGACCGTGATCAGCTCCGCGCAATGTCTCAAAAAGAGAAAGAAACTTTTAAAGAATATGCGCAGAGATGGCGTGAGATTGCAGCTCAGATAAGCCCTCCGCTTGAAAAGAAAGAAATGACAAAGATTTTTCTGAAGACTCTGGGTCCATTTTACTATGAAAGAATGGTTGCGAGCGCTCCTAGTGATTTCACGGAAATGGTTAATATGGGGATGAGATTAGAGGAAGCTGTCCGTGAGGGACGTCTGATAAAAGAAGGAAATTCTGGAAGTACAAAAAAGCCTGGTGTTGGGTTCCCTAAGAAAAAAGAGGGAGAAACTAACGCTATATCTCAGGAAAGGTCTAGAAGACGCAGAGTTGTGAACAACAATGGTAGTCGTCGTCAGCAACAAGTAGCATCTAATACGCCTGTTATCAGTAACACCCCTATCGCTCAAGCTACTGCAAGTTATCAACCACGTTTCCAAGAGAAGACAACTCAACAAGGTCGTACACAGAGGAAAACACAATTTGATCCCATTCCAATGACGTATACCGAGCTATTTCCGGCTTTAATAAAGAAGAATTTGGTTCAACCTCGTGATCCGCCGGCTGTTCATCCATTGCAAAGATCATTCTACAGCTGCAATTCTTGAAGATGACCAAGAGGAAGAAATGCCCAACTTTGTGACACGTGGATTGATATGTCAGAATTGGATCGCTGTTGATGTTCCTACTGTTGTTCATGTTTCAAATTAATTTGTTTTTGTTTCTTTCAAAAATCCTTTCACTCTGCCCAAGGTGAAAGTGAATTTGTGAGGGTTTTGTTTCAACTTTTATCATCATCAATAAAATGTTTTTCTGTTTATCCATATGTTGTTTTCCTTTTTTGCTTTATTTCTGAAAAATGGTAACATAAAAAACCGAAAAAGTATAATAATGTCATAATCACTCTTATTTACATAATATTTTCATTTTTTTGTTCATATTCTAAAATCAAACATAAATCATTGTGCAGATTGATTGTTAAACCCATTGGAAACAATGACCATATGCCCTCTCCCAACTTTGAGTTCCCTGTGTTTGAAGCAGAAGAGGAGGATATTGAAGAAATTCCTGATGAAATTTCTCGATTGCTTGAACACGAGGAAAAGGCCATTCAGCCTCATGAAGAGCCGGTGGAATTGGTTAATCTGGGTTCTGATGATGATAAGAAAGAAGTCAAGATTGGGGCACTGCTTCAGTCAGATGTTAAGAAGAGGATGGTAGAGCTTCTTAGAGAATATGTTGACGTGTTTGCTTGGTCCTATCAAGACATGCCTGGTCTTGATACTGGTATTGTGGAGCACCATTTGCCATTAAAGCCTGAATGTTCACCCGTGAAGCAGAAATTGAGAAGAACTCATCCTGACATGGCCGTGAAGATTAAAGAAGAGGTTCAAAAGCAGATTGATGCTGGTTTTCTTGTGACTGTCGAATATCCTCAATGGGTGGCCAATATTGTGCCTGTTCCAAAGAAAGACGGAAAAGTCTGAATGTGCGTTGACTATAGAGATTTGAATAAAGCAAGTCCAAAAGATGATTTTCCACTACCACACATTGATTTGTTGGTAGATAATACTGCTAAGTTCAATATCTTTTCATTTATAGATGGATTTTCCGGTTATAATCAAATAAAGATGGCACCTGAGGATATGGAAAAAACAACATTCATTACACCCTGGGGAACATTCTGTTACAGAGTGATGCCCTTCGGTTTAAAAAATGCTGGTGCAACGTACCAGAGATCTATGACCACTCTGTTCCATGATATGATGCATAAAGAAATTGAGGTCTATGTGGATGATATGATTTGGAAGTCGAAGACTGAAGAAGATCATATTAAAAATTTATTGAAGTTGTTACAACGTTTGAGAAAGTTTAAGCTCCGTCTGAATCCTAATAAATGCATTTTTGGTGTTCGTTCTGGAAAATTGTTAGGCTTTATTGTCAGTCAAAAAGGCATTGAAGTTGATCCTGGTAAAGTTAAAGCTATCCAGGAGATGCCTGCACCCAAAACAGAAAAACAAGTAAGAGGATTCTTGGGACGTTTGAACTATATCTCCCGATTTATATCCAATATGACTGCCACATGTGCACCGATTTTCAAACTTCTCCGCAAAGATCAGGGTTGTGTCTGGACAGAAGACTGTCAGAAAGCTTTCGAAAGAATTAAAGAGTATCTGCTTGAACCTCCTATTTTGTCTCCTCCCGTAGAAGGAAGACCTTTGATCATGTATTTGACCGTGCTAGAAGAGTCTATGGGTTGTGTTTTGGGTCAACAAGATGAATCCGGGAGAAAAGAATTTGCCATTTATTATTTGAGCAAGAAATTCACTGATTGTGAGTCTCGGTACACGATGCTTGAAAAGACATGTTGTGCTCTAGCTTGAGCTGCCAAGCGCCTCTGCCGGTATATGTTGAATTGTACAACTTAGTTGATATCTAAAATGGATCCAATCAAGTATATCTTTGAAAAGCCTGCTTTAACTGGGAGGATTGCTCGTTGGCAAATGTTGTTATCAGAATATGATATCGAGTACCGAACTCAAAAGGCGATAAAAGGAAGTGTTTTGGCTGATCATTTGGCACACCAGCCAATTGATGATTATCAACCTATTCAGTTTGAATTTCCTGATGAGGATGTGATGTATCTAAAGGTTAAAGATTGTGAGGAACCATTACCTGAAGAAGGACCTGAGCCTGGATCCCGTTGGGGTTTGATTTTTGATGGAGCTGTTAATGAATATGGCAGAGGTATTGGTGCAATTATTGTTACTCCTCATGGTTCTCATATTCCTTTCACTGCAAGGTTGGTTTTCACTTGCACAAATAATGCGGCTGAGTATGAAGCGTGTATTACGGGCTTGGAAGAAGCTATCGATTTAAGAATCAAGATTCTGGATGTGTATGGAGATTCAGCTTTAGTGACTAATCAGATTAAAGGGAAGTGGGAGACACGTCAACCTGATTTGATTCCTTATCATGATTATGCAAGAAGGTTGTCAACTTTCTTCAATAAAGTTGAGTTTCACCATATACCAAGAGCAGAGAATCGAATGGCAAATGCTTTAGCGACTTTATCCTCCATGATTGTGGTAAATCGTTGGAATGATGTGCCAAAGATTAGTGTGATGCGTCTTGATAGACCAGCTCATGTATTTGTAGTTGAAGAGGTTGTTGATGATAAACCATGGTATTATGATATTAAATGCTTTCTTCAGATTCAAGAGTACCCACTTGGGGCATCCAAGAAAGATAAGAAAACTTTGAGAAGATTAGCTGGTAGTTTCTTCTTGAATGATGATGTGATATATAAGAGAAATCATGACATGATCTTGCTCAGATGCGTGGATAGACACGAAGCAGACATGTTGATGAAAGAAATCCATGAAGGATCCTTCGGCACCCATGCCAATGGACACGCGATGGCTAAGAAGATGTTAAGGGCAGGTTACTATTGGCTGACAATGGAATCTGACTGTTGTAAATATGTGAAAAAATGCCATAAATGCCAGATTTATGCTGACAAGATTCATGTGCCTCCAACTCCTCTCAATGTTATCTCTTCTCCATGGCCTTTTTCAATGTGGGGCATTGATATGATTGGAATGATTGAGCCTAAAGAGTTGAATGGACACCGTTTCATATTGGTGGCTATTGACTATTTTAACAAATGGGTTGAAGCGGCATCATATGTAAATGTGACTAAGCAAGTAGTGGTCTGGTTTATCAAGAATCAAATCATCTGTCGGTATGGTGTTCCGAGAAAGATCATCACTGATAATGGGTCGAATTTAAATAACAAGATGATGAAGGAATTATGCGATGAGTTTAAGATTGAGCATCATAATTCTTCTCCTTATAGACCCAAGATGAATGGGGTTGTTGAAGCTGCTAATAAGAACATTAAGAAGATTATTCAAAAGATGGTTGTTACATACAAGGATTGGTATAATATGCTTCCTTTCGCTCTGCATAGGTATCGTACATCCGTTCGCACTTCAACAGGGGCAACCCCTTTTTCTCTTGTTTATGGCATGGAAGCAGTGCTCCCGATAGAGGTTGAAATCCCTTCTATGAGAGTTTTGATGGAAACTGAATTGTCTGAGGCTAAATGGTGTCAAAATAGATACGACCAATTGAATCTGATTGAAGAGAAAAGAATGACGGCCTTGTGTCATGGCCAATTATATCAACAAAGAATGAAGAAAGCATTTGATAAGAAGGTTTGACCACGTGTGTTCAGAGAAGGTGACCTCGTGCTCAAAAAGATCTCGACTTTTAATACTGATTCTAGGGGTAAGTGGACTCCTAATTATGAAGGCCCATTTGTTGTTAAGAGAGCCTTCTCTAGCGGTGCATTAATTCTTACAACTATGGATGGAGAAGAGTTCACTCGTCCTGTGAATGCCGATGCAGTCAAGAAATACTTCGCCTAAAAAAATAAAAGAACAGCTCGCTAAGTTGAAAACCTGAAAGGGCGGCTTAGGCAAAAATGAGCGTCTCGGTGGATTGAAAACCTGAAAGGGCAGTCCAGGCAAAAATTAGAGACAAAACAGAAATAATTATCCCGGTAGATTGAAAACCCGAGAGGGCAATCTAGGCAAAAGTTAGGGATCATGGCAAGTAATTGCATCTGGCCAGTCTTGATTGTTTGAAGCAACATTTCCTATCAAAGGTTTCACTTCAATTATTCCCCGCTGAAGTCTCAAGCACGGTTGGAATTCAAAGTTGTTAGGGAGAATAATGGTCATTGTATTTCAATGTAGAACTTTCCATTGTACTTACCATTTTTCAAACTTTGTAATGATCCATGAAGTTACGCCATTTGCGGACTACCATTCTATCAATAGAATTTGGGCCTTTGTCCCTTTGTTTACAATTCTTATTTTGTTTCTGTTTATAGAATTTCATTTTATTTTTGATGATGATTTTTGAAACAAATGTGAATAATTGATTTAAATTTTGAAAATTATAAAAACATTTTTCTTTGATTTGTGAAAATAAAAGAAAGGATGTCAATAGTAATCCCAAGAATGGTAGAATCTTGAAACGAAAAGCTTAAGTGTTTTCCTCAGCAGGGTTCTTTCTTGCTTCTCTGGTAGAATTTATTGGCAGCTCCCCAGTAGAGTTGTGTTGATGTTTCCCCATTTGAGCTATATTGAGGTCTCTTCAGTAGAGTTTGTTGATATTCCCTTAGCAAAGTTTTTGTTTCTTTGGATAAACCAGACGAGTGTTGAATGGTTTTCCATAACAAAGTCTTGATTCAAATGATGAATATGTTTTATTCATTCAACCAGGTTATGATCGGACAGTTGAGAAATTTGAAGACCACTTCTCCTTGATGTTTTTGCCCATGCGGAGATTTGTCTTTGATGATTCCTAGTAGAGGTTATGCATATTTACTTTGGATTATTCCCCAAGTAGAGAACAATGTTGTTTACTTCTAAGAAGTGTTGACATAGCAGTCACATGTCGGGTTTTCTCTCACCTTGTGATTGGGTGTTGATTTAATATCCCCCACAGTTTGACTTTTTTTTGCTATGATGTTAACTGCTTATTCCCCTGACAGGGTTGGAAGATTTGTGTTGCTATGTTTTCTCCAACAATTTTTTTCTCGAAGCGGAGTTCATATTGTTGTTCCCTCTTGTTGAATTATTGATGGTTGAAGATTGATCTTTGGGGTCTTCTTCCCAAGCAATATCTCCATTTCCTCAGTGAGATTTGAGCCTTGTAGTAGGATTTATTTTCCTTTGGTGGCTCTTGTATCTCTTGCAGGTTTTCTGTTGCTGATCCCCAGTACGATCTCCAATGATATCTCTAACTTGCGGAGATTAGCCGAGTATTTCAGTGGTGTTGTAGTGTTTCGTTCACCCTCTGTTTGCCCTTTTTGTCCATTTTGTCAGCATATTCATATTCATATGCATTGCATGCGCATTCATTTTGGTTGAGCATAGCATGTTTTTGTTGCATTGTGCATTCTGTTTTTTTGTTGGTATTTCCCTTTTCCCGATGTTGTTATCCCGCGGAATGCGTGTGTCCTCTCTTCATTAGAGTGTCGACCCCTAAGCAGAAAATACCTATCATTTTTAATTCCCCACTGAGTTTATGCCTCGTGGAAGATGTTTGTTTAGCTTTCCTCCCCAACTTTTATCTGGATGGAATTGTTCCCCAGTTGAGTTACTTCCTCATTGGGTCGAGTCTTGTTTGACCGTTTCTTTCCAGTTTGTTCCTGGATTGAACTTTGGTCTCTTGCAGCAGTTACTTTGGTTTTCCCTGGGCTGTGAAACCTGGATGTCGAGAAGGTAGTTTTGAGGATTTATTTTCCTCAGCAGGAATCTGTTATTGATCCCCATCAGAAGATGAGGATTTGATTTCCCCATTAGTGTTTTGATAACATTCTCTTGGTAATTACTTATGCAACTTCATGTGGAAGCTTCTTTATTTGAGCAGCTTGTGTAATCTCTAGAAATTTACCTTCTCAATAAATAACATTTCTCTGGCTCATCCTCAACAGAGAACTTTATTGTGAAATGATGGATCCTGCTCGTTACTGAGCAGCTCCAATCACACAACAAACTTCTCAAATAAAGAGACAACCATTTGTTGGAAAAAAGATATTAATGACTCTGTCGGGGATCTTTAAAAGAGATACGAGCAGGTTAGACCATGCAATAAACTTCTCGCCGGGAATTATCCGACCAACTTTTCTATCAGATGGAATGTTTGTGGAATAATTCCCGGCGAGAAGTTTATTGCATGGTCTAACCTGCTCGTATCTCTTTTAAAGATCCCCGACAGAGTCATTAATATCTTTTTTCCAACAAATGTTTGTCTCTTTATTTGAGAAGTTTGTTGTGTGATTGGAGCTGCTCAATAACAAGTAGCTGATGATATATCTCTTTCTCCTACCTAGTGACAGGTAGTCAAGTCTGTCCTACCCAGTAACAGGTAGTTGACATGTTGTTTACCCTATCCAGTAACCGATAGTTGGTAACCCCTTTCATTCAAGTTTATTATTCCCGCTAAACTACTCAGTAACCAGTAGTTGGTGTTGCTTCTTTTCCTACCCAGTAACAGGTAGTTGATTATATCTCAATGAGTGGATTACTTTTTACCCAGTAATTGGTAGTAAGTAATACATCTCTTTGTTTTCTACCCAGTAACAGGTAGATAACAATTCTCTTGTGTTTTTTTGCACTTATTTTCTACTCAGTAACCAGTAGAAAGTATTTTACCTATTCTCTTCAGTTCAAATATCTTCGCCCAGTAACTGGCAGTTGGTATCTCTCTCCCTGTTAAGTCATTTCCTTTCCTTTATCGGAATAGGATCTTGCTTTTTTTCCCCTGTGGAGTCTCTTTTCTTCTTTTGCTCCGGTGTTTATTTTTCTTCTGAGGCATTTTCTCCCCACGGTGGTCTTGTGTTTGCATACCATATCATTAGCATAATCATATCATTTGGTGGCCTCTTAGGGCCAAAAATTGGGTTAATTGTTATATTTAAGTTTCTTCTATCTAGTCGAAACAAAGATGTCAATATTCATATCTCCGGATAGACGAATCTTAAATAGGGGCAGCTGTAATACCCTAATTTTTACCCCTAAGATCCCACATTTCATTTGCATCATTACATACGCAAACAAGATCATACTATATGGTTCTCACACCCCTGTTGTTTCTTACTTGCTCTATGTTTGTTTCTGTTTACTAACCTCTAACCAAAATACCAAAAATATTTTTTGCAATTTGCTCGTTTCTTCTTCTTATCTGTGTGTTTAGGGTTTTGCAAGGAGATTGATGGCAAGGACATTCATTCAAGTCTAAATCAAATGGATGTTTAACCTCATCTTGGTCAAACTATCAAGAGTTTGCTTCAATTATAAGTTACCTGTGGTAGTGGGCTATTTTCTCAAAAAATGTGTGTATCCGAGGTCAAGTTATCTCGTGGTTATCGAGCAGTAATGCATGAGAAGTTTGGTTCAAAGTCAGATTTGTCAAGTTACAATGATGTCTTCATCAAAGATTTCTCAAGAACAAGAGAATCAAGGTTTCAGTTCATTGTGCTTGGGCATTGGTAATGGTTCCTCAGTTGAAGTTAATGGTGCTAGGGTTTCATTTCAAGAGCATTATTCTTTCTCTATTGCAAGTTCATCATCATCTCGAGGTTTTTCCTAATTCTTTGCTTCACAAGTCAATATCTTCAATGAAAATTCCTCAAGGATTCACTCTCATGGTTAGATTATCAATATGAGGAGGATTTTGTTAAATCATGGCCTTTTGATTGATTGAGATGCAAGTATTGATATTTGGATTCATCATGGCATCAAATTCTCAAGAGCTTGTTTCATTCAAGATTTGGTTCAAGTTGGAAGATTCATGGTTCATGGCTTGCTTGGAATTTAAGACATATTTTCAAAGATTCAAGATCCTTTTCTTTCCTAAGCTCACCTTTATTCTTTTTTTTTTCTTTATCTTCTTTCTAATCATTTCTTTTCTAAACCTATACATCCAATCCATATATATCAAATCCATTTTTCATATCCATACCCAATTTTCAGTTTTATTTTTTCAAACCAACTATCCATTTTTAAAACTAATTTTTCAATTCCCATTTCATCCAAACTTTCTTATCCATTTTATTCCAATTACCCATATTAATATCCAAAATTAATTCAAATTCAATTCCAAATGTCCATGTTTTTTCCAATGTCCAATATCCATTTTAATATTATTCATTAACCATTTTTACCAACACACTTCTAAAAATACAAAGCTCAATTTACAAATTTCAGCCCATGTTACATTAAAAACAAATACAAAAAAATGATGAAGTAAGCCTTCATGAAAATCTCCAAATATGCTAGCCATGACCAAAGTCTTCCCAACCAAGTCTAAGCTACACAACCTTATGTGCAACTTCATGCTACAATCATCACCTCAAGGAATTTTCATTATGATTCATAGTGGCTTGTTAAAGAAAATTCTTGAAATCAAGTAATCTTGGTGCTTTTCATTTTTTTTATCAAGTCCATCAATGTTCGAAACAAAAGAATAAATGAGTAGAAACATGACTACATGAAGTCCCTAAATGCAGCCACAAGACTCTCAATACTCCAATCCACATCATGTTCAAATCACCACGTCATCACAGGAGATGAAATTAAAAGAAAAAAGAAGAAGCTAAAAGTTCAATTATAAGTGACACTACGGATTCAAATAAGTTGGAATTTGAACGGAAAAAAACAGCAGCAAGTCACGCTATAAGTTGTGAGTCAATACGCAAGAAATTGTAACATAAAACGCAACAACATACATCAGCTAATACAAAACAACAAGCTGCAATAAAATACCAAAACGACATCAAAAAAATTCAGCAAAGAAGTCACGCAAAAGATATTGATACGAAACGCAACGGAAAGTTTAAAACGGCAACTCAATTTCATCTCCAATTCCATTCCTCTTATTCTATAAATAGAACACATACCTCATTCATTTTCTCAAGCTTTAGAGCCAAGAAAATTCTGCACTTTTTTCTACTTAATTCTCACTTTATGAAACCGTTTTCTCGCATCACTCTTCTTCCATTTCCTTCAAATTCTTTCCAATTTCAAAGCAAATTGGAGCTAGAGCAGTAGAAGAGAGAAGAAGAAAGTTTTAATTGACATTTACCTCGACTTTGAAGGTAGTTTGGAGTGAATTTCTCTTTTCCGTTTCGTTTCCGTTTGTTGCACCCTAAAATTTTCTCAACCTAATTCATTTGGTTTATGTTTCAATAGCATTAGCATTTGCATATAGAGTCATGTACATAGCCTAACCATCTGCATAGCATAGCATAGCATAGCAAATCATCCAACAGGGACCAAGCATTATTCTCATCTCTGTGAGCCTATCAATAGGTTATTATTCAAATTCAAGCTCATTCAAGTCATCAGAAAGAAGTTGAAAGCTGGGAAGTCAATGGATCAAGCAGTGCATCTAGCTCCTATCTGAGGGTATCTGAAGATCATCAAAGAAATTGTGAGCTGTGGGCTGAGCATGGAGAGTATCTATACATCATAGAGGACTTAGAAATTCATTTGAAGAAGGAGACAATTCATTGATATAATCACAAGAGTCGCAGTTGAAGACAGTCAACTAGGGTTTCATCTGGGTCAACTCTAGGTCAACTCTAGGTCAATTGGCTGATTGAAAGGCATTGAGGTCTTTTGGAGAGATGTGGGATTCATCATTTGACATATGGATAAGGATATGGTGATGTGCTAAGAAGAAATCAAGAGAAATCAAGGAGAAGAGGAGTTTCTAAATTAGGGTTTCTGTGTAAAATCCCCTAGTTTAGGTCAAATTTACAAGCAAGATAAGTCAAAATGCAAGCTTCAAATGGATCATTGGTCAACATGAAACTTGTAGAGGATCTCAAGACCTTTAATTTGAGTGGTGGAAGACATCAAGCAGATTTATAGAACTCAAGTTATGGTCCTTGCAAGTTACAGGTCATCTAAGGTATCTGAAATTTTGTCTGTGAAAGTTACTTGTCTTCCAAGCAACTTTTACCCCTCAAGGAGATTTCAAATGAATTTATGGTCAACATAAGAGTTGTTCCTCATTGTCTTAGATTTCTAGAATGGTATGGTATGCCTTCATATGATGTGTGTAACTCTACTTATGGTCTTGGCAAGCAAAGGGTATTTTGGTCATCTAAGAATTACAGGTCATTTCAAGCCTATGCCCAAAACTCATACAAGGAAGCTTCAAATGGAAAACTTTACAACATTAAACTTGCTCCAAATGACATTTTGATTCTAGAAAAGTGACCATGAAAGATTGTAAAGGCTCATAGCTCAAGGTTTCAAAATTGGTGAATTTAATGAATGAAAAATGACCTAAAATTGAGATTTTTCATATTTTGGCCAAATGGGGTGAAATTATAGGTCATTTTTATTGGAAAAAATGGTTTAAGAACATTGGAAAAAGTATAATTTTGAGTTTGGTTCAAGAATTGAAAGTTATGCATGGTTACTTACAAAAGAGGTTACATAATCCAAATCCAAGGGAAAGTGTGCATGGGAAGGTTCTACAAACTTCTAGGGCTTTCTATTCTCATCTATATATTGCATTAAGAGACTCCATGCCATGGTTGGTGAATCACTTTTTTCAAAACACAAGTTATAGACAATTCTTCCATTTTTGCAAAATCAATTCAAACTTCATCAAATCTTCACCAATTTCCATTTTTCTTGATTTGATCATCATCAATATCACTCATAGATCAGAATTCACACAAGAATTGGGTAGAATTGGAGAGGGATCGTGCCATACAAGTTCCATCATCCAAGGTGAAAGAAAGTTGGAATTGCTAGATTGAAGAGGTTTGAGCCAGAATTTTTGCATACAGAACTCAAGAGCAAGTTCACTGATCAGTTTCCCATCATTGCAAGTATTGGATCAAGAGAATTCCATAGCTGTTTTCATCATCACACCAGGTAGGTTTCCTCTTTGATTTGACTGTTTTAGTTAGAATCATAGTGTTTTGTTAGCATAGAATGGTTAAGATAGGTTAGATGATGGATTGTGCAAAGTTTGGAGAAGTTTCATGAAGGTTGATCATGGTGTACCAAAACTGTTGGAGCTTATAACTCATGGAATATGGCACGATAATCCTCATTAATTAGTTTAGAATAATCAGCATGAAATGTAGATTAGGCTAGGGTAAAGATTGGCAAGAATTGAGGTGGTTGCTGACAGGTGAAAATGGTGGAACCGAGTTATTGCACCTATCGGGTTCACTTATTGGTTGAGTTTTAGAGGAAGTTATTGTTATGGTTGTGTAGAGGGGAAGAAATAGAGCAACTTTGCTCTTTGCAGATTTCGTTTTCATGGAGAATTGAGGTTGTATGATGAGGTGGAATTCTGGTTGAGGCAAGCTTCGCGCAGGGCTCTAATGGCTGAAACCCTAATCAATTGGAGACGATGATGCATGGCCGTAGGATCTGGTGTTTGAATTGGACTTGAGAGTTGATCGTATAGCCACAATTTAAATGAAATACGGAGGGAAATTGGAACACAGAAACGCACCGTTTCACTTATTTTTTTTCTGACTGGGCTCAATAATTGTTGCTAATGCCACCCCCGTTCGCAGGCCCAAACCAATGTTAACTGGAAATATTGCTTTCTACACCGTTTCTTGCTTTTTAATTTTTGTTATTATTTTCTGTTTGATTGGGCCCAGACGCGCTTGCTATGCGCGCCCCCCAGTCTGGGCCCATCTCATTCTTTTAACTGATTTCAATTAATTTCTGCACCCCTTTCCATTTAATTCACATTTTATTTCTTCCATTTTTCTTAATTCTTTGAAAATTCATAAAAAATTAGAAACTGAATGATTTTAATTGGTTCTTTTTGCATATTGTTCATATTTGTGTCAAGAAAATTATCACATAAAAAAATTAATATTTCATTTTATTTTCATATTTTTGGCATATTTTTCTTTTAAATAGGTGTAAATAATGTTTAATTTGATACATGAATTTGGTGATTTTAGTTTGATTAAATGCTTTAACATTTTTAATCCATTCTTTTTAGGTTGATTAGCTTAGACCTTTATCTTGTATATACAATTTAATTCATGATTTTAGGATTTAATTTTAGGTGATTTGTTTAGGTGTGAATAACATGATCAAAACTAGGGTTTAGGAGATAACATAGGTGAATTAGTTCACTTCCCTTAGGAGTTGTAGATTGAATTTTTGGGGTATGGGACTATAGGGATTATGGGTAGTCAATAGATCCCTTAGAAAATATTAGGATTCCCCTACTGCTATTAGTACTGTCTGTATTTGCTTGACTGTGTGGTGTGCCCTCTTTAGGGTTTATTATTTTGTCTGTGTGTGGTATTGGGATTGCTTTGGGGATTGGGAGAGCTGAAGACTTGTGGTGTTGAAGGCCATTGGAGATCCAGAGATTGAAGACCAACTTCCAGAGTTGATGGAGAGATCCTTTGCTGGCAGCTGTTGAGGAGCATAGGGTTAAGAGCTAGGCAGAGCTCTAGAGTAGAGAATTTGATTCACAAACATGGAAGGCCTTGTCTGCCTCCATTCTTTCTCTATGATTCAAAGTCTCTTTCAAATATCCACCTCCTTCCTTTGGAAGGATCAGTGAATGTATTTGAAAGATAGAACTTTTGAGAGAAACCTGTCTGTATAATGTTAACAGTTAATGAGCCACCCTTGGTAGGCAGTTTACTATTTAACATTCATTTCATCTTGTTGACTGATATTCCCCTTGGAGATTGAGACTTGAAGAAAAGCCATTGCAGATGGAAGACTGGTAATCAAGACCTTGCTGGAAGGCTGTGGAGATGGAGATTGATGCTTGCTTGAAGCTTGTAGCTGATTGATGATGACTTGAAGCCAGATGTTGATGCAGAGCTGCTGTGGCTGTTTATTTTTGCTGTTTATATTTCCTGATGTATTGTTTGGTTTTCCCTGACTGTATTGTTTGCTGTTTAACCTGTTGGGTTGAAAGTGAATTCTGTTCACTTTTGCCTATTGTTTTCTAGGTTCGAGGTTGAGTGGGACTCCCTTGCATCGCTTGTATTGTTGCATCCATGCATTTTACTGCTTCTATATATATATGCTATTGTTTCTGTTTCCGTTTATCCCTTAGGATCTCTGTTTCTCTCTGTGCAAGAGAGTAACATGATAGACATTAGGTGTTAACCCATGCATGATAACACTAGGTTAGTTTGATTCCCTTCGCAACCATAGGTTAGAGTTCTGTCTCTTCTTTCTCAAAACAACAGAAAAACACAATAAATATTTCAAACACAATAAAAGACACTTCTTCCGTAAAAGAATGTGAACTCATCAAAACGTCATTTTTGTCCGCTTGGACTGTTTATCAGAAAACCTTTTTCAGAAGGAATAAGAACAATCAAAACAGACTTGTGTCATACGTGGCCCGAACTACGTTTGCTCTGATCTTCCATGCTGTGTGGAAGTACGTAGGCATAGGATGCGATATCCTAGCGAGCAATCTTCCCCTCCTTTCCCGTAGGTAGGCGAACTACGTTGACTCTGATTTCTCGTTCCAGACGGGAATACGTAGGCATAAAGTGCGATACTTTGCCGAGTCAGTTTCTTTTCTTTTAACCCCAGACCTTTAGTTTAGATAGAAATAACAATCCATACCAGAAAACAAGCGTGGATCCCGTCGAGTACGACGGACGTGAGGGGTGCTAATACCTTCCCCTTGCGTAACCGACTCCCGAATCCAGGATTTGGTTGCGATGACCATTCCTTTCCCCGTTTTGCGGTAGGTTTACCTTGAGCGTTTCCTTTCCCCTCCGTTGGGATAAATAACGCACGGTGGCGACTCTTCTGTTCAGCCGGCGCTGATTTTCGCAGTAGCGACAGCTGGCGACTCTGCTGGGGACCCAACGTCCCCTGGCTGCTAAGGACTGCGATAGTCCTTATGCATTTGGGATCCAACGTCCCTTAAGAGAGTCAATCCTAGCGCTTGTTTTCCCGTCGAGGATTTTGTATGGATTTATATTTCTGACCTTTATTTTCAGCATTATATTATTGATTATTATTGTTGTATTGGGGTTGTGACGGGTGATTCTATGATTGAGAGATAAGTCGGACCTGGGCTTGAGTGCACCTAGAATTAGAGTAGAAAGTAGTGGGCGCGTGCCGGCTTTGCTTGCATTAGTGTCTCATGAAATCTACACTCGGACGAGGTTCTTCTGGTTGGCTTCTTTTTCTACCCTTTGGGTCGAAGGGGTTGTTGGTCAGCTGAATTGTCGACTCCGGGAACCGATCATTTGGAAGTTGGCTAAGTGAGGCCTCTTTAGGATTTGATGATGCCACTCCTTCTGGGAATCGTATCATCAACCCTGAAAGTCTGTGACGCCGACGACCGCATAGGATGCCATACCATTGTCAGTTACTAGGACATCCACCTGTGAGAGGGTTTGGGGTTATGCAGGTAACTAGACCTTCAGATACCGGTTATTTCTTGATCAGAGATCCTGGGTATTTATGGAGAGTTCTGAGGTCTGTCAGAGACCAGTTGGAGAGTTCTGAGGTCTGTCAGAGACCAGTTGGAGAGTTCTGAGGTCTGTCAGAGACCAGTTGAAGAATTCTGAGGTCTGTCAGAGACCAGTTGGAGAGTTCTGTGGTCTGTCAGAGACCAGTCCGAGTTATGTTATGAGGGTCTATCAGAGACCAGTATTGGAGCTTTGTATGAGGTCTATCTGAGACCAGAGTTTGAGGAATTCTGGAGAGTCTATCTGAGACTTCTTGATATGGTTCAGGCTTCTCAGCTATAGCACCTGGTCCCTGTTGCATGTTGCTTGCATTGCATTATTTGCATAATCATTATCATTGCATCCCATTAACGTGTGTCTGTGCCGCAGGTTCATTTGCATATTCCCTGGTTCTAGTGCCCGGACTTCTGCTTGTTTGATCATGGCTGGTTTGAGGAAGACAGTTGCGTATAAGCTACCTACACCTGATATTACTCCTTTGCTTGGTCTGATGTCTCTTGCTGATGAGGAGGTTAGGAGAAGTTTCAGAATGAGTCATGCAAGATTGCTGAGATTAGTCTGCAAGCCAACTGCTGATGAGATGAATGGGTTGTACACCTTGATGCAATTCTATGATCCTGCATTGAGATGTTTCACGTTTGCTGACTTTATTCTGGGGCCTACCATTGAAGAGTATGTGGAGTTTACTGAGCTACCAGTGCAGAACAAGGTTCCCTTTATTCACTCTGCTGCTGAGCCCAAGTTGGAGGACTTAGCTAAGGCCTTGCACATGAACGCTGCCGAACTATTAGTGACTTCTTGGCTTGGGGTTCCAGGTTTCTCCCTTGATTTTCTGGTCGGCAAGGCTCAAGAGTATGCCAAGAACGGATGTTGGGTGGTTTTTAATGTTATCTTGGCTCTATGCATTTACGGAATTGTGCTGTTTCCTAACTTACCCAACTTTGTAGACTTGGACGCTTTCCATCTGTTTGCTGCTGGCAACCCAGTGCCCACTTTGATCGGAGACTTCTATCACTCATTGCACTATAAAAATGAAAACAGAAGGGGAAAGGTTGTATACTGCTGTGCACCGCTGTTGAACATGTGGTTTAAGAGCCATCTTCCCCTGAAGGGATCTTTTGTGGATAGTGTAACTACAGCTAGCTGGTCAGAGCGCCTGATGAGGCTATCTTCCGAAGACATTGGGTGGTTTGACAGAGACTTGTTAGGGTCTGAGCTCATCTTCAATTGTTCTGGGTATCCTAATGTTCCGTTGATAGGAAGAAAAGGGTGTATCAACTACAACCCATCTCTATTCGTCCTCCAGTTTGGATATGCGTTGAAGAACCCACCTCAGGAGGAAGAAGTACAGGAATCTCTGTACTTCACCGGGGATTTGAGTGGAGAGTTACTAGCCAAGCTTCGGCGTGCCTGGACACGTATTAACAGAAGGGGGAAGCCACTGTTAGGGAAGAATGACTGTCAGGCTTATGCACCCTACAGAGTTTGGATCTAGGAGAGAGCAAGCCAGTTGCTGATGCCATTTCCAGCTGCACCAGTCCCCGTTCATATTCCGGTGGAAGAACCAACCACTGTTTCTAGGGAGGCCTACGAGCAAGTTGTTAAAGAAAAAGAAGCCTTGATGAAGATCAATGAAGGGTTAGAGCAAGAGCTAGCTCAGATACGCAGTGAGAAAAACAAGGTCGTGCATGCTTTCCAACAGCAGATCGAGCTAGTAAACAGACTAGGGGCTGAGTTGACTAAGGAGAAGAAGAAGCGCGAACGTCTGGGGCAAGAGTTCAGAAGCTCCCATGACATGCTGGAATCCAAAAAGAAAGCACTCGACGCCGCTCACCGGGAGATCTCTTCTTGCAATAAGACTTGGAATGCTACGCTGACCAACAATAAAAAGAGGGAAGATAAGTTGAAGCAGCAAATTTCCGACCTCGAAGAGCAGTTGAAGTCTAGCATCAAGAAGTATGAAGAAGAAGTGATGACCCGGTATAGTCTCCAGAATGCATTGAACAAGGCCATCGAAGGCAGGAACGAAGCTGTGTCTCAGAAGCGGAAGCTAGAGGATCGCTTCGGAGAAGGGGCATGGGAAGAAACCACTGGTGACGTGCGACGTGTTCTCAAGAGAAGAAACCAGCTTGTCGAGGGTCTGCTTACCCGACCAAGCCATCCAGAGACCAAGAAGTTAATAGAAGAGTACCGGGCTTATGGGAGTACTTGATCATTTCATGTATTAACTTGTATGCTTTATTTGCATAGTGCTGACCATCACCAGGATTGTTGGTTGAGGTCATGCCTTCTTATTGTACTCAGTGATATTGTATTCTTGGCTTATTGGATTTCTCTGCAATATATGAGGCTTTCTATGATTCGGCTCCGATCTTCGTATTGCTAGCACTGTCACTGCACTGGCACCTTCGCACTAGAATCAGGAAATGCTATTCCTTAATGCACAGACACACATTGAATTGCATTCATATTCATATTGCATTACAGGTGATCATTGGATGGTATCTTATTTCCTGCTCTGTACCAGGTCTTTTTCAGGATTGCAGATCAGCGACCGCACCGCTACTCCACTCGCACCAACTGTCGAAGAATCATGGATCAAATGCAGAACGAGATGCAAGATATGCGCGAGAAGCTAGCGCTCTTCATGCAGACCATGGAGACTATTGCTAAAGGTCAGGAGAATTTGCAAGCTATGGTGCAGCCTCTGTTGGCAAGAAATGCTGGACATGGGAATGAGGATCATCAGTCTGTGCGAGTCGACACTGTTCATGGGGATGGCACTCCCACACCAGTGGCTCCACCTGTAGTCAATATACCTGCTGTTAATGTCAACAACGGTACTGCTGCTGGGATCGGTAACGTTGGAATTGGGAACGAGACTGCTGTCCATAACGTTGGGCTTGGTGATGTCAACTTGGGTGATAATATGGGAGGCAACGGCTTCGGTAATGCTGGATTCGGTTTTAATGACCAGGGATTTGATAATGCTGGGAAATATGGTTTCAATGTTCAAGGCTTCGGGCAAGACGGTTTTGGTGTGACTAATCAGGGTTACGGAGGATTCGGAAATGGAAATGGCGCTGGGTTAATGGCTTTTGGACCTGCTGGAATTGCTCCAGGGTACGGTAACAGAGGGCGAGGCCCGGTGATGAATCAGATCAGAGCTGGCCGTAACAATGGATACGATGGGTATGGAGTTGGGAATGGTAACTGGCAAGAGGATCAGCAGGAGGACGCTTTCTCTGGTGGAGGTTTCGAAGGACCTATGGATGACTCCCAAAGGATCAGAATGCTAGAAGAGCAGATGAGGGGGTCGTAAATCAGAGTGCTGTGGGCTTAGACATGTCAACAATGGGTCTGGTACCTGGCTTGAGGGTGCCAATAAAATTCAAAGCTCCCACATTTGATAAGTATAAAGGGGACACCTGCCCGAAAGTGCACGTGCGGTCATATTACCGAAGGATGTCTGCGTATTCAACTGATGAGAGGATGCTAATGCATTTATTTCAAGATAGCTTGTCAGGTCCTTCCCTAGAGTGGTATATGGGATTGGAACCAACGCATATCAAGACATGGAAGCAGCTGGCAGAGGCATTTGTAGCTCTCTATAAATATAACACTGACTTGGCGCCCAACCGGGTCCAATTGCAAGGGCTGTCTCAGAAGAAGGGTGAGAGCTTTAAAGAGTATGCGCAAAGATGGCGCGACATGGCTGCTAGGGTCCGTCCTCCTTTAGAAGACAAGGAAATGAATGACATGTTCATAGGAACATTCACCGGCATGTTTTATGACAAGTTGTTTCACACATCTTTGGCCAGTTTCTCAGACTTAATTCTGATGGGAGAAAAGATTGAAAATAACATTAAGCAGGGAAGATTCCAAGCTGAGGAATCTACTGCATCTGGCAGTAACAGAAAGGCTTTTGGTGGGCGCCGTCAGGGCGATGCAAGCGCAGTGTTTGGAGGCCGAGGCAGAGGCCGGGGCAGAGGTCGAAACCAGTATAATCAGCCGCAGCAGGTGGCGAGTGTTACTATTCCGTTTCAGCAACAGCCAATGCAACAATAGCAACAGCAACAGCAGCCACAACAGGGGGCACAGCCTGCTCAGCGCAGATTCCAGGGGGGGTAAGCCAAGGAGAGTATTTGAGAAGCCTCCCTCAACGTATGCAGATCTGTTACAGACGTTATTAGGGTTGAACTTGGTAGAGAAGAGAACTCTGGCACCTATAACAGGTACCCCTCCGTATGGGTATGATGCAAGCAGGCACTGTGAATTCCACTCTGGGGCCCCGGGCCACGATGTAGAGGGTTGCCATGCATTCAAGCACGTCGTGCAGGATCTATTGGATAGTAAGGCTATCAATTTCGGAACGGCAGGTCTGAATATAGTCCAAAAGCCCATGCCTAATCATGGGGCAAACGCCATTCTGACTGAGGAGGGTTTGAATTTGATTATGAATGTGGATGATCTAAAGACGCCGCTGAGCGAGATAAAGAGCAGATTGTTGCAAGGGGGTGTCTATCCTGGATGTGACGAGTATTGTTTAGAGTGCTGGACCCTAGCTGGGGGGTGTGATGACTTAAAGAAAGGTATTCAGGCCTTAATGGATGGCGGCACGTTGCAGTTTGACCGAGCAGCAATTGAAGAGCCTGCAGGGGCAGTAGCAGATAATCAGAGTGATGTGGCCACTGTTACGATTCCTCGAAAGACAATCACTATAACAACACCGGTTCAGCAACCGCCGATCACCATAACTAAGGCCGGACCAATCCCGTACGAGAGCACAAAGGCAGTCCCATGGTCATATGGGTTGGAAGTGTATTGTGACGGAGTAAAAATTGATGTTAACAAGCAGCCAGCCGAGACTGTAGACAATGTTGTCGGTACAGGAGGTATGACAAGAAGTGGTAGGATCTTCATATCGCCTGAGGTAGAGGCCGAGCGACTGGCAAAGGGGAAGGGAAAGATGGTTGAGAATGTCCCAGTGCAAGCAAGCGGCAAAGAATCGGCATCGAAGGATGTAGAAGAGTTCATGCGCTTGATTCGAAAAAGTGATTATAAGATTGTGGAGCATCTGCAACAGATGTCGTCCAAGATATCTATACTGTCGTTGCTACTGTGTTCTGAAGCTCACAGAAATGCATTGCTGAAAGTTCTAGATACTTCTTTTGTGCCCCAAGACGTTTCCGTAAATCAGCTGGAGGGAGTGTTAGCACATGTAAATGCAGGCCATAGCTTGGGCTTTACAGACTTCGATTTGACCCCGAAGGGGAGAGATCATAATATGGCGCTGTACGTCTCTGTGGAATGTAGAGGATCCGTCATGTCGCATGTACTGGTAGACACCAGATCGTCTTTAAATGTGCTACCCAAGAAAGCGATGATGAAGCTAGATGTCAGAGGATTCCTGTGCACGCCCAGTGACTTGGTGGTTAGGGCGTTTGATGGTACGCGAAGAACAGTTTTTGGATCTATAACATTGCCTCTACAGGTGGGGCCGGAGGTTTTCGCGACTGAATTCTATATCATGGACATCCAGCCTGCATATAGCTACCTTCTCGGAAGACCCTGGATTCATGGTGCAGGGGCAGTCACGTCTACCCTGCTGTTGCACTCTAAAATTTGCTCAACCTTATTCACTTGGTTTATGTTTCAATATCATTAGCATTTGCATATAGAGTCATGTACATAGTCTAATCATCTGCATAGCAGAGCATAGCAAGTCATCCAACAGGGGACCAATCATCATTCTTATCTCTATGAGCCTATCAAGAGGTTATTATTCAAACTCAAGCACATCTAAGCCATCAGAAGAGAAATTGGAATCTAAGAAGTCAATGGATCAAGCAAGCAATCTATCTCCTATCTGAGGGTATCTGGGGATCATCAAAGGAATTGTGAGCTGTGGGATGAGCATGGAGAGTATGTGGGCATCATAGAGGACTTAGAAAGTCATTTGGAGAAGGAGACAAGTCATTGATGTGATCACAAGTATTGCAGTTGAAGACAGTCAACTAGGGTTTCATCTGGGGTCAACTCTAGGTCGACTCTAAGTCAACTGACTGATTGAAAGACATTAAGGGCTATTGGAAAGATGGGGGGTTCATCATTTGACATGTAGACAAGGATTTGATGTTATGTCAAGAAGAATTCAAGAGAAATCAAGGAGAAGAGGAGTTTCTAAATTAGGGTTTCTGTGTAAAATCCCCTAATTTGGGTCAAATTTCCAAGCAAGATAAGTCAAAATGCAAGCTTCAAATGGATCCTTGGCCAACATGAAACTTGTATAGGATCTCAAGACCTTTAATTTGAGTGGTGGAAGACATCAAGGAGATTTATAGAACTCAAGTTATGGTCCTTGCAAGTTACAGGTCATCTGAGGTATCTGAAATTTTGTCTGTGAAAGTGACTTGACTTCCAAGCAATTTTTAACCCTCAAGGAAATTTCAAATGAATTTCTGGTCAACATAAGAGTTGTTCCTCATTATCTTAGATTTCTAGAATGGTATAGTATGCCTTCATATGATTTGTGGAACTCTACTTATGGTCTTGGCAAGCAAAGGGTATTTTGGTCATTTGAGAATTACAGGTCATTTCAAGCCTATGCCCAAAACTCATACAAGGAAGCTTCAAATGGAAAACTTTACAACATCAAACTTGTTCCTAAGGACATTTTGAGTCTATAAAAGTGACCATGAGAGATCGGAAAGATTCATAGCACAAGGTTTCAAAATTGTTGGATTTAATGAATAAAAATGACTTAAAAAATGAGATTTTTCATATTTTGGCCAAATGAGGTGAAATTATAGGTCATTTTGAATGGAAAGATCATTTTGAGAACATTGGCTAAAGTAGAATTTTGAGCTTGGTTCACATTTTGGGAGTTCTTCAAGGTTACTTATCATGGAAGAAACATAAGCCAAATCCAAGGGAAATCACACATGGGAAGTTTCTCCAAGTTTCTAGGAGGTTCTAGTGACATGTATATATTGAATGGAGAAGGTTCATGCAAGGGTTGGTGATCACATTTGCTCTTAATCACAAGTTTCACACACTTTCTTCAAATTGCAAAATCAATTCAAACACTCTCAAACTTTCACCAATTTACACCATTCTTGATCTATTCTTCATCATCATCATCCAAGGATCAGAATTCACACATGCATTTGGTAAATTGAAGGAGGATTCGTGTCATTCATCATCATCATCATTCAAAGTGCAAGAATCTTGGAATTGGGAGATTCAAAGCCTTGGAGCTTCATTGGTTGCATACAGAACTCATCACCAAGTTCATTGATAAGTTTGCACTCACTTCAAGCCTTGGATCAAGAGGATTTGATACCTGTTTTCATCAATTACACCAGGTATGTTTCTCATTCGAATTGCATGTGTAGGTGAGAATTATTAGGTTTTGTTAGCATAGAAAGGTTAAGGTAGGATAGAGGATTGAATTTGGTGAGTTTGGAGAGCTTTCATGGAGTTTGCCATAGGTGCACCATAACTGTTGAAGCTTGTAACCATTAGGATATTGCACGAAAATCTTGATGGAATAGCATGTTATGATCAGCATGAGTTGTTGATGAGTTTAGGACAAGAATTGGTGAGCTTTAGATAAGTGGATGACAGGTATCCATGGTGGATCAGGACTGTTATATCTATCGAATTGGTCTATTGAGTGAGTGTTAGGGATAATTATGGTTATGGCTGTGTAGAGGAGAGTTTCTAGAGCAACTTTGCTCTTTGGATCGAAGGCATCCATGGAGAGATGAGAGAGGACAGAGCGATGGAAGGTGCTTGCATGGCTAGGGTTTCAGAGTTAGGGTTTGGCTCAAGGTTGAAGACAACTTGCAGGCCGTTCGATCAATCATTGACATTTGACTTGGAACTCAATCCCACGGCCACGATTGAATGGAAGAAACGGAGGGAAATTCAAACCATGAAACGCCCAGTTTCATTTAAGTTTGCTGACTGGGCTTAAATTCTGGTTCCTAATCACACCCCCGTTCTCAAGCCCAATACCAAATGAGCTGGAAAAATGACTATTTACACCGTTTTCGTTTTTTTATTTTTTGTTGACTTTCTGAATGCTTCCTGGGCCTGGCGCATATTACTACTAACACCCCCACTGCCTGGCCCAGTTCTCTTTTTAACTGATTTCATTTACTCACTACACCCCTTTCATATTATTTCCTTTCATTTTATTTCAAAAAAATTAAATCTTCAAAAAATCATAATAAATCAAAAAATGCATATTTTCCATTGGTTCTTTTTGCATTATTTTTTTTAATTTGGTCAAGAAAATTATCATCCAAAAAAATTAATAGTTCCTTTTATTTTCATATTTTTGGCATATTTTCCTTTTAATTAGGTGTAAATAATATTTTGTTTAGTACATGAATTTGTTAATTTTTGTTCTAATAGTTGCTTTAATATTTTTAATCCATTCTTTTTAGGTTGGTTAGTAGACATTGTCAGCTTGTATATGCAATTTAGTTCCCATTTTAGGACTTAATTTTAGGTGTTTAGTTTAGGTGTGAACAACATGAACAGAATTAGGGTTTAGGTGATGACTTAGGAGAATTGAATCATTTCCCTTAGGACTTAGAGATTGAGTATTTTAGATATGGGACTATAGGGACTATGGGTAGTTATTAGATCCCTTAGAAATCACTAGGATTCCCCTACTGCTATTAGTATATTACTGTCTATATTTGATTGATTGGTGTGGTGTGCCCTCTGGGGATTATTGTTGTCTGTATGGGTATTGGGATTGCTTGGGGATTGGGAGAGCTGAAGACTTGTGATGATGAAGCCATTGGAGATCCAGAGCTTGAAGACCAACTTCCGGAGTTGATGAGGAGAGTCCTTTGCTGGCAGCTGTTGAGGAGTATAGGGTTTAAGAGCTAGGCAGAGCTCTAGAGTAGTAAACTTGATTCTCAAACATGGAAGGCCTTGACTGCCTCCATTCTTCTCTGTGATGCAGAGTCTCTCTAAGACACTCACCCCCTTCCTTTGGAAGGCTTGGTGCTACTGTCTAAGGGATAGAACTCTTGAGAGAAAATGTCTTATGTGTTAGTAGCAGTTGGTTTGCCACCCTTGGTGGTCAACTAAGTGCTTAACACCCAATTCACTCTTGTGATTGATCCCTCTGCCTGGAGGTTAGCACTTGAAGAAAAGCCATTGTATACTGAAGATTGATGACAAAGACCCTGCTTGAAGGCTGTGGAGATGGGGATTGATGTTGGCTGAAGCTTATAGCTGTCTGGAAATGACTTGAAGATAGGTGTTGATGCAGAGCTGCTGATGCTGTTTATCTTTTGCTGTATTTCATTTCTGATGTATTGCTTGGTTTTCTGGACTGTATTGTTTGCTGTTTAACCTGTTGGGTTGAAAGTGAAGTCTGTTCACTTTTGCCTATTGTTTTCTAGGTTCGAGGTTGAGTGGGACTCCCTTGCCTCGCTTATATTGCTGCATTCATGCATTTTACCGCTTTACTGTATATATCTGCTATTGTTTCTGTTTCCGTCTATTCCCTTAGGACCTCTGTTTCTCTCTGTGCAAGAGAGGAGCATGATAGACATTAGGTCTTAACCCATGCATGATAACACTAGGTTAGTTTGGTTCCCTTCGCAACCATAGGTTAGAGTTCTGTCTCTTCTTTCTCAAAACAAACAGAAAAACACAATAAGATTTCAAACACAATAAAAGACATTTCTTCCGTAAAAGAATGTGAACTCATCAAAACGTCATTTTTGTCCGCTTGGACTGTTAATCAGAAAAACCTTTTTCAGAAGGAATAAAATCAATCAAGACAGACTTGTGTCGTACGTGGCCCGAACTACGTTTGCTCTGATCTTCCATACAGTGTGGAAGTACGTAGGCATAGGATGCGATATCCTAGCGAGCAACCTTCCCCTCCCTTCCCGTAGGTAGGCGAACTACGTTGACTCTGATTTCTCGTTCCAGACGAGAATACGTAGGCATAAAGTGTGATACTTTGCCGAGTCATTTTCATTTTATTTTTCTTTTAACCCTTGACCTGTAGCGTAGATAGAATAACAATCCATACCCGAAAACAAGCGTGGATCCCGTCGAGTACGACGGACGTGAGGGGTAATACCTTCCCCTTGCGTAACCGACTCCCGAATCCAGGTTTTGGTTGCGACGACCATACCTTTCCCGTCTTGTGCGAGGTTTACTCTGAGCGTTTCCTTTCCCTCCCGTGGGATAAATAACGCACGGTGGCGACTCTTTTGTTCATCCGGCGCTGATTTTCGCAGTAGCGACAGCTGGCGACTCTGCTGGGGATCCAACGTCCCCTGGCTGCTAAGGACTGCGATAGTTCTTATGCATTTGGGATCCAACGTCCCTTAAGAGAGTCAATCCTAACGCTTGTTTTCCCGTCGAGGATTTTGTATGGATTTATATTGCTGACCTTTATTTCCAGCATTATATATTGATTATTATTACTGTATTGGGGTGTGACGGGTGTTCTGATATTGAGTGAGAAGCCGGACCTGGGCTTGAGTGCACCTAGACTTAGAGTAGAGATTAGTGGGCGCGCACGTGCTTTGCATGTCCTAGTGTCCCGCGAAATCTACACTCAGACGAGGTTCTTCTGGTTGGCCTCCTGTCCTGCCCTTTGGGTGGCTCGAGTTGCTGGTTAGTTGGATTGTCGACTCTGGGGACCGATCATTTGGAAGTTGGCTAAGTGAGGCCTCTTCAGGATTTGATGATGCCACTCCTTCTGGGAATCGTATCATCAACCCTGAAAGTCTGTGACGCCGACGACCGCATAGGATGCCATACCTTTGTCAGTTACTAGGACATCCACCCGTGAGAGGGTTTGGGGTTATGCAGGTAACTAGACCTCCAGATACCGGTTATTTCTTGATCAGAGATCCTGGGTATTTATGGAGAGTTATGAGGTCTGTCAGAGACCATTTGGAGATGTGTTGTGAGGTCTGTCAGAGACCAGTTGAAGAGTTCTGAGGTCTGTCAGAGACCTATTGGAGTTATGATTTGAGGTCTATCAGAAACCAGTCAGAGTTATGCTGTGGGTCTGTCAGAGACCATTGTTGGAGTTTTGTTTTAGGTCTATCTGAGACCAGGGTTTGAGGACTTCTAGAGAGTCTATTTGAGACTTCTTGATATGGTTCAAGGTATTCAGCTACGGCATTTGGTCCCTGTTGCATGTCACTTGCATTGCATTGTTCGCATACTCATCATCATTACATCCTACTAACGTGTGTCTGTGCTGCAGGTGCATTTGCATTCCCCCGGTTCTAGTGTCTGGACTTCTGAGTATCGATCATGGCTGGTTTGAGGATGACCGTTGCGTACAAGCTACCTATCCCCGATATTACTCCGCTCCTGGGTCTGATTTCTCTTGCAGATGAGGATGTCCGTAGAAACTTCAGGCAGAGTTACGGACGGCTGTTGAGTTTAGTCCGCAGGCCTACTGATGATGAATTGAATGGGCTGTACACCTTAATGCAATTCTATGACCCGGCTTTGAGATGTTTCACGTTTGCGGACTTTATCTTGGGGCCTACCATGGAGGAGTATGTAGAGTTTACTGAGCTGCCCGTTCAGAATGCAGTTCCTTTTATTCACTCAGCCGCTGAACCCAAGTTGGAGGATTTAGCCAAGGCCCTGCATATGAATCCTTCTGAGTTGTTGATGACTGCGTGGCGAGGGGTCCCGGGTTTTTCTCTTCAGTTTCTGGTTGGTAAGGCTCAAGAGTACGCCAAGAATGGGTGTTGGGTGGTCTTCAACGCTATTTTGGCCCTCTGCATTTATGGGATAGTGTTGTTCCCTAACTTCCCAAACTTCGTGGACATGGATGCTTTTCATCTATTTGCTGCTGGTGACCCCGTACCAACGCTGATCGAGGACTTTTACCATTCGATGCACTACAGGAATGAAAACAGGAGAGGCAAGAATGTATCTTGTTGCGTACCTTTGCTGCATATGTGGTTCAAGAGCCATCTTCCCTCGAGGGGACCTTTCGTGGATAATGCAATCTCGCCCGACTGGTCAGAGCGCCTGATGAGGCTATCTTCCGAAGACGTTGAATGGTTTGATAGAGATCTGCTGGGATCTGAGCTCATCTTTAGTTGTTCTGGGTACCCTAATGTCCCGCTGATAGGAAGAAAAGGGTGTATCAACTACAACCCATCATTGTTGGTCCGTCAGTTCGGATATGCGCTGCAGAACCCACCGAAGGAGGAAGAAGTACAGGAATCTCTGTACTTCACCGGAGATTTGAAGGGGGAGTTGTTAGCCAAGCTGCAGCGTGCCTGGACGCGTATTAACCGAAGAGGGAAGCCGTTGTTAGGGAAGAACGACTGTCAGGCTTATGCACCTTACAGAGTTTGGATCCAGGAGAGAGCCAGTCAGTTGCGGATGCCGTTTCCTGATGCACCGGCCTTTGTTCCTATTCCGGTAGCAGAGCCAACTACTGTTTCTAGGGAGGCCTACGAGCAAGTTGTGAAAGAAAAAGAAGCCTTGATGAAGATAAACGAAGGGTTAGAGCAGGAGCTAGCCCAGGTACGCAGTGAGAAAAACAAGGCCGTGCATGCTTTCCAACAGCAGATTGAGCTAATGAACAGACTAGGGGCCGAGTTGACTGAGGAGAGGAAGAAGCGCGAACGTCTGGGGAAAGAGTTCAGAAGCTCCCATGACATGCTGGAATCCAAAAAGAAGGCGCTCGACGCAGCACACCGAGAGATCTCTTCTTGCAATAAGACTTGGAATGCTACGCTCACCAACAATAAGAAGAGGGAAGATAAGTTGAAGCAGCAAATCTCCGACCTCGAAGAGCAGTTGAAGTCCAGCATCAAGAAGTGTGAAGAAGAAGTGATGACCCGGTATAGCCTCCAGAATGCACTAAACAAGGCCATAAAAGGCAGAGATGAAGCTGTGTCTCAGAAGCGTAAACTAGAGGATCGCTTCGGAGAGGGGGCATGGGAGGAAACTGCTGAAGACGTGCGACGTGTTCTCAAGAGAAGGAACCAACTTGTTGAAGGGCTGCTTGCTCGACCAAGTCATCCGGAGACCAAGAAGTTGCTAGAAGAATACCAGACTTATGGGAGTGTTTGATCATTTCATGTAGTAACTTGTATGCTTTATTTGCATAGTGCTGACCATCACCAGGATTGTTGGTTGAGGTCATGCCTTCTCATTGTACTCTCAGCGATATTGTATTTCGGGCTTATTGGTTTCTCTGCAATATATGAGGCTTTCTGTGATTCAACTCCGATCTTTGTATTGCTAGCACTGTCATTGCACCGGCACCTTCACACTAGAATCGGGGAATGAATTTCCCTAATGCACAGACACACGTTGCATTGCATTCATATTCATATTGCATTACAGGTAATCTTTGGATGGTGTCTTATTTCCTGCTCTGTACCAGGTACTTTCCAGGATTGCAGATCAGCACCTGCACCGCTATTCCACTCGCACCAACTGTCGAAGAATCATGGATCAAATGCAGAACGAGATGCAAGATGTGTGCGAGAAGCTAGCTCTCTTTATGCAGACTATGGAAGCTATTGCAAAAGGTCAGGAGAATTTGCAAGCCATGGTGCAGCCTCTGTTGGTCAGAAACGTCGGTCACGGTAATGAGGATCATCAGTCTGTGCGAGTCGATACTGTTCATGGAGACCGCACTCCCACGCCAGTGGCTCCACCTGTAGTCAATATACCTGCTGCTAATGTCAACAAAACTACCGCTGCTGGGAACGGTAACGTCGGAGTTGGGAACGAGACTGCTGTCTATAACGTTGGGCTTGGTGATGTCAACTTGGGTGATAATATGGGAGGCAACGACTTCGGCAATACTGGATTCGGATTCAACGATCAGGGATTCGACAACGCTGGGAAATATGGTTTCAATGCTCAAGGCTTTGGGCAAGATGGTTATGGTGTGGTCAATCAGGGTTACGGAGGTTTCGGAAATGGAAATGGCGCTGGGTTAATGACTTTTGGGCCTGCTGGAGGTGTTCAGGGATACGGCAACAGAGGGCGAGGCCCGGTGATGAATCAGATTAGAGCTGGCCGCAATAACGAATATGATGGGTATGGAGCTGGGAACAGTATGTGGCAAGAGGATCAGCAGGAGGACGCTTTCTCCGGCGGAGGTTTCGAAGGGCCGATGGATAACTCCCAGAAGATCAGAATGCTAGAAGAGCAGATGAGGGGGGTCCTGAACCAAAGTGTTGTGGGCTTGGACATGGCAACAATGGGTCTGGTACCTGGCTTGAGGGTGCCAATCAAATTCAAGGCTCCTGCGTTTGATAAGTATAAAGGGGACACATGCCCGAAAGTGCACGTGCGGGCTTATTACAGAAAGATGTCTGCATATTCAACTGATGAGAGAATGCTAATGCATTTCTTTCAACATAGTTTGTCAGGCCCTTCCCTAGAGTGGTATATGGGGTTGGAGCCAACTAATATCAAGACATGGAAGCAATTGGCAGAGGCATTTGTAGCTCACTACAAGTATAACAGCGACTTGGCACCCAACCGGGTCCAATTGCAAGGGCTGTCTCAGAAGAAGGGTGAGAGCTTTAAAGAGTACACGCAAAGATGGCGCGACATGGCTGCTAGGGTCCGTCCTCCTTTAGAGGACAAAGAAATGAATGACATGTTCGTCGGCACGTTCACAGGCATGTTCCATGACAAGTTGTTTCATACATCTCTGGCCAGTTTCTCAGATTTGATTCTGATGGGAGAAAAGATTGAACGTAACATTAAGCAAGGAAAATTCCAAGTCGAGGAATCAACTGCATCTGGCAGTAATAGGAAGGCTTTTGGTGGGCGCCGTCAGGGCGAGGCAAGCGCAGTGTTTGGAGGCCGAGGCAGAGGTCGGAACCAATATCATCAGCCGCAGCAGGTGGCGAGTGTTACTATCCCATATCAGCAACAACCACTTCAACAACAACTACTGTTTCAGCAGCAGCCAATGCAGCAGCAGCAGCAGCCACAGCAGGGGGCACAACAGGCTCAGCGAAGATTCCAGGGTGGTAAACCAAGAAGAGTGTTTGAGAAGCCTCCCTCAACCTATGCAGATTTGTTGCAAACGCTGTTGGGTCTAAATTTGGTAGAGACGAGAACTCTGGCACCGATAACGGGAACTCCTCCGTATGGTTATGATGCAAGCAGGCACTGTGAGTTTCATTCTGGGGCTCCGGGCCACGATATAGAGGGTTGCCATGCTTTTAAGCATGTTGTGCAGGATCTTTTGGACAATAAGACTATCAATTTCGGAATGGCAGGTCCGAATATAGTGCAGAAACCCATGCCTAATCATGGGGCAAACGCCATTCTGACTGAGGAAGGGTTGAATCTGATTATGAATGTCGACGATTTAAAGACGCCGCTGAACGAGATAAAAAGCAGATTGTTGCAAGGGGGTGTTTATCCAGGATGTGACGAGTATTGCTTAGAATGCTGGACCCTAGCTGGGGGGTGTGATGATTTGAAGAAAGGCATTCAGGCTTTAATTGATGGAGGCACATTGCAGTTTGACCGAGCAGCAACTGAAGAGCCTGCAGGGGCGGTAGCAGATGATCAGAGTGATGTGGCCACTGTAACGATTCCTCGGAAGACCATCACTATTGCAGCACCGGTCCAGCGACCACCGATCACCATAACTAAGGTCGGACCGATCCCGTACGAGAACACAAAAGCAGTCCCATGGTCATATGGGTTGGAGGTGTATTGTGACGGGATAAAGGTTGATGTTAATAAGCAGCCAGCCGAGTCTGTAGACAACGTTGTTGGTTCAGGAGGTATGACAAGGAGTGGTAGGATCTTTATATCACCTGAAGTGGAGGCCGAAAGACTAGCGAAAGGAAAGGGGAAGATGGTTGAGAATGTCCCAGTGCAAGCAAGCGACAAAGCATCAGCATCGAAAGACGTAGAAGAGTTCATGCGCTTGATTCGAAAAAGTGATTATAAGATTGTGGAGCATCTGCAACAGACGCCGTCCAAAATATCCATCTTGTCATTGCTCTTGTGTTCGGAAGCTCACAAAAATGCTTTGTTGAAAGTCCTGGATACTTCCTTCGTACCCCAAGACGTCTCCGTGAATCAGCTGGAAGGGGTGTTGGCACATGTGAATGCCGACCACAGCTTAGGCTTTACCGACTTCGATTTAACCCCGAAAGGGAGAGATCATAATATGGCACTGCACATATCTGTCGAATGTAGAGGATCAGTAATGTCGCATGTATTGGTCGACACCGGATCGTCTCTGAATGTGATGCCCAAGAAGGCGATGATGAAGCTGGATGTCAGAGGAATCTTGTGCACGCCCAGTGACTTGGTAGTTAGAGCCTTTGACGGCACGCGAAGAACGGTCTTTGGATCGATAACATTGCCTCTACAGGTGGGGCCGGAGGTGTTTGCGACTGAATTCTATATCATGGATATACATCCTGCATATAGTTGCCTGCTCGGAAGACCCTGGATTCATGGGGCTGGAGCAGTCACGTCTACCCTGCATCAGAAGTTGAAATATATGGTCGGAGACAGCGTAGTCACTGTATGCGGAGAAGAGGACATCCTGGTCAGCCATCTGTCGTCATTTAAGTATGTGGAGGTCGACGGAGAGATCCACGAAACACCCTGCCAGGCATTTGAAGGTTTGCGAATCAAGGACAAAGGTCCCGGGCCGAGCAAAGCGTCGGAGATAGCCGTTTCGTCATATAAAGAAGCTCAAGCTCTGGTGGAGGCAGGAGAAGCAAAGGGCTGGGGCAAGGTGCTGGATATCCCTGTGAAGATGGACCGGTTCGGGCTGGGGTACCAACCGTCATCGTCAACACCTGCTGTGGGGCCACCCCGTTTCAGAGGGCCAATAACCATCTCTGCTAGTGGAGTATGTCATGAAACCATCAATGCTGCTTCGGAGTCTGACGAAGGAGACAGTGACTGTGATATGGATGCCTGGATTCAGCCAAGCACGCCAGGACAGGGACTGTGCAACTGGTCTATTCAGGAGCTTGTTCTCGTGACTCTTAAAAAGTAATGCTTTGTTTTATTAATTGTTGAATAATCTGATGTCTTGCCCGGGGCATCGTGATTTGCTTAGGGCTGTGTTGTTATGAACATTGCGTGTTAATCATTAAATAAATGGCGTTTTTTCATGTGCAAATACTGTAATCTCTGTCTTTCTTGTTTTGTATTTTTCAATAAAATGGCAACGTGGTTATTCGCTTTATACGCATTTTGAAGCACTTAACCATTCCTTTTGCAGGATAACATTTTCAGATGACATCCTTGAACCACCTATGACTCGTCCCGACTTTGAGCACCCGGTATCTCAGGCCGAAGAAGAGGTTGTCGAAGATAGTGACGTTCCTGAAGAACTGTCTTGGTTGGTGAAGCAAGAGGAAAGAGCCATTCTGCCTCACGAAGAGGTCATCGAAATTATCAACTTGGGGTCGGAAGGGGTTGAGAAGAATATTCGTATCGGGGCCGCACTGCAGGGCGATATCAAGCGAAGACTGGTTGAAATGCTCCGAGAGTATAGTGATGTATTCGCTTGGTCGTATGAAGATATGCCAGGGCTCGATACAGATATGGTTGTGCACCGTCTGCCACTTAAAGAAGAATACCCGCCGGTCAAACAAAAACTTCGCAGAACTCGACCAGATATGGAAGTGAAGATCAAAGAGGAAGTTCAAAAACAATGGGACGCTGGTTTCCTGGCTGTGACAAAATATCCCTCATGGGTTGCTAACATCGTACCAGTGCCAAAGAAAGACGGCAAGGTTCGAATGTGCGTGGATTATAGAGATTTGAATAAAGCAAGCCCAAAAGACGATTTTCCACTTCCTCATATCGACGTGCTAGTTGATAATACTGCTCAATACTCCGTGTTCTCCTTCATGGACGGCTTCTCAGGCTACAACCAGATTAAAATGGCGCCAGAGGACATGGAGAAGACTACTTTCATAACGCCTTGGGGAACATTTTGCTTCAAAGTGATGCCCTTTGGTTTGAAAAATGCTGGGGCAACATATCAGCGCGCGATGACGACTCTTTTTCATGATATGATGCATAAAGAGATCGAAGTTTATGTTGACGATATCATTGCCAAATCCCAGACGGAGGAAGAGCATCTGGTGAATCTGCTGAAGTTATTTAAGAGGCTTAGGAAGTTCAGGCTGAGACTGAACTCTAATAAGTGCACCTTCGGGGTGAGATCGGGTAAACTGCTGGGGTTTATCGTAAGCGAAAGAGGAATAGAGGTCGATCCTGCTAAAATAAAAGCGATTCAAGAAATGTCGACGCCTAAAACAGAGAAAGAGGTGCGCGGGTTTTTAGGGAGGTTGAACTACATCGCTCGGTTCATCTCTCACCTAACGGCCACATGTGAACCATTATTCAAGTTATTGAAGAAAGATCAAGCTGTAACATGGAACGAAAACTGTCAAAAGGCGTTCGATAAAATAAAGCAGTATTTGCAGGAGCCTCCTATTTTGATAACCCCAGTGGCAGGGAGACCCTTGATCATGTATTTGACAGTTCTTGAGGGAAGCATGGGTTGTGTTCTCGGTCAGCACGACGAGACAGGGAGGAAAGAGCATGCGATCTACTACTTGAGTAAGAAATTTACAGATTGTGAATCTCGATACTCAATGCTTGAGAAAACTTGTTGCGCGCTAGCCTGGGCCGCCAAGCGTTTGAGACAATACATGCTGAATCATACAACCATGCTCATCTCGAAGATGGATCCGATCAAATATGTGTTCGAAAAGCAGGCGTTGTCAGGGAGAATTGCCCGTTGGCAGATGGTCTTGACTGAATATGACATCCAATACGTCTCGCAAAAGGCTATAAAGGGGAGCGTGCTGTCTGAGTATCTGGCGGAGCAGCGTATTGAAGATTACCAATCGATGAGGTTTGATTTTCCTGACGAGGACATCATGTACCTAAAGATAAAAGATTGTGAAGAGTCGTTGCCAGACGAGGGACCAGAGTTGGGTTCTAAGTGGAAGATGATATTTGACGGAGCTGTGAATGCTTACGGTAGTGGAATAGGGGCAATCATCACTATGCCACACGGGTCGCACATCCCGTTTACTGCCCGATTGACCTTTGCCGTTACCAATAATGAAGCCGAATACGAAGCTTGTATAATGGGGCTCGAAGAAGCCATTGATTTGCGAATCAAACATCTGGACGTATACGGAGACTCAGCTCTGGTGGTGAATCAGATAAAAGGGGAATGGGAGACACGTCAGCCCAATTTGATACATTACATGAATTATGCAAGGAGATTGTTGCCTTTCTTCGAAAAGGTTGAATTGCATCACGTACCGAGAGCAGAGAATCAAATGGCTGACACTCTCGCCACTTTGTCTTCCATGTACAAAGTCAACTTCTGGAATGAGGCTCCCCGGATCATTATCTCTCGGCTTGACAGACCAGCTTTCGTATTTGCTATTGACGAGGCATCCGACGACAAACCGTGGTATTTTGATATCCTTAATTTTCTGAAGAATAAAGAGTATCCGGCTGGGGCATCCAGTCAAGATCAGAAGACTCTCAGGAGATTAGCGGGTAATTTCTATTTGAATCCGGACGGTGTCTTATACAGAAGAAACCACGATTTGGTGTTGTTGCGTTGTGTAGACGAAAGATAGGCAAAGCTGCTCATGGAGGAAATACATGAGGGTACCTTTGGTACGCATGCTGGTGGGCATGCTATGACGAGAAAGCTGCTGCGGGCAGGGTATTTTTGGCTGACCATGGAAACTGATTGTTTCAAGTTTGCGAGGAAGTGCCACAAGTGCCAAATATATGCTGATAAGATCCATGTGCCGCCGAGCCCTCTGAATGTGATGTCATCGCCATGGCCATTCTCGATGTGGGGAATCGATATGATTGGAAAGATCGAGCTGACAGCTTCTAACGGGCATCGGTTCATTCTAGTAGCAATCGATTATTTCACCAAGTGGGTAGAAGCGGCGTCTTATGCAAATGTAACTAAACAGGTGGTGGCTAGATTCATCAAGAGAGATATCATTTGCCGATATGGGATCCCCGAGCGGATAATCACGGACAACGATTCAAACTTGAACAACAAAATGATGGAGGAGCTCTGTCAGAATTTCAAGATCGAACATCACAACTCCTCCCCTTACCGACCCAAGATGAATGGCGCTGTCGAAGCGGCCAATAAGAATATCAAGAAGATCGTTCAAAAGATGGTGGTGACCTATAAGGATTGGCATGAGATGCTGCCTTTCGCCTTGCACGGTTATCGTACGACGGTACGCACATCAACCGGGGCAACCCCGTTCTCGTTAGTATACGGAATGGAAGCGGTGCTACCATTGGAAGTTGAGATCCCTTCTCTGAGGGTATTGCGAGATGTTCAACTAGACGAGGCAGAATGGGTGAAAGACAGGTTGAACCAATTGAGCTTGATGGATGAGAAGAGGCTAGCTTATCTAGCATACGGTCGTTTGTACCAGAGCCGAATGAAGAAAGCATATGATAAGAAGATACATCCGCGAAGCTTTCAGACGGGCGACCTTGTGCTGAAAAGGATTCTCCCGCCGCAAGCAGATCACAGGGGCAAGTGGACCCCCAATTACGAAGGGCCATACGTTGTCAGAAAAGTCTTTTCAGGAGGAGCTTTATTGTTGTCCACCATGGACGGTGAAGACTTTATGTCACCTGTGAATTCGGACGCAGTTAAAAAATACTTTGCTTGAAAATTGACCCGCTGGACAGAAAAAAGAGAGTCCAGGCAAAAATGGGGCATCCTGGCGAACCAAAAACAGAATGAAAGGTCCGGGCAAAAGTTAGGGATAAAATTGAAAAAATGTACACCCGCGAAGTTGAAAACCTACACTGGGCGGCTTCGGCAAAAAAGGGTATCCCGGTGAACTGAAAACCCGTAAAGGGCGGTTCACGCAAAAGTTAGGGATTTGAAAAGCAAATGACTGCGGTCCGAATTTGATACTGCATTTGAGCATTGGTGCGGGAGAATATACCTGAGGGGTCGATTATCAGATACAACCTCTTCGGAAGTGTGAATACCGGGAAAGCATTAGAGTCGGGCGAGTCATAGGAGAATCAGTGTGGTGTTCGTCTGCATCCCGTTGCCGACATGTGTACAAAATTTAATTTGTCAAAATATTTATGCTTCTTGTGCATACTTGTGTATTTGCTTTGCGTAGCTTCCTCTTTTCAGGAGTTACATCCTGTGTACAAAAACTCCGCCCATTCAGGGGCCCAATCAATAAAATATGTTATTCAGTACTTAATGCTGGTTCTTTATTGTTTTGTGCCTGATAAAACGCCTAAGTTTATTGAAACTAGCATGTGTATAACATCAATGGCCCTTGCCAACAATTGCTAAAGCTTTGAATTAACTGAAAATAATGTCACTAACCTGAATCGATTTGGTTGCATAGGCTTGTCTTGTCTTGGTTGTGTTGTTGCAGGTTTCATAGCCGTACGAGGAAGATGATCAAAAGATTGCAATAACGAAAAACTCGACCCCCACGCAGGTCATGCATGTGCCTCCTGAAGAAGGATCGAATTCCCTAGCTAGTCGTAGCCTATCCAAAAGGCATGCTCCAACAAAGCCATTTATTCTCCGCAAAATTGGTGATTCCAAGATTGTAGGCTGTATTCAGACGTTGTATCTCAAGCAGAGTTGGTTTAGCCTCAGAAGATTAATATCTGTGAGCTGTATTCAGACAAGTTCACCTTTCCCCGCAGGGTCATTTACTCTCCCCTAGCGGAGTCAGCGGATTTTCCCCAAGAGAATCGTCCCATCCCCAGCAGAATTCTCTTTTCAGCAAGTGCTTTCATTCCTCCCAGTGGAACTCGAAGATTAAGACTCTCCCCGGAAGAATTGGTGTGGGTCCTGGCATTTATTTTGTCAGAATACCGTGTGATATCAGTTCACTCTCCAGCAGAAGCGCACCTGGTATTCCCCAGCAGGGTGTTACTTCAGTGAGGTGTTTGGTTCGAGTTCCCAATTTCCCAGCTGAGTCGACTTCCCTCTTCCGGCATTTATGTTGCCGGAATAATTCTATAGCATCTGGCTATCCCCAGCGGAGTTGGCATTATCTTCAGCGTTTATTTTGCTGAAGCAGTTTCTGTACCCAACAGTTCGAGTCTGCATTTGCATTGGCATATAGTGTCATACTTGCATTCACCAAATAAACACGCGTAGCAGTTCCATGACGATTGAGGCATTGCGTCAGTATCAAACATACGCATTTTAGAAGCATAAACCGGGAGGGCTAACCTTTTGTTTCAAGTATTGTTTCTCTTGCAGGTAGAGAGAGCCCTCGCTCAGGTGAATCAATAAACATTCGAAGTCTCGGCATGAGACATTCAACGAAGTGTCAGCTTTGGCACTACTCCCCACCGAGTCAGCAGGATGAGTTTCTCTTTGTCCCCAAGCAGAATTACTTATTTCTCCGCCAGGGTTTCTTGTCGAAGTTTCTCTAGTCCGACCAGCGGATTGTTTCCTTCAAAGTTGTTGTTACGTCAGCATTAAAAGGTTTCATGAACCAGAATTTCAGAGGCTACCGCCGGTTATTAGAGCAGGCATCCAGTAGTTTGATTTCCAAATATCCCCAGTAGAGTCAGCCTCAAAGTTGTTGTAACGTTAGTGATAAGAAGTTGGCGGACCAATGGAAGGATGAGTCCTAACGTGGACGGGTTTATTGACAGGTTTTTTTATGCTAAGAGGAGTGGGGGTCCTGACGTGGACATTTCCTCAGTTTGACGATATGTGTTAGTCCTAACATGGACGGATTTGATTTCTTGGTATTGATCGAAGGTGGAGTCCTGACGTGGACAAAGTTGGTTACTCTTCGTGTTGGTGTCCTGACGTGGACCATTTATTTCCAGCAGATAGCTTTATTCGTGATGGTGAAATGTGCGTCCTGACGAGGACAAGTTTGTAGTTCTTTGTGATGACAAGATGCGAGAGTCCTGACGTGGCCAAATTTATCCTTCTTCGTGTTGTTGGCAAAGTATGAGTCCTGACGTGGACACAGTCTTATTTCCCCAGCAAGTCGAAGACGCGCAAGTCCTGACGTGGACACAGTCTTATTTCCCCAGCAAGTCGAAGACGCGCAAGTCCTGACATGGACAAGTCTTATTTCTTCAGCAGGTCGAGATATGGGTCCTAGCGTGGATAAGTTTTATTTCCTCAGCGAGTCAAGAGGCGAGTCCTGACGTGGACAAATCAAGACGAAACGTGAGTCCTGACATGGACAGGTTTATTCCTTACGTGGAAAGAGAAGTTGTTTCCTTACGTGGAAAAGTTTAGTCCTGACGCGGACAGATCAAAAAAGACTGATTCCTTACGTGGAAAGCGATGTATTCCTTACGTGGAAAGATGGTTTCCTTACGTGGAAAGAGGTGTTTCCTTACGTGGAAAGATGAGATGATTCCTTACGTGGACAAGTCAAGCAGATGGCATTCCTCACGTGGAAAGAAGAGAGGTTTCCTTACGTGGAGAAATGGGGATTCCTTACGTGGAAAGGCAATGTATTCCTGACGTGGAAGAGTTTAGTCCTAACATGGACAGATACAAAGAAGATTTATTCCTTACGTGGAAAGATGGAGTCCTTACGTGGACATGTCAGATTCGTTCCATACGTGGAAAGGTGGGTCCTTACGTGGACGGAGTTGGGTTCCCTACGGGGAACGATAGAGGCGATTCCTTACGTGGAAAGATTGCATTCCTTACATGGAAAAAGATTGCATTCCTTACATGGAAAAAGATGGCATTCCTTGCGTGGAAAGAAGATGATTCCTTACATGGAAGAACAATGGTTTCCTTACGTGGAAAGAAGGATTATTTCATTACGTGGAAAAGTGAGTCCTAACGTGGACGGTGTTATTCCTAACGTGGAACGGTTATTCCTTACGCGGAAAGGTGGTTATTCCTAACGTGGAAAGATTGATTCCTAACGTGGACAATGTTATTCCTAACGTGGACAAGTTTGTTTGAGATTTCTTTGTGTTGACGACACAGGCGTCCTAGCTTGGACAAAATTCTATCTCTGCGATGATAAAATCTTTTTCAGGCAGATGAGAATAATCCCCAGCACGAGATCAGTGGGTTGCCGTAACAGTCAGATTCAGCCGATGAATGTCGTTCCCCAAGCAGTGGCGCAGTTTATTTCTGCGGTTGGCAAATTTCCGGGTTCTTAGTATTCAACCGTCTCGTACCGCGAATGTTTGAAGGTCGTTCGCTCTTCACCCAATCGGGTCCAAGTCCCTTGAATAGGGGCAGCTGTTGCACCCTAAAATTTGCTCAACCTTATTCACTTGGTTTATGTTTCAATATCATTAGCATTTGCATATAGAGTCATGTACATAGTCTAATCATCTGCATAGCATAGCATAGCAAGTCATCCAACAGGGGACCAATCATCATTCTTATCTCTATGAGCCTATCAAGAGGTTATTGTTCAAACTCAAGCACATCCAAGCCATCAGAAGAGAAATTGGAATCTACGAAGTCAATGGATCAAGCAAGCAATCTATCTCCTATCTGAGGGTATCTAGGGATCATCAAAGGAATTGTGAGCTGTGGGCTGAGCATGGAGAGTATGTGGGCATCATAGAGGACTTAGAAAGTAATTTGGAGAAGGAGACAAGTCATTGATGTGATCACAAGTATTGCAGTTGAAGACAGTCAACTAGGGTTTCATCTGGGGTCAACTCTAAGTCAACTGACTGATTGAAAGACATTAAGGGCTATTGGAAAGATGGGGGGTTAATCATTTGACATGTAGAGAAGGATGTGATGTTATGTCAAGAAGAATTCAAGAGAAATCAAGGAGAAGAGGAGTTTTTAAATTAGGGTTTCTGTGTAAAATCCCCTAATTTGGGTCGAATTTCCAAGCAAGATAAGTCAAAATGAAAGCTTCAAATGGATCCTTGGCCAACATGAAACTTGTAGAGGATCTCAAGACCTTTAATTTTAGTGGTGGAAGACATCAAGGAGATTTATAGAACTCAAGTTATGGTCCTTGCAAGTTACAGGTCATCTAAGGTATCTGAAATTTTGTCTGTGAAAGTGACTTGACTTCCAAGCAATTTTTACCCCTCAAGGAGATTTCAAATGAATTTCTGGTCAACATAAGAGTTGTTCCGCATTGTCTTAGCTTTCTAGAATGGTATAGTATGCCTTCATATGATTTGTGGAACTCTACTTATGGTCTTGGCAAGCAAAGGGTATTTTGGTCATTTGAGAATTACAGGTCATTTCAAGCCTATGCCCAAAACTCATACAAGGAAGCTTCAAATGGAAAACTTTACAACATCAAACTTGTTCCAAAGGACATTTTGAGTCTAGAAAAGTGACCATGAGAGATTGGAAAGATTCATAGCACAAGGTTTCAAAATTGTTGGATTTAATGAATAAAAATGACTTAAAAATGAGATTTTTCATATTTTGGCCAAATGAGGTGAAATTATAGGTCATTTTGAATGGAAAGATCATTTTGAGAACATTGGCTAAAGTAGAATTTTGAGCTTGGTTCACATTTTGGGAGTTATTCAAGGTTACTTATCATGGAAGAAACATAAGCCAAATCCAAGGGAAATCACACATGGGAAGTTTCTCCAAGTTTCTAGGAGGTTCTAGTGACATGTATATATTGAATGGAGAAGGTTCATGCAAGGGTTGGTGATCACATTTGCTCTTAATCACAAGTTTCACACACTTTCTTCAAATTGCAAAATCAATTCAAACACTCTCAAACTTTCACCAATTTACACCATTCTTGATCTGTTCTTCATCATCATCATCCAAGGATCAGAATTCACACATGCATTTGGTAAATTGAAGGAGGATTCGTGCCATTCATCATCATCATTCAAAGTGCAAGAATCTTGGAATTGGGAGATTCAAAGCCTTGGAGCTTCATTGGTTGCATACAGAACTCATCACCAAGTTCATTGATAAGTTTGCACTCACTTCAAGCCTTGGATCAAGAGGATTTGATACCTGTTTTCATCAATTACACCAGGTATGTTTCTCATTTGAATTGCATGTGTAGGTGAGAATTATTAGGTTTTGTTAGCATAGAAAGGTTAAGGTAGGATAGAGGATTGAATTTGGTGAGTTTGGAGAGCTTTCATGGAGTTTGCCATAGGTGCACCATAACTGTTGAAGCTTGTAACCATTAGGATATTGCACGAAAATCTTGATGGAATAGCATGTTATGATCAGCATGAGTTGTAGATGAGTTTAGGACAAGAATTGGTGAGCTTTGGATAAGTGGATGACAGGTATCCATGGTGGATCAGGACTGTTATATCTATCGAATTGGTCTATTGAGTGAGTGTTAGGGATAGTTATGGTTATGGCTGTGTAGAGGAGAGTTTCTAGAGAAACTTTGCTCTTTGGATCGAAGGCATCCATGGAGAGATGAGAGAGGACAGAGCGATGGAAGGTGCTTTCATGGCTAGGGTTTCAGAGTTAGGGTTTGGCTCAAGGTTGAAGACGACTTGCAGGTCGTTCGATCAATCATTGACATTTGACTTGGAACTCAATCCCACGGCCACGATTGAATGGAAGAAACGGAGGGAAATTCAAACCATGAAACGCCCCGTTTCATTTAAGTTTGCTGACTGGGCTCAAATTCTGGTTGCTAATCACACCCCCGTTCTCAAGCCCAATATCAAATGAACTGGAAAAATGACTATTTACACCGTTTTCGTTTTTTAATTTTTTGCTGACTTTCTGAATGCTTCCTGGGCCTGGCGCATATTACTACTAACACCCCCACTGCCTGGCCCAGTTCTCTTTTTAACTGATTTCATTTACTCACTACACCCCTTTCATATTATTTCCTTTCATTTTATTTCAAAAAATTAAATCTTCAAAAAATCATAATAAATCAAAAAATGCATATTTTCCATTGGTTCTTTTTGCATTATTTTCTTAACTTGGTCAAGAAAATTATCATCCAAAAAAATTAATAGTTCCTTTTATTTTCATATTTTTGGCATATTTTCCTTTTAATTAGGTATAAATAATATTTTGTTTAGTACATGAATTTGTTAATTTTTGTTCTAATAGTTGCTTTAATATTTTTAATCCATTCTTTTTAGGTTGGTTAGTAGACATTGTCAGCTTGTATATGCAATTTAGTTCCCATTTTAGGACTTAATTTTAGGTGTTTAGTTTAGGTGTGAACAACATGAACAGAATTAGGGTTTAGGTGATGACTTAGGAGAATTGAATCATTTCCCTTAGGACTTAGAGATTGAGTATTTTAGATATGGGACTATAGGGACTATGGGTAGTTATTAGATCCCTTAGAAATCACTAGGATTCCCCTACTGCTATTAGTATATTACTGTCTATATTTGATTGATTGGTGTGGTGTGCCCTCTGGGGATTATTGTTGTCTGTATGGGTATTGGGATTGCTTGGGGATTGGGAGAGCTGAAGACTTGTGATGATGAAGCCATTGGAGATCCAGAGCTTGAAGACCAACTTCCAGAGTTGATGAGGAGAGTCCTTTGCTGGCAGCTGTTGAGGAGTATAGGGTTTAGGAGCTAGGCAGAGCTCTAGAGTAGTAAACTTGATTCTCAAACATGGAAGGCCTTGACTGCCTCCATTCTTCTCTGTGATGCAGAGTCTCTCTAAGACACTCACCCCCTTCCTTTGGAAGGCTTGGTGCTACTGTCTAAGGGATAGAACTCTTGAGAGAAAATGTCTTATGTGTTAGTAGCAGTTGGTTTGCCACCCTTGGTGGTCAACTAAGTGCTTAACACCCAATTCACTCTTGTGATTGATCCCTCTGCCTGGAGGTTAGGACTTGAAGAAAAGCCATTGTATACTGAAGATTGATGACAAAGACCCTGCTTGAAGGCTGTGGAGATGGGGATTGATGCTGGCTGAAGCTTATAGCTGTCTGGAGATGACTTGAAGATAGGTGTTGATGCAGAGCTGCTGATGCTGTTTATCTTTTGCTGTATTTCATTTCTGATGTATTGCTTGGTTTTCTGGACTATATTGTTTGTTGTTTAACCTATTGGGTTGAAAGTGAAGTCTGTTCACTTTTGCCTATTGTTTTCTAGGTTCGAGGTTGAGTGGGACTCCCTTGCCTCGCTTGTATTGCTGCATTCATGCATTTTACCGCTTTACTGTATATATCTGCTATTGTTTCTGTTTCCGTCTATTCCCTTAGGACCTCTGTTTCTCTCTGCACAAGAGAGGAGCATGATAGACATTAGGTCTTAACCCATGCATGATAACACTAGGTTAGTTTGGTTCCCTTCGCAACCATAGGTTAGAGTTCTGTCTCTTCTTTCTCAAAACAAACAGAAAAACACAATAAGATTTCAAACACAATAAAAGACATTTCTTCCGTAAAAGAATGTGAACTCATCAAAACGTCATTTTTGTCCGCTTGGACTGTTAATCAGAAAAACCTTTTTCAGAAGGAATAAAATCAATCAAGACAGACTTGTGTCGTACGTGGCCCGAACTACGTTTGCTCTGATCTTCCATGCAGTGTGGAAGTACGTAGGCATAGGATGCGATATCCTAGCAAGCAACCTTCCCCTCCTTTCCCGTAGGTAGGCGAACTACGTTGACTCTGATTTCTCGTTCCAGACGAGAATACGTAGGCATAAAGTGCGATACTTTGCCGAGTCATTTTCATTTTATTTTTCTTTTAACCCTTGACCTGTAAAGTAGATAGAATAACAATCCATACCCGAAAACAAGCGTGGATCCCGTCGAGTACGACGGACGTGAGGGGTGCTAATACGTTCCCCTTGCGTAACCGACTCCCGAATCCAGGTTTTGGTTGCGACGACCATACCTTTCCCGTGTTGTGCGAGGTTTACTCTGAGCGTTTCCTTTCCCTCCCGTGGGATAAATAACGCACGGTGGCGACTCTTCTGTTCAGTCGGCGCCGATTTTCGCAGTAGCGACACCTGCATCAAAAGTTGAAATATATGGTGGGAGACAGCGTGGTCACTGTATGCGGAGAAGAAGACATCCTGGTCAGCCATCTGTCATCATTTAAATATGTGGAGGTTGACGGAGAGATCCACGAAACACCCTGCCAGGCATTTGAAGGGTTGCGCATCAAGGACAAAGGTCCCGGGCCGAGTAAGGTGTCAGAGGTAGCCGTCTCGTCGTATAAAGAAGCTCAAGCTCTAGTAGAGACTGGTGAGACCAAGGGCTGGGGCAAAGTGCTGGATATTCCTGTTAAGATGGACCGGTTCGGGCTGGGATACCAACCGTCGTCATCAACACCTGCTGTGGGGGCACCCCGTTTCAAAGGACCAATAACCATCACTGCTGGTGGAGTATGTCATGAGACCATCAATGCTGCTTCGGAGTCTGACGAAGGAGACAGCGATTGCGATATGGACGCCTGGATTCAGCCGAGCGCGCCAGGACAGGGCTTGTGCAACTGGTCTATTCAGGAGCTTGTTCCTGTGACTCTTAAACCGTAATGCTTTGTTTTATTAATTGTTGAACAATCTGGTGTCTTGTCCGGGGCATCAGGATTTGCTTAGGGCTGTGCTGTTATGAACATTGCGTGTTTATCATTAAATAAAAAGCGTTTTTCATGTGCAAATATTGCGCTCTCTGTTTTTCTTGTTTTGTATTTTTCAATAAAATGGCAACTTGGTGATTCGCTTTATACGCATTTTGAAGCACTTAACCATTCCTTTTTGCAGGATAACATTTTCAGGTGACATCCTTGAACCACCTATGACTCGTCCCGACTTTGAGCACCCGGTATTTCAGGCTGAAGAAGAGATTGTCGAAGATAGTGACGTTCCTGAGGAATTATCTTGGTTGGTGAAGCAAGAAGAACGTGTCATTCTGCCTCACGAAGAGGTCATCGAAATTATCAACCTGGGGTCGGAAGGGGTTGAAAAGAATATTCGTATAGGAGCCGCGCTGCAGAGCGACATCAAGCGAAGACTGGTTGAAATGCTCAGAGAGTATAGTGATGTGTTCGCTTGGTCGTATGAAGACATGCCTGGGCTCGATACAGATATGGTTGTGCACCGTCTGCCGTTGAAAGAAGAATGCCCGCCGGTCAAACAAAAGCTTCGCAGAACTAGACCCGATATGGCAGTGAAGATTAAAGAGGAGGTTCAAAAACAGTGGGATGCTGGTTTCCTAGCTGTGACAAAATATCCCTCATGGGTCGCTAACATTGTACCAGTGCCAAAGAAAGACGGTATAGTGAGAATGTGCGTCGATTACCGCGATTTAAATAAAGCGAGCCCAAAGGACGATTTTCCGGTTCCTCATATCGATGTGCTAGTTGACAACACTGCTCAATACTCCGTATTCTCCTTCATGGATGGCTTCTCAGGCTATAATCAGATTAAAATGGCGCCAGAGGACATGGAGAAGACGACTTTCATAACGCCTTGGGGAACATTTTGTTATAAAGTGATGCCCTTCGGGTTGAAGAATGCTGGGGCAACGTATCAGCGTGCAATGACGACTCTTTTCCATGATATGATGCATAAGGAGATCGAAGTTTATGTTGACGATATGATTGCCAAATCCCAGACGGAGGAAGAGCATCTGGTGAATCTGCTGAAGTTATTTAAAAGGCTTAGGAACTTCAGGCTGAGACTGAACCCTAACAAGTGCACCTTCGGGGTGAGATCGGGTAAGCTGCTGGGGTTTATTGTAAGCGAAAGAGGAATAGAGGTTGATCCTGCTAAAATAAGAGCAATCCAAGAGATGCCGATGCCAAGAACAGAAAAAGAGGTGCGCGGGTTTTTAGGGAGGTTGAACTACATCGCCCGGTTCATATCTCACCTGACTGCTACGTGTGAACCATTATTCAAGCTGTTGAAGAAAGATCAAGCTGTAACATGGAACGAAAATTGTCAAAAGGCGTTCGACAAAATAAAGCAGTACTTGCAAGAGCCTCCTATTTTGATACCCCCAGTGGCAGGGAGACCCTTGATTATGTATTTGACAGTTCTTGAGGGAAGCATGGGTTGTGTTCTCGGTCAACACGACGAGACAGGAAGAAAAGAGCATGCGATCTATTACTTGAGTAAGAAGTTCACAGATTGTGAATCTCGATATTCAATGCTTGAAAAAACTTGTTGCGCGCTAGCCTGGGCCGCCAAGCGTTTAAGGCAATACATGCTGAATCATACAACCATGCTCATCTCGAAGATGGATCCTATCAAATATGTATTCGAAAAGCAGGCATTGTCAGGGAGAATTGCCCGTTGGCAGATGGTCTTGACTGAATACGACATCCAGTATGTCTCGCAAAAGGCTATAAAGGGAAGTGTACTGTCTGAGTACTTGGCGGAGCAGCCTATTGAAGATTACCAATCGATGAGGTTTGATTTTCCTGACGAGGATATCATGTACCTAAAGATGAAAGATTGCGAAGAGCTGTTGCCAGACGAAGGACCAGAGTTGGGTTCCAAATGGAAGATGGTCTTTGACGGAGCTGTAAACGCTTACGGTAGCGGAATAGGGGCAATCATCACTACTCCACACGGGTCGCACATCCCGTTTACTACTCGATTGACCTTTTCAGTTACCAATAATGAAGCCGAATACGAAGCTTGTATAATGGGGCTTGAAGAAGCCATTGATTTACGAATCAAAAATCTGGACGTATACGGAGACTCAGCTCTGGTGGTGAATCAAATCAAAGGGGAATGGGAGACACGTCAGCCCAACTTGATACATTACATGAATTATGCAAGGAGATTGTTGCCTTTCTTCGACAAGGTTGAATTGCATCATGTACCGAGGGCAGAAAATCAGATGGCTGACGCCCTGGCCACTTTGTCTTCCATGTACAAAGTCAACTTCTGGAACGAGGCTCCTAGAATTATTATCTCTCGGCTTGACAGACCAGCCTTCGTGTTTGCTATTGATGAAGCATCCGACGATAAACCGTGGTATTTTGATATCCTTAATTTCCTGAAGAACAAAGAGTATCCGGCTGGGGCATCCAGTCAAGATCAGAAGACTCTCAGGAGATTAGCGGGTAATTTCTATTTAAATCCGGATGGTGTCTTATACAGAAGAAACCATGATTTGGTGCTGTTCCGTTGCGTGGATGAAAAAGAGGCGAAGTTGCTCATGGAGGAAATACATGAAGGTACCTTTGGCACGCATGCTGGTGGGCATGCTATGACAAGGAAGCTGCTGCGGGCAGGTTATTTTTGGCTGACTATGGAAACTGATTGTTTCAAGTTTGCGAGGAAGTGCCACAAGTGCCAAATCTATGCTGATAAGATCCATGTGCCTCCGAGTCCTCTGAATGTGATGTCATCGCCATGGCCATTTTCGATGTGGGGAATCGATATGATTGGAAAGATCGAGCCGACAGCTTCTAATGGGCATCGGTTCATTCCAGTAGCAATCAATTATTTCACCAAGTGGGTAGAAGCGGCATCTTACGCAAATGTAACTAAGCAGGTGGTGGCCAGGTTCATCAAGAGAGATATCATTTGCAGATATGGAATCCCCGAGCGGATAATCACTGACAACGGTTCAAACCTGAATAACAAAATGATGAAGGAGCTCTGTCAGAATTTTAAGATCGAACATCACAACTCCTCCCTTTACCGACCCAAGATGAATGGCGCTGTCGAAGCGGCCAATAAGAATATAAAGAAGATTGTTCAGAAGATGGTGGTGACCTATAAGGATTGGCATGAGATGCTGCCTTTCGCTTTGCACGGTTATCGTACGACGGTACGCACATCAACCGGGGCAACCCCGTTCTCGCTGGTATACGGAATGGAAGCAGTACTACCACTGGAAGTTGAGATCCCTTCTCTGAGGGTATTGCAAGATGTTCAGCTAGATGAGGCAGAATGGGTGAAAGACAGGTTGAATCAACTGAGTTTAATGGATGAGAAGAGGCTAGCTTCTCTAGCATACGGTCATTTGTACCAGAGCCGAATGAAGAAAGCATATGATAAGAAGATACATCCTTGGAGCTTTCAGACGGGCGACCTGGTGCTGAAAAGGATTCTCCCGCCGCAAGCAGATCACAGGGGCAAGTGGACCCCCAACTACGAAGGGCCATACGTCGTCAGAAAAGTCTTTTCAGGAGGAGCTTTATTGTTGTCCACCATGGACGGTGAAGACTTTACGTCGCCTGTGAATTCGGACGCAGTTAAAAAATACTTTGCTTGAAATTGACCCGCTGGACAAAAAAAAGAGAGTCCAGGCAAAAATGGGGCATCCTGGCGAACCAAAAACATAATGAAAGGTTCGGGCAAAAGTTTGGGATAAAATGAAAAAATGTACACCCGCGAAGTTGAAAACCTACACTGGGCGGCTTCGGCAAAAAAGGGTATCCCGGTGAACTGAAAACCCGTAAAGGGCGGTTCACGCAAAAGTTAAGGATTTGAAAAAGCAAATGACTGCGGTCCGAATGTGATATTGCATTGAGCATTGGTGCGGGAGAACATACTCGAGGGGTCGATTATCAGATACAATCTCTTCGGAAGTGTGGATACCGGGAAAGCATTAGAGTCGGGCGAGTCATAGGAGGATCAGATCGTGATGTTCATCTGCATCCCATTGCCGACATGTGTACAAATTTAATTTGTCAATATATTTATGCTTCTTGTGCATACTTGTATATTTGTTGTGCGTAGCTTCCTCTTTTCAGGAGTTACATCCCGTGTACAAAACTCCGCCCATTCAGGGGCCCAATCAATAAAATATGTTATTCAGTATTTGATGCTGGTTCTTTACTGTTTTGTGCACGATAAAACGCCTAGGTTTCATGAAACTAGCATGTGTATAACATCACTGGCCCTTGCCAATAATTGTTAAAACTTTGAATTAACTGAAAATGATGTCACTAACCTGAATAGATTTGGTTGCATAGACTTGTCTTGTCTTGTTTGTGTTGTCGCAGGGTTCGTAGCCGTATGAAATGGACGATCAAAAGATTGCAGTATGGATCAAAAGCTCGTAATAGAAGACTAGATCCCCACGCAGGTCGCGTTCCCAAGATAACAATATTCCTTACTGAAGAAGGGTCAAATCCCCCAGCTAGTCGTCGCTTATTCCAAAGGGGATTCTCCAGCAAAGTCATTTATCCTCAGCAAAGTTTGACAATTCCAAAATTGAAGGCTGTATTCAGACAGTGTGGTGTCCCCCAGAAGGATTCCTTTATCTCAAGCAGAGTGGTTTAGCCGTAGAAGATTAATATTTGTGAGCTGTATTCAGGCAGTTTACCTTTCCCCGCAGGGTCATTTACTCTCCCCCAGCGGAGTCAGTTGATCTTCCCCAAGAGAATCGCCCCATCCCCAGTGGAGTTCTCTTTTCAGCAAGTATTTTCATTCCTCTCAGTGGAATTCGAAGATTAAGACTCTCCCCGGCAGAGTTGGTGTGGCGCATTGGCATTTATTTTGTCGGAATACCGTGTGATATCCGTTCACTCTCCAGCAGAAGTCCAATCATACCAGGCGCATCTGCTATTCTCCAGCAGAGTTATATTCCCCAGCAGGGTATTACTTCAATGAGGTGCTTGGTTTAAATTCCCAATTTCCCAGCGGAGTTGATCCCACTCTTCCAGCATTTATTTTGCTGGAACAATTTTGTAGCACCAGGCTATCCCCAGCGGAGTTGGCAGTATCTTCAGCATTTATTTTGCTGAAGCAGTTTCTGTATCCCAGCAGTTCGAGTCTGCATTTGCATTGGCATATAGTGTCATATTTGCATCTACCAAATAAAAACGCGTAGCATTTCCATGTCGAATGGAGCATTGCATCATTGTCAAACATATGCGTTTTGAAACATGAACCAGGGTGGCTAACCGTTTGTTTCAAGTATTGTTATCTTGCAGGTGGAAGGAGCTCTTGCTCAAATGAATTACTAAACATTCGAGGTCTCGACGTGAGACATTCAACGAAAGTGTCAGCTGTGGCATTATTCCCCACAAAGTTATCCTGATGAGGTTCTCTTTGCCTCCGAGCAGAGTTATTTGTGTAAATTTCTCTTGTTTTCCCCGCTAGAGTTACCAGGATGAATATCTCCGTGTCCCCGAGCAGAGTTATTTGTCATCAAAGGGTTTCATGAATCAGAATGTCAGAGGCTGCCGCCGGTTATCAGAACAGGCGTCCGGTAGTTTGGTTTCCAAATATCCTCAGTAGAGTCCGCCTCAAAGTCGCTGTCACGTCAGTGCTAAGAAGTTTGTGGGTCGGGGCCAATGAAAAATGAGTCCTAACATGGACAAATTTATTGACGGGTTAGAGAAGTGGGTGTCCTAACGCGGACAGTTTTATTTCCTCAAGGTGACGAGGTATGCTAGTCCTAACGTGGACAGATTGGGTTCCTCCGTATTGATTGAATGTGAAGTCATAACGTTGACAGAATTGATTACTCCTTGTGTGGGTGTCCTGACGTGGACCATTTATTTCCAGCAGATACCTTTCTTCGTAATGGTGAGATGTGCGTCCTGACGTGGACTAGTTTATAGTTTTTTCGTGATGACAAGAGGCGAGAGTCCTGACGTGGACAAATTTATCCTTCTTCGTGTTGTTGGTGAAGTGTGTGCCCTGACGTGGACAAGTTTTATTTCCTCAGCGGGTCGAATGTGTAAGTCCTAACGTGGACAAATCAAGACGAAATGTGAGTCCTGACGTGGACAAGTTTATTCCTTACGCGGAAAGAGAAGTTTTAGTTCCTTACGTGGAAAGAGGTGTTCCTTACGTGGAAAGATGGGAGTCCTTACGTGGACAGATCAGGAAGATTGAGTCCTTACGTGGACATATCAAGTTGGATTCCTTACGTGGAAGGATTGTGATGCCTTACGTGGAAAGAAGATGGTTTCCTTACGTGGAAAGAAGATTGATTCCTTACGTGGAAAGATAAGATCGGTTCCTTACGTGGAAAGATGGCATTCCTTACGTGGAAAGACGATGTATTCCTTACGTGGAAAGTTTAGTCCTGACGTGGACAGATTCAGAAAAGAAGTTGGTTTCCTTACGTGGAAAGATGTGATTCCTTATGTGGAAAAACGATGTGTTCCTTACGTGGAAGAGTTCAGTCCTGACGTGGACAGATGCAGAAGAGATGATTCCTCACGTGGACGGTGTTATTCCAAACGTGGAAGAGTTTATTCCTAACATGGACGATGTATTGCAGACGAGTCATCCCCAGCGAAGTCGCCGATATTTTTCTGGGTTGACAGTAGGTGGAGTCCTAACGTGGACAAGTTTAGTTGAGTTTTTCGAGGATAGAATATTTTTCAGGCTGATGAAAATGATCCCCAGCACGAGATCAGTGGGTTGCCGTAACCGTCAGATTCAGTTGATGAATGTCGTTCCCCAAGCAGTGGTGCAGTTTATTTCTGCGGTTGGCAAATTTCCGGGTTCTTAGTATTCAACCGTCTCGTACCGCGAATGTTTGAAGGCTGTTCGCTCTTCACCCAATCGGGTCCAAGTCGCTTGAATAGGGGCAGTTGTTGCACCCTAAAATTTGCTCAACCTAATTCATTTGGTTTATGTTTCAATAACATTAGCATTTGCATATAGAGTCATGTACATAGCCTAACCATCTGCATAGCATAGCATAGCAAATCATCCAACAGGGACCAAGAATTATTCTCATCTCTGTGAGCCTATCAAGAGGTTATTATTCAAATTCAAGCTCATTCAAGTCATCAGAAAGAAGTTGAAAGCTGGGAAGTCAATGGATCAAGCAGTGCATCTAGCTCCTATCTGAGGGTATCTGAAGATCATCAAAGAAATTGTGAGCTGTGGGCTGAGCATGGAGAGTATCTAGACATCATAGAGGACTTAGAAATTCATTTGAAGAAGGAGACAAGTCATTGATATAATCACAAGAGATGCAGTTGAAGACAGTCAACTAGGGTTTCATTTGGGTCAACTCTAGGTCAACTCTAGGTCAATTGGCTGATTGAAAGGCATTGAGGTCTATTGGAGAGATGTGGGATTCATCATTTGACATATGGATAAGGATATGGTGATGTGCTAAGAATAAATCAAGAGAAATCAAGGAGAAGAGGAGTTTCTAAATTAGGGTTTCTGTGTAAAATCCCCTAGTTTAGGTCAAATTTCCAAGCAAGATAAGTCACAATGCAAGCTTCAAATGGATCCTTGGTCAACATGAAACTTGTAGAGGATATCAATACCTTTAATTTGAGTGGTGGAAGACATCAAGGAGATTTATAGAACTCAAGTTATGGTCCTTGCAAGTTACAGGTCATCTGAGGTATCTGAAATTTTGTCTGTGAAAGTTACTTGTCTTCCAAGCAACTTTTACCCCTCAAGGAGATTTCAAATGAATTTATGGTCAACATAAGAGTTGTTCCTCATTGGCTTAGATTTCTAGAATGGTATGGTATGCCTTCATATGATGTTTGGAACTCTACTTATGGTCTTGGCAAGCAAAGGGTATTTTGGTCATCTGAGAATTACAGGTCATTTCAAGCCTATGCCTAAAACTCATACAAGGAAGCTTCAAATGGAAAACTTTAAAACATCAAACTTGCTCCAAATGACATTTTGAGTCTATAAAAGTGACCATGAAAGATTGGAAAGGCTCATAGCTCAAGGTTTCAAAATTGGTGAATTTAATGAATGAAAAATGACCTAAAATTGAGATTTTTCATATTTTGGCCAAATGGGGTGAAATTATAGGTCATTTTTATTGGAAAAAATGTTTTAAGAACATTGGCAAAAGTATAATTTTGAGTTTGGTTCAAGAATTGAAAGTTATGCATGGTTACTTACAAAAGAGGTTACATAATCCAAATCCAAGGGAAAGTGTGCATGGGAAGGTTCTACAAACTTCTAGGGCTTTCTATTCTCATCTATATATTGCATTAAGAGACTCCATGCCATGGTTGGTGAATCACTTTTTTCAAAACACAAGTTATAGACAATTCTTCCATTTTTGCAAAATCAATTCAAACTCCATCAAATCTTCACCAATTTCCATTTTTCTTGATTTGATCATCATCAATATCACTCATAGATCAAAATTCACACAAGAATTGGGTAGAATTGGAGAGGGATCGTGCCATACAAGTTCCATCATCCAAGGTGCAAGAAAGTTGGAATTGCTAGATTGAAGAGGTTTGAGCCAGAATTTTTGCATACAGAACTCAAGAGCAAGTTCACTGATCAGTTTCCCATCATTGCAAGTATTGGATCAAGAGAATTCCATAGCTGTTTTCATCATCACACCAGGTAGGTTTCCTCTTCGATTTGACTATTTTAGTTATAATCATAGTGTTTTGTTAGCATAGAATGGTTAAGATAGGTTAGATGATGGATTGTGCAAAGTTTGGAGAAGTTTCATGAAGGTTGATCATGGTGTACCAAAACTGTTGGAGCTTATAACTCATGGAATATGGCACGATAATCCTCATTAATTAGTTTAGAATAATCAGCATGAAATGTAGATTAGGCTAGGGTAAAGATTGGCAAGAATTGAGGTGGTTGCTGACAGGTGAAAATGGTGGAACCGAGTTATTGCACCTATCGGGTTCACTTATTGGTTGAGTTTTAGAGGAAGTTATTGTTATGGTTGTGTAGAGGGGAAGAAATAGAGCAACTTTGCTCTTTGCATATTTCGTTTTCATGGAGAATTGAGGTTGCATGATGAGGTGGAATTCTGGTTGAGGCAAGCTTCGCGCAGGGCTCTAATGGTTGAAACCCTAATCAATTGGAGACGATGATGCATGGCCGTAGGATCTGGTGTTTGACTTGGACTTGAGAGTTGATTGTATGGCCACGATTTAAATGAAATACGGAGGGAAATTGGAACACAGAAACGCACCGTTTCACTTATTTTTTTTCTGACTGGGCTCAATAATTGTTGCTAATGCCACCCCCGTTCGCAGGCCCAAACCAATGTTAACTGGAAATATTGCTTTCTACACCGTTTCTTGCTTTTTAATTTTTGTTATTATTTTCTGTTTGATTGGGCCCAAACGCGCTTGCTATGCGCGCCCCCCAGTCCGGGCCCATCTCATTCTTTTAACTGATTCCAATTAAATTCTGCACCCCTTTCCATTTAATTCACATTTTATTTCTTCCATTTTTCTTAATTCTTTGAAAATTCATAAAAAATTGGAAAATGCATGATTTTAATTGGTTCTTTTTGCATATTGTTCATATTTGTGTCAAGAAAATTATCACATAAAAAAATTAATATTTCATTTTATTTTCATATTTTTGGCATATTTTTCTTTTAAATAGGTGTAAATAATGTTTAATTTGATACATGAATTTGGTGATTTTAGTTTGATTAAATGCTTTAACATTTTTAATCCATTCTTTTTAGGTTGATTAGCTTAGACCTTTATCTTGTATATACAATTTAATTCATGATTTTAGGATTTAATTTTAGGTGATTTGTTTAGGTGTGAATAACATGATCAAAACTAGGGTTTAGGAGATAACATAGGTGAATTAGTTCACTTCCCTTAGGAGTTGTAGATTGAATTTTTGGGGTATGGGACTATAGGGATTATGGGTAGTCAATAGATCCCTTAGAAAATATTAGGATTCCCCTACTGCTATTAGTACTGTCTGTATTTGCTTGACTGTGTGGTGTGCCCTCTTTAGGGTTTATTATTTTGTCTGTGTGGGGTATTGGGATTGCTTTGGGGATTGGGAGAGCTGAAGACTTGTGGTGTTGAAGGCCATTGGAGATCCAGAGATTGAAGACCAACTTCCAGAGTTGATGGAGAGATCCTTTGCTGGCAGCTGTTGAGGAGCATAGGGTTAAGAGCTAGGCAGAGCTCTAGAGTAGAGAATTTGATTTACAAACATGGAAGGCCTTGTCTGCCTCCATTCTTTCTCTATGATTCAAAGTCTCTTTCAAATATCCACCTCCTTCCTTTGGAAGGATCAGTGAATGTATTTGAAAGATAGAACTTTTGAGAGAAACCTGTCTGTATAATGTTAACAGTTAATGAGCCACCCTTGGTAGGCAGTTTACTGTTTAACATTCATTTCATCTTGTTGACTGATATTCCCCTTGGAGATTGAGACTTGAAGAAAAGCCATTGCAGATGGAAGACTGGTAATCAAGACCTTGCTGGAAGGCTGTGGAGATGGAGATTGATGCTTGCTTGAAGCTTGTAGCTGATTGATGATGACTTGAAGCCAGATGTTGATGCAGAGCTGTTGTGGCTGTTTATTTTTGCTGTTTATATTTCCTGATGTATTGTTTGGTTTTCCCTGACTGTATTGTTTGCTGTTTAACCTGTTGGGTTGAAAGTGAATTCTGTTCACTTTTGCCTATTGTTTTCTAGGTTCGAGGTTGAGTGGGACTCCCTTGCCTCGCTTGTATTGTTGCATCCATGCATTTTACTGCTTCTGTATATATATGCTATTGTTTCTGTTTCCGTTTATCCCTTAGGATCTCTATTTCTCTCTGTGCAAGAGAGTAACATGATAGACATTAGGTCTTAACCCATGCATGATAACACTAGGTTAGTTTGATTCCCTTCGCAACCATAGGTTAGAGTTCTGTCTCTTCTTTCTCAAAACAACAGAAAAACACAATAAATATTTCAAACACAATAAAAGACACTTCTTCCGTAAAAGAATGTGAACTCATCAAAACGTCATTTTTGTCCGCTTGGACTGTTAATCAGAAAACCTTTTTCAGAAGGAATAAAAACAATCAAAACAGACTTGTGTCGTACGTGGCCCGAACTACGTTTGCTCTGATCTTCCATGCTGTGTGGAAGTACGTAGGCATAGGATGCGATATCCTAGCGAGCAATCTTCCCCTCCTTTCTCGTAGGTAGGCGAACTACGTTGACTCTGATTTCTCGTTCCAGACGGGAATACGTAGGCATAAAGTGCGATACTTTGCCGAGTCAGTTTCTTTTCTTTTAACCCCAGACCTGTAGTTTAGATAGAAATAACAATCCATACCAGAAAACAAGCATGGATCCCGTCGAGTACGACGGACGTGAGGGGTGCTAATACCTTCCCCTTGCGTAACCGACTCCCGAATCCAGGATTTGGTTGCGATGACCATTCCTTTCCCCGTTTTGCGGTAGGTTTACCTCGAGCGTTTCCTTTCCCCTCCGTTGGGATAAATAACGCACGGTGGCGACTCTTCTGTTCAGCCGGCGCCGATTTTCGCAGTAGCGACACCGTTGTTGATCATTCTTGAAATTGTTGGTTGCATCATGTGAAACGTTTCCGTTTCGTATACTTTTCAAGCTCCGCTGCTGCCGGATTGAGCTCCGACATCACGGGGAAAGTGATGGCATTGAGAGCTTAAACGTGAAGCTTCATGAGGAAGATGTTGATTCTGTTTGTTTTTCTTTCTTTTTTTTCCTTTCCAATTATTTTTTTTGTTTCAATTTTTTTATTTTTTATTATTTCTCTTAAGAACTGGGCCGTGTGGGCCTTTCCACTTTTCTTTTGTTATTAATTTGTGTTTTAAATAATATTCTTGAAAAAGAAAAACTCTTAAAAAATTATTTAAAAATAGTTTAATTTTTAATTAATTGTTGGTTGTTTTGGATCTTGAATTTTGATAAGATTTCATCAATATCAATGGACTTCGGGTGTCGATTTTATCCACCAAGAGAGGTGATTGATATTGATTATGATTTAATCGATTTAAGATTCAAATTGAGGTTTCTTTTCATTTTAGTTCTTATTCTTCTTCTTTTTCTTTTGATCGATGAAATCTATGGATCATAGATTGTTGATTATCAAGGTTGTTTAATCTTCATTATTTCAAATCTATGGACGAATAATCATTGAGATAATTCTCTGTACTTTGGAATAGTGATAGATTACTTTTGATTAATTGATGAAAAATCTTGATTATGATGCGATCACTACCTCTTTTCTTTTTGTGTGGCATGTTTTAGGAGAGTGATTTACATATCACTTCTCTAACATGTGTTAACACTAACATTATTATTAACCGGCCTCAGATAGTCGTGGTTTCTACATAAACCCGATTACGATTGCTTAACATAGCTCTAAAGTGTCCCGTAATCGGAAAATGATCATTCGTGGCTCAAACTTATGTTTGAAAGTCCAAGTATGGTTAGTTGCTTGTCTTAAGTCCACTACCTATGAAACTCATTGTTAGGAGGCTTTGATTCTATCAATCCTCTAATGAATTTCATTAACCTTGGTCTAAAGTGCAAGAATTAATCATCATTGATCATATGTTCTAACCACTAATTACTAATTCACTAACAATATCCTTGTATAATTTTGTTTATATTCTCTTCTTACTCCTTATTTCTTTGCTTTTATGCTTCCATGTTATCATTTCATATCATATCTTTGTTTATGTTTATGTCATTTCTCTTTTGTCCACTTGGACCATACCTTGTTCAAAACAATAATAAAGGATAAAAAAAATCTCTTAAAAAACATGGTGCTATTAACTTTGTGGTTATGATCTTGGACTACTCTTAGACTTTGGACTTCATGGACCTTTGGACTTAGAATTAGGACTCTCATTCCTATGCTTGGAGTATTTTGGATCTTAGCCTTTATTTGGCTCGCTCATTAGCTTATGCTTTAAATCAGATGAAATTCTTTTTGCTTGCTATGGAGTGTGCTACAAGTCGGTTAGATCTTTCTTACCTCTAGCTCTTATTTTGGTTTCTAGGATAGTCACTTCATCTCCTCCCCTTCTTAAATTTTCAAAACTTTCTCCCTCTTTCAAAACCTTCTTGGTTTCAAACTTCAAAACCGCTTTCGGAATAAAACCTTGACTTTCGTCAAGTGATTTTCAAACTTTGTTCTTCTCAATAAAAATCAATCAATGTTAATCATGCTTTGACCAATTTCAAAAGACATAAAAAATACAAAAACTCATCAACTCTTTTTGTGCCTTTATGCACTTTTTCACTTTAAAACTTTTCATAAAGTTTAGACATGATTCATTTCTATAGTTGAGAAGTAATCCTCCTATTCCCCATGGTATTAAGACTTTGACATTTTCCACGTTGATGTTGAGTGATAGTCTTGTTGATAATCCAAGAAAATCCTCCATCTTTATGTGACGCAAATGTTGTCTTAATACTTGTGGGTGACTAGTCGCAGTTTTCTCCTTAAAATGACGACTTGTCTTTACATTTAAAATCAATCAAAACCAACAAATTGTTGTCATTTGTACTACGAACTACGAGGTTTTGATCCTATATTGCACTTTGTGGGTACGTAGGCATGAGGAGATAAGTCTCTCCAAACACAAAAATCTAAAAAATAATTCACTTCTCATCTCCCCAATCTCTTTTCAAACAAACCATTTTCAAACCAAAAAACGTAAATATTTCAAAGGGCTCCTATAGAGTACTATAGACGTTTTGGGTGCTAACACCTTCCCATTGCGTAACCAACCCCCTTACCCCGATCTCTGTTTCTTGTTCTTGTTTTAGAACTCTTTGGTTTTGCTCGCTCTTTTTCATTTCCTTTATTTGGATAAAATAAAAGTGCGGTGGCGACTCTTGTTTTTTGAGTTAAGTTAATTAATAGCTTACACTCACGATTTTTACCGCTACAAAGGACTACTTACAAAAGCCTCCTATCTTGATGCCTCCTGTTCATGGAAGACCGTTATTTATGTATCTCACTGTTCTTGAGAAGTCTATGGGTTGTGTACTTGGGCAAAACGATGAGACCGGACGAAAGGAACACGCAATATACTATCTAAGCAAGAAGTTTACTGATTGTGAGAACCGTTACTCACTGTTGGAGAAGACTTGTTGTGCGCTGGCATGGGCTGCTAGGCGTCTTAGGCAATATATGATGGGTCACACTACCTCGTTGATTTCGAAGATGGACCTAATAAAGTACATTTTCGAAAAGCCAGCTCAGACAGGGAGGCTTGCTCGTTGGCATATGTTGTTATCGGAATATGATATCCAATACATACCTCAGAAAGCTATCAAAGGAAGTATATTGTCAGATTATCTTGCAGACCAACCAGTCGAAGATTATGAGCCTCTTAAGTTTGACTTTCCAGACGAAGACATTATGTGGGTAAATGATTTCGAAGAGCCGGAGCCAGAGCCCGAGGATGGTCTCGAACCGGGTCTCTGGTGGAAGATGATGTTTGATGGTTCCTCCAATTACAGTGGGCATGGCATAGGCGTCGTTTTGATGAATCCAAAAGGTGGCTATACCCCATTTACAGCAAGGTTAGAGTTTGAATGCATGAACAATGTCACCGAATATGAAGCATGTATCCTTGATCTTGAAGCATCTATTGACCTCCGAATCAAGCTGCTAGAAGTGAGTGGAGATTCAGCGTTGGTTATCTATCAAGTGAAAGGTGAATGGGAAACCAAGAATGAGAAGCTAGTCCCTTACAAAGCCTACATTATGGAGTTGATTAAATACTTCGACGAGATCAAGTTCGAACATATTCCGAGGACTGAGAATCATATTGCTGACGCCTTATCCATGCTAGCATCCATGTGGAAGGTCAAATTTGTCAATGAAGCGCAACTCATTCGAATCGAGCATAGAATGGAACCCGCCCACTGCTTGTTGATTGAAGAAGATGAAGTTGATGAAAAGCCATGGTTTCATGACATCAAGAATTATTTGCTCACGCAAGAGTATCCAGCAGATGCTTCTTATCTTGACAAAAGGACTTTGAGAAGACTGGCATCCAAGTTCTTCATCAGCAATGACGTACTATACAAACGAAACCACGACATGGTTCTGCTTAGATGTGTTGATAGACATGAAGCGAACATGTAAATCCAGGTGATTCATGAAGGGACATTCGGAACTCATTCCAACGGCTATGCCATGTCCAAGAAACTCTTGAGGGCTGGATATTACTGGTTAGCTATGGAATCAGACTGCATTCGATACGCTAGGAAATGTCACAAGTGCCAGATTTATGCCGACAAAATGCATGTACCTCCGGCACCGTTGAACTTTTTGACTTCACCGTGGCCTTTCTCAATGTGGGGCATTGACATGATTGGGGCAATTGAGCCGAAAGCTTCTAACGGTCACCGGTTCATTCTAGTTGCTATTGATTACTTCACCAAATGGGTAGAAGCCGCGTCATATGCCAACGTGACCAAGCAAGTTGTTGCTCGATTCCTTAAGAGAGAGATCATCTGCCGCTACAGAATTCCGAGCCGAATCATAACCGACAATGGTACCAATCTGAATAACAAGACTATGAAGGAGTTGTGTGACCACTTCAAGATTGCGCACCACAATTTGTCACCCTACCGTTCTAAGATGAACAGAGCTGTTGAAGCCGCTAATAAAAACATAAAGAAGATCCTACAAAAGATGGTCAAGACCTACTAGGATTGGCATGAGATGTTACCGTACGCTTTGCATGGATACAAAACTACAGTCCGAACTTCAACCGGGGCAACCCCGTTCTCATTAGTATATGGAATGGACGCCGTCCTCCCCATTGAATATGAGCTACCTTACTTAAGGGTATTGAGGGAAGCCAATCTAGATGAAGACGAGTGGGTTCAAGATAGGTTGGACCAGCTGAATCTCATCGACGAGAAGCGTTTGACAGCTATGTGTCATGGTTAGCTATACCAGAAACGGATGAAGAGAGCCTTCGACAAAAAAGTCTGAATCCGTGAGTTTTAACAAGGAGAACTTGTACTCAAGAAGATCTTTCCAGTTCACAAAGACATGCGTGGGAAATGGATGCCTAATTACGACGGTCCGTTTGTTGTTAAGACAGTTTTCTCTGGAGGATCGCTAATTCTTACAACAATGGATGGAGAAGAGCTCGTATATCCTGTGAATTCCGATGCAGTCCGAAAATATTATGTCTAAAAAAAAGAATAAAAATAATAAAAAAGTAATAATGTGGCTCGCTAAGTTGAAAACCCGAAAGGGCAGCTTAGGCAAAAATGAGCGTCCCGGTGGATTGAAAACCCGAAAGGGCGGTCCAGGAAAAAGTTAGAGACAAAGGCATTTCACTGCATCGGACGACACCGAGCATTACAGACGCATTTACAGAAATTCATTTGCAAATCCCATCGCTCTCTTCAGAAGCAAGGTTGTGGGTAGTCTTAGTCATTATGGACAGTAGGTCGTTGGATTCAATAGAACCTTTCCCATATTGCCAATTTCAAGTTTGTAATTTCCCATGGAACTATGCCTTTAGCAAGTTACCATTCTTCAATAAAATTTACCTTTTGCTATTCAACCTCTCTGTGCACATTATCTCCATTTTTGTTATAAAATTTGCTTTTGTTAATAAAGGTTGACGTGAAAAGTATTTTCAAAAAAAAAAATTCTCGAAAATGCATTTGGAATTGAAAATCGCTTTGACTTATGGAAATCTGTGAAGGGTCTCCTCACGCCCTGGTAAGTCTCATTTGTTGCATAAGCATTTGTTCGTACCAGCATCTTCCCAGTGATAGTCCCTAGCGAGACTTTAAGCTGACAACACTTTTGGGATCCACCCGATAAATCCTCAGTGACTCTTAAGACTGCAGAGACATCTCTGGTATCCTCCAAGTGATATACAATCTTGAAGGCCCATTCTCAGTAGGATCACCTGTTCCTCAGTGGAATTGCCTTACTTTCCTCAGGAATATTCCCCAAGAGATTGCCATATTCTCCCCAAGAAGTCAAGATACTGTCCTCACGAATGTTTGTTGATTTCTCCCTAGTAAGTCCGATGAACTCTCCAGGGAAGTATGATATACTTTATCCCCAGTCGGACGTACCTTTTCCCCAGGAAGCCGAAGTATCATTCCCAGGAAGTTCCTATGCTATCTCCATGAAGTTGCCTAATTCCACATCTTCCCCACGAAGCGGATATTTATTTTATCCCCGAAAATATCTGATCCCAGGAGTTCTTTGGCTGATTATCATTCATGATAGCAATCCCTCACGTGAAGTCATGACATCGTATCCTCGTGCGTAGGTCACGGATCCCCAGTTGAAGTCGTGACATCGTACTCTCCAGTGAAGTCGTATCCTATCCCCATGTGGAAGCCATGACACTTTCTCCCCAGGGAAGTTATAACTTTGAATCTAGATTTGGTTATACCATCAACTATTCTTATACCTCGATAGAGATGCTGGTGCAGAGGTCCATGGGTATCCCTGTTGATATGTTTATTCCATCTCAGGTTCCCTTCTCTCGTCTATTTTGTCAGCATGTGCATGAACCTAAGCATTGCATACTCGTTGCATGACGTTTTCATATACATTTACATATGTAGTAGTATACACTGTGGCATGCGCATTAGCATCTAAATTGTTTTGCTATCCGTGTCATCCTTGTCGTTACCGCCGAGTAACTGGGTTTGTCTGCTCTCTCCAAGTAGATCGTCAGCCCTAAGCATAAAATACCTACATGTTTCCAGTTTCCCCACAGAGTTCAACCCTTATGGACGATGGTTATTTCCGTTACCTTTCCGCGTTAGGATAAGGTAGTCCCCATCCGAGTCTGTTTCCTCAATGGAGTTTTGTTTGTTAGTTCTTTCTAGTCCAATTCTAGATCGAATTTCAGTCATGTCGGTCGTCGAACCTACCTGGATATGCATTTATTTTGCGCTATCTTTCAAGAAAAGCATTTACAATCCTTTGCAGATATGCGACAGTTCTCGCTCGAGAAGCTTATCCCTACATTACACAACAGACAAGCAACAGTTCCCAGCCGAGGAGCTCATCACCTACATTACACTTTACGTTACACTCTACAATTGACCTTCTCGTACAAGAAGCTCATCACAACAACTTTCTTTATAATTTACATTACCTGTTACCACCTCTACAAGCAGTTCTCACTCGAGAAGCTTATCCGTGACATTCGTACAAATAAGCGGTAGTTCTCATCTGAGAAGCTTATCCTATCTTCATTATGACTCACAGTAAATGGCCATCTCTATCGAGCAGCTGGGCTTCCATTTTCCCTTTCATTTTGAAGTGCGGGGAGGTTTTTGAACTGAATCATATTCAGGAGAGCACAGATCTTGAGGCATGAAGAAGTTCGTTTACCCTTTAGTAAAAGAAGGACCGGAATCATATTCAGGAGAGCACAGATCCTAAAGTATGAAGAAGTTCGTTTACCCTTTAGTAAAAGAAGTAGCCGAATCATATTTGGGAGAGCACCGATCTCGAATTATGAAGACGTTTATTTTATCCTTTAGCAAAAGAAGAAACCAAATCATGTCCAGGGAGCACAGACTTGAGAGGTGAAGAAGTTTATATTATCAATCAATCTATTATCCATAGATAAGCAGCAGTCTCTTTATTTGAGAGCTTATCCAGTTTGGCATATAAGTCTCTTCCAACGATAAGTGGAAGTTCTTTCTCGAGAAAGCTTATTAGGGCGTTTCCTATTTAAGACCATTTATTTTGGCATACAGCCGGTTTTACCCTGTATATTTTCTACGGATTCCTAAATTCTGTTTGATCCTGTCACGAGGGAAAGTTTACAGAAGCTCAGATGTTATTCTTTGCTCAATGCTCCAGCATCTTGTTAATCGATCCTACAGTCGTGCAGATCCAGTTTTATTTTCTTACTCTAGAATATCAGCCGGTCACGCCTAAACCTGTTGAATAGTTACTCCTAGATTTTCCCTAGTGGAGGCTGTCTCATCGGTGCCATCTCCATTGAGGATCTCGCTCTTACCTTTCCTTTCTGAAGGTGAAAATTGGTCATGCTAGCACCAGTTGACCATCATCGTTAGAATTCCCCCAGGGTCGTGCTTTCCCCAGTGCGTCGTATTCCCCAGTGTGGTTCGTCGCGTCTTTCCCCGGTGTCGTCGTGTTGTCTGCATCTCTGCATTTACCATTCCATCATACGCACCATACTAAATTCATGGCATTGTCAGCATTATAGTTTATTTCCGTTTTGTCCATATCATTGCATATCACTACATCTAAGGGCAAAATTTTCGGTTATCTATATTTAAATCCCTCCCCCATGATTTCTCGAGCCTTCGTTGCTCAAATCATCCGGTGAAGCTATTTAAATAGGGGCAACTGTAATACCCCAAATTTTGCCCTAAGATTAGCCGTTTCATTTTACATTCCATTTCACTTTTGCATTGCATTTAACTAACCTAAGTGGCAGTCAGGGAATTTGGATAATTTGAATCTTATTGGTACAAATCAAGGCCGAGGGTATTAATGGGCGGAGTTTAAATTAATTCAAGTGGATAAGATGAACCGAAGGAAGGTGGTTTCCATTTTAAGTTAACTGGGCAAATTAGAAGCAGATGAGTTTCTTAGTATAGTTGTGATCAAAGTTAGTCAATTAAATTCATTTGAAAGGTTTTTCGGATGTATCTTCAACTGAAGAAGTTTATCCAATTGAGTGTATGGAAGGAGCTTAGTCGAGTTAATTTCTAATTGGTCGAGTTTATGCAGAAAGTTGAGCCGAATCGCATTTAATTTATTAAGGAAAATAGAATCTATTTATTCTATATGTTCTTATTACATTATACAAAATGGAACTACATTATACAAGGTTGGAAATAATATCCATTTCCTATTGATGTGCCTCGTTTGAAAGATCTGGGTGTCCGTGGGTTCATCATATTGAGTGAGCCTTATGAAATTACTGTTTTGCTCCACCATTAAAGGAGATATGCCGCGCTGTTGATGTCAATTCTGTAGTGGTGGTAACAGAGAAAGGTCTTGAAGGATACAACCCAAATTCTCAATCAATAACCACGGCAAGTGAAATATGGGCAGATTTGAGCGTTGTTTGTCGTGTGTGAGTTGTGGGAGAGGTCGCATTTGCAAGGATATCATGGCTTTGGCTGCGATATGGTACCAACCAGAAGATTTCTGCGGAAAAATTAAGCAGAGAAAGCAGTTGCTCCATAAAACGAGTCACTCGGGAAGAAGTAGTGTTGATATCCTCATGTACTGAAAATTAGTTAAGCTGCCTCTAAGTTTGATATGTTTCCATGGTCGTGCCCAATAATAAATCATGTATTTGGTACGGTTGAATCAATAACTCGTGTTTTCCCTGTATACCTTGCTACTTTTCTCATTTGAGTGTAAATGATGAATATCATACGAGTCATTCACTCCACCTGCTTCCTTATATTGTTCTCTAAGAATGGCAAGGTGTATTCAATAATACGGGCAATCGCGACTACAATTCCAAAGCGGTATCATTGTTAGAAAAATTTATGGTTGAATCAAAAGAGTCGTTTAATTGTAGACGGTACCTCATTGACGTTTCCTCGCAATTTCCCAACTTAAGGTTTCCGCTACTGAGCCTGTATCTGGCTTTATGGCCGATACAGGCAATACATTATCGAACCTTTACACTAGCTTGTTGTAATGTTGTTGAGGTTCGCGCCAAGACCAGTATTATCTTCGCCATTTTGTTAGAGCCGCCACCGTCCTCTAAACGACGGCAATTAGCCTGCAAAATTCGAGTACAATGTTAAAGTATTATGACTACATGGTAATGTCTCAAACACCAATAGAGAACCACATCAACAAATTCCATATCGGCAAAGCAGGTTCAAACCGCGCGCTGTGAAAACTGAACATCCAGCATCAGACAGGAGTTCGATAAGAGTGTTCAGTTCAAATTGTTTCTTAAATCTCAAGAGGGAACTTCCATTTGAGTATTGGGATTTACCTTTCAAAATTTCACAGTAAGAGCCTTTGAGGTTGTTGAGGCCACGTCTTTCCTGTTAGTCCAGAGCACCTCAAGTGATAGCAATCCATACAAGTGGAATGAGTAAGAAAGTCTTAATTTTTTTCAAAGTAGCAGTTGCATAGTGCAGAAAAGGGAAAAGCAAATACCTCAGTATGATGACAAACAGAGTGTGGAAAAAAGTGCAATGCATATTCGTCTATGTGCTTGCATAACTTCTGTGCATTAGAACCAAAATGCTCTTGGCATCTTTCTTCAGGAGAAGAACTTTGCAGAGCTGATCAGGTTCAATCTTAGAAGAAATTGTGCTTCCAGCGAGTTTAACGTGTTTCTCAAATCCCAAAATGCATTCCCTTGTGGACCACTGCCAAGACCAAATCAAAGCAGCAGGCAATCCCGCCGCATCTCTATTCCTAACCCTCAGCCATAAGGTTCGCAACAATAAAGTTAGCTCCGATTTTTTCTCCAAACAAGGTCAAACCCAAACCCTGAAAGATAGCATCAAAATCATCATAAGTAAATTGTAACTACAAATTGAATCCAGGCCCAACAATGACCAGTATAAAAGGATCCAAAAGAACCCTAAAGAGAGAGGGACTCTAACGAAGGAAAGCGGTGGTGGTACCAGTTGAGGGAGGGTCGGCGGATTTCCTCGAGTTTCATCGTCATCATCATCCGGTTGAAGAAATAAGAAGAGTGAGGAGAAACCGACCATCGAAGATTCAATCGGACTCCGGCGAACAGGGACCTCATCATCGTTCTCCATTGAGATCAACGGCGGAGGTCATTAACGTCAAAATATTGTTCCCGGTGCCAGAGGGTAAGTTTCACTTGGTTATTATCGCTCTGTCATTTCTTTTTCGCAGGTGGTGATAGGATTGAGGAAAGCCAACCAAAGGTATGTGGATCAGGCATTTGTGGCGGTGGGGACGACGAGATCTCCTGCATGCAAAGACCGTGAGAGTGCCGCCGGCGAGCAAAGGGGAAGGAGAAGAAGGCTTTGAAACCTGGGAATGACGGGTCAACGGAATCCACGTCCCCTTTTTGTTTTTCATTTTTATTTCTTCTTGTTTTATTTTGTGATTTTTTCTTTTGGTATTTAATTAATGTAGTATTTAATTAATTTAAGATTAGGATTATTAGTCAGTAATTAAGTTAGCAGCAAAATTAAAGCAATCTTAAATCAGTGACTTTCTTTTTATCAAAGCCTCCTTGAAACTGTTAAAGAAATTTTGAAAAATGTTTACCTTGTAATTTAAAACACCTTTTGCATCTTTATTACAATATATTTTTGTTACAATAAAATTAAAATCAATTCCCTTAATAAAATTAACACAGAATTTTTCTTAAAATAAAACCTTAAGATAAAAACATCTTCTTTGTTTAAATTAGAACATGTTTTAAATAAAAACATCATGTTAACATAATTTCTTCTTCAATTAACTTTTCTTTTAATAAGAATGCAAGAATGCAAGGTTTGTTTTAGCCGTTTCACTTTCGCCTAACCTTCGCTACTCGGTTTGTCTCGGATTATTAGTATTCATTGTTTGGTTTTTGTTCCATGGATGTAATTTACGCGAGGCCATGGTCGCGGTTTATTTTTGTTTTGCAGTTTTTTGGGAGTTTGTATTTTACGCGAGTGGTCGCGCTGCTTTCCTTTTCTGCTTGCTTTATTTTTCATATTTTTTATGTCTGCCATGTAATAGTTCTGTTGCCTGAATGTTTTTATCGTTATGTTCCATCCGAAGGAATTAGGATTAATAGTTTGACCGCCGAGTCAATAACCCTAGTTTCAACCGTTTCAAAACCCTAATAGCCTATGTGTTCCGCCGTGAACGAAAATACCCTTTACCCTAGCTTTTAGGTCAAAGAGTCGTCGTACTCTGTTTTAGGGTTTCCCGCCGTGGAATCCCTAATTTCAACCCTAATTTTAATTCAACATTTCTACGTAGAAATAAGAGTTTCAAAACTCCACGTAAGCGTGTCCTTAAGATACGTTTATTCCCGGTTGAAACCTTGACCATAGTCAAGAAGTTTGTAACCTCCCTTTAGAGGGGAACTACGATTACTCTGATTCCATTCCCTATCCAGGATATGTAGGCACAAGATGTGAATCTTACCGAGTAAACTTAGGACTAACCCTTAGGTCTTTAGGTCACTCTATCCCTTAGCTCAATATATATTAAAGCAGATAATGAATAAAAATAAAAAAGCATACAATAAACGAAAGGTTCCTGTAGAGTACTACAGAAGTTTAGGGTGCTAGTACCTTCCCTAAGCTTAACCAACCCCTTACCTAGGTCTCTCCCCGCATTGTGTTTACGATGCAAAAATAGGTTTTCCCTCTTTTGACCTTTTCCTTCGGATAAATCAAAAAGCGGTTGTGAGTTAAAAATTGTGATTCAAACTAATTAATAGTTTGATATCCTATTTCCACAGCAACACCGTTCAAGCATTTGGTCGATGAACGGTAAAGGAAAGTGATCCTTTCTAGTAGCTTGGTTTAGTCTCCTGTAATCGATACAAACTCTCCAGCTATTCTGCACTCTAGTGGGAACAAGTTCATTCTTTTCATTTTTGACAACCGTAAGTCCGGATTTCTTAGGTACAACCTGCACTGGGCTTACCCATTTACTGTCAGAGATAGGATAAAGGATACCTGCTTACAAGAGTTTGGTTACCTCTTTCTTCACGACATCAAGAATCAAGGGATTAAGCCTCCTTTGGGAATGCCTTACTGTTTTCGCACCATCCTCAAGTAAAATTCTATGCATACACATGGAAGGACTAATTCCTGGAAGGTCGGCTAATGTCCATCCGATTGCCTTCTTGTGCTTCTTCAAAACCTGCAAAAGCTTGTTTTCTTGATCGAAATCAAGGTTAGAAGAAATAATAACAGGGAGTTTTTCGTTACTCTCTAAGTAAGCATATTTCAGGTTCTCAGGGAGCTCTTTTAGCTCTAAGGACGGGGGCTGCTCGGTAGATGGGATGGTCGGGGCAACAAGAACATCAAGAGAATCAGCTGTAAAAATAGCTTTGTCGGTTATAGCTTCACCTGTAGGAAATATATTAGCCTGCAGGGCAGCATCAATCTCAGCGCACACAACACAAAGGTTAGTGTCAGTACAATCAGAAAATGAATAAACATCATCAAAATCAGAAAGAGACGGAAAATCGAGTGAAAATAATTCAGAACAAGTGTCCTCAACCAGCTCAGATATCAGTCCAATATGAAAAAGGGAATGCTCCTCCAATGGATGTTTCATGGCATCAAAAATGTTGAATTTTGCGACGATGTCACCAAACTCCATGGACATGCTCCCATCATCAACATCAATTTTCGTTTTTGCCGTTTTCATGAATGGTCTTCCTAAAATGATGTGGGCTTTGCTGGACTTTGTTTCTCCTTCCATATCAAATGTAAAAATCTGCAGGAAAAATCAAATCGTTAACTTGAACAAGGACATCCTCGATTATACCGGCAGGGCGAGTGTTGCTCTTGTTCGCCGACTGAATGATTAAACCTGTAGGCTGCAAAGGACCAAGACAAAGGTTATTATAAACAGAAGTAGGCATAAAATTAATGCTCGCTCCTAAATCAAGCATGCAATCATCAAATTTACTATTCCCGATGGTACAAGGAATAACAAAAGTTCCCGGGTCTTTGCACTTTTGTGGCAGGACCGGAGTAGTGAGGAGGGCTGAAACTTTGCCTGTAAATTTTTCAGATGAAGGCTTAGGCTGAATAAAGGAAGAAATATTTCTTCCTAAATTGACTCTTTCACTTCCCTTCATTCTCCTCTTGTTGGTGCACAAATCCTTCAGAAACTTAGCATACTTAGCAACCTGCTTAATCACATCAAGTAACTGAATGTTTACCGCAACTTTTCGAAAAACATCTAATATCTCTCTTTCTTTGTCTTCATCCTCAATTCTCTTATTTTTCAGAACTCTATGTGGGAAGGAGACTGGTGGTACATACTCTTTTTCTTTAATTTTTTCAGTTTCGACCACAACAGCATAAGGAGAAGGAGGTTCAGCAGACGGTTCAGAAGTAGGAAGTTCAGAAGTTACCTCAATGATTTTTTTTATTTTTTTCAGGGGCTGGTTCTGTAACTTTTCCGGATCTTAAAACGATGGCACTCACATTGGCATTAGGACCCTTTGGGTTGACAATTGTTTGGGCTGGAAGTTGGTTCGACCCTTGGGCTTGCATGTTATTCATTTGAGTAGCAAGTTGTCCCATCTGCATGTTCAAGTTCTAGATGCTAGCATCGGTTCTTTGTTGGAACTGAAGGTTATTGACGACCATTTGTTTAACAAGTTCCTCTAAAGAAGGTCCGGAAGGTGCAGGGGCAGCAACCGCTTGAGGTGGGTTAGGTTGTTGGCTGGTTTGTGGGTTTCCATATCGGAGGTTGGGATGGTTCCTCCAATTCGGGTGGTACTTATTAGTGGACAAGTCGGGAATGTTGTACCGGTTATGGTTGTTACTTTGGTTGTAAAGGGCTGCAACATAAGCTGGAGGTAATTCAGTAGGCTTATCGTCTTGCAAAATAAGACATGTATCAGTAGGATGATCAGAAGAGGTACAAATACCACATAACCTTGGTGGTGTTTGAAGTTGTTGGGTGGCTTGAGCCTTACCTACGATTATCATCTGCTGCACTAAATCCCTCAGCTCATTCATTCTATTTTTGAAGGCTTTTTCGGAGTGAGACACATGAGAGGAAACATGAATTTCGTTCACACCCTTTACTTGGACAGAATTATTTCTTGTTGTGAACTGTTGGGAATTTAGTGACATGTTCTCAATTAGAGCCTTGGCAGCAGCTGAAGTCTTATCAACAAGAACTCCACTGCTGGCAGCATCAAGAATGTTCCTATCCATCGGTAACAAACCTTCATAAAAGTACTGGATGAGAAGTTGCTCGGTGATCTGGTGCTGAGGGCAGCTAGATACCAAATGCTTGAATCTCTCCCAATACTCTGCAAGTGACTCATTACCCTGTCTAATACCACAAATCTCTTTTCTTATCGAGGCAGCTCTGGATGCGGGAAAGTATCTCTCAAGGAACAATTTTTTTAGAGCATTCCAGTTTGCAATTGAATTTGGCTCGAGGGAATATATCCAATCCTTTGCTGCACCCTGCAATGAAAAAGGAAAAGCTCGAAGTTTGATATGATCTTTAGTGATCCCTTCAGGCTTCAATGGTGTAGAACACACCACTTGAAATTCTTTCAGATGTTTGTGAGGATCTTCACCTGCAAGACCACTAAACTTGGGCAACAAATGGATTAAACCCGATTTTAACTCAAAAGGAACAACATCAACAACATATTCAATACACAAACCATTGTAATTCACATCAGGTGCAGCTAATTGTCTTAGAGTTCTATTATCAGCCATATTGATATCAAGTTCAGACTCAGATATGTTTTGTGAACTAGTGGTAGCCTGGACTGTTCTACGCCGTGTGTGCAAATTTCTCTCTACTTCAGGATCAAAAGCAACAATATCAGAATAAGATGACCTATTTGCCAAGACTAATGCACAGCAATGCAGGAACAATACTCAAAATGCCAACAATGTCCCTAAAAGTTAAAAAAAACAAACACAAAGAAGAAAATCGATCAAAATAAATCCAGAAAAATAAACTAACACCAGAATTGGTCTAATGGATTAAAAAGATAATTTTGAGAATTTTTTCGAATTTTTTCGACTCGATGAAAACAGTAAATAATTCATAAAAAATAGAAAAATGATGAATTTGGGAATTTGAAAGCACACCTCCCGTAACTACTTTGTAGTAAGGGGCAAGCGTTTCTCTAATTTTTTCGCTTCAAGTGCCCGGAACAGATTTTGATTCGGACAAAATTTTCAAAAAAACAGAATTTTTTACGTTTTAGACTCTAAAACGCGAATTAGACGAAACCATGCGGAAACTAAGGTCTGGACTCGAGGAAACTAACACTATGACTCTAAAACTGATTAATAACGACAAGAATCTCCGGCAACGGCGCCAATTTTGATCCGCGGTCGCTCGCGGATAAAAAATAAACGAGTTTGTTGTAAGAAATGGTAATATAGTGACAGTGACTCGAAATATCGTTCTCAAGGATTCTTGTAGCAGAATAACCAATTACAGTACGAAATAAAGGGGGTTTTGGTTTTTGATTTAGAAAAAGTGATTAAAAATATAAGTGATTATAAAATAAGTTAATCTACTATTCGTTCTCCCACTTATCATTGATCATACAATTATCAAGCCCTAAACGGATTCCATTCCCCTTCGATTACAGTAACAATTAATAAGCGTGACTGCAACTAATATATGATTTATGTCCCTAAATCTGAATTAAGCAAATAGATAACGCAAACATGAATTAAGCAAACGCAGTTACGATCAACAGAACATATATTAATTGAATTAATCCAAATTCATTCTATAAAATATGCAATTGATTTAAGCAAACAATGGCAAATGAATAAAGCATTCAGAATTATAGAGGAAATTGACAAGGGAATCAAAATTACTTGAAAATTATATTGACCTCAAAGTTAGCGGAGATACGGTTACAGCAGATCAACTCGGAGGTATTAGTTCTCCATAAGACTCGTACAAAGCTTCAAGTTTTTTTTGTGAATAGTAAAATTGTGTCCCACGTGAACAGTAACACGAGTTTTATAAATAATGGAATTGGTTCAAAACCCAACTGGGTCAAAAATATAACCCAGGCCCAAAACATGAGCCAACACGAAATAAATTTCTAATGCTGTAACTTCAAACGAAATTCTGGAATTTTGGGCTCCGAATCTGACTTCGACTCCAACAGGAAAGTCGTAGCTCTCTCTCTTAGCTTTCCGGCGATTTTTAGAACGCCTCTAACGGATTCCCGGAGCTCCAGTTATGATCGTTTCCGTACAGACTGCTAAAGCTGAAAAATAGTTACGAAAATTAAATTAAACCAAAAATAAAATAAAATAAGAAAACATAATAAAATATAATAATAAACAAAATAAAATAAAGAAATTCCTAAGTAAAAATGTAGGAGAATGTGCATAAATATGCATTGATCACCTATTCATATATTTTTCATCATTACATGAAAAAGAGTTATAAAAAAAATTAGATAATGGCCACTACTTATCCATGTCTTGAACGTGTTTCATAAAGGGTTTAGGAAACAATTTCTATATTTCACGTCAATATTTTTCGTTGTTGTTTAAAATCTTTTTTGTTGTAGTCCACCTAAGAACTTTTTTCTTCAAAACTTTACTATGACACAAGCTTATTAATCTAAATACTAGAATACAAGTTCTGATTGTACATTATGTTAACGATGTATATTAACTTTTATATGATAAATGTATGGTGCTACATTTAGAATATAATATATTTTAGGAGAAAACAATCCATGATAAAACTTATAATTAAACAAAATAAGACAACTATTGAAGAAATCCTAATTTCTTATATGTAATTAGAAATGAAAATTATATACAAAATAATAATTATACTCTTGTATATATAATTCCCATAGAATCACTTAAAAGTACATAATACAAGCAATGAGGTGACTCTGTAAAAATTCTTAAACTATCCATCCTATTTGCTCCCAACTTTGCCATAAAGTCGGCACATTTGTTACCTTCTCTATAAGTATGATAAAATGAAATAGTCCAATCTCTAGAAATATATCCTCTAATAGTGTTTACAATATAAGTGTATTTCTGAGGTAGAAATGTTGAACCTTGAATCAAATATAATGCCTTCATACAGTCTGATCTACAACTCATATTTATGTAACCTGAATTCCACGCTACCATCAATCCATTTAGTATGGGTAATAGTTCGGCTTCTAAACTGTCAGCAAAATCAATATGCCCACTGAATCCTAACAACCACGATCCTGTGTGATCTCTTATTACACCTCCATAACCCGCTCTACCAGGATTTCCGTAAGAACTTCCTTCAACATCTAGGGCAACTTGATGTTCGGAAGGTCGACGCCAAACAACCAACTAAATTAAACAAAAAAAAAGACAACAAAATTAGACCAAAAAAATTAAACTAATTTCTAAACCCTAAATCAACTTATTCTAAAAATATATTTGCTTGAATTATAATAATAATCATGCAACATTATAGGCATAATTATAAGAGTTTATAGTCAATAGAGAAAATTTGAAATAATCTTCTTAAAATATGATTAAAAAACCCAAGTTAGTTACAATAATGAAGAAGAGCACAAACCAACAAACATTTTAAAAATTATCTTAAATTCGTTTTACACCAATTTTTGAAAAGGATCTACATTAACTTGCAAGAGGTTATATCTAACATGCTATTCGATTATATTTCTTATCATTAATTAAAAAAAGATAATTATATAAATTCATTTGATATTCATAGACTCAAATAGAATTGTGAAAAGAAGAAATGACAACAGTTTTATAAACTAACCATGGTAATAGTGTAACTAACAAATTAGTTGCAGTATAAATTTGTTGCAGTATATAAATTAGTTGCAGTATAAATTTGTTGGTTATAAATTTGTTGGTTATAAACTAACCATGGAAATGACAACAATTTTATAAATTAGTTGCAGTATAAATTTGTTGGTTATATACTGCGGCAATCAGCAAATTAGTTGCATTATAAATTTGAATGAATTAAAATTATATTATTTAAATTATATTATTATAATGATTAGTTATATTTAATAACTAATCACATAAATTGTTAATAACTAATCACATAAATCGAAGGAAAGTCCATTATATTAATAACTAATCACATAAATTAAAAGAAAGTCTGTTATATTAAAAAACAAATCACATAAATTGAAGTAAATCACCAAGACAACTCAAAGACTTTGCATAACATATACCTAATATTATCTATAAATCACTATAAATTACTAATAAAGCCTAGCAACATTCAATTTCACCAAATATCAATACATATAATTTTTTAAATAAAATTTACCTTAAAAACTTAAAAATAATATTAAACATATTTTATTATAAAATTAAAAATGATACAAAATTCACAGCAATAATACATAAAAAAAATTACATTTTCATAGGAATATAATTATAATAAGGATTCGATTGGTTGGGACCCATTTGATAAATAAATAAGATTGGAAATTGAAAGAAAAAAATTTAGAAGTAAAACTGTGTGTAAAAAAAATTAAAATTTCTATAGAATTTATAGAAGGTAAAAAACGATAATACGACCGTTACTATTTTCAAATATCATACCCTTACTTTAATGTTGTTGGAATATTTAGAATATTTTATTAATATTAAATAATATTATAATAGGTTTCACATGAATAGTTAACGTTAACTATATAGATAATGGGAACTAAATTTTAGTTCATTTGGATGTCATGTCAGCTCTCCTATAATGCAAATTTCTTATTACTAACGTAAGCTATAAAGAATTTTGGTTTAACAACCCTGCGTTAAAGTTGCTCTAAGTGCGTTAACTCATAAGCAACAACTTCTAATTATCTATTCCTAATTAATTACAAAGTTGAATACATTTTCTAAATTAGATAAATATACTAACTATAAGAAATCCCTAAATATATAAATTCATTTGATATTCATAAACTCAAATAGAAATGTGGAAAAAAAAATGACAACAGTTTTATAAACTTACCATGGTAATAGTGTAAGAAAAACAAGAAGAATTGCGTATTGAGTGATCGAGTGATTGAGAAGATTTATGAAATGAAGGTAGAATAGGAAGAGAGTTCTAATAATTTAAATTATTTATATTGCATAATTCTTTAACGGATATGATCAAATCAAATCTTTTCAATATTTTTTTAAAATATTATATTAATATATTTATTATAATGAATTAAAATTATATTATTAGATTGACATAGAGAAAGGTTCAGAAGCAGTTGTTATATTTAATAACTTATAACATATAATAATTGGATAGCTATGACTGTTTAATTGAGAAAAATAAATTTTCAAGAGCGTATATTAAATATGAATCAGTATATCAAATCATACTATTGAATATGTTTCTTCTAATCTAAAGTTGTTATGCATTTAAATGTCATAATTAAATTTATGAAAAATAAATCCCAACTAACTCAAATTGAATCAAATTTCTATAAATTTTTTGAAATTTAAGAAGATATTTATGATCAAATTTTATTTCAAAATTCTTCCATAAAAATGCAAATAATTTAAATTAAAATCTAATATAATTTTAATCCATTCACATACTAAATAAATAAGAAAAAAAATATGATCGTCAACAAACAGTCACAATATGTTCTGAATTGAAATTGACAATTTAGTTGGAACGAATTCAACAAAAACAACGACTAGTGGATACTAGCTTGATGGGTTGTAAATGCCTATTACATTGTTTACCCAATCCGTTGCAGAGGTAAGATGTTTGTTCTTATTATGACGCTAAAACTGTACCAATTTTATATAAATACAACACTTCCCTTAAAATATGGTACTATATGATGCAAACAATGATACTTATCATAGTTCACACCATACAGAAACACAACAACAAGAAATCAAATTATAAAGTTTTTAAAATGAATATAAAATCTAAATAACATGTTACTCAGTCATTTCAATAAATAATTTTAAGCAACTAACAAGACAATATTATGGAAAACAATCACCATCATCATAATCATCTTATTTATAAATTCCTTAATACATCTCGCAAAACTGAATTGAATTTTCACCATCCATGCTAGCAATTACTATATCTTCACAAGGATTTTAAGAAAGGCCACTTATTTCGCCTAAATGACCATGATGGAAATAAAACGATGTCGTACTTGCTTCTAGGGGTGAGAAGAACCCAACCCAACCCGAAGACTCGTTCCAACCCAATATAGGTGGGGTGAGTTCGGGTTGACCCTCGGGTTATCCAACCCGTCCTAATATTATGAATGAAAATGTGATTTTATTTATTTATTTATTTAATTTATTGGTATATTTAGATTATTCCAAATTTCTAATAGACTTTTCCACTTTTCAGCTCATAATTTAATATATACACTAAGTAAATACTAAGTACACATTTGTTCTCTTACATCATGTTTTTTATTTTACATCTTCTTACTATGTTTTAGGAAAAATAAAAAAGTGATGACATATTATCGGGATTTTTATAGGTTTAGGTACGGGTTAGGGTCATTAAAATAACCCGATCAAAATTTAGGACAAGGTTAGGGTTAGTCATAACCCATCCCGACCTGTCCCTTGCTCACCCCTACTTGCTTCAACATCTATATCATTTTGCTTATATGATCAATCTTACTAATATCTCAAACAATCACTTTCTCAATATGGCATCCAGAAGCAAATATTGTCTCATTATTTGGATTACAATCAACCCGAAAAACACATCCATCCTCTTGCTTAAAAGTGTGAACATATTGATACATAAAGAAACATGTGATGGAAAATTTCTGATCTCTGTATGTATTGATATCTGGAAATATTTATACAAAGAGGCTCATAAACCCCTCTCCTAAGATTAATATATACAAATTGATATTTTTGGAAATATCCTTTGTTTACAGCCAGACCACAATAGAGAGCAATTATGTGGTATTAATATGGGAAAACTAGCACACTAATAGCCATTCATTTTCTTCTAAAAATATTGCTTCTGTAATAATTACATTACCCCCCCCCCCTCAAGTTGGAGCATGTAAATTACATATGCCCAACTTGCTTAACAAGGAAGTGAATTGAGTGGTCCCAATAGCCTTAGTAAAGACATCTGCTAGTTGTGTTTGTGTAGAAACATAAGCTGGTGCAATATTCCCAGTAAGGTATTCGTCACGAATGTAGTGGCAGTCCACTTCAATGTGTTTAATTCGCTCGTGAAAAATCAGGTTCTTGACGATATGAAGCGTCGCTTGACTGTCACAGTGAATTTTCATAGGTTGCGGATGTGAAATACCAAGAGTTAAAAGAAGACCTTTCACTATGCCAAAAAAGACCATTAGCAGCGCTTTTTTTGGCCTTTAGCAGCGCTTAAAAGCGCTGCCAAAAGTGGCGCTGCTAAAGGTAAAGGCAGCGCTTTTTTTATGGAAAAAGCGCTGATAAAGGCTCCCTTCAGCAGCACTTTTAGCAGCGCTTTTTTAGCCCTTTAGCTGTGCTTTTATAAGCGTTGCATATTCCCCCCAACCATCCCCCCTTTAGCAGCGCTTTCACAAAGCGCTGTCTTAGACCCCACCTTTAGCAGCGCTTTTACAAAGCGCTGCCATAGCCCCCCCTTTAGCAGCGCTTATTAGAAGCGCTGTCTTAGACCCCCCCCCCTTCCAAACCTATAGCAGCGCTTTTGTAGCGCAATGTTTGTGACCTTTAGCAGCGCTTTTTTGTAAAAGCGCTGTCTAATGTCCCAGATTTTAAAATTTTTTTATTTAAAATATTCACCATGTTTTGTTTATTTACCAACAACCTGCTTATATTACACAAACCTGCTTATAATTCAGGCCTTTATTTCAACACTTTGGCCTTATATATACAATTCAAAACTTTGGCCTTAAATATACAATTCAAAACTTTGACCTTATATATATATTTCAAAACTTTGGATACATTGTAACTCATCACTTTGTTCATAAACATTTTAATACACATAAACCTGTTTAAATATGTTACAACAAAATTTGATTCTCAGAATTACAACATCACAAATACATTCAATTTACATATAATTACAACTCTTCCAATCTGATAACTCTATACAATTCTCAACCCAAGAATAAATTGACACCATTCCTCTTTAATTTCTTCCAATTTTGCTTTCGTGTAAGTAGCGCACTTGAATTCATCAAAATACTATATAATATAACAGAACATGCAAGATTTAATTTTAAAACTAATTAATCAGATGAAGTATCGGATAATTATCAAAATGAATCATATAACTTATATAATGAATTGATCCATACCATGACTGGAATCTCAAGTTGACCAGAAAGAATAATTTCCCTCATAAATCGCAATACAAAATATCCACAGTCAATACCATTGCGCTGCCGAGGACACTGTAAATGGAAAAAACAAATGAACATTTATCAGGATATATAGTTTAAATAGTTTTATCAAGTAGAACCACTATAACAGTCAAACATGGGAAAATATACCTCCACTCTGATCCAGTTGATGTTGTTAGCCTTGCTTTTTGGCACCGTTGCATCTCTTTGTGCTCTGAATATTTGTATAACTCTAACATAATATAAACGCATATTTAGAACAATGTCACATGATAAATAAAGATATATAATTAAAGACAACAGTATATCTCATCACTTACGTATCAACCATGTTCCTCAAATTTTCATATTTTGTTGTATCGCCATCCAATGAATCTATATAATACACTATTTCTTTCCTCAGATTAATCGTGACCAACAACCAATGTTCACTATAAAATAAGACAACAGTTTAGACGGAAATATTATATAGAAAGGGAAAATCGAACAATTATAATAAATGAATTTAGAATAAAATCTAACCCATGGCCAGTATTATATGGCAACAAGAACAACTTCTCTGTAGTCGCGCGCATAAATCTCTGCATTGTGTACTCTTTGACTGTATCTGGTGTCTGGTCTATTATCCGTGAGTTGACACAGCTAGCAGATAAGAATGCGAATACTAAAGTCAATTCATTCGGGACCAACAACTTGTCATACAAGAACCTAAAAAAACGTAATCAACATTAGAATATTCAGTTAAACGAGTAAATTTTAAAATGTTCAATTATTTAATTAAAATGGATCGAAGTACCTGATGTATGAATGCATAACACCGACGCCCAATTCAGAATGGTTGAAAACCTTATCAAAATCCTCCTTAGCAATTGTTTCGGGATATTCAAAACCGGAAATACCTTCGTCCATATGTATTTGACGGATGCCACCCTCAGGCACATCTGATGTTCCCACATATGTTTCAAGGCACATCCTAAATCGAGGAACAAATGCTTTTCTGGGCACCTTGGAAGTTTCAGGCATCTTACCTTTGCTGACTTGTTGCGACAGCTGATCATGAACCTAAAAGTCATATATAAGTTCAGTAATTAATGTATAACAAGATAATCATGTAACTGTAGTAGTACCTGTTTCTTTGATGCAGCTGAATCGGTATCCCGCACAATAATTCTATCATCTTTTGATTTGGATTTTGTAGGAGTCTAAGATCATCATGTAAATAAGAAAATGTAAATGTAAGAATAACTTTCATGTATGGATCATAAAACATTTGAGTATTAAAAGGTTCAACCTACCTCATCATCTATGCAAATGAGATTTGTCGGCCATGCCACATACGCTCCTATTGCGTCTCCCACCACTGTTGCGCCTGAAATATCATTTGGTATAGGAAACAACGCACCCCCCTCTAACGCAATATCAATAGATACTTTCAAAAATCCAGAAGGGAGCGGTTTATGGTGAAGTAAGTCTCCCAAAAAGTTATGCACCTTTCCCTTGCCAACCATTCGATGAGTAGGTGACGATAAATATAGCCGGCAAAGTGAAATGCCCTAAACAAATAATGATCAGTTAATGTGTCAATTAAGTAAACTGTGCTAAATTAATTTCAATGTAATATATACAATTACCTCTGGAAGCTTCTGCGGACAAACGATACTATCTTTGTCACTAGTAGCTTTACCCTCTGGAGCGCGTCTTTCCGACATGTATCTCTCCTTATCCTTCTGTAATTCACGGATCTGCGCTTTCAATTCCTCAAAAGTATCCATCACTTCTTTATTGGTTGTATTTTTTTTCTTTGGCTGCTTATACAATTTGGATGGAGTGACACCAAATCCCTTACCCCTCACACGCCCAAAATACTCAGGAATATTCAGCACCCGGCTCAGTAAACTCCTGCAATCATCATCCTCAGCGGGAGTTATGGTCTGGGATAGAGTCTCCTGAAATATAGATAAAAACATATATAAATATATTATACACTTTTGATTAGTTACTGACAAAGATAACGTTGTACTTACTCATTGTTCAAAGACTTGTTGAACTTCTTCCTGAACGACTCCATCTCGTCCCACACGGGCAGCCTTCCATACAACATGGTTCGGAAGAGATGTCGCATCACTCTTCTCCTCTTCCAACTACGCATTAAGACGGATAATAAAGCATTATATCCTATTATATATACTTACTATTTTTTGTAAATATATCATATTAAAGCATTTATATGTACTTACTATTTTTTGTTCTAATCGTGCATATCCCAAACGGCCCTTTCTGTATGGATATGCGGGATTTGATGCCCGTTGACGATTTACGCCACTAACAACCTGAAAAAACAAGTTTATCAGAACTCTTGTGGAAGAAGTATATATACTATACATAGTTCATGATAAGTTGTACTTACTTCAAATTCTTTTGTTCTTCGCTTTGTAACAAACGTCTCCCATTCTTCCTCCGAAATCAAATCCACGTACTTCATTGGACGCTCCGAGTCAACAAAGTTTCCTTCAGAATCTTTTAGAAACTTGTTTGTTAAAAACGCTCTAAATCCCCTCAAGCGTTTTTCGGCCAATTGAATACAATATTTTCTCCTACGATCTTCAATATTAAAATATCTCTGCAAACAAACACACATACATATAACATGTTAGTATAATTAATTTAATATCATACCTGAATCTCGGTCCAAATCTTATCTTTAGCCGGTTGTAATGAAACAATTCTCCAATTATCGCAAGTAATCGGAACTTGCGAACGTACAAGTGCTCCGATGTAACTTGTTAGCAACGCACCGTTAGGCTCAACTAACTGATCTCTTTCATTCCAATGGACATCATACTTTACTCCTTTATCTCTCGGACGAATGATTTTTTTCATAATTGCTATGCCTCTTTTAATATCACCTTCCACGTCTTTTGTTGTTTGTTTTCCATCATGTGATGTTTCCTCGTTGCTGGCCATAATATATATACTGTAATTCAGAAAAACCAAAGTATCAAATGAATGACATGCAAATATGTAAATAACAAATATATACATAAGAAATGTGTAAATAAGAAAAACATGGTATAAATAAGAAATAATATGTTACAATTACCTTTAACATCTCTTTCTTTTTTTCGTTTTAACGGGGTTTACTTGTCTCTTAACAACACGAACAAATGAATTGATCCAAATTCCCTCGTTATGATCATTTCTAATATATGATTCGTCCGCTCTAATATTCTCATCTGGACCATCTATAATATAAGATTCATTCTCAACATCAACATCCCCCTTTTCTCCAATGTTATCATCGATTACTTTGTTGGAAAAAAGAACTATAGACCATTTCGTACTTGTCGGATCAGTGACATAGAACACTTGTTTAGCTTGCGTGGCTAGAATATAAGGCTCATCTTTGTACCCCACCTTATTAAGATCCACTTTCAAAAAACCTGATTTATCCATTTGTATGCCACTATTATTTTCAACCCACTTGCATCCAAAGATAGGAATCTGAAACTTCTCATAATCAAACACCCAAATGCGCTCGATAACCCCATAATACGAGGAAATGTGCATTGCTTTGGCAAGCACGATGACACCACTATTTTGCATTGTACTTTTATCATCTTGTTCCTTGGTATAAAATGTGTATCCATTAATTGCGTATGCGCTATAAGAAAACACATGCAAACTTGGACCATATGCTAAACATCTCAACCTTTCTGTTATTGAAGCGGGATCAGAATAAAACTTTGAAAAAATATGCTCCTTGAACCATGTTATAAAACTTCGATTGTGCTCACGTACTATCCAATTTTCATTTCTATTCAGATTTAAACCTCGGAGAACGTCCTTGTGCATTTCAACATACAGCTCAACCTCAATGTCATTATGCAGAACATACAAATACACTTGCTCCCGTTCATCCCTTGAAACTGTCACAACTTTATTTCCAATTAACTGTTTACCTACTATTTTTTTAACAACATGAGATTTTGGGAGGCCAACGGATTGAACGTTGGACAAATATTCAGTACAAAACTCAATAGCTTCTTCAACAATGTATCGTTCAACAATACATCCCTCTGGTCGACTTTGGTTTTTCACATACCCTTTCAATATTTTCATATAACGTTCAACAGGGTACATCCATCTCATATAGGCAGGTCCACACGGTTGTGTCTCTTTCACAAGATGAACAACTAGATGTACCATTATGTCAAAAAATGATGGAGGAAAATACATTTCAAGCTCGCACAAAGTAATAACTATTTCTCTTTGCAATGTTGGTAAGATCGCAGGATCTATCACCTTACTACAGATTGACCTAAAGAAAAAACACAATTTAGTTATTGCGCCTCTCACTTTTTCTGGAAAAATAGAACGTATACCTATTGGTAGAAAGTGTTCCATTATAACATGGCAATCATGTGTCTTTAAACTCTTTAACTTGAGGTCTTTCATAGAAACAAGTCTTCTAATATCTGAAGAGTATCCTTCTGGAACTTTAACTTCACTCAGAAACTTACACAGTATCTTTTTCTCCTTTCTAGATAAAGTATAAGCAGCAGGTGGTAGATATGTGCGATTTCCATTCTTCAAGGGTCCTAATGCATTTCTTATTCCCATTGCTACCAAGTCCTTTCTTGCTTTAAGGCCATCCTTAGACTTTCCTTGTATATTGAGTAACGTGCCAATAACACTTTCAAATACATTTTTTTCAATATGCATAACATCAAGACAATGTCTTACATACAACGACTTCCAATACGGCAACTCAAACAAAATTGACCTCTTCTTCCACCCACGCGTGACAAGCGTATGAGCAAAAGGCTTGCCAAACTTAGTATTCACATCTTTCACCTTTTCAAAAATTTGTTCGGCGGTCAATGTAGGTGGAGTTTTACGTTGTTCTGAATTTCCATTGAATGCTTTTCTCCACCCACGGTAGTGATGATTAGAATTTAAGAATCTACGATGAACAAGAAAGACATTCTTCTGACCAAATTCCAACCGCGTCCAATCTGTGTTTTCTTCACAGATAGGACACGCACATTGACCTTTAATGCTATACCCCGATAGATTTCTGTATGTTGGGAAATCATTAATTGTGCCAAACAACATCGCCCTAAAATTGAAACTTTATTTCCTATATCCATTATAAACCTCCACACCGTTCCCTGGTTGTTTAGGGCCAGAAATTAACATAGATAACATCATATACTTACGCTTCATACATAGCCATGGAGGTAGGTTATAAATCATAATAATTACAGGCCAGGTGGAATGTGAGATACTCTGCAGACCATGCGGATTCATTCCATCAGTCGATAATGCCAAGCGAAGGTTTCTAGCTTCTTCTCCAAAATCAGGATAATCATTATCAATTTTCATCCACTGTGGTGAATCTGCCGGATGTCGATACTTCCCATCTACAATTCTATCATCTGCATGCCAAGTCAGGTGTTTTGCGTCTGTTTCACTATGAAACATGTGTCTGAATCTCGGAATTATAGGAAAATACCATAATATTTTTGCTGGTGACAATTTTTTCTTATACCGAGATACACTGCATTTAGGACACTCGTTTAATGATGCATATTCATTTCAAAACAAAATGCAATCATTTGGACAAGCATGTATCTTATCATAGCTCATGCCAATAGAGCATAACATTTTTTTAGCTTCATAGGTTCGATTGGGAAGAACATTATCCTCTAGAAGCATCTCTTGAAGTAGGGGTAACAACTTTGTGAAACTTTTACCCGACCATCCATTACCCGCCTTTAAATTGTACAACTTTAATACCACGGACAATCTTGTGAAAGTAGTGCAACCTTTATACAACGGTTTCTCTGCATCGCTTACCAACCTCTCAAACATCTTGGGATAATCTTGAAGATCTTCTTCAAGTGCTTCTGCAATCTCTTCGACTCGATCACAATCATATGTATCCCTGCCATTGTCCTTTGAAGCACATGTCATATTATTATGGGGTTCACCATTCTCGTTACTTATCTCACCATGTAATGTCCAACATGTGTAACTTCGATCAATTCCATGTCTCATTAAATGAGATTCCAACTGAACGGCGTCAACTCGACGCCCATAACAACATCCTAAGCAAGGACATGCGATCCTACTGGGGTCTTTGGCGTGTTCAACAGCGAACATAACGAACTTCGATACCCCATTCTCGTACTCTTTTGACAATCGATTACCAGACATCCATTTTTTATCCATACTAATTGAGTAATCTACACTAAACTATGAAAGTTAAACAAAACAGAGAATACCTGTAAAGAAATCACTAACTTCTAAGAATGCTACACAGTAGGATGCTTGGAAACGATCACAACTTTGCTCTTCACAGGTAACCCCTATAGCAGAGAAAATATAAATTTTATTAAAACCATATTAATAATTAACCAAAACAAAAATACTAGATAATCCACCAAAACAAATCATATTAAAAATACTAGATAATCCTTAAACCAAAATGACACCCTTACTAAACATTGAGAAATCCTAACTAAACATATAAAACCATAATAACATATCATATAAACATTGAGAAATCCATAATAACATATTAACATATAAAACCACCAACATATAAAACCATAATAACATATAAAACCATATCATATAAAACCATATTCATCATTATCTAATATTTTTGTTATATTCAAATTAGAAGAAAACTCATTTGTATGAGTGGTGCTAGATGAATTATCCATCTAAGTTCAAAATAGCAACAAAATAAAAACAACATCAATCTCAATCCCAAAATAACAATAGAAAAACAATAACACATAAAACATTTTGAGTTGTTTAGGCTTTTAACAACAACAACAACAACAAAAATAATAGTATACGTAACATATCTACACAAACCCAACAACATTAGTGTTAACATCATATCAAATATCATACTTGAACTTAAATTTACTTGCATGTCCTCAAACCTTCAATGCAAAACAACACTAAAAACCTTCACTAAACCTTCAATAACTCAATAAAAACAACAACAACAACAATAACATTAAACCTTCAATGCCTCAATAACAACAAACCTTCGCATTGCAACAACTATATCAAACCTTCAATATCTCAATAACACAAAACCTTTAATATCTCAATAACAACAAAGAGAGAATAACACATAAATGCTTAACTCAGCAAACCTTTAAAGAATTTGATCAATACATATATTCACTATAACTCAGCAGTGCCATATACATATACCTTCAATATCTTAATAACAACAAAGAGACAATAACACAAAACCTTCAATATCTCAATAACACAAAACCATCTATATCATCAGAACAAAAAAACCATTTATATCTTCAAATACCAACAATGGTGAAAAGATAAATAAACAAGAAAACCATATTAAAACTTCACATACCGTAACAATGGTGGAAATGCAATGCAGACGGACGGATGCTCTCGAAAACGGACGATGAACGGTGGCGAAATCCAACGGAAGAGGGCGACGGTCGGACGGAGGATGACAGAAACTATAGGGCAACGTTCGTTCGTTCGTTCGCCAGAGAAAGAAAGAAGAAAAGAAACTGGGCGACTGTTATGTTTCTCTTAAAATTTTGGACGGTATTTTAAAATTATAATACTAATACATATAGCAGCACTTTTAAAGGCCTTTAGCAGCGCTTTAAAAAGCGCTTTCATAGGGTGCCTTAGCAATGCCATAGAGCAGCGCTTTATAGAAAAAGCGCTTTCTAAGGGTCCCCCTTTAGCAGCGCTTTTTAAAAGCGCTTTCTTAGGGTCCCCCTTTAGCAGCGCTTTTTAAAAGCGCTTTCTTAGGGTACCCCTTTAGCAGCGCTTTTTAAAAAGCGCTTTCTTAGGGTCCCCCTTTAGCAGCGTTTTTTAAAAGCGCTGTCTTTGGTAGGCAATTTTTTTTCTTTTTTTTTTACTCACCCTTTAGCAGCGCTTTTTTAAAAAGCGCTGTCTTTGTATGCGCTGCTAAAACTCATTTCTGGCGTAGTGTTTTAACCATTTCGGTTCTCCTGTTATAGCTGCCATAGAATGATACTCAGCCTCAGCGGAGGAACGAGATACAGTTTGTTGTTTTTTAGTCTTCCAGGAGATTGGAGAAAAGCCAAGGAAAACAAACCATCCAGTAAGAGATCTACGAGTTAAAGGACAGCCGGCTCAATTGGAATCACACCAACCAGACAATTGTATATCACAGTCCCTTCGTAATAAAACACCTTGTCCTGGGTCCCCTTTCAAGTATCGAACTACTCTGAGAGCAGCCTCCCAATGATCTACTTTAGGTTCCTGCATAAATTGAGAGAGAACATGCACACAATATGAAAGCTCAGGTCTGGTAAAACACAGGTAAATAAGCCGTCCTACTAATCGCCTATACTGTTCTGGATGAGGAAACGACACACTTGTAGTGAATGCCAACCGATGATTCTGTTCAATTGGCACATTTGATGGCTTATCTCCCATAAGCCCAGTTTCGGCTAAAATATCTAGAGTATATTTACGTTGACAAAGAAATATACCAGCTGAGGATCGCGCCACTTCAACGCCTAAAAAATATTTAAGAATCCCCAAGTCTTTCATATGAAAACAATCATGTAAATAGGATTTAAAATTAGTGGTAGCATCATGATTATCACATGTAATAATGAGATCATCAACATACACCAACACTACAATGTGTACCCCAGGTTTTTGTAAGACAAAAAGTGAATAATCTGAGTGAGATTGCAGAAAACCATAGTGTTTCAGAGCAGCTGACAACTTTGCAAACCAACAACGAGGTGCTTGCTTAAGTCCGTATAGGGACTTATTAAGTTTACATACTGTGTCATACCTTTGTGGACGAAATCCGGGGGGAGGCTTCATGTACACAACTTCTTCAAGGTCTCCGTGTAAAAATGCATTATGCACATCCATTTGATGTAATTCCCAATCTCTTGAGGCTGCAACGGCTAACACTATACGAACCGTAACCATTTTCATCACAAGTGCAAACATCTCTGTATAAACAATTCCTTCCTTTTGATGGTTTCCAAGGATTACTAGTCGTGCTTTGAACCGTTCTACACTTCCATCTGATTTATGCTTTATTTTGTACACCCATTTGTAGCCGAGTGCTTTCTTCTCGGGTGGCAGTTCTGTTACTATCCAAGTTCCATTGGTTTCAAGTGCATGTATTTCACTTTGCATAGCCTCTCTCCACCAATTATCTTTCATTGCCTCAGTGTAATTGATAGGCTCTTTTTCCTGTGAAATAGATGAAAGAAAAGCACGATGTGCAATGGAAAAACAGTCATAATTCACATAATTAGTTATGGGATAGGGTGCACCTGAGATTGCCTTTGGAGAGAGTGAAAAATTGGATGGGCTCAATCTTCTAACAATATTCGTCACATAGATTTGTAAGTGAGTAGAAGGTTGTTTGATTCTGTGTCCTCTACCTAACGTTGGCTTGGTTATTGATGTAGATGTATCTGTTGTATCTTCCTTGTCCATGTTTTGCGGATCAGCATCGTGTCGCTACTACGAAAAAAGGTGCCGGCAAAGATAGAAGAGTCGCCACCTATCGTTATTTATCTCAAAGGAGGGAAAGGAAACGATCAGGAGAAACCTAGCGAAAAGGCATAAGATCGGTCATCGCAACTAAATCTCGGGTTCGGGAGTCAATTACGCAAGGGGAAGGTATTAGCACCCCTCACGTCCGTTGTACTCAACGGGATCCATGCTTGCGTTGTTTATCTAAAAGGGTTGTTTAACTATCTAACTAAAAGGTTGGGTTAAAAGAGAGAGAAAAAAAGGAAAAAGGAAAAGGAAAAAGGACTCAACAGAGCGTCGCTGCTCTGGGCCTACGTATTCCCTCGTGCAATGTGAAAGTCATTGTCAACGTAGTTCGACTAACTACGGGTGATGGGGGAAGGTTGCTCGCCAAGACATCGCATCTTGTGCCTACGTACTCTCAACAGGTATGAGAGATCAGAGCGAACGTAGTTCGGGATAAAACGGAACACAGGTTTGTTCATCTGGTTTTTACCCGAGTAGGGTTAACACACAGTTCCAGCAGTTTGGTGAATGCAGCTCGACCATTGGAGACTTACGCGTTACCGTTTGCGGTAGAACTGAGACTTAACAACACTCTTTTATATGAAAATATTTTCCTTGATTAGAGAGCCCCAAAGGGAAAAAAGGAGTTTGATGTTTGTGTTTGTCTTTTAACGGAAAGAAGTCTTTTTGGATGAATGTTTGTAATTCATACTGCACTAGAGACTATGACTTAGGAGCGAATGCATCGCATATCGTCCGAAGAACATACGCTAACACTCTAGATAATTGAGAGGCAACCACCCAATCATCATTTCCTAAGTAGCTTAAGGCTCGTAACATACAATACTCATTAGCCTTTATTAGATGTTTTGTTATTGTTTGAAGATGAGAAGAGAATAAGGATACTAGAGGGGAACTAATCAGAACCTACTATTATCATGCAAAATGGTCCTAATATTGAATTTTGAAAGGGAATCTATCCTAATATTATCATGCATAGATTGAAACCTAATGTCTATCATCACTCCTCTTAAACAAGGAAGTGAGAACCTAAAGGATCATGGCACATTGAAACAAACAACAATGATACAACAGAAGAAACAGTATATAACAACATATAACAGATACAGATGACGTGCACATGCTATGCATCATTACAAGCAAAGGGAGACGAGCTCAACCTTTAGAATGCAAACAAGGGAAAACACAAATGCAACAACCAAGCAAGTGAGGAAAATGTGTGGGGCTTGAGCCACGACAAGCTCATCTCAACCTTAAGTGCATACAATAATGAAAAAAGAAATATGAAACCTATCATATACTACATCATGCAAACAAGCCCTAAGGCACATACAATCATGAAAGGAAAGCACACAATGATTTAACTAAGTGAAGGGAGACTATGTGGAAACATAAGGAGTCCACACAACACTCAACCAAGTCACTAAGTTCAATATGCAAACACAAATGCAAAAGAAAACCCTTAAAAGCTCATCCTCCTCAACAAACTTTAGGTTCCTCCACAGGAGGAACCAAGCTCATCATGGAGGAGAGCTAGGCATCATTGGGAAGATAATGGAATGTTCTTACAATGCACACTAATCATCACATGAAGATCAAGAGGAAAATATCAATGAGACATGTAAAACATACAAGGAATGTCCATACATTAGCATGTGGGATTACAATATACAAGTCCTAAGAGATGCATCCAAATGAACAAGCTATACACAAAGTTAAGACCTAAAAATTTGCATACAAACCCTATATATGTCCCTAACATGGATCAACCAAAGTGAGGTTCACAAATAGTGAATAACAATACATTTAGAATCAATCTAGGTCATGTACACAAGTATGGAATGCATAATGGTGATGTAAAATGAAAAATATGCAAAAAATCGGAAAACAGCCCTAAAAAATCTAAGGAATATTATAGGGGGTATTCATGATGTTAGGAATCTATGGTTAAAATTTTAGAGCAAAACTCCAATCCTAGGTATGCTAATAGAGGCCAATACCCTATTGTGTTCTATGGATAAGGCAAAGGAAAAAGGTCCTAAATAACTAAACCAAAACCCATCCTAAAGGCCTCTAAAAATTAATAGAAAAATACTACAATGTCAATTGAAGTATCAAGAATCAGCACACAAAATATTATGCATTTATTTGATGTATTGAGCAAGAACGAAAATCACAAAGGCAGACATGTCATTTCTCACAATTACAAAAGCACATGAAATGAAAAATGCACAATTAAATAAAAAAGAAACAGAAAATTCAATTAAAAATTTTGACAAATTAATATACATGTCAAGGTATACAAACATATTTTTTTCATGATTTATTGAAGTATTTAACATTTTCAAATGAATTAAAATGAAACAGAAAATAAAATGGAAATAAAAGGAAAAAGAAAAGAAATTGTAAAAGTTGTGTGGTGAATAGTGTCATATCCTAAATTTGTCCTACCCATTTTAGAATATTTTTGCATTTTTTGCTCTTATTTCATTTTTGCATTATTTGCTTAATTTATGGTTATTTAGACGCGTGTCCGCTTGCAATTGAGTGCTTTCCAAATATTATTCATTTTTGTCCAATAAAAGTGTGACACGTGGCCTAAAATTTTTTTTGTTGCTATTGTGTTTCATAATATTTTTCCTTTTTAAATTTTAATATTTTTAGACTACATTAAGTATATAGTTTCATAATATTAATAATAGTATTTTATTTTATTTTAATAGGTTTGTAAATAAGAGTTTTATTATTTTGTTAATGATATTATTATTTAGGATTTAAAGAAATTTTTGTTTATTTGTTAATAATAAATAGTAATATTTTTTGTTTTTTTTATTTGTTTTAATTTACTAATATTTTGTATATATACTAGTTGTTTTAGTTTTAATTAAACTGCTGAAAAAACTAAAAAAAAGAATTTTGGGTTTGAATAAGTCCCATGGGTGAGAGGCCCATTTCAGATAGCATAAAGAGATAGAAGTGAGAACCCTAAAGAGGGGTCAGCTACTGTTCACTGAAACCCTAGAGAAAAGGGAGAACCCTAATAAATCACTGTTCACCCAAACCCTAAATTGGCCGCCCCCAATTCAATTCCTCCATCCCTTTCCATCTTCAACCGAACCTACCTCACTGCAATATTTTCCCTTCTAAGAAAAACTCAGACCCTCTTCATCCCGAAAACCGGCAACAAACCACTAGATCCATTTTTCAAACCACAGTTTTGAGCCACCTTTCTCAGCTGAACACCGTCATAACCACCCTCTCTTTCTTTCATCAACAATCTCCGTCGCGGTTGTGTTTCTAAATCCACCGTTGAAACACACCCACCATACCTCAAACCTCTCCGCCACAAACCCTCAATCTTCCACCTCGAAGCCACACTGAACAACCATCTTCCTCCTTTGAGCTGTTTCAACCTCACGATAACCCTTCCGTCATCTCCATCGCTGATTTCACCTTCTATCTCCCTCACCACCGTGTAATAACCATTTCGAGACAACCTCGTCTTTCTGTCACGATACCACGATGTTTCAGAGTCTCATATTTCCGATGTCGTGATGAATACCGACCCGAACCGCCCTCTGTTCTGCGACGACACCGCGAAGTCATTTCAGCTGCAACAACGAGCAGAGTCCCTGTTAGATTTGTTCTGAGCTCAGCAAAAACAACATTGTTCACATATCATCTTAGCAAGCACAACCATCAACTGTGTAACAACATTCAAGTAACTCTGTTCAAGTTCTAACAAGCCATTTACTGTGTTTCGGCATTACGGCGGCAACATATCGACTTCGCACCAGCTCGGTCGCGGTTCTCGTCGCAGTAGTACAATATGTCGGTAATTCGTAAGCCATTTTATTTTCAACATTACGCTTATTGTGTTATGCAATCTGGTTGATTTCTTGTTATCTCAATATTGATTAATTTTCTATCAATTTCAAGATATTGTTGTCTGATGTTGCTGTATTCAGTCTGAAAAACAATGTACATTGCTGTTTAATGTGTGGATTTGTGATTTCGGTGAAAGATTAATGTTTGCACCTATTAGTTGATTGCTGCAGGTTGCATTTGATTTCGGGCGCGACACACTATGGTTAAAATTTTGTGAGATAGAATGTTGTGATATCACACTGTCAAGTGATGAATGAGGGAAGATATGATTCAGATGGCTCAGAAATAAGCCTTGAATCATTTGTTATCCAACTGTTTGAACTTCTGTTGACCATTGTGGGTAATTCAAGATTAGGAAAGGTGGTTGCAGCTAATGTCAAAGAATTGGTGTACTATACAATTGCTTTTCTTCAAATGACAGAACAACAGGTCCATTCGTGGTTTATGGATGCCAACCAATGCATTGCTGACGAAGAGGATGCCACTTATAGCTGCCGCATTTCTGGTGTGCTGTTACTGGAAGAGTGGCAGGCAATGCAAGCTGGTGGAGGGTTAATGAGCAACTAACAGCAAGAAGTTCTACCATCCACAGTTGATCTTTAATGCTTGTAGCAACAGTGTTATCATTTTCGGTATCAAAAGTTGGATAATGAGTTTCTTTGGAGTCATCACCACAAGACGGTAGAGTCTCCATTGGCATTTAACAGAAACAGATAAATTGCAGACAAGCTGTTGTTTAGCTCAACTCAGTTGTCGTGGATTTTGTTTTCACCGCGTATGCTTTCTATTTTGGTGTGGGCTGTTGATTTTGTGCAGGTTGCGGCATCGCTGGAATTTCGATTATGCAGCAGGAGCTTGAAGCATCGCTCCACTACCAGGACTTCCTGTATTACAACATAAGGGATTGGAAAAACATGTTTAGCCACTAAGACCCTGCATAGTCTGACCAACGGTAATAAGTGCGATGTTCATAATATTTTGACCTTTAAATTTCAATCATATTCATGTGACTATCTCGATTATGTGTTGATTAATGTTAGTGTTGACATGATTATATTGTGATTAATGTTATGAATGCTGAAAATATGTTGTACTTGTTGGACTGGTTCTGATATAGACAGTATGTTGTGCGGTTGTAGCATCACCTGTATAAAAGTAAATCTTGATATTGTGCAACCACAGAGATGGTTTTGATAATATTGTGACTACTTGTGATTTCTCAATCTAGGATTAGAGCATGTACGTTCTGTTCTGCCGGTTTTCTATTGTTCTGTGTGTGTGTTAGTTTTCTATTGCGGTTTACAGTGCACAACGTTAACCCAGTTTTTTATTTAGACTTTATTTTGTGTAAATTTTGAACCAACTAGTTGAGTTTCCTGCGCTCAGCCCATCAATTGCTTTATGTTAAATAAAATAATTTCTAGTTAGGTTGAGAAAGGTTTTTCCATCTAATTATTCAGACCTCAATCAAATCCCTAATTAATCTTCAAAAAACCAATCATAATTTGTTTAATTTGGTTTAAGTACTCAACTTTCAATTTTTTTTTTTATAATAAAATGCTTCTTCCTTTTTTAATGAAAGTAGTGGGTTCTTGGGGTCCAGCATCCCTTGAATTCTTGGACAACCGCTCTCGAGGCGCACGCCCTTGTTGTGGTTGTTCTGTCTTTCGATTTTCAAAACTGTTTTTTCACTCAAATTTATTGAAATTTACAAAAGATATTTTTAAATAAATTTTATTTAATTAGATATTTTTATAAAAAATTTCTAATTATTCTAAAATAAATAATATATATTTTAAAATTATTATCAAGTAATATTTTAAATATTAAACTTTTAGAAAATTATACTCTAAGTTAAAACTTTTTCTAAGATATTAAACTTTTCTCAAAACAATTAATTATGATTAGCGTTTCTTAAAATCTTTTTATAATTGATTAATTAATTTTATATATGGAAATTAAAACTATTTTTCTTGATTAAATTAAACTATTTTTCTTAATCAAATTTTAAAACAATTAAATTCTTGGATATCGCCTTCCTTGAATTTTTAAGCGACCGCTCTCGAGGTGCACACCTTGAGCTGTGATCCTTCCGATCTTATTTTCTAGAATACCTAGCGTACCTAGTCTGAGTACGCTAATATTTTCAAATTGTTTTCATAACTAAATCACGAAATAATCGAGTTCTTGGAGTCGCGCATTCCTCGAATTCGAGAGTGACTACTATTGAGGCGTACGCCTTGGATGGTGTGTCGTTCGAATTTTCGTTTCTAAAATACCTCCTTTAATTATTTGGACAAGTATTTACTGTCCAACAAACACTATTTTGTAATTCAGGGAATGAAAAAGATGTCGTTGGGATCTAGCATTCCAATGATATCCCGACTTATTGGTTACGAGACTGACGTCTTGCTTATCGAATAGTCGTCATTCCTCCTAAATTTTCAACCCGTCTAACCTCGTTCCTCACCTTCGTGCGATCGAGTCTAAACCCTAGTATGTTTCTAAACCATATGTCAAATCCAAACTATTTTCTTAACTAAACTGCGAAAGAATTGAGTTCTTGGAGTCTCGCATTCCTTGAATTCTTGAGTAACCACTCTTGGGGCGTACGCTTTAGGTTGTGGATTACTCGACCTTTTGTATATAAAATACATTCCCTAACTATTTGGACAAATATCGTCATTGTCCATTCAAAAACAATTTCATAATTAATTGAACGAAAAAGGTGTTGTTGGGATCTAGCATTCCAATAATATCCTGATTAATTGATTGCGAGGCCGACGTATCGTTTATCGAGTAGTCGTCATTCTCCCTTAAAATATTCAATCCAACTCTCTTCTCTCGCCCTCGTGCGATTGAAATTTTCTCAAACATATTCTGTAATTATTCGAATGAAAAAGGTGTCGTTGGAATCTAGCATTCCAATAATGCCCCGATTAATTGATTGCGAGGCCGACGTCTCGTTCATCGAGTAGTCGTCATTCTCCATCAAATTGCCTAACCAAACTCCTCTTTTCTCTCCCCCGTGCAATCGAAACCTTAAACCTATTCAAATATATCCTCTAACCAAAACATCCAATACGATAAACACAAATTCCTCGCCCTCGTGCGATTTCCAACAAAAACACCTTTTGTTAAGAACATTGTTTAGTCCTTTCTTCCGCGCATATGAACTCGTGCTTCAGCCTCCCCGAGCAGATAAGCCAACGTTTAGTAGTTAGAATGTGACCTAAATACTCGTTCATTTTCAAACCCTTTTACCGTAGTTAGCCGAACTACGGCTGCTCTGATTTCTCATTTATCAATGAAAATACGTAGGCACAAGATTGCGATGATCTTGGCGAGCACAATCCCCCCTTTTCCCGTAGTCCCACGAACTACGAATGCTCTAATTTTTCACTCCTTACGAGTGAAGATACGTAGGCACAAGGGCCCCAATCCTTGGCGAGCACCCTATCTTAAAACCACCCATTCCCCCTATAGGAGAAACCTTAGAAGAAAACTAACAAGCGTAGCTAACTTTACTCTCAAATCGAATTAAGAGGTTCCCGTTGAGTACAACAAACATGAGGGGTGCTAATACCTTCCCCTCATGTAATCGACTCCCGAACCTAGAATATTGGTTGCGATGACCATGTTCTTATCTCCTTAAAGGTTTTATCAATATTTTCCTATTCCTGCCTTGGAATAAATAAAGTTCGGTGGCGACTCTGTTCGAACGTATTTTCCGCGTCCATCGCGAGGATCGTATTTTTTGAGGTACGACAAATAGCAAGTCAGGTGCGTGTAAAATGACATTGGGCTGACACAAGGGGGTTGGGATAGTGATCAGAAGCCGAGTCCAATTCAAGAACTCACTAATTGAAAGCCACTGTTTCATTTAACTCCTAGTCAACCAATTCAGATGCAATCTTGGTCGTGTATTATAGTCTTAGTCAAATGATCTCATGGCTGGTAAGGTGACACGCAAGCGTATGAGTTTTAAACACAAGATGAGATTTAAACATGGCCGTCTGATGAGGTAAAGATCAAACCTTCCAACAAGATCCAACGGCTATGAGTCAAAATGGGATTTAAAAGGGGAAAGAGAGGGAAAGTTTAGACGGCGGCCGGAGAAACCTCTGGTCGTCTTCTCCGGCCATTATGTACAGTACCAGTCTTGAAAATGAACCAAAAAACATGATTTCTTACACCATTGTGATCGTCTCTCCTAGTAGATCATCATTCTAGTGTTCTTTTTCGTTTTTCTTGCCTAAATCTCCTAAAACGAATCTAAACCAAATTGAAGGTTGAATCAAGAAATGTTGCAAACCTCACCAAAACCTATCCTAAATCCATCTAGGTATCTTAAGGAATGCAAATCCACAAAAATGGCGCATAATTAAGTCTTGAACAGAGAGTATGGATAAAAAACGATTTACCTAATGGAGCACCTCCATTGGGTCTTCAAATGCCATGAAAGCTTGCAGAAAAGTGTCTAGAATCACTCAATGATCATCAATGGAGGTCTTTGAGTGCTCAATTTCCTTTGAAGCTTAACAAATCTTCAAAATCGATTTTCCACTTTGCTCCACTTTTCTTCAAACGTTTTTCAGTTATTCTCCATCCAAAGTTCGTTTTTTTTTTGTTGTACATGATCACAACAATATATGGAATGGACTTGGAGTGATAGAAAGCCCAATAACATCCCACTTTGATTAATTTAAAAATCTAAGTTTCTCACTTTGGAGCTTTGTGGTTTTCATGAAAACAGAGCTTGAACCCTTGCACATTGCCTCATACCAATTGCTTATGATGCAAGGAACAAGAATCGATGAGATTAAACCCTTGTAAATGGATCAATGGTGAATTTGGATTATGTTACTTCAAGGTGAAGTAACATGAAATTTAGCCATGAAAATTACCTCAAAATTGGTTTATGGATTTGGCATTGCATTTAGAATAATCAAGGCACTCAAAATATGCACACATATGCCATGAATTGATTTAATTTGAATTAGATCCAAACTAGGCCTTTTACAACTTCCTTTCATGAAATTTCCTTCACAAATTCTCCAATCCAAGACAACACAATGACAACTTGAGGTTTGGTTGAGCAAATGACCCCATTTGGAGCAAGTTTCAAATTGGAAATATTTTCATTTGAATTATGCAAAGTGGTGAAGTTGACCTATAATCCAAAATGACCTATAATCAAAGTTTCCCAAAATACCTATGCCTTGCAAGCTTCATATCTTGAGTTCTACAAATCCAAATGAGGACTTCTAGGACTTTTTAGAAATCTAAGATTATGTGGGACAACATTTATGTTTGGGTTAAGATGAGGAGAGACATCCTTCTGGCTTCAAAATGTCTTGGAAGTTGGTTGACTTTCAAGGACCAAAATCACATTCATCTGATGACCTGTAACTTGTCTGCTTCATAAATTTAGTTCTAGAAATTAGATGAATGACTTCTAGTACTCAAAAGAAAGCTAAGAACATGATCTGAAAGTCTCAGGTTGGTGTCAAGATGAGGTGAAACTTGTATCTTGAGTTATGTGGTCTTGAAGTTAGGCATTAAAATAGGGGATTTTACACTGTCAAGCTTAGAAACCCTAGCTTAGTAACTTCTCACACTCTTGAGTATTGATGAATTGGTCTTAGAATGATATATGACATATCTCAACACAACATTCCATGATCATAGTTTCTTTGAATTGAGTCTTAATGTCCTTAAGACTCACAGTTGACCTAGGGTTGACCGGATGAAAACACTAACTGCACCACCATTGGCTGTGGTCTCTTGTACTTTGAACAATGACTTGGGCAAGCTCCATAATGATCCTCAAGACATCTTATGAGCTCCTATGATAGCTTCTATCCATAACCATGAACTCATAGCCTCTTGATGACTTTTCATGGCATCCCAGTTAGGAGGTGAACCACATACATTCATCTGCTCTTTGATTTCCTTATGATGGTGACAAGCTCTTGAATAGCTTGAATACCACTTCGTGATTAGACGCAAACGACTTGGACCTGACTGGGAGAGAAGCGAACGACTCTCAAAAAATCACGATGAAAGATAGTTGAATACCAATAAACTCGGAAATTTGCCAACCGCAGAAATAAACTTCAAAACTGGTTGGGAAGAACAGTCTTTGGAGAAAAATTTGTACGTGATGAATATTTTGAGCACTCCGCTGGGGAAGAGACTTAATCAAGTGACTCCGCCAAGGAAATGTATGATAAAACAGGTGTCATGGTCTACAAACCGTAGGGCTTAAGAGTAACATCTCAAATTGTCAGAACCTGGATATTTAATGAATACAACAAATCAACGAAACTTGCATGAGCCTAGATACTCCACGAGAGAGAATAAATGAACAAACCGGAGCCAAGACACTCACGCGACAAACAAATGAATGAACCGGAGCCAATAAACTCACGCGATAAACAAATGAACAAACCGGAGCTAAGACACTCATGCGACACACAAAAAATAAACCGGAGCCAAGCCACTCACACGATAAACGAACAAACAAACCGGAGCAAAGACACTCATGCGATAAATAAAAGAACGAACCGGAGTCAAGACACTCACGCGAGAACCAAACGAACGAACCGGAGCCAAGACACTCACACGAGAAACGAATGAACAAACCGGAGCCAAGCCACTCACGCGAGAAACAGACGAACATACTAGAGCCAAGACACTCACGGGATAAACGAACGAACAAACCGGAGCCAAGACACTCACGCGAGAACCAAACGAACGAACTGGAGCCAAGACATTCACGCGAGAAACGAACGGACAATCTAGAACCAAGCCACTCACGCGAGAAATTGACGAACGAACCGGAGCCAAGACACTCACACGATAAACGAATGAACGAACCGGAGCCAAGACACTCACGCGAGAAACGAACGAACAAACTGGAGCCAAGACACTCACGCGATAAACTAACGAACAAACCGGAGCCAAGACACTCACGCAAGAAACGAACGAAAAAACCGGAGCCAAGACACTCATGCGAGGAACAGACAAAAAACTGGAGCCAAGACACTCACGCGATAAACAAACGAATGAACCGGAGCCAAGACACTCACGCGAGAAATGAAAGAACAAACCGGAGCCAAGCCACTCACGCGATAAACGAACAAACAAACTGGAGCCAAGACACTCACGCGAGAACCAAACGAACAAACCGGAGCCAAGACACTCACGCGAGAAACGAACGAACAAACCGGAGCCAAGACACTCACGCGATAAATAAACGAACCAACCGGAGCCAATACACTCACGCGAAAAACGAAAGAACAAACCGGAGCCAAGACATTTACGCGATAAACGAACAAACAAACTGGAGTTAAGCCACTCATGCGATATACAAACGAACAAACCAGAGCCAGGACACTCACGCGAGAACCGAACAAACAAAACGGAGTCAACACACTCACGCGATAAACAAACGAACGAACTGGAGACAAGACATTCATGCGAGGAACAAACGAACAAACCGGAGCCAAAAGACTCACGCGAGAAACAAACAAACAAACTGGAGCCAAGACACTCACGTGATAAACGAACGAACAAACCGGAGCCAAGACACTCACGATATAAACGAATGAACAAACCGGAGCCAAGACACTCACGCGATAAACGTACGAACAACCGGAGCTAAGACACTCACGCAACAAACAAACGAACAAACCGGAGCCAAGCCACTCATGCGATAAACGAACGAACGAACCGGAGCCAAGACACTCACATGATAAACGAAAGAAAAAATCGGAGCCAAGACGCTCACGCGACAAACAAACGAACAAACCGGAGCCAAACCACTCACGTGATAAACGAACGAACAAACCGGAGCCAAGACACTCACGCGAGAACCAAACAAACGAACCGGAGCCAAGACACTCACGCGAGAAACGAACGAACAAATCGGAGCCAAGCCACTCACACGAGAAACAAATGAACGAACCGGATCCAAGACACTCACGTGAGGAACGGACGAATAAACCGGAGCCAAGACACTCACGTAAGAAACGAACGAACAAACCGGAGCCAAGACACTCACGCGATAAACAAACGAATGAACCGGAGCCAAGACACTCACGCGAGAAATGAACGAACAAACCGGAGCCAAGAAACTCACGCGAGGAACAGACGAACAAACCGAAGCCAAGACACTCACGCGATACAAATCAGAGCCGAGACGCATAACGAAACAAATCAGAGCCGGAACACTCAATGAAACAAATCCGAGCCGGAACACTCCAATGAAACAAATCAGAGTCGGAACACTCCAATGAAACAAATCATAGCCGGGACACTCAATGAAATAAATGACATTACTGGGGGTTTACCGGAGTCTGGAAATTCAACGGTCAGGAGGAATATACCATGAACTGAACACTCAAAGAAATCTATCTGCTCTACGGAGCAGAAGTACCATCAAAAAGTTCATCAGGATTAATATGCAAAACGGATACTGGACACTTCGCGGTTAAAGCGCAATGCCATAAATAAAAAATTCACCAGAATGTAGATATTCATCGAAGAAGTCGGGGCCTGAACGCTCAATGTAAAAGTCAGAGCTTGAAGATCACCTGCGGGAGTTAACGATCTAGCTTATGCTTCAGAATGCGAGTGTTTGAAAATAGCGTAATGTTCCATGCGAAATGGAAATGCTACGCATTTGAGGATGAAATGCAAATATGATGATTACATGCAAAGATGCAAATGCAGATTCGGGCTGCTGGAGAAAGCTGGGTATAATAGAACTGCTTCAGCAAAATAAATGCTGAAGACGAAACCAACTCCGTTGGGGATAATCGAATGTGCCAAGTACGATTGGAATCTCCTGGGGAAAACAGACAAAGTTTTCCTGCGTACCAATGGAAGTTAGACTTAGGTTATCTGTGAAGGGTCAGGTACGACTGACGCTGGAAAATATCCTGTCTGAATTCAAAGGTTTTTGGTTGAAGGGTCGAGGGATAGTGACATGACTTCCCGACATTCGTCTTGAACTTGAAGGTTAACTGAACCTGCTTGAGTAGCTTTGAGCAGCTATGATGATATGGACAGGAACGGTTCCTTCGCTTCTGATTTGCCCTAGCCTGTGGGATCTCTATAGGGATGTTCCTAGAAAGGAAACCTGAAATCTCATACCCCGATGGTCTGATATGAACTGCCTCAGCATCTTGAAATTCGAAGAGGTGCTTCATATTAATTTTTCCTCAGGCAAGTAACAGCTTTGCACTCTCGGGGCAGCTTGCCCCAGCCTGCAATGACTTTGCCCCTGATTGGCTGATTTGAGTACCTCTGTTACAAGAGATTTACAAAATCTCGACTTGACTGCCTCAGATTAACTGACTTCTGGATGGCTGACCCCTATGCTGTGATCATTCGATATAGCTTGCCCTCGCTCTACGGAGTATTCTGGCATTCTGCATTCTATTTTGATCAAGCTTTCCATTGTGGAAACTTTCCTGCTGTCAAGCGCATACTCGCAAGTAAAACGAACTGTTCTGCATAAAAGATATATTAAATGCAATGTATATGACAGTTTTCAAAATCCATTCCTGTTCACTGGAAAAAGTTTGCGACATATAATGAATGAATCATTTATCAAAATGTCAACATTAATACAACGCTGTAAGAGAAATCCTTTTAGGAGTCGATTTCAATGCGATCTTTATCGAAGTATGCTTTCAAAACAAACCTGTTTCAATTAGGACTTTTCAGGAGGGATTTTGGTCCCCTCCATCTACCCTCTCCCCCTCTTAAAATTTGAAACAAACACATAAATGATTAAATATTCCCTCCCCTCCCTTCCATTTACCCCCAACCAAACGGACCCTAAGGGAGGAGATATGAGGGATTTTTATCAAAGGGAGGGGAGGGGAGGGGAAGAAAGGGGAGGAATTTTATTACATATATGTTTGGTTCAATTTATGAAAGGGGTGGGGATGGGAGACATTTTATTTACAAATATGTTTGGTTCACAAGAGGAAGGGAGGTTATTTAAAACTAATTTACTTTTTTATCCTTCTACTTTTATCATAAGACTTGTGATATTTACCGTTTATAATTCAAATACAAATTTATTGACGAAATATAAATATTCAATCAGAGATCATCATGAAATACTTTATAAAAACGCAATGATTATAATATATAATTGGCTAAATTACAGTTTTGGTCCCCTTATTATTATAAACAAAAACATTATGATAACTAAAATTAACATAAAAATATGAAAAATAAATAAAAAATTTAAACAGATATAACGATGGAAAGATGAAGATATAAAAATACAACAAATATAAAAAGAAAGATTATATTTGTTTAAAATAAAACTTTTAACATTATTATAAGTTAAATTTATATTTCAATAAATAATAAGGGTAAATATGTAAATATAATTATAATTAAAATCAAACATCTTCCCTCCCCTCCAAAACCCTCCAAATTGGGGGAAGCAAAATGTGGCTCAGGAGAGATTTTGGTCCCCTCCATCTACCCTCTTCCCTCTTAAAATTTGAACCAAATAGGCCCTAAGAGTTCAAGGGACAACATATCACACATTTGAAAATATCATGGTCAAGATTACAAAGTAAAATTGTGTGAAATCTCTACAGTAGAAAATGAGTTGATTTTAGATCAAGATGGATACAATATCAATATTGGTTTCACGCATTAAAACAATCTTGACCATCAATTTAAGATCAACAACTAGGTACGTTAAAATATCCTTCAGTTAAAGTAGGAAATCATGTTCCTGGTATAAACTGACTCCTAAAATTGTGGCCTACTGATCCGCGGTCGCTCGCGGATAAAAAAAAACGAGTTTGTTGTAAGAAATGGTAATATAGTGACAGTGACTCGATATATCATTCTCAAGGATTCTTGTAGTGGAATAACCAATTACAGTACGAAATAAGGGGGATTTTGGTTTTTGATTTAGAAAACGTGATTAAAAATATAAGTGATTATCAAGAATGTTCCTATCCATCGGTAACAAACCTTCATAAAAGTACTGGTTGAGAAGTTGCTCGGTGATCTGGTGCTGAGGGCAGCTGGATACCAAATGCTTGAATCTCTCCCAATACTCTGCAAGTGACTCATTACCCTATCTAATACCACAAATCTCTTTTCTTATCGAGGCAACTCTGGATGCGGGAAAGTATCTCTCAAGGAACACTTTTTTCAGAGCATTCCAGTTTGCAATTGAATTTGGCTCGAGGGAATATATTCAATCCTTTGCGGCACCCTGCAATGAAAAAGGAAAAGCTCGAAGTTTGATATGATCTTCAGTGATCCCTTTAGGCTTCAATGGCGTAGAACACACCACTTGAAATTCTTTCAGATGTTTGTGAGGATCTTCACCTGCAAGACCACTAAACTTGGGCAACAAATGGACATCATGAAATACTTTATAAAAACGCAATGATTATAATATATAATTGGCTAAATTACAGTTTTGGTCCCCTTATTATTATAAACAAAAACATTATGATAACTAAAATTAACATAAAAATATGAAAAATAAATAAAAAATTTAGACAGATATAACGATGGTAAGATGAAGATATAAAAATACAACAAATATAAAAAGAAAGATTAAATTTGTTTAAAATAAAACTTTTAACATTATTATAAGTTAAATTTATATTTCAATAAATAATAAGGGTAAATATGTAAATATAATTATAATTAAAATCAAACATCTTCCCTCCCCTCCAAAACCCTCCAAATCGGGTGAAGCAAAAAGTGGCTCATGAGAGATTTTGGTCCCCTCCATCTATCCCCTTCCCTCTTAAAATTTGAACCAAACAGACCCTAAGAGTTCAAAGGACAACATATCACACATTTCAAAATACCATGGTCAAGATTACAAAGTAAAATTGTGTGAAATCTCTACAGTAGAAAATGTCCTTCAGTCATTTAAGATATCCTTCAATTTAAGATCAACAACTAGGTATAGATCAAGATGGATACAATATCAATAATGGTTTCACGCATTAAAACAATCTTGACCATCAATTTAAGATCAACAACTAGGTACGTTAAAATATCCTTCAGTTAAAGTAGGAAATCATGTTCCTGGTATAAATTGACTCCTAAAATTGTGGCCTACTGATCCGCGGTCGCTCGCGGATAAAGAAAAACGAGTTTGTTGTAAGAAATGGTAATATAGTGACAGTGACTCGAAATATCATTCTCAAGGATTCTTGTAGCGGAATAACCAATTACAGTACGAAATAAGGGGGGTTTTGGTTTTTGATTTAGAAAAAGTGATTAAAAATATAAGTGATTATAAAATAAGTTAATCTACTGTTCGTTCTCCCACTTATCATTGATCATACAATTCTCAAGCCCTAAACGGATTCCATTCCCCTTCGATTACAGTAACAATTAACAAGCGTGATTGCAACTAATTTATGATTTATGTCCCTAAATCTGAATTAAACAAACAGATAACGCAAACACAAATTAAGCAAACGCGATTACGATCAACAGAACATATATTAATCGAGTTCATCCAAATTCATTCTATAAAATATGCAATTGAATTAAGCAAACAATGGCAAATGAATAAAGCATTCAGAATTATAGAGGAAATTGACAAGGGAATCAAAATTACTTGAAAATTATATTGACCTCAAAGTTAGCGGAGATACGGTTACAGCAGATCAACCCGAAGGTATTAGTTCTCCATAAGACTCGTACAAAGCTTCAAGTTTTTTTCGTGAATAGTAAAATTGTGTCCCATGTGAACAGTAACACGAGTTTTACAAATAATGGAATTGGTTCAAAACCCAACTGGGTCAAAAATATAACCCAGGCCCAAAATATGACCCAACACGAAATAAATTTCTAATGCTGTCACTTCAAACGGAATTCAGGAATTTTGGGCTCCGAATCTGACTTTGACTCCAACACGAAAGTTGTAGCTCTCTCTCTTAGCTTTCCGGCGATTTTTAGAACGTCTCAAATGGATTCCCAGAGCTCCAGTTATGATCGTTTCCGTACAGACTGCTAAAGCTGAAAAATAGTTACGAAAATTAAATTAAACCAAAAATAAAATAAAATAAGAAAACATAATAAAATATAATAATAAACAAAATAAAATAAAGAAATTCCTAAGTAAAAATGTAGGAGAATGTGCATAAATATTCACTGATCAAACTTCCCCGGACTTGAACTTTTGCACTCTGAGCAAAATTAAAACAAAACAAAGAAATCACACACACATCAATAGTTACTCATTCCAGGCTACAAGTCTTCTTTGGTTAAGTTTGCATCGATAGGTACTAATCTTACACACTAAGGATATTGTAGGAACACTAATCCACAATTGTGCGGTCATAAGGCTCCCTCTTATACAAACCAATCCAAATCATGTCGTTATGCCTAAGTCTAACTTACTCATCCTCTTTTTTGCTCTCTTTTATTCTAGTGCAATCACATTAAGCCCTTTATTTATTCACACACATGGTAACTGAGCTTTTTAGTGACTATGATCCATTTTTTTCAACAATTTAGAATTAAACATTTTTTTGTCTTTTGTTTTTTTCTTTTTCACTTTTTGTCTTTTTGTCTTTTTCTTCTTTTTTTTTCTCTTCTTATTAAGCACATGATCATTCACTTATTTGCATTAGCTCAACTACTTAGCATGTGATTTCTAGATGGTGCTGACTGCTAGATAAACTACTTAAAAGCTATTAGAGGACGAGAACTCAAGACTATGCCATAACAAGTATCTAACTCGACTTCCATATTTGGGAGACTCAAGGTGTTAAAACGATATCGATCTTATGAACTGTTCCCAAGTCTCTGCAAACTAATCCCAAATTAGACTATAGCCCAGAACTTTCAAAAAGATGCAAAAAAATTTTAATATTTTTATTATAATAACTAAAAAAAACAAAGGTCTCTCTCCCCCAAACTTAAAACAAGCATTGTCCTCAATGAAAGGACATCATTATTAAAGTAAAGAGAAGGAAAAACAAGTCGATAAAGAGACATCCCAATGGGTGTCTTGAAAGCTGTTCTCTGAGCCCAAAGTGCGTCTTCTAGGCGACGACTCCAGTCCTTCCTGTTTGGTTGCACCATTTTTCTCTAAAACTTATTTGATCTCCCTATTTGAGATCTCAGCTTGCCCATTATTTTGTGGGTGATATGCAGTAGAGACTCTATGCACAACTCCATACTTTCGGAGCAAAGCTTCCATGGTGCGGTTACAGAAATGATTGCCTTAGTCACTGATGATAGCTTGCGGTATTCCAAACCTACAAAAAATATTGGACCTGACAAACTCTGCAACAACTCTAGAATCATTAGTCCGAGTGGGGATAGCTTCCACCCACTTTGAAACATAATCAACAGCAAGTAGAATATAAAGGAAACCAAACGATACAGGAAAGGGACCCATGAAGTCGATTCCCCATACATCAAATACCTCACAGAAAAACATAGGATGCTGAGGCATTTCACTCTTACGAGTGATGTTTGTACCTACTATCTGACACTCTTTACAAGTGCGGTAAGTCTCATAAGCATCTTTAAAAATAGTTGGCCAATAGAAACCTGAGTCAAGCATTTTTCTTGCAGTTCTTTGAGGGCCAAAATGTCCTCCGACTTGAGATGCATGAGAGAAATATAAAATGGATTCAATCTCATAGTCGGGAACACATCTTCTAATCACTTGATCACTACCAAACTTCCGAAGATATGGATCATCCCAAACATAATATTTGGCATCACTTTTTAGTTTATGAATCTGTGATCTAGACGCACCTGTAGGAAAAACACCAGCAACCAGATAATTAACAATATCAGCAAACCAAGGTGTAATACCATGCAAAACTAAAAGTTGCTCATCAGAAAAGTCATCCTGAATAGGGAAGGGATCTTCATGTCTCTCTATCCTGCTCAAATGGTCAACCACTAAGTTCTCGGCTCCACTTTTGTCTTTAATCTCTACATTAAACTCTTGGAGCAACAACATCCACCGAATCAATCTCGGTTTAGCATCCGGCTTCTTCAACAAATATTTTAAAGCTGCATGGTCAGTAAAAACAACAACCTTGGAACCTAGCAAATAAGATCTGAATTTATCAAGAGCAAAAACAATAGCTAGAAGTTCTTATTCAGTGGTAGTGTAATTTGACTGTGTAGAATCTAAAGTCCTAGAAGCATAGTAGATAACATGGGCAGCCTTGTCAACTCTTTGTGCAAGGACAGCCCCAACAGCATAATTCAAAGCGTCACATATAAGCTCAAAAGGGAGGGTCCAGTCAGGGGGATGAATTATGGGAGCGGAGGTCAATGCTTTCTTCAAGAAGTCAAACGCCTGTTTGCATTTGTCATCGAAGTGGAAAGTGACGTCATTCTTCAACAAGTTTGACAGCGGAAGAGCTATCTTGCTGAAATCCTTGATGAAACGCCTGTAAAAACCTGCATGACCAAGAAAAGAACGAATCTCGCGAATGCAAGATGGGTAAGGTAGTGTAGAAATCACATCAATCTTAGCAGGGTCAACAGAAATTCCTTTTTCAGAAATTATATGACCAAGAACAATTCCCTGCTCAACCATAAAATGACATTTTTCATAATTTAAAACAAGGTTGGTTTCAATGCGTCTTTCTAAAATCAAGCTTAAACTGCTTAAGCATGCATCAAAAGAAGAACCATAGACAGTGAAGTCGTCCATAAAGACTTCCATGCAATTTTCCATAAAATCAGAGAAAATACTAAGCATGCAACGCTGGAAAGTACCAGGTGCATTGCAAAGACCAAAAGGCATCCGCCTATACACAAAAGTACTGAAGGGACAAGTAAAAGTGGTCTTCTCTTGATCTTCCGGTGCAATATGAATCTGAAAGTAACCTGAAAAGCCATCAAGAAAACAGTAATGTGATTTACCAGCTAGTCGTTCAAGCATGTGGTCGATGAACGGTAAAGGAAAGTGATCCTTTCCAGTTGCTTGGTTTAGTCTCCTGTAATCGATACAAACTCTCCAGCTATTCTGCACTCTAGTGGAAACAAGTTTATTCTTTTCATTTTTGTCAACCGTAAGTCCGGATTTCTTAGGTACAACCTGCACTGGGCTTACCTATTTACTGGCAGAGATAGGATAAATGATACCTGCTTGCAAGAGTTTGGTTACCTCTTTCTTCACGGCATCAAGAATCAAGGGATTAAGCCTCCTTTGGGGCTGCCTTACTGTTTTCGCACCATCCTCAAGTAAAATTTTGTGCATACACATGGAAGGACTAATTCCTGGAAGGTCAGCTAATTTCCATCTGATTGCCTTCTTGTGCTTCTTCAAAACCTGCAAAAGCTTGTTTTCTTGATCGAAATCAAGTTTAGAAGAAATAATAACAGGGAGTTTTTCGTTACTCTCTAAGTAAGCATATTTCAGGTTCTCGAGGAGCTCTTTTAGCTCTAAGGACGGGGGATGCTCGGTAGATGGGATGGTCGGGGCAGCAGGAACATCAAGAGCATCAGCTGTAAAAATAGCTTTGTCGGTTATAGCTTCACCTGTAGGAAATATATCAGCCTGCAGGGCAGCATCAATCTCAGCGCACACAACACAAAGGTTAGTGTCAGTACAATCAGAACATGAATACACATCATCAAAATCAGAAAGAGATGGAAAATCGAGTGAAAATAATTCAGAACAAGTGTCCTCAACCAACTTAGATATCAGTCCAATATGAAAAACGGAATGCTCCTCCAATGGATGTTTCATGGCATCAAAAATGTTGAATTTTGCGACGATGTCACCAAACTCCATGGACATGCTCCCATCATCAACATCAATTTTCGTTTTTGCCGTTTTCATGAACGGCCTTCCTAAAATAATGGGGGCTTTGTTGAAATTTTTTTCTCCTTCCATATCAAGAATGTAAAAATCTGCAGGAAAAATCAAATCGTTAACTTGAACAAGGACATCTTCGATTATGCCGGCAGGGTGAGTGTTGCTCCTGTTTGCCAACTGAATGATTAAACCTGTAGGCTGCAAAGGACCAAGACAAAGGTTATTATAAACAGAAGTAGGCATAACATTAATGCTCGCTCCTAAATCAAGCATGCAATCATCAAATTTACTATTCCAATGGTACAAGGAATAGCAAAAGTTCCCGGGTCTTTGCACTTTTGTGGCAGGACCAGAGTAGTGAGGAGGGCTGAAACTTCGCCTATAAATTTTCCAGATGAAGGCTTGGGCTGAATAAAGGAAGAAATATTTCTTCCTAAATTGACTATTTCACTTCCCTTCATTCTCCTCTTGTTGGTGCACAAATCCTTCAGAAACTTAGTATACTTAGGAACCTGCTTAATCACATCAAGTAACTGAATGTTTACCGCAACTTTTCGAAAAACATCTAATATCTCTCTTTCTTTGTCTTCATCCTCAATTCTCTTATTTTTCAGAACTCTATGTAGGAAGGGGACTGGTGATACATACTCTTTTTCTTTAATTTTTTCAGTTTCGACCACAACAGCAGAAGGAGAAGGAGGTTCAACAGACGGTTCAGAAGTAGGAAGTTCAGAAGTTACCTCAATGATTTTTTTAATTTTTTTCAGGGGCTGGTTCTGTAACTTTTCCGGATCTTAAAACGATGGCACTCACATTGGCATTAGGACCCTTTGGGTTGACAATTGTTTGGGCTGGAAGTTGGTACGACCCTTGGGCTTGCATGTTATTCATTTGAGTAGCAAGTTGTCCCATCTACGTGTTCAAGTTCTGGATGCTAGCATCGGTTCTTTGTTGGAACTGAAGGTTGTTGACAACCATTTGTTTAACAAGTTCCTCTAAAGAAGGTCCGGAAGGTGCAGGGGTAGCAACCGCTTGAGGTGGGTTAGGTTGTTGGCTGGTTTGTGGGTTTCCATATCGGATGTTAGGATGGTTCCTCCAATTCGGGTGGTACTTATTAGTGGACAGGTCGGGAATGTTGTACCGGTTCTGGTTGTTACTTTGGTTGTAAAGGGCTGCAACATAAGCTGGAGGCAATTCAGTAGGCTTATCGTCTTGCAAAATAGGACATGTATCAGTAGGATGATCAGAAGAGGTACAAATACCACATAACCTTGGTGGTGTTTGAAGTTGTTGGGTGGTGTTTGAAGTTGTTGGGTGGCTTGAGCCTTACGTACGACTATCATGTGCTGCACTAAATCCCTCAGCTCATTCATTCTATTTTCGACGGCTTTGTCAGAGTGAGACACATGAGAGGAAACATGAATTTCATTCACACCCTTTACTTGGACAGAATTATTTCTTGTTCTGAACTATTGGGAATTTAGTGACATGTTCTCAATTAGAGCCTCGGCAGCAGCTGAAGTCTTATCAGCAAGACCTCCACCACTGGCAGCATCAAGAATGTTCCTATCCATCGGTAACAAACCTTCATAAAAGTACTGGATGAGAAGTTGCTCGGTGATCTGGTGCTAAGGGCAGCTGGATACCAAATGCTTGAATCTCTCCCAATACTCTGCAAGTGACTCATTACCCTGTCTAATACCACAAATGTCTTTTCTTATCGAGGCAGCTCTGGATGCGGGAAAGTATCTCTCAAGGAACACTTTTTTCAGAGCATTCCAGTTTGCAATTGAATTTGGCTCGAGGGAATATATCCAATCCTTTGCTGCACCCTGCAATGAAAAAGGAAAAGCTCGAAGTTTGATATGATCTTCAGTGATCCCTTCAGGCTTCAATGGCGTAGAACACACCACTTGAAATTCTTTCAGATGTTCGTGAGGATCTTCACCTGCAAGACCACTAAACTTGGGCAACAAATGGATTAAACCCGATTTTAACTCAAAAGGAACATCATCAGCAGCATATTCAATACACAAACCATTGTAATTCACATCAAGTGCAACTAATTGTCTTAGAGTTCTATTATCAGCCATATTGATATCAAGTTCAGACTCAGATGTGTGTGGTGAACTAGTGGTAGCCTGGACTGTTCTACGTCGTGTGTGCAAAGTTCTCTCTACTTCAGGATCAAAAGCAACAATATCAGAACAAGATGACCTAGTTGCCAGGACTAATGCACAGCAATGCAGGAACAATACTCAAAATGCCAACAATGTCCCTAAAAGTAAAAAAAACAAACACAAAGAAGAAAATCGATCAAAATAAATCCAGAAAAATAAACTAACACCAGAATTGGTCTAATGGCTTAAAAAGATAATTTTGAGAATTTTTTCGAATTTTTTCGACTCGATGAAAACAGTAAATAATTCATAAAAAATAGAAAAATGATGAATTTGGGAATTTGAAAGCACACCGCCCATAATTACTTTGTAGTAAGGGGCAAACGTTTCTCTAATTTTTTCGCTTCAAGTGCCCGGAACAGATTTTGATTCGAACGAAATTTTCCAAAAAACAGAATTTTTTTACGTTTTGGACTCTAAAACGCGAATTGGACGAAACCGTGCGGAAACTAAGGTCTGGACTCGAGGAAACTAACACTATGACTCTAAAACTGATTAATAACGACAAGAATCCCCAGCAACAGCGCCAATTTTGAACCGCGGTCGCTCGCCGATAAAAAAAACGAGTTTGTTGTAAGAAATGGTAATATATAGTGACAGTGACTCGAAATATCGTTCTCAAGGATTCTTGTAGCGGAATAACCAATTACAGTATGAAATAAGGGGGGTTTTGGTTTTTGATTTAGAAAAAGTGATTAAAAATATAAGTGATTATAAAATAAGTTAATCTACTGTTCGTTCTCCCATTTATCATTGATCATACAATTCTCAAGCCCTAAACGGATTCCATTCCCCTTCGATTACAGTAACAATTAACAAGCGCGATTGCATTTAATCTATGATTTATGTCCCTAAATCTGAATTAAACAAACAGATAACGCAAACACAAATTAAGCAAACGCGGTTACGATCAACAGAATATATATTAATCGAATTCATCCAAATTCATTCTATAAAATATGCAATTGAATTAAGCAAACAATGGCAAATGAATAAAGCATTCAGAATTATAGAGGAAATTGACAAGGGAATCAAAATTACTTGAAAATTATATTGACCTCAAAGTTAGCGGAGATACGGTTACAGCAGATCAACCCGAAGGTATTAGTTCTCCATAAGACTCGTACAAAGCTTCAAGTTTTTTTCGTGAATAGTAAAATTGTGTCCCACGTGAACAGTAACACGAGTTTTACAAAATGGAATTGGTTCAAAACCCAACTGGGTCAAAAATATAACCCAGGCCCAAAACATGACCTAACACGAAATAAATTTCTAATGCTGTAACTTCAAACGGAATTCTAGAATTTTGGGCTCCGAATCTGACTTCGACTCCAACACATAAAATAAAATATAATAATAAACAAAATAAAATAAAGAAATGCCTAAGTAAAAATGTAGGAGAATGTGCATAAATATTCACTGATCACCTATTCATATATTTTTCATCATTACATGGAAAAGAGTTATAAAAAAAATTAGATAATGGCCACTACTTATCCAGGTCTTGAACGTGTTTCATAAAGGGTTTAGGAAACAATTTCTATATTTCACGTCAATATTTTTCGTTGTTGTTTAAAATCTTTTTTGTTGTAGTGCACCTAAGAACTTTTTTCTTCAAAACTTTACTATGACGCAAGCTTATTAATCTAAATACTAGAATACAAGTTCTGATTGTACATTATGTTAACGATGTATATTAACTTTTATATGATAAATGTATGCTGCTACATTTAGAATATAATATATTTTAGGAGAAAACAATCCATGATAAAACTTATAATTAAGCCTCATAAAATAAGACAACTATTGAAGAAATCCTAATTTCTTATATGTAATTAGAAATGAAAATTATATACAAAATAATAATTATACTCTTGTATATATAATTCCCATAGAATCACTTAAAAGTACAGAATACAAGCAATGAGGTGACTCTGTAAAAATTCTTAAACTATCCATCCTATTTGCTCCCAACTTTGCCATAAAGTCGGCACATTTGTTACCTTCTCTATAAGTATGATAAAATGAAATAGTCCAATCTCTAGAAATATATTCTCTAATAGTGTTTACAATATAAGTGTATTTCTGAGGTAGAAATGTTGAACCTTGAATCAAATATAATGCCTTCATACAGTCTGATCTACAACTCACATTTCTGTAACCTGAATTCCACGCTACCATCAATCCATTTAGTATGGCTAATAGTTCGGCTTCTAAACTGTCAGCAAAATCAATATGCCCACTAAATCCTAACAACCACGATCCTGTGTGATCTCTTATTACACCTCCATAACCCGCTCTACCAGGATTTCCGTAAGAACTTCCATCAACATCTAGGGCAACTTGATGTTCGGAAGGTCGACCCCAAACAACCAACTAAATTAAACAAAAAAATAGACGACAAAATTAGACAAAAAAAATTAAACTAATTTCTAAACCCTAAATCAACTTATTCTAAAAATATTTTTGCTTGAATTATAATAATAATCATGCAACATTATAGGCATAATTATAAGAGTTTATAGTCAATAGAGAAAATTTGAAATAATCTTATTAAAATATGATTAAAAAACCCAAGTTAGTTACAATAATGAAGCAGAGCACAAACCAACAAACATTTTAAAAATTATCTAACATGCTATTCGGTTATATTTCTTATCATTAATTAACAAAATATAATTATATAAATTCATTTGATATTCATAAACTCAAATAGAATTGTGAAAAGAAGAAATGACAAGAGTTTTATAAACTAACCATGGTAATAGTGTAACTAACAAATTAGTTGCAGTATAAATTTGTTGCAGTATATAAATTTGTTGCAGTATAACTTTGTTGGTTATAAATTTGTTGGTTATAAACTAACCATGGAAATGACAACAGGTTTATAAATTAGTTGCAGTATAAATTTGTTGGTTATTGTTGCACCCCAAATTTGTCCTACCTTTACATGGTTTCTAGTGCCACTTTATTTTGAATGAATAAAATGGCACAATTGGCAAGAGACCGTGTGTTAGGAGTTGTGAGTGTGAGAGAGGTCAAGAGTTCGAATCCCACTTTCTTCACTTTTTGTTTTTCTTTTATTTTTATTCTAACTTTTCTATTTTCATAAAAAAAAATAACAAAAATAAAACTCATAAAATTAAAAATATTAGAAAAGATTTTATTATTTTGAGTTTGTTTTAGTTTTTTTTTTTTTTGACTAATTATTTAAGTTGGGCTTTAAAATAGGCATTAGGTTAGAGTTAACCCTAATTTGTTACCTATATAAACATGAGTTGCATTTGATAAAAGTGGAAAGGGAGGAAGAAAAGAAAAAACGGCGGCCGTTCTCACGACTTATCAGAAAAATCTTCGAGGCTTCATCATCATCTCAATCAGAAGAAGTTTCGGAACCGCGAGAAACCCACCTCCCAAAATCAACCGTCCGTCACAACAAAAGCAGAGAATCTGAATAATCTCACCGTAAGCATCGTTAATTGGCTGTTATTTCTTTTCTTTGTATTTTTTTTTTCATAATCCATTTCCAGGATAAGGAAGAGTAAGAGGAGAAAAGGTAATTAAAGGCAATCCTAATGGGTCAAATGAGCAAAAACAAAGGATGTATCGCCACCCCAGTGGTTAAATGAGCAGAAACAAAGGATGTATAGCCACCCCAGTGGTTAAATGCCTTCCCCTCTCATTATCCTTCCCTTTTTATTATTATTTATTATTATTTCTCCTTTCTTTAGTTTTTTTTGTCCTATTTATTTTTATTCTTTTTCTTGTAAAATTATTATCTTATTTTCTTTTTTAAAGTAATTGAGTTTGAGCTGCTAAAATTTTCATTAAAAAAAAAACTTTTATTAAAATCAAAACTAAAACATTTTTTTAATGTTTAAACTAAAACCTTTATTTAAATTAACATTAAACTAAAACCTTTTTTTAAAATTAACATTAAAGTAAGAACTTTTTTTTAAAATTAACATTAAACTAAAGAAATTTTTGTTAAAATTAAAACTAAAATATTTTTTAAAATTTTAAACTAAAAACTTTTTTTTTAATATTAACATAGAAGAGTTTTTAAAAATTAAAAATTAAAAACAAAAAACTTTTTTATCAACATTAAAATTATTTTCTTCAAAATTTAAACTAAAATCCCTTTTTAAAACTAATAAAACTATAATTAAAATTCTAAATTGCATTTTGTCTTTCTTTCAATATTAACTGTTTCATTATTTGTCATATTTCTGTCTAACTTTTCACTAATGTTCTCTATTTTTCTCCTCAGATTATACTTAAATTCTGATTAATATTTATTTAATTTATGCTGTTCCATGGATGTAGTTTACGCGAGGCCATGGTCGCAATTTATTTTATTTTGCATTTTTTTTGGACTTGTAATTTACGCGAGTGATCGTCGCGATGCTTTATTTACTTTCCACATTTTATTTCTGCCATATAATATTTCGCCATGTTTGCATGTTTACCGTTAATCATCCCCCCGAAGGAATTAGGTCCAGCCGTTTGACCGCCGAGTCAATAACCCTAATTTTTGACCGTTTCAAAAACCCTAATAGCCTAGGTGTCCCGCCGTGGACGAAAATGCCCTTTACCCTATCATTAGGTCAAAGAGTCGCCGTACTCTGTTTAGGGTTTCCTGCCGTGGAATCCCTAATTTCAACCCTAATTTCAATTAACAAATTCAACCTAGAAATAGGAGTTTTAAGACTCCACGTAAGCGTATCCTTAAGAGACGTTTACACCCCTTGAAACCTTGACCACAGTCAAGACGTTTCTAACCTCCCTTTCGAGGGGAACTACAATTACTCTGATTCCATTCCCGTCAAGATATGTAGGCACAAGATGCGACGTCTTGCCGAGTAAACTTAGGACTAACCCTTAGGTCTTTAGGTCACTCTATCCCTTAGCTCAATATATATTAAAACAAATAATAAAATATAAAAAAAAACATACAATAAACAAAAGGTTCCTGTAAATACTACAGAAGTTTAGGGTGCTAGTACCTTCCCTGAGCTTAACCAACCCCTTACCTAGATCTCTCCCCGCATTGTCTTTACGATGCAAAATTAGGTTTTCCTCTTTTGACCTTTTCCTTCGGATAAATCAAAGAACGGTTGTGAACTAAAGATGCGATTCAAATTAATTAATAATTTGATATCATATTCTAACCGCAACAGAAAATGGCGACTTCACTGGGGACCCTCCTAATTTTTAAGGGTTGCCCCTATTTTGTTTATTGTATGATATTTCTATTTTATTTTATTATCTGTATATATTGTACCTTGCTTGGGGTATCTTTGTTGTGAGATAAGTCCTACACCCGGACTTGAGTGACATTATTATAGGAAGGTGATATATTCGACGAGGCTTATAGGGAGTGGAATCCCGACCAAGCTGACTTGAGAATCACCGCTCAGTTGAGACCCTTTCGAAAATGGTTCGGTTGAACGAGTAATCGTGAAAAATTTTACTATTGTCGATTGGAGTCTGTGATACTGGGGGTCGTAGTACCTTAACACCACTTTGGCCTTATCTAGGACGTAGTGCGGGAACTATGAGTGAGTAATCCCAAGATAGTTGCTACGCGATACTACACTCAAAAGAGGCTCTCTTGAGGATATTATTAACCACCGAGTCAATTGGGAAATTGATAATATCCGAAAGATGGACTGATGACTTTGGGCACCTCTTTAGAACCTTATTCTGCAGGTACAACTACCCCATAGTACATACCTTTTGGGAAGGGTAGACCTTAACTCCATTCATTGTTCCTCTAACCTAGGACTTTGTTCTTTATGTGTATTTGTGCATGGCATTCATAAAACATCATTTCTAGTTTCAAGGAATTCAATAGTACTTTGCGAGTTCAAAAGTCCTATATTTCAATGTTTAAAACTGTTTCCAACTTTCCTAAAAAAGAAATGTTTGCAATCGACCGTTGAAGTTCTTGAAACTATTGCATTGCCTTAGCATCATGTCTTGCATGGCATCTTTCCCCGGGTTTCTCATGTCCAGTTTGTCTTTATCTTCCAGTGTTCCGTTGAGTCGTCAAGTTGATTCCTCGACACAGATATCAGACTAGAGCTAACTATAGACGCCAAATGTCAGAACAAGAGGAACATAATGCGGAGGTCCGAATGGAGATTGATGAGTTGAAAGCAGGCATGACCAGGCTTACCAAGATGCTTTAAGTGTTGATTGCCAGAGGAGAGCCACCTCAGAGGACTGTCATTCAGGAAGTTTCAAGTGTTGATCCACCTCTTGTTTCAGTGCCGCCCTCTAGTTGGCCTGAGTTTGGTTTACCTCCTAACTACTCTCCACCTGTTGCATCTGCTGCTATGATTGGTCAGGCTGTCAGACCGGTTTTTCAAGCTCCTGTCCTTATCGAGGCCCAACCTGTGGTCCACACGGTTAATCAGACTATCCAAGCTCCCGTTGAGAATCCTCCCTATGAGTACAATGTTGCCGATGTTCAAGAAGATTTTGTTGAGCCTGAGACCACCCGTGAACAGTTTCAGATCATAAACAAGAGACTCCAAGCTGTCGAGGGTACTGATTTCTTCAATGTTGATGCCGATAATATGTGCCTAGTTTCTGGTCTTGTTTTGCCTGCCAAGTTCAAGACTCCTGAGTTCGTGAAGTATCAAGGTCATTCATGTCCAAGAGCCCATCTAGTCATGTACTTCCGAAAGATGGCAGCTTACACCAACAATCAGAAGTTGCTCATCCATTGCTTTCAGGATAGTTTGAGTGGTGCTTCTCTTAAATGGTATATGAACTTAGAGCATAACACTGTCCACTGCTTCCAAGATCTCGTCAACGCTTTTATGAAGCAATACAAATACAATTTGGATATGGCTCCCGATCATCGTCAGCTTCAAAGTATGTCTCAGAAGGAAAAAGAGTCGTTCAAGGAGTATGCTCAGCATTGGAGGGAGTTAGCTTCCCAAGTCGAACCCCCTATAGCAGAGAAGGAACTGACAAAAATATTCATGGACACTTTGTCTCCTTTCTATTGGGAAAAGATGATTGGGAGTGTCTCTTCAAGCTTTACAGATCTGGTGACTATTGGCCAAAGTTTAGAAGAAGGTTTGAAAAATGGGAAGGTATCTAAACCTGCCCAATCTTCTAATGGTGCAAAGAAATCCTATGGGAATTTCCATAAGAGGAAGGACGAGCAGACCAATGCTGTCATGACTGAATCAAGAAAGCCTCGCCAGGGATCTCAACCTGTTGTTGCTCCGCAGCCAGCTCAGAATCCTCAACGTCCAGTTATTAGACAAGACCAGTATCGAAATAGGAATCAATTTGATCCTATTCCCATGACTTACACAGAAATTTATCCTTACCTGGTTCAACAAGGGCTGATCACTACAAGGGCTTTACCACCTCCTCCTAATCCTCCTCCAGCTGGATTTAGGGCTGATTTCCAGTGCACTTTTCATGAGGGTGCCTTAGGCCACGACTTGAAGCATTGTTTTGCACTGAAAGCCAGAGTGTGTGAGCTGATGAGAGCAGGGATACTTGATTTTCCAGACAATCCTCCGAACATCCAGAAGAATCCTTTGCCAGGGCATCAGAAGTGAAGCTTCGGGCTGACCTCAGCAGGCTATTTATTTGTTTTAGACATGACAGTTTATCTTTGTATTGTTTTAATCACAGACCTTTGTTTCTCATTATTTGTATTTTCCTCATTTTATTAGCTGTTTGCTTTCGAACTATGTTTGTACTTTTATATTGATGAACTGAGCATTGCAATTTTTGATTTAATTCATTTTATCTATTATTTTCATCTCTATGCTTTATCTTTCAAATATTTACGTTTGTCCGAATTTTTGGTATGCAAAGATTAGAGGGAGGATGACGAAAACGTTATACCCATAACTGCTGTCAGTATGCTTTCAATGGATCCTTATTGATGATGTGAGGCATTGTTTCAACTCCCAAACATTGGAGAAATAAGGAAGTTATCCCCTTGTCACCCCCTTCGAGCCTAGAAGTTGGAGTTTCTTTCTTTACAAAAAGACCCGCAATCTTAGCCTGGGGATGGGTAGTTCTCAGTTAACTCGGTTGTGCTTTCCTACAATACACCTTTCATATAAAGGTTGAATTCACAAGTTTTCCTTTGTACACAGCAAGTAAGTGTTGAAGATGTTTTCCAAGTTAAAAGCCGATGATGGTTCACCGTGATCATTAAGCTAGGCAGTCACTTTCTTTCAACAAAAAAAGTCCGCTAAGTCAAAACCTATAAAGGAGACTTAGGCAAAACTGGGGCATCCCGCTGACTGTAATCTTCACAAGAAACAGCTCAGGCAAAATTTAGGGATAATGCAGAAAGGAGTTTTAAATCCTTACCCTAAAAATCCTAAATCTCAAAACAACCAAATGTTATAGGAAAGTAGTGACGGCCATCTCAAGAGTCCCTTGACTTTCGAACCATCATTACTACCATCAGTGCAATTCCTAACCTATAGGAACCTGAATGCATAATATGAGTTAACTGAGCGTAGGACTGAAGATTATCACGTAGATATGGTGGGAACAAACAAATTTTGAGCCTTTATCCTTTGTTTCATAAACCGTGAACCAGGCCACGTTACAACCCTCAAAAGACCTAATTGAAACAAGGATATTTTGAAAGCATGCTACAACAAGGTTGCGTAAGCTGACTCCTAAAGATCTTTGTGAATCATTTATTTTGGCCGTATACCTGTATTAAACTTTGAGCGTCCTGGACCGCCGCGTTCTAATCGATGACTCATTTATTTTTCATCTTTCAAAAATAATTTTGATTTCAAAAGTTGCATGAACTTTGCATTACTATGTTTGCATGAATATTTTTGTTTGCAAATTGGCTTTCCTCTAAGGAAATTTCAAACAATCGAGAAACTTGGTCAAGTAATCCTATCAGGGGCAAAGTCTTCTCAGATCTGGTTTATCCATGAGATTTTCAAGACTCGGATTGGGGCAAACCTTCCAAAGGTACAGTAAAACAATCATTTTCAGAATCAGACAAGTTGAAGCAATTATCAGTTCATCTATAATGGACAATTTAATCTGGGGCAGTTTACTTGAAAGATCTCCAAGCGGCTTTCCATCCTTCCTACGAGGACCATCAACCTGATTACAATTTAGCAAGTGGCAGTGATCTCCGGGTTGAGGAATCAGTTTCCAGTCTTGTCATCTTACCAACAGAGTCGAGCCTTGTCGTCGACATCTGCATTGTCATTTGATCATCTATCATAGCATGATTTATACACATGTGCATATCATGGGTGTTTTATCCCCATTTTCTTTTTCTCCCGAGGTCGTGTTTTACCCGCGTATTACCTCGTGGACGAAGTCCAATTTACCTGGCATCATGGGTGTTTTATCCCCATTTGCTTCTTCTCCCGAGGTCGTGTTTTACCCGCGTATTACCTCGTGGACGAAGTCCAATTTACCTGGCATCATGGGTGTTTTATCCCCATTTGCTTCTTCTCCCGAGGTCGTGTTTTACCCGCGTATTACCTCGTGGACGAAGTCCAATTTACCTGGCATCATGGGTGTTTTATCCCCATTTGCTTTTTCTCCCCGAGATCGTGTTTTACCCGCGTCTTACCTTGTGGACGAATTTATTTACTTGGCATCATGGGTGCTTTATCCCCATTTCCATTTTTCTCCCCGAGGTCGTGTTTTATCCGTGTCTTACCTTGTGGACGAATTTAGTTACTTGGCAGCATGGGTGTTTTACCCCCATTTACATTTTTCTCCCCGAGGTCGTGTTTTATCCGCGTCTTACCTTGTGGACAAAGTCCAGTTTACTTGGCATCCGTTGACTATTTCGTGTCATGTCTATCTGACGTTCTTCCAGATACGACGTGTCTCCTTTTCGACGTTCTTCCGAAATGTTTTGATGTTCGTCTCTCCCTATAGGTTTTCCAGTGAGTCCTGAAGATCCCGCTCGATCTCTTCAAGGAATGTCTCGAAAACTCTAGCGTCTGTCGTTTACCTGGTCCTGTCTCCATGTGGATCCTGTGTTACTGTTTGTTCTAAAGTGACAATTGTCGCGCTATTCCACCAGTGCGCCGTATTCCCCAGTGTAGTTACTCGTCGCGTTTGTCCCCTATGTCCTCGTGTCGTCTGCATCCTTGCATTCATCATTCCATCATACGCATCATATTAGATTCATGGCATTGTCAGCATTATAGTTTGTGTTATTTTGTCCATATCATTGCATATCACTGCATCTAGGGGCCAAATTTCCGGTTACCTGTATTTAAATCCCTTTCACCGCGATTTCTCGAGTCTCCGCTGCTCAAATCATCCGGTGAAGCTATTTAAATAGGGGCATCTGTTGCACCCCAAATTTGTCCTACCTTTACATGGTTTCTAGTGCCACTTTATTTTGAATGAATAAAATGGCACAATTGGCAAGAGACCGTGTGTAAGGAGTTGTGAGTGTGAGAGGTCGAGAGTTCGAATCCCACCTTTTTCACTTTTTGTTTTTCTTTTATTTTTATTCTAACTTTTCTATTTTCATAAAAAAAAATAACAAAAATAGTTTTTTTTATTATTTAATTATTATTTTCGTATTTTATTTAAATTATTTTTTTAAAAATATTATTTTTTCACTTTTTTCTATATTATTCATAAAAACATCCAAAAATCATAAAATTAAAAATATTAGAAAAGATTTTATTATTTTAAGTTTGTTTTAGTTTATTTTTTTTTGTTTTGACTAATTCTTTAAGTTGGGCTTTAAAATAGGCATTAGGTTAGAGTTAACCCTAATTTGTTACCTATATAAACATGAGTTGCATTTGATAAAAGTGGAAAGGGAGGAAGAAAAGAAAAAACGGCGGCCGTTCTCACGACTTATCAGAAAAATCTTCGAGGCTTCATCATCATCTCAATCAGAAGAAGTTTCGGAACCGCGAGAAACCCACCTCCGAAAATCAATTGTCCGTCACAACAAAAGCAGAGAATCTGAATAATCTCACCGTAAGCATCGTTAATTGGCTGTTATTTCTTTTCTTTGTTTTTTTTTCTTACATAACCCATTTCCAGGATAAGGAAGAGTAAGAGGAGAAAAGGTAATTAAAGGCAATCCTAATGGGTCAAATGAGCAAAAACAAAGGCTGTATCGCCACCCCAGTGGTTAAATGAGCAGAAACAAAGGATGTATAGTGTTGCACCCCAAAATTTGCCCAACCTTTTCTAACCTAGGTTTATGTTTCAATTGCATAGTCATTTGCATTGTCATCATGTACATAGTGTATTCATCTGCATAGGCAAGCTATCTTAATCAGGGGATCAAGTGCTGTTCTTATTTCAAGAGGTATATCCAAGGGTTTCATTCATATTCAAGACTACTCAGGTCATCAGGGAAGAATTTGAGCTTTGAAGAGCTGCCAGGTTGATCAGTGAATTCTCTCCTATCGTGAGGCTAGTGGGGGATCATCAGAGGAAGTGTGAGCTATGAGCCAAGAGCATGAGGTGTGTATGGATGTTATGAAGAGTCTAGAGAATCATTTTTGAGGAGAACCAGGTCATTTGAATGATTGCAGGAGCCTCAGTTGAAGTCAGTCAACTAGGGTCAACACTGGGTCAATGCTAGGTCAAAGAAGTGTTTTGAAGAGCATCAAGGATCATTTTAAGAATGGGGGATTCATTATTTGCTAGGTGGATATGGATATGATGTTATGATAAAGAAAAATCGAGAGGAGTCAAGGAGAAATGGAGTTACTAAATTAGGGTTTTATTGTAAAATCCCCTGATTTAGGTCAAACTTCAAAGCAGTGTAACTCAAGATGCAAGCTTCATATGGATTCTTGGTCCACATGAAACTTGTAGAATATCTTCATAGCTTTAATTTGAGTGGTGGAAGTCATCAAGATGATTTGTAGAACTCAAGTTATGGCTCTTGCAAGTTACAGGCCATCTGAGGGCACTGAAATTTGTCTGTGAAAATTGTCTGTATTCCAAGCAACTTTTGACTTTCAAGGGTACTTCAAATGGATTTCTGTCCAACATGATAATTGTTCCTTATTGTCTTAGCTTTCTAGAATGGTATGGTATGCCTTCATATGATTTATTGAACTCTACTTATGGTCTTGGCAAGCAAAGGGTATTTTGGTCATTTGAGGATTACAGGTCATTCTTAGTATATGCCTAAAACTCATACAAGGAAGCTTCAAATGAAAAACTTCACAACATCAAAGTTGTTCAAAATGGGATTTTAAGGCTAGAAAATAAGGTTTGAAAGTTTGGAAAAGCTTAGAGCATGGAATTTTAAAATTGGTGCAAATGACTTGAAAATGGCTTATAAGTTGAAAAAGTTGAAATGAAAAATTGGTTTGGGAGATCTACAAATCCAATATGGGTCATCCAATATACCAAATTGATTCCAAACATCATTTTAAAGACATTGGTTCAGCCACTTTTTTGAGTTAGGGTTTAAAAATTGGACTTGCTTTGTATTTTTGTTACTTGCATAATAAGGCAAGTATAGAAAACTTGGCACAAGATGAATTTTCAAGGCAAGGAGCTTACATACACTTCCCATATCTCATGTAAGGAGATTTTCACATAATTTTGGAAAGGTGCAAGCATGAGATAAGAGATATTCAAAGTATCATGGCATGAGAAGTTCATGAAATTTCCACAACTTTCTAGAATCCTCCAAGATTATTCTAGAAACCTCTAAGTTTGTTAATCATCATCTATATATTGGATTGAGATCATTAAGAGTAAAGGTTGGTGATAGTTGATGTTGAATCCATTTGCAAATCATATTGAATTTTTTTCTCTTCACCATTTTTTCCATTTTTCCCACACTTTCACATTTTGGAATTTTTTTCAATCTTTTTTTTTTCTCTCACTTTCCATACTTTTTCTCTTCACCAATCAATTACACAACAATTATAGAGATGATTCATCATTTTTTTGAGAGAATTGGAGTAAGAGGAACCTTGTAGTAACATGAAAAAGTGGTGAAAATTCAAATTCCAATTTTCACTTTTTCATCAATTCAAGACTTGTCAAGGCTTCAAACATATTCACCAAGTATTGTTGAGTGATTCTACATCATTTTCTCAAAGAATTGGTGATCGAGTGAAGCTCCATAAGCCATTTTTCGGAGGTATAAAGAATTCGACATAACTCATTATTTAGGAGTCTTTCTTGCATTATCTTTATTGCATTCCATTGCTCTCATCTCCTACATGGATTCTAGTACAAAAAAGATGAGTTTTATGACAATTTTTGGTTCTTGAGTTTTTCTTGAGGTGCCACGTTTTGGGAGTTAGAGAGAGTTTCAAAAAAATCTAAGACCATATTTGGATTCCTTGATTTTTTCCTTCATGTTTGACCAAAATTTGGTGCGAAACGGATAATTATTGATGGAGTTATGGTGCTTCAAAGTAGCAAAAAACTCATGTTCATGGGGCTGCGGGTTACTATTCACAAAGTTGAAAATTTTGATTTGGAGAAGAAGGTGTTAACACCGTCGGATGCATTTCCAAGTCAAGGTTTCTTCCATTCATCCAACGCCTCTCACTGCGCCACGTAATCGGCCACATAAGCCTCATGCCACTTTTATTTATTCATGTTATTTTCTTTTATTTTCATATTGCAATGTTTCTTTTATTTTTCTGTTTTATATGCTGACTTCAAATAATCATAAAAAATAGGAAAATTAGTCTTTTTGATCCCCATTTTTTTGTGCTGATTCTTTAAGATGTCTAGGATTGAATAAAACTGGAATTATAATTTTACCATTTTTTGACATTTTCTTTGGATTTTTTACATTTGGGTCGTCATAAAAAGGCCAATGCTGGTGCTATCATTTTGTTGAATTTCTTTGACCTATCAAAACACAATTTAAATGTCAATCCGTTTGCAGGGATCTCATACACACGTTGAGGTATTGTGATATATTTTTGTGGGAATTTTATTGTACCATTTTAATTGGTTTTGGATGCTTTCTTTAACATGCTCCACTTTAATCTTTCCCTTGGTATACATGAGATATCTTGCATTGTTTTCATCTTGTTTGACCATTTATCTTTGGATATTTTTGTGGTATCTCTCACCCCTGGTTTGTGGCTTGATGTAGGGCATTGGAGATTTTTGTTTGAATTTTTTAGCACATTTTGCTATTTTTCTTATATTTTGTATTCGAACTTGTAATTTGGACTTCCGAACGGACTTTATTTTTGTTAAGGCTCCAACGGCCGCTTTGTGTTTGCGTGATGAACACCGTGGCTTATATTTCTTATTGTAGATAGGTTAGAGGTATTGGAAGACCCTTAGGTGGCTGTTATTTGTATGTGTAGCTTGCCCGATTATCGACTTGTTTGCATGATAGCACGTTGCGATTCCAAATAGTGGATTACGCGTTTCATTCGGAGTTTTCACTCGATTTTTTGCATATGATCACTTGATATTTTCTTATTCCATCCATGAATGGGCTTGAGGTTGAGATGAACCTTCCTCCCTCCTTTGCATTGCATTTACCATTGCTATATTCATGTTCACTTGTATGCGGTTATTACTTGTATTTCCATTTCTTCCTTTCGTTTCCTTTCCCGTAGGACTTCCATTCTTCCTTGTTCAAGGGAGGATGTGATAGACATTAGGAGTTAACCCATGCATGATAACATTAGGGTAGATTTTATTCCCTTCTTAACCCTAGGATTTGTAGAGTGTCATCTCTTCTTTCTTCAAAACAACAGAAAAACACTAATAAAGGTTATAACAGAGATTAATTCACTTCTTCCGTCAAAAGATTTGAACAGACATCAACCTTTTTGCAATAAGAAAACCCTTGTTTAAGGTGAGATTTTTCATAAAAAACACTTGAACAGCTTGTGTCGGGCGTAGCCCGAACTACGTTTGCTCTGATCTTCCATGCTGTGTGGAAGTACGTAGGCATAGGATGCGATATCCTAGCGAGCAACCTTCACCCACCTTCCCCCGTAGTTAGGCGAACTACGTTGACTCTGATTTCTCGTTCCAGACGGGAATACGTAGGCATAAAGTGCGATGCTTTGCCGAGTCAAATTTTCTTTTCTTTTCAGACCTCATCCTTTAGTTTAGATAGAAGTGTAATCCGTACAAACCAAGCAAGCGTGGATCCCATCGAGTACGATGGACGTGAGGGGTGCCTAATACCTTCCCCTTGCGTAACCGACTGCCGAACCCAGGTTTTGGTTGCGATGACCATACCTTTTCCCGTTTTTCGCGAGGTTTACTTCGAGCGTTTCCTTTCCCTCCGTTGGGATAAATAACGCACGGTGGCGACTCTCCTGTCAGCCGGCGCCGATTTTCGCAATAGCGACCGCTGGCGACTCTGCTGGGGATTATATTCGTCCCCTGGCTGCTAAGGACTGCGATGGTCCTTATGCATTTGGGATCCAACGTCCCTTAAGAGAGTCAATCCTACCGTTTGTTTGCCCGTCGAGGATTTTGTATGGATTTACATTTCTGTATTTACCTTTCAGCATTATATTATCATTATTATTGCTGTATTGTGGGGTGTGACGGGTGTTCTTTGATTGAGAGATAAGCCGGACCTGGGCTTGAGTGCACCTAGATTTAGAGTAGAGATTAGTGGGAGCGCACGTGCTTTGCATGTCCTAGTGTCCCGCGAAATCTACGCTCAGACGAGGTTCTTCTGGTTGGCCTCCTGTCCTGCCCTTTGGGTGGCTCGGGTTGCTGGTTAGTTGGATTGTCGACTCTGGGGACCGATCATTTGGAAGTTGGCTAAGTGAGGCCTCTTCAGGATTTGATGATGCCACTCCTTCTGGGAATCGTATCGTCACTCCTGAAAGTCTGTGACGCCAACGACCGCATAGGATGCCATACTTTGTCAGTTACTAGGACATCCACCTGTGAGAGGGTTTGGGGTTATGCAGGTAACTAGACCTTCAGATAACCGGTTATTTCTCGATCAGAGATCCTGGGTATTTATGGATATTTGTGAGGTCTATCAGAGACCAGTCTGAGTTTTGATTTGAGGTCTATCCGAGACCAGTCTGAGTTTTGATTTGAGGTCTATCAGAGACCAATCAGGGTTATGGTTTGAGGTCTGTCAGAGACCAGTTGGAGTTATATTATGGGTCTATCAGAGACCAGTGTGGAGCTTTATATTGGGTTTATCCGAGACCATGATTTGAGACCTTCGATATGATTCAGGCTTCTCGGCTACAGCACTTGGTCCCTGTTGCATGTTGCTTGCATTGCATTGTTTGCGTGATCATTATCATTGCATCCCATTAACGTGTGTCTGTGCTGCAGGTGCATTTGCATATCCCCGAGTTCTAGTGTCTGGACTTCTGAGTATTGATTATGGCGGGTTTGAGGATGACAGTTGCCTACAAGCTACCTATTCCTGATATTACTCCACTCCTGGGTCTGATTTCTCTGGCAGGTGAGGATGTCCGTAGAAGCTTCAGGCAGAGTTACGGACGACTGTTGAGTTTGGTTCGCAGATCCACTGATGATGAGTTGAATGGGCTGTACACGCTGATGCAATTCTATGACCCGGCTTTGAGATGTTTCACTTTCGCTGACTTTATCTTGGGACCTACCATGGAGGAGTATGTAGAGTTTACTGAGCTGCCGGTGCAGAATGCAGTTCCCTTTATTCACTCTGCCGCTGAACCTAAGTTGGAGGATCTAGCCAAAGCCTTGCATATGGATGCTTCTGAGTTGTTGATGACTTCTTGGCGAGGAATTCCGGGTTTTTCTCTCCAGTTTCTGGTTGGTAAGGCTCTAGAGTACGCCAAGAATGGGTGTTGGGTGGTCTTTAACGCTATTTTGGCTCTATGCATTTACGGGATAGTGTTGTTTCCTAACTTCCCAAACTTCGTGGACATGGATGCGTTTCATCTGTTTGCTGCTGGTAACCCAGTACCTACACTGATCGGGGACTTTTACCATTCGATGCACTACAGGAATGAGAACAGGAGAGGCAAGAATGTCTCTTGTTGCGTGCCTCTGCTGTCCATGTGGTTTAAGAACCATCTTCCACTGAAGGGACCTTTTGTGGATAGTGCAACCACATCTGACTGGCCAGAGCGTATGATAAGGCTAACTTCTGCAGACATTAAGTGGTTTGATCGAGATCTGTTGGGGTCCGAGCTTATTTGCAGTTGTGCTGGGTATCCTAATGTTCCGTTGATAGGGAGAAAAGGGTGCATCAACCACAACCCATCTTTGTTCGTCCGTCAGTTTGGATATGCGCTGAAGAACCCGCCTCAGGAGGAAGAAGTACAGGAATCTCTGTACTTCACCGGTGATGTGAGTGGAGAGCTACTAGCCAAGCTTCGGCATGCCTGGACGCGTATCAACCGAAAAGGGAAACCGCTGTTGGGGAAGAGTGATTGCCAGGCGTATGCACCCTACAAAGTATGGATTCAGGAGAGAGCCAGACAAATATTGATGCCATTTCCAGCTGCACCAGTCCTAGTTCCTATTCCGGTAGAAGAGCCGACTACTGTTTCCAGGGAGGTCTACGAGCAAGTGGTGAAGGAAAAGGAAGCTCTGTTGGTGGTTAATGAAGATCTAGAAAGAGAATTGGCCCGGGTTCGAAGTGAGAAGAACGAAGCTGCGTACTCCCTTCAGCAACAAACTGAGATGGTAACTTTGTTGAAGACTAAGTTGGTCAAAGAAAAGGAGAAGCGGGAACGCCTGGGACAAGACTTTAAGAGCTCTCATGACATGATGGAAGTTAAGAAGAAGTCGTTGGACATCGCTCATCGAGAGATCGCTTCATTCAATAAGACATGGAATGTCACCCTTACTAACAACAAGGAACGGGAGGATAAGTTGAAGCAACAGATCGCCGATCTTCAGAACCAATTGAAGGCCACTAGGAGGCAGCACGAAGAAGAAGTCATGACTAGATATGCCCTTCAAGATGCACTGAAGCAAGTTGAGGCCCGTAGAAAGGATGCTCGGTCCCAGAAGAGAAAGCTAGAGGAGTGCTTTGGTGAAGGCGCATGGGAAGAGTCCATCGACGGCTTGCAGCGAGTTCTTAAGCAGAGGAGTCTACTCATAGAGGGATTGCTTGTCCAGCCTGATCATCCCAAGACAAAGAAGCTGTTAAGGGATTATAGGGATTATGGGCATACCTGATTTGTTCATGCTTTATTGTACACTGACCATCACCCGGTTTGTGGGTTGAGGTCATGCTTTTGTTCGTCTTGTGATACATTGGTGTTATACTTTAGCCTTTGAAGGCCTGTTCAATACATGAGTTGTTTTCCCTTCTGTGATTGAATTTCAACTTCTTGCAACTGCTTGTCACCGCACTGTCACGGCGTTGCCCTGTATCAAACGTATTAGCACTAGAATCGGGGAATAATAATCCCTAATGCACAGACACACCTTGCATTTTGCATACATATTCATATTTGCATTACAGGTTTGTGATCCAGGTATCTTATCTCCCGCATATTGCAGGTATTTTCAGGATTAAAGAAAAGCGGGTCCACCGTTATTCTACAAGAACCAACCAGAAAAAGATCATGGACGCCATGCAGAGTGAAATGCAAGAGATGCGTGACAGGATGGCCCTGTTCATGCAAACCATGGAGACTATCGCCAAAGGGCAGGAACAGTTGCAGAGTCTGGTGCAGCCGTTGGTTGCTCGTGCTGAGAACAACGGTACCCCGCATGGTGAAAATGTGGCTAACTCTCCCAGGGTTGAAAATCATCAAAGTGCTGATCACATTCCAGTCGCTGGGCTGAACAACGGAGAAGCTGGTCCTGCTGGTGGTAACGGAAATACTGGTAACACTAACGGAGACACTGCAGGAGTGTTCGTAGGGAACGTCAACCAGGGTTTCAACATGGGTGCGGAGAACGTCGGGCTGAATGGCGGCAATGGTAATCAGGGCTTTCAGGGTATGAATGTGGGATATGGCAATGTGGCTGGCGCCAAAACTGGATACGGAGACCATGGTTATGGTAACGCAGGATATGGAATGGGTATGAACAACGGCCAGGATATGGGCAACCTGAGGGGTAACCCCAGGTACTTCCAAGCAGGTCTGGGCCGTAACGCTGGACATGCTGCATATGAAGAGATACCTCGTTGGGAGGACCATCAGGAAGACGTTTTCTCAGGTCATAATGAAGGCTACGGGAGGCCTACAGGGGACAACCTCCGCATGAGATTGTTGGAAGAAAAGGTAAATGGTCTGGCTAATCAGAACGCTGTGGGACTGGATATGTCTAACATGGGGTTGGTACCAGGGCTGAGGGTACCTCTGAAATTCAAGGCGCCATCTTTTGATAAGTATAGAGGCGACACGTGCCCGAGGGTGCATGTCCGTTCATTTTACAGAAGGATGTCTGCGTATTCGGACGACGAAAAGATGCTTATGCACTTTTTCCAAGACAGCTTGTCAGGGCCGTCATTGGAGTGGTACATGAGCCTGGAGCCAACACAGATCAGAACTTGGAAGGAATTGGCGGAAGCTTTCGTGAAGCACTACCAATACAACAGCGATCTCTCTCCTAACAGAGTTCAGTTGCAAAGCATGTCCCAGAAGCCCAAGGAAAGCTTCAAAGAGTACGCCCAGAGATGGCGTGACCTGGCTGCGAGAGTACAACCACCTATGGTCGAGAGGGAAATGATGGACTTGTTCGTAGGAACATTCTCAGGGATGTACTATGACCGGCTGCTCAACTTCTCAATGAGTACCTTCTCCGAGCTGATCCTGATGGGGGAGCGTATAGAGAACGGGATAAAAATTGGTAAGATTCAACCGGGAGAATCTGTTTCAGCTGGAAGCACCAAGAAAGCCTTCGGTGGTAAAAGGCAAGGTGATGCTAATGCAGTGTATAACGTTCAGCGGGGAAATAGGAATCAGAATCGGCGTCCACAGCCTCAAGTTGCAAGTGTGACTATTCCGGGACCACCTCAGCAACAGAGACAACAACAGCAGCAGGCTCAGCAGCAGCCTAATCAGAATCAGCGGCGGTTTCAGGCTCCAAGGCTGAGGAGGGTATTTGAGGTACCGCCGATGTCTTACGCAGAGCTCCTTCAGACCCTATTGAAGTTACAGCTAGTTGAAAAGAGAACCTTAGCGCCGCCGACTGGCACGCCACCAGTAGGGTACGACATCAACGAGCATTGTGATTTTCACTCTGGTGCACCCGGGCACAACATCGAGAATTGTTTAGCTTTCAAGCACAAAGTGCAAGATTTGCTTGATAGCTCAGCCATCAATTTTGGGAAGGAAGGTCCCAACATTACGCAACAACCAATGCCAAACCATGAATAGGTTGGAATATGGTGGACAAAGAGGAGTTTTATAGTTCGAGTGGGCCGTTAAAAGCAGATCAGAACAGTGGCAGGCTGCCTCTAATAACTGATTGTGAAGATAGCTGGTTCAGCAGCAAGACAGATGTGAAAGCCCGGTTCTCGAAAGCTGGCATTTTTCTTTGTTTTATCTTGTCATTTCTTTACGTTTGTAGTTTCTTTCATGTTTAAATCGCAATCTCGTTTGTAAAACATGTTGTTTTCATTTCAATTGATGATAATGAAATAAATATGCATGTTTTGATTAAATCCATTCGTGTTCACTAATTGTTTTTACAAATATCCAACGCCTGGTTAAGAGGAATCCGGGGAGGATGACGAAAATGAACGACATGCAAAATTCCGATTGTATGCTTTTGAAATGAAACCTGTTGACGATGTACAGGCATTGTTTCAAATCCCTAAACACCGGAGTTATAAGGAAGATAATCCCTTGTCAACCCCTTTGAGCCTTGTAGTAGGAGTTTCTTTCTGTGCATGAAAAACCCTCAATCTTAACCTGGGGCAGGGTAGGTGTTAGCTAATTTGACCGAGCGTTCAAGTTGCAAAAGGAGTGTCCGTTCGAGGATCAGTCACACCTCTAGAGGTCGTGCCTAAAAAACCACAATGGTCAAATCAAGAGTGAGACAGTCACATCATTCTCCAATGAGTCAGGAAACCAGTGTCACACGACTTGTTCGAAGAAAAGGAAGAAGGAGAAAAGAATCAAAAGCCCGCTAAGTCAAGAAAGAAAACAAATGACTTAGGCAAAAATGAGGGCATCCCGCTGGACTAAAAAAATCAAAAGAAACTTAAAAGGAGTCAGTCCAGGCAAAAGTTAGGGATAAGAAAAAAGATGAAAGGAGGACAAAAAGAAAAATCCTCAAATCAAATGCGAGTCGTGTGACCCTAAGTGTCAAAGACGAAAAGTGAGTGGCTGTCACTCCAAAAGTTCATGGGTTTTCGAACTATCACTCCTATCTTTCGGCCTCTGAGAGGTGAGCGCTAAGGTCGAATTAGCTGAATATAGGATCGGAGAACATCAAGGAGAATGGGTGGGTTAAAATAAACTTTGAGCCTTTATCCTTTCCTTCAAAACCGTGAACCTGACCACGTTATAACCTTCAAAAGTCTTAATTGAAGCAGGTTGTTTCGAAAGCATACTTCGGTAAAGGTCGCGTCGATTCTGACTCCTGAAAGGGTTCCTCTTACCATGTTGGTATTGATGTTGATAAATGTTTTGTGCAGTGTATGCTATAAACTGTTTTTCCCTTTTTCCCAGCAAACAGATTGGATGTCAAAACTGTCATATGTGTTACATTAATATGTCTTTTACGCAGAACAACTTGTTTTACTTGCGAGTAAGCGCTTGACAGCAGGAAAGTTTTCTGCAATGGAAAGTATGGTCATGATAGAATACAGAGCGCCCGAATGTTCCGAGAGCAGGGGCAAGCTATTATCGTGATTCCCAGTCAGGTCAGCCATGAGAAGTCAGCTACTCTGGGGCAATCAGGTCGAGATTCAGTAAATCTCTCGTAGTTGGAGGTACTGTTCTGGACCAGCTAATCGGGGGCAAAGTCATGTGAATCAGGGGCATTGACTTCCAGTGAGTTCGGAATCGGTTAGTCTGAGGACAAGTCCCGAAGCTTCAGTTGATTAAGGGGCAGTATGCTTGAGAGGTAACTAATCGGAAGAGAGTCTTCTCGAGATCCCATCAGGGGCAGTCATGCAGAACGTGGGGATTTGAAAGCAGATACTTCAGGTGGAAAATCAGATCAGGATAGGTCGCTAGAACGCTCATTCAGGGGCGAGTCGCCGCAGAGAGCATTGAAACCGATTGGGTTGATCGGAGCTAATGGAGATTGAATCTTTTTGCCGTATAGTTACCGGGGCAAGAAATCTCGAGGTCGTCTCATAGTAAGCGGTTCAGCGCAAGTATTCCCAGGAGGTAGATAGGGGCAAGTGGAGTGCACTGGGGCAAGCTATTCAAAAGCTCGCAAAGTTCCCCGCCAGAATCCATGGCAGGCTGGTACCCTCTCCAGAGATTGTATGTTGTGTCTTCCCCAGTGAAGTCGCCCCGGGCAAAACTGAATGTTAATTCCCCAGGAGAGTTAAGATTAATGTATCTTCAGTTCAGCATTAGCTTATCAAGCAGAGCAGAGTCCTCCCCAGTGAAGGTCGAGATGGATGTGACTAACTTCCCTGAGAGTTTCTTGTGCAGTGCAAATCAGAATGTGTAGTTCAATCCCCAGCTCAGTGATAGCGGGATGATTTCCCCAGCTCAGTGATAGCAGGAGAGGTTCCCCACAGAGTGTGATCAGGTGGTTGGAGCAGCTGAAAGGAGTTTTCCCGAGCAGGATTGTCCTTTCTTTCCCCAGCAAGTCGCTCTTTCTCGTCAGGAGGACCGTCCTCAGCAGATTTTGGAGTTTTGAGTTCGTGAGCTACTTTCTCAGCAGGATGGTCATCCCTAGCGGAGTTAGTTCATCTTTCCAACATTTATTTTGTCGGAAGCATATCGGTAGTATTCCGGTCATTCCCAGCGGATCCAGTGTGTCTTCAGCATTTATTTTGCTAAAGTAACTCTTTGCATAAGCATGCATCATGAGCATTTGCATTCTACCCAAGTATGTAGCATTTCCATGCAGTATGGAAGCATTTCGTCATTATCAAACATGCATATTTGAAACATAAGCCAGGTGGTTACCTCTCCAGTTTCAGATATGTTATTCCTTGCCGATAAGAGAAATCGTGATTCAGGAAGATGTGGGTTTTGTGGTCAAAGTACGCAGTGATCGTATTTGTACCCTCTATGGGGTTCATATTGTAAGGCACGCAGTGATCGTGTTAATTTTGAGATGTTGATTTGTTGCCCAAGTATGCAGTGATCGTATTTGTGCCAGTATGGGGTTCATGTCGTAGGACACGCAGTGATCGTGTTGATCTTGGAATGTGTATCTGTGGTCGAATGGCGCAGTGATCGTATTCGTCCCGATCTAAGAAGATTGTTTTGTAAGGCACGCAGTGATCGTGTTGGTATCGTTTCGGGGGTTTTATTGAGCAAGGCACGCAGTGATCGTGTTCATCCAGTTGTTGGTCGATATATGCAGTGATCGTATTCGTCCGTGTTACAGTGATTATGGGTTGATACGCAGTGACCGTATTCGTCCGTTATGCAGTTTGATTATGCTGTAGGACACGCAGTGAATGTGTTCATCGGGTTGTTGGTGGCCGAAGTACACAGTGATCGTATTCGTCCCATGTTTGAAATTGTGTCACAACACGCAGGGATCGTGTTTCCTCCAGTCAAGAGGGTCGTGACATGAAGCGCGCAGTGATCGCGTTTATCCTATGTATGGTCAGGATATGCAGTGATCGTATTCGTCCAGTTATGTGGGTTAGTTGAGGCACGCAACACGCAGGGATCGTGTTTTTCTCCAGTCAAGAGGATCGTGGCTCAGAACGCGCAGTGATCGTGTTCAAACACGCAGTGATCGTGTTCCAGATACGCAGTGACCGTATTCCAGCAACACGCAGGGATCGTGTTTTTTCTCCAGTCAAGAGGATCGTGGCTCAGAACGCGCAGTGATCGTGTTCAAACACGCAGTGATCGTGTTCCAGATACGCAGTGACCGTATTCACGCAACACGCAGAGATCGTGTTTTTCTCCAGTCAAGAGGATCGTGGCTCAGAACGCGCAGTGATCGTGTTCAAACACGCAGTGATCGTGTTCCAGATACGCAGTGACCGTATTCACGCAACACGCAGAGATCGTGTTTTTCTCCAGTCAAGAGGATCGTGGCCAAACGCGCAGTGATCGTGTTCGAACACGTAGTGATCGTGTTCAAGATACGCAGTGATCGTATTCGTACAGCATGCAGTGATCGTGTTGTTAGTACCATGGGAACTTATGATGCGGAGCGCGCAGTGATCGTGGCTATTGTATCAGTGGGTTGTTGGTCGGCATACGCAGTAATCGTATTCGTCCTGTTACATGGGTTGATTTTGTGACACACGCAGTGATCATGTTGACATAATTCCGGGGTTTTGTTGGTCGAGATGCGCAGTGATCGCATTCGCCCTATTGCAGCACACGCAGGGATCGTGTTTATCATATTGGTGGTTGAAGTACGCAGTGAATGGGTTCGCCTCTCCTATGTGGATTTATTTCGTCTGGCACGCAGTGATCGTGTTTATCTCATCCGGTTGGATTTATGGTCGATGTGATTGTAACGCAGCATGCAGTGGTCGTGTTCGTCGTGTTTGTCCCGTTAAATGGTTTTTGTTTGTAAGACACGCAGTGACCGTGTTCGTCGCAGTTTTGTGGATTTGTTGTGCCAGACACGCAGTGATCGTGTCCGTCGTGGCATATTCCCCTAGCAGAGTTGCTTGGCCAAGCACTTCTCTTTCTCCCCAGCCAAGTCCTTTCTCAGAATGCTGTAGAGATGGCATAATGCAATTTCTGGGTGGTTACCCACAGTTTCCCCAGTAGAGACGTAATCCCCAGCGGGTTGTTCTTCAACGAGATACTTGGCTACTCGTAGTCCCTGGCAGGGTATCCTTTGACAAGTCGCTTGGTTAAGTCACTTGTATTCCCCATCTAAGTCTTTCTTAGGATGCTGTGGAGTCAGTATTATGAGACGGTAATACAGATTTTCGGGTGGTTACCCGCAATTCCCCAACAGAGTTATGTGCCCCAGCAGGGTGTTACGTTAGTGAGTTGCTTGGTTAAGTCTCTCACAGTTCCCAGCAGGGTGCTCGCTACAGGAGTTGTTTGGTTAAATTCCTCGTATTTTTCAACAGGGTTAATCTCGTCAGGGCTTGGTTAAGCTTCCCAATTTCCCCAGCAGGTGTTTGACGGTAGTCGTCAGAATTTGTCCCCTCAGAGTTGCTTGGTTAAGTTTCTCATTTCCCCGCAGAGTCGGTTGTTCATGTCTTCGGACCTTGTCTCGTTTGGTTAAGCGTTCTCTCGTTTCTTCAGGATACGAAAAGTTGATCAGTGAAGTCAACATGACAAGTGAAGTCAATATTCTCCCGCTGGTTAGCGTGTGCTCAGTTGATAAGTGAGATCAACAGAGGTTGATAAGTGAGATCAACAGAGGTTGATAAGTGAGACCAACAAAGGTTGATAAGTGATATCAACAATTTCTCGTTATGTGGTGTATGCTCATTTCTTCGGAATGGAGTGGCCTGCGGACATCATCAGTTTATTTGACAGATGGATGGTTAGTTGTTGCTGTGACAATAGAATCCAGTTCCCAGGGTTTTCTCAAGCGGTGGTCGTTTTCGCAATTTATTTTCGCGGTTGGCAAATTTCCGGGTTCTTTCGTATTCAACCGTCTCGTACCGTGAATGTCTGAAGGCTGCGCGCTCTTCATCCAGTCAGGTCCAAGTCGCTTGAATAGGGGCAGCTGTTGCACCCCAAAATTTGCCCAACCTTTTCTAACCTAGGTTTATGTTTCAATTGCATAGTCATTTGCATTGTCATCATGTACATAGTGTATTCATCTGCATAGGCAAGCTATCTTAATCAGGGGATCAAGTGATGTTCTTATTTCAAGAGGTATATCCAAGGGTTTCATTCATATTCAAGACTACTCAGGTCATTAGGGAAGAATTTGAGCTTTGAAGAGCTGCCAGGTTGATCAGTGAATTCTCTCCTATCGTGAGGCTAGTGGGGGATCATCAGAGGAAGTGTGAGCTATGAGCCAAGAGCATGAGGTGTGTATGGATGTTATGAAGAGTCTAGAGAATCATTTTTGAGGAGAACCAGGTCATTTGAATGATTGCAGGAGCCTCAGTTGAAGTCAGTCAACTAGGGTCAACACTGGGTCAATTCTAGGTCAAAGAAGTGTTTTGAAGAGCATCAAGGATCATTTGAAGAATGGGGGATTCATTATTTGCTAGGTGGATATGGATATGATGTTATGATAAAGAAAAATCGAGAGGAGTCAAGGAGAAATGGAGTTACTAAATTAGGGTTTTATTGTAAAATCCCCTGATTTAGGTCAAACTTCAAAGCAGTGTAAATCAAGATGAAAGCTTCATATGGATTCTTGGTCCACATGAAACTTGTAGAATATCTTCATAGATTTAATTTGAGTGGTGGAAGTCATCAAGATGATTTGTAGAACTCAAGTTATGGCTCTTGCAAGTTACAGGCCATCTGAGGGCACTAAAATTTGTCTGTGAAAATTGTCTGTATTCCAAGCAACTTTTGACTTTCAAGGGTACTTCAAATGGATTTCTGGACAACATGAGAATTGTTCCTTATTGTCTTAGCTTTCTAGAATGGTATGGTATGTCTTCATATGATTTATGGAACTCTACTTATGGTCTTGGCAAGCAAAGGGTATTTTGGTCATTTGAGGATTACAGGTCATTCTTAGTATATGCCTAAAACTCATACAAGGAAGCTTCAAATGAAAAACTTCACAACATCAAAGTTGTTCAAAATGGGATTTTAAGTCTAGAAAAGAAGGTGTGAAAGTTTGGAAAAGCTTAGAGCATGGAATTTTAAAATTGGTGCAAATGACTTGAAAATGGCTTATAAGTTGAAAAAGTTGAAATGAAAAATTGGTTTGGGAGATCTACAAATACAATATGGGTCATCCAATATACCAAATTGATTCCAAACATCATTTTAAAGACATTGGTTCAGCCACTTTTTTGAGTTAGGGTTTAAAAATTGGACTTGCTTTGTATTTTTGTTACTTGCATAATAAGGCAAGTATAGAAAACTTGGCACAAGATGAATTTTCAAGGCAAGGAGCTTACATACACTTCCCATATCTCATGTAAGGAGATTTTGACATAAGTTTGGAATGGTGCAAGCATGAGATAAGAGATATTCAAAGTATCATGGCATGAGAAGTTCATGAAATTTCCACAACTTTCTAGAATCCTCCAAGATTATTCTAGAAACCTCTAAGTTTGTTAATCATCATCTATATATTGGATTGAGATCATTAAGAGTAAAGGTTGGTGATAGTTGATGTTGAATCCATTTGCAAATCATATTGAATTTTTTTCTCTTCACCATTTTTTCCATTTTTCCCACACTTTCACATTTTGGAATTTTTTTCAATCTTTTTTTTTTCTCTCACTTTCCATACTTTTTCTCTTCACCAATCAATTACACAACAATTATAGAGATGATTCATCATTTTTTTTTTGAGAGAATTGGAGCAAGAGGAACCTTGTAGTAACATGAAAAAGTGGTGAAAACTCAAATTCCAATTTTCACTTTTTCATCAATTCAAGACTTGTCAAGGCTTCAAACATATTCACCAAGTATTGTTGAGTGATTCTACATCATTTTCTCAAAGAATTGGTGATCGAGTGAAGCTCCATAAGCCATTTTTCGGAGGTATAAAGAATTCGACATAACTCATTATTTAGGAGTCTTTCTTGCATTATCTTTATTGCATTCCATTGCTCTCATCTCCTACATGGATTCTAGTACAAAAAAGATGAGTTTTATGACAATTTTTGGTTCTTGAGTTTTTCTTGAGGTGCCACGTTTTGGGAGTTAAAGAGAGTTTCAAGAAAATCTAAGACCATATTTGGATTCCTTGATTTTTTTCCTTCAAGGTTGACCAAAATTTGGTGCGAAACGGATAATTATTGATGGAGTTATGGTGCTTCAAAGTAGCAAAAAACTCATGTTCATGGGGCTGCGGGTTACTATTCACAAAGTTGAAAATTTTGATTTGGAGAAGAAGGTGTTAACACCGTCGGATGCATTTCCAAGTCAAGGTTTCTTCCATTCATCCAACGCCTCTCACTGTGCCACGTAATCGGCCACATAAGCCTCATGCCACTTTTATTTATTCATGTTATTTTCTTTTATTTTCATATTGCAATATTTCTTTTATTTTTCTGTTTTATATGCTGACTTCAAATAATCATAAAAATTAGGAAAATTAGTCTTTTTGATCCCCATTTTTTGGTGCTGAATATTTAAGATGTCTAGGATTGAATAAAACTGGAATTATAATTTTACCATTTTTTGACATTTTCTTTGGATTTTTTACATTTGGGTCGTCATAAAAAGGCCAATGCTGGTGCTATCATTTTGTTGAATTTCTTTGACCTATCAAAACACAATTTAAATGTCAATCCTTTTGCAGGGATCTCATACACACGTTGAGGTATTGTGATATATTTTTGTGGGAATTTTATTGTACCATTTTAATTGGTTTTGGATGCTTTCTTTAACATGCTCCACTTTAATCTTTCCCTTGGTATACATGAGATATCTTGCAATGTTTTCATCTTGTTTGACCATTTATCTTTGGATATTTTTGTGGTATCTCTCACCCCTGGTTTGTGGCTTGATGTAGGGCATTGGAGATTTTTGTTTGAATTTTTTAGCACATTTTGCTATTTTTCTTATATTTTGTATTCGAACTTGTAATTTGGACTTCCGAACGGACTTTATTTTTGTTAAGGCTCCAACGGCCGCTTTGTGTTTGCGTGATGAACACCGTGGCTTATATTTCTTATTGTAGATAGGTTAAAGGTATTGGAAGACCCTTAGGTGGCTGTTATTTGTATGTGTAGCTTGCCCGATTATCGACTTGTTTGCATGATAGCACGTTGTGATTCCAAATAGTGAATTACGCGTTTCATTCGGAGTTTTCACTCGATTCTTTGCATATGATCACTTGATATTTTCTTATTCCATCCATGAATGGGCTTGAGGTTGAGATGAACCTTCCTCCCTCCTTTGCATTGCATTTACCATTGCTATATTCATGTTCACTTGTATGCGGTTATTACTTGTATTTCCGTTTCTTCCTTTCGTTTCCTTTCCCGTAGGACTTCCATTCTTCCTTGTTCAAGGGAGGATGTGATAGACATTAGGAGTTAACCCATGCATGATAACATTAGGGTAGATTTTATTCCCTTTTTAACCCTAGGATTTGTAGAGTGTCATCTCTTCTTTCTTCAAAACAACAGAAAAACACTAATAAAGGTTATAACAGAGATTAATTCACTTCTTCCGTCAAAAGATTTGAACAGACATCAACCTTTTTGCAATAAGAAAACCCTTGTTTAAGGTGAGATTTTTCATAAAAAACACTTGAACAGCTTGTGTCGGGCGTAGCCCGAACTACGTTTGCTCTGATCTTCCATGCTGTGTGGAAGTACGTAGGCATAGGATGCGATATCCTAGCGAGCAACCTTCACCCACCTTCCCCCGTAGTTAGGCGAACTACGTTGACTCTGATTTCTCGTTCCAGATGGGAATACGTAGGCATAAAGTGCGATGCTTTGCCGAGTCAAATTTTCTTTTCTTTTCAGACCTCATCCTTTAGTTTAGATAGAAGTGTAATCCGTACAAACCAAGCAAGCGTGGATCCCATCGAGTACGATGGACGTGAGGGGTGCTTAATACCTTCCCCTTGCGTAACCGACTCCCGAACCCAGGTTTTGGTTGCGATGACCATACCTTTTCCCGTTTTTCGCGAGGTTTACTTCGAGCGTTTCCTCTCCCTCCGTTGGAATAAATAACGCACGGTGGCGACTCTCCTGTCAGCCGGCGCCGATTTTCGCAGTAGCGACATATAGCCACCCCAGTGGTTAAATGCCTTCCCCTCTCATTATCCTTCCCTTTTTATTATTATTTATTATTATTTCTCCTTTCTTTAGTTTTTTTGTCCTATTTATTTTTATTCTTTTTCTTGTAAAATTATTATCTTATTTTCTTTTTTAAAGTAATTGAGTTTGAGCTGCTAAAATTTTCATTAAAAAAAACTTTTATTAAAATCAAAACTAAAACATTTTTTTAATGTTTAAACTAAAACCTTTTTTTAAATTAACATTAAACTAAAACCTTTTTTTAAAATTAACATTAAACTAAGAACTTTTTTTTAAGATTAACATTAAACTAAAGAAATTTTTGTTAAGATTAAAACTAAAATATTTTTTAAAATTTTAAACTAAAAACTTTTTTTTTTAATATTAACATTGAAGCCTTTTTAAAAATTAAAAATTAAAAACAAAAAACTTTTTTATCAACATTAAAATTATTTTCTTCAAAATTTAAACTAAAATCCCTTTTTAAAACTAATAAAACTATAATTAAAATTCTAAATTGCATTTTGTCTTTCTTTCAATATTAACTGTTTCATTATTTGTCATATTTCTGTCTAACTTTTCACTAATGTTCTCTATTTTTCTCCTCAGATTATACTTAAATTCCGATTAATATTTATTTAATTTATGTTGTTCCATGGATGTAATTTACGCGAGGCCATGGTTGCAATTTATTTTATTTTGCATTTTTTTTTGGACTTGTAATTTACGCGAGTGATCGTCGCGATGCTTTATTTACTTTCCACATTTCATTTCTGCCATATAATATTTCGCCATGTTTGCATGTTTACCGTTAATCATCCCCCCGAAGGAATTAGGTCCAGCCGTTTGACCGCCGAGTCAATAACCCTAATTTTTGACCGTTTCAAAAACCCTAATAGCCTAGGTGTCCCGCCGTGGACGAAAATGCCCTTTACCCTATCATTAGGTCAAAGAGTCGCCGTACTCTGTTTAGGGTTTCCTGCCGTGGAATCCCTAATTTCAACCCTAATTTCAATTAACAAATTCAACCTATAAATAGGAGTTTTAAGACTCCACGTAAGCGTATCCTTAAGAGACGTTTACACCCCTTGAAACCTTGACCATAGTCAAGACGTTTCTAACCTCCCTTTCGAGGGGAACTACAATTACTCTGATTCCATTCCCGTCAAGATATGTAGGCACAAGATGCGACGTCTTGCCGAGTAAACTTAGGACTAACCCTTAGGTCTTTAGGTCACTTTATCCCTTAGCTCAATATATATTAAAACAGATAATAAAATATTAAAAAAAACATACAATAAACAAAAGGTTCCTGTAGAGTACTACAGAAGTTTAGGGTGCTAGTACCTTCCCTGAGCTTAACCAACCCCTTACCTAGATCTCTCCCCGCATTGTCTTTACGATGCAAAATTAGGTTTTCCTCTTTTGACCTTTTCCTTCGGATAAATCAAAGAACGGTTGTGAACTAAAGATGCGATTTAAATTAATTAATAATTTGATATCATATTCTAACCGCAACAGTTATATACTGCGGCAATCAGCAAATTAGTTGCAGTATAAATTTGAATGAATTAAAATTATATTATTTAAATTATATTATTATAATGATTAGTTATATTTAATAACTAATCACATAAATTGAAGGAAAGTCTGTTATATTAATAACTAATCACATAAATTAAAAGAAAGTCTGTTATATTAAATAACAAATCATATAAATTGAAGTAAATCACCAAGACAACTCAAAGACTTTGCATAACATATACCTAATATTATCTATAAATCACTATAAACTACTAATAAAGCCTAACAACATTCAATTTCACCAAATATCAATACATATAATTTTTTAGATAAAATTTACCTTAAAAACTTAAAAATAATATTAAATATATTTTATTATAAAATTAAAAATGATACAAAATTCACAACAATAATACATAAAAAAATTACATTTTCATAGGAATATAATTATAATAAGGATTCGATTGGTTGGGATCCATTTGATAAATAAATAAGATTGGAAATTGAAAGAAAAAAATTTACCAGTAAAACTGTGTGTAAAAAAAATTAAAATTTCTATAGAATTTATAGAAGGTAAAAAATGATAATATGACCGTTACTATTGTCAAATATCATACCCTTACTTTAATGTTGTTGGAATATTTAGAATATTTTTTTAATATTAAATAATATTATAATAGGTTTCACATGAATAGTTAACGTTAACTATATAGATAATGGGAACTAAATTTTAGTTCATTTGGATGCCATGTCAACTCTTCTATAATGCAAATTCCTTATTACTAACGTAAGCTATAAAGAATTTTGGTTTAACAACCCTGCGTTAAAGTTGCTCTAAGTGCGTTAACTCATAAGCAACAACTTCTAATTATCTATTCCTAATTAATTACAAAGTTGAATACATTTTCTAAATTAGATAAATATACTAACTATAAGAAATCCCTAAATATATAAATTCATTTGATCTTCATAAACTCAAATAGAAATGTGAAAAAAAAATGACAACAGTTTTATAAACTTACCATGGTAATAGTGTAAGAAGAACAAGAAGAATTGCGTATTGAGTGATTGAGTGATTGAGAGGATTTATGAAATGAAGGTAGAATAGGAAGAGAGTTCTAATAATTTAAATTATTTATATTGCATAATTCTTTAACGGATATGATCAAATCAAATCTTTTCAATATTTTTTTAAAATATTATATTAATATATTTATTATAATGAATTAAAATTATATTATTAGATTGACATAGAGAAAGGTTCAGAAGCCGTTGTTATATTTAATAACTTATCACATATAATAATTGGATAGCTATGACTATTTATTTGAGAAAAATAAATTTTCAAGAGCGTATATTAAATATGAATTAGTATATCAAATCATACTATTGAATATGTTTCTTCTAACCTAAAGTTGTTATGCAGTTAAATGTCATAATTAAATTTATGAAAAATAAATTCCAACTAACTCAAATTGAATCAAATTTCTATAAATTTTTTGAAATTTAAGAAGATATTTATGATCAAATTTTATTTCAAAATTCTTTCATAAAAATGCAAATAATTTAAATTAAAATCTAATATAATTTTAATCCATTCACATACTAAATAAATAAGAAAAAAAATATGATCGTCAACAAACAGTCACAATATGTCCTGAATTGAAATTGACAATTTAGTTGGAACGAATTCAACAAAAACAACGACTAGTGGATACTAGCTTGATGGGTTGTAAATGCCTATTACATTGTTTACCCAATCCGTTGCAGAGGTAAGATGTTTGTTCTTATTATGACGCTAAAATTGTACCAATTTTATATAAATACAACACTTCCCTTAAAATATGGTACTATATGATGCAAACAATCATACTTATCATAGTTCACACCATACAGAAACAAAACAACAAGAAATCAAATTATAAAGTTTTTAAAATGAATATAAAATCTAAATAACATGTTACTCAGTCATTTCAATAAATATTTTTAAGCAACTAACAAGACAATATTATGGAAAACAATCACCATCATCATAATCATCTTGTTTATAAATTCCTTAATACATCTCCCATAACTGAATTGAATTTCCACCATCCATGCTAGCAATTACTATATCTTCACAAGGATTTTAAGAAAGGCCACTTATTTCGCCTAAATGATCATGATGGAAATAAAACGTTGTCGTACTTGCTTCTAGGGGTGAGAAGAACCCAACCCAACCCGAAGACTCGTCCCAACCCAATATAGGTGGGGTGAGTTCGAGTTGACCCTCGGGTTATCCAACCCGTCCTAATATTATGAATGAAAATGTGATTTTATTTATTTAATATATTGGTATATTTAGATTATTCCAAACATCTAATAGACTTTTCCACTTTTCACCTCATAATTTAATATATGCACTAAGTAAATACTAAGTACACATATGTTCTCTTACATCATGTTTTTTATATTACATCTTCTTACTATGTTTTAGGAAAAATAAAAAAGTGATGACATATTATCGGGTTTTTTACAGGTTTAGGTACGGGTTAGGGTCATTAAAATAACCCGATCAAAATTTAGGACAGGGTTAGGGTTAGTCATAACCCATCCTGACCTGTCCCTTGCTCACCACTACTTGCTTCAACATCTATATCATTTTGCTTATATGATCAATCTTACTAATATCTCAAACAATCACTTTCTCAATATGGCATCCAGAAGCAAATATTGTCTAATTATTTGGATTACAATCAACCCGAAAAACACATCCATCCTCTTGCTTAAAAGTGTGAACACATTGATACATAAAGAAACCTGTGATGGAAATTTTCTGATCTCTGTATGTATTGATATCTGGAAAACTTATACAAAGAGGCTCATAAACCCCTCTCCTAAGATTAATCTATACAAATTGATATTTTTGGAAATATCCTTTGTTTACAGCCAGACCACAATAGAGAGCAATTATGTGGTATTAATATGGGAAAACTAGCACACTAATAGCCATTCATTTTCTTCTAAAAATATTGCTTCTGTAATAATTACATTACCCCCCTCAAGTTGGAGCATGTAAATTACATATGCCGAACTTGCTTAACAAGGAAGTGAATTGAGTGGTCCCAATAGCCTTAGTAAAGACATCTGCTAGTTGTGTTTGTGTAGAAACATAAGCTGGTGCAATATTCCCAATAAGGTATTCGTCACGAATGTAGTGGCAGTCCACTTCAATGTGTTTAGTTCGCTCGTGAAAAACCGGGTTCTTGACGATATGAAGCGTCGCTTGACTATCACAGTGAATTTTCATAGGTTAAGGATGTGAAATACCAAGAGTTAAAAGAAGACTTTTTAACCATTTCAGTTCTCCTGTTATAGCTGCCATAGAACGATACTCAGCCTCAGCGGAGGAACGAGATACAATTTGTTATTTTTTAGTCTTCCAGGAGATTGGAGAAAAGCCAACGAAAACAAACCATCAAGTAAGAGATCTACGAGTTAAAGGACAGTCGGCCCAATTGGAATCACACCAACAAGACAATTGCATGTCACAGTCCCTTCGTAATAAAACACCTTGTCCTGGGTCCCCTTTCAAGTATCAACTACACTAAGAGCAGCCTCCCAATGATCTACTTTAGGTTCCTACATAAATTGAGAGAGAACATGCACACAATATGAAAGCTCAAGTCTGGTAAAACACAGGTAAATAAGGCGTCCTACTAATCGCCTATACTGTTCTGGATGAGGAAACGACACACTTGTAGTGAGTTCCAACCGATGATTCTGTTCAATTGGCACATTTGATGGCTTAGCTCCCATAAGCTCAGTTTCGGCTATAATATCTAGAGTATATTTACGTTGACAAAGAAATATACCAGTTGAGGATCGCGCCACTTCAACGCCAAAAAAATATTTAAGAATCCCCAAGTCTTTCATATGAAAACAATCATGTAAATAGGATTTAAAATTAGTGGTAGCATCACGATTATCACCTGTAATAATGAGATCATCAACATACACCAACACTACAATGTGTACCCCAGGTTTTTGTAAGACAAAAAGTGAATAATCCGAGTGAGATTGCAGAAAACCATAGTGTTTCAGAGCAACTGACAACTTTGCAAACCAAGAACGAGGCGCTTGCTTAAGTCCGTATAGGGACTTATTAAGTTTACATACTGTGTCGGACCTTTGTGGACGAAATCCGGGGGGAGGCTTCATGTACACAACTTCTTCAAGGTATCCGTGTAAAAATGCATTATGCACATCCATTTGATGTAATTCCCAATCTCTTGAGGCTGCAACGGCTAACACTGTACAAACCGTAACCATTTTCACCACAGGTGCAAACATCTTTGTATAATCAATTCCTTCCTTTTGATGGTTTCCAAGGATTACTAGTCGTGCTTTGAACCGTTCTACACTTCCATCTGATTTATGCTTTATTTTGTACACCCATTTGTAGCCGAGTGCTTTCTTCCCGGGTGGCAGTTCTGTTACTGTCCAAGTTCCATTGGTTTCAAGTGCATGTATTTCACTTTGCATAGCCTCTCTCCACCAATTATTTTTCATTGCCTCAGTGTAATTGATAGGCTCTTTTTCCTGTGAAATAGATGAAAGAAAAGCACGATGTGCAATGGAAAAACAGTCATAATTCACATAATTAGTTATGGGATAGGGTGCACCTGAGATTGCCTTTGGAGAGAGTGAAAAATTGGATGGGCTCAATCTTCTAACAATATTTGTCACATAGATCTAAAAGTGAGTAGAAGGTTTTTTGATTCTGTGTCCTCTACCTAACGTTGGCTTGGTTATTGACGTAGATGTATCTGTTGTATCTTCCTTATCCATGTTTTGTGGATCAACATCGTGTCGCTACTATGAAAAAAGGTGTCGGCAAAGACAGAAGAGTCGCCACCTATCGTTATTTATCCCAGAGGAGGGAAAGGAAACGATCAGGAGAAACCTAGCGAAAAGGCATAAGATCGGTCATCGCAACTAAATCTCGGGTTCGGGAGTCAATTACGCAAGGGGAAGGTATTAGCACCCCTCACGTCCGTTGTACTCAACGGGATCCATGCTTGCGTTGTTTATCTAATAGGGTTGTTTAACTATCTAACTAAAAGGTTGGGTTAAAAGAGAGAGAAAAAAAGGAAAAAGGAAAAGGAAAAAGGACTCGACAGAGCGTCGCTGCTCTGGGCCTACGTATTCCCTCGTGCAATGGGAAAGTCATTGTCAACGTAGTTCGACTAACTACGGGTGATGGGGGAAGGTTGCTCGCCAAGACATCACATCTTGTGCCTACGTACTCTCAACAGGTATGAGAGATCAGAGCAAACGTAGTTCGGGATAAAACGGAACACAGGTTTGTTCATCTGGTTTTTACCAGAGTAGGGTTAACACACAGTTCCAGCAGTTTGGTGTATGCAGCTCGACCATTGGAGACTTACGCGTTACCATTTGTCGTAGAACTGAGACTTAACAACACTCTTTTATATGAAAAGATTTTCCTTGATTAGAGAGCCCCAAAGGGAAAAAAGGAGTTTGATGTTTGTGTTTGTCTTTTAACAGAAAGAAGTATTTTTGGATGAATGTTTGTAATTCATACTTCACTAGAGACTATGACTTAGGAGCGAATGCGTCGCATATCGTCCGAAGAACATACGCTAACACTCTAGATAATTGAGAGGCAACCACCCAATCATCATTTCCTAAGTAGCTTAAGGCTCGTAACATACAATACTCATTAGCCTTTATTAGATGTTTTGTTATTGTTTGAAGATGAGAAGAGAATAAGGATACTAGAGGGGAACTAATCAGAACCTACTGTTATCATGCAAAATGGTCCTAATACTGAATTTTGAAAAGGAATCTATCCTAATATTATCATGCATATGTTGAAACCTAATGTCTATCATCACTCCTCTTGAACAAGGAAGTGAGAATCTAAAGGATCATGGCACATTGGAACAAACAACAATGATACAACAGAAGAAATAGTATATAATAACATATAACAGATGCAGATGACATGCACATGCTATGCATCATTACAAGCAAAGGGAGACGAGCTCAACCTTTAGAATGCAAACAAGGGAAAACACAAATGCAACAACCAAGCAAGTGAGGAAAATATGTGGGGCTTGAGCCACGACAAGCTCATCTCAACCTTAAGTGCATACAATAATGAAAAAAGAAATATGAAACCTATCATATACTACATCATGCAAACAAGCCCTAAGGCACATACAATCATGCAAGGAAAGCACACAATGATTTAACTAAGTGAAGGGAGACTATGTGGAAACCTAAGGAGTCCACACAACACTCAACCAAGTCACTAAGTTCAATATGCAAACACAAATGCAAAAGCAAACCCTTAAAAGCTCATCCTCCTCAACAAACTTCAGGTTCCTCCACAGGAGGAACCAAGCTCATCATGGAGGAGAGCTAGGCATCATTGGGCAGATAATGGAATGTTCTTACAATGCACACTAAGCATCACATGAAGATCAAGAGGAAAATATCAATGAGACATGTAAAACATACAAGGAATGTCCATACATTAGCATGTGGGATTAGAATATACAAGTCCTAAGAGATGCATCCAAATGAACAAGCTATACACAAAGTTAAGACCTAAAAATTTGCATGCAAACCCTATAATATGTCCCTAACATGGATCAACCAAAGTGAGGTTCACAAACAGTGAATAACAATACATTTAGAATCAATCTAGGTCATGTACACAAGTATGGAATGCATAATGGTGATGTAAAATGAAAAATATGCAAAAAATCGGAAAACAGCCCTAAAAAATCTAAGGAATATTATAGGGGGTATTCATGATGTTAGGAATCTATGGTTAAAATTTTAGAGCAAAACTCCAATCCTAGGTATGCTAACAGAGGCCAATACCCTAATGTGTTCTATGGATAAGGCAAAGGAAAAGGGTCCTAAATAACTAAACCAAAACCTATCCCAAAGGGCTCTAAAACATAATAGAAAAATACTACAATGTCAATTGAAGTATCAAGAATCAGCACACAAAATATTATGCATTTATTTGATGTATTGAGTAAGAACGAAAATCACAAAGGCAGACATGTCATTTCTCACAATTACAAAAGCACATAAAATGAAAAATGCACAATTAAATAAAAAAGAAACAGAAAATTCAATTAAAAATTTTGACAAATTAATATACATGTCAAGGTATACAAACATATTTTTTTCATGATTTATTGAAGTATTTAACATTTTAAAATGAATTAAAATGAAACAGAAAATAAAATGGAAATAAAAGGAAAAAGAAAAGAAATTGTAAAAGTTGTGTGGTGAATAGCAAGTCAGATGCGTGTAAAATGGCATTGGGCTCACACAGGGGGGTGGGGATAGTGATCAGAATCCCAGTCCAATTCAAGAACTCACTAATTGAAAGTTACCGTTTCATTTAACTCCTAGTCAACCAATTCAGATGCAATCTTGGCCGTGTATTATAGTCTTAGTCAAATGATCTCATGGCTGGTAAGGTGACACGCAAGCGTATGAGTTTTAAACACAAGATGAGATTTAATCATGGCAGTCTGATGAGGTAAAGATCAAACCTTCCAACAAGATCCAACGAATGTGAGTCAAAATGGGATTTAAAAGGGGAAAGAGAGGGAAAGTTCAGACGGCGGCCGGAGAAACCTTCGGTCGTCTTCTCCGTCCATTACGTACAGTACCAGTCTTGAAAATGAACCAAAAAACATGATTTCTTACACCATTGTGATCGTCTCTCCTAGTAGATCATCATTCTAGTGTTCTTTTTTCGTTTTTCTTAGCTAAATCTCCTAAAACGAATCTAAACCAAATTGAAGGTTGAATCAAGAAATGTTGCAAACCTCACCAAAACCTATCCTAAATCCATCTAGGTATCTTAAGGAATGCAAATCCACAAAATGGCGCATAATTAAATCTTGAACAGAGAGTATGGATAAAAAACGATTTACCTAATGGAGCACCGCCATTGGGTCTTCAAATGCCATGGAAGCTTGCAGAAAAGTGTCCAGAATCACTCAATGATCATCAATGGAGGTCTCTGAATGCTCAATTTCCTTTGAAGCTTGACAAATCTTCAAAATCAATTTTCCACTTTGCTCCACTTTTCTTCAACCGTTTTTCAGTTATTCTCCATCCAAAGTTCATTTTTTTTCTGTTGTACATGATCACAACAATATATGGAATGGACTTGGAGTGATAGAAAGCCCAATTGCAGCCCACTTTGATCAATTCAAAAATCTAAGTTTCTCACTTTGGAGCTTTGTGGTTTTCATGAAAACAGAGCTTGAACCCTTGCACATTGCCTCATACCAATTGCTTATGATGCAAGGAACATGAATCGATGAGATTAAACCCTTGAAAATGGATCAATGGTGGATTTGGATTATGTTACTTCAAGGTGAAGTAACATGAAATTTAGCCATGAAAATCACCTCAAAATTGGTTTATGGCTTTGGCATTGCATTTAGAATATTCAAGGCACTCAAAATATGCACACATATGCCATGAATTGATTTAATTTGAATTAGATCCAAACTAGGCCTTTTACAACTTCCTTTCATGAAATTTCCTTCACAAATTCTCCAATCCAAGACAACCCAATGACAACTTGAGGTTTGGTTGAGCAAATGAACCTATTTGGAGCAAGTTTCAAGTTGGAAATATTTTCATTTTAATTATGCAAAGTGGTGAAGTTGACCTATAATCCAAAATAACCTATAATCAAAGTTTCCCAAAATACCCCTGCCTTGCAAGCTTCATCTCTTGAGTTCTACAAATCCAAATGAGGACTTCTAGGACTTTTTGGAAATCTAAGATTATGAGGAACAACATTCATGTTTGGGTTAAGATGAGGAGAGAAATCCTTCTGGCTTCAAAATGTCTTGGAAGTTTGTTGACTTTCAAGGACCAAAATCACATTCATCTGATGACCTGTAACTTGTCTGCTTCATAAATTGAGTTCTAAAAATCAGATGAATGACTTCTAGTACTCAAAAGAAAGCTAAGAACATGATCTGAAAGTCTCATGTTGGTATCAATATGAGGTGAAACTTGTATCTTGAGTTATGTGGTCTTGAAGTTAGGCACTAAAATAGGGGATTTTACACTGTCAAGCTTAGAAACCCTAGCTTAGTAACTTCTCACACTCTTGAGTATTGATGAATTGGTCTTGGAATGATATATGACATGTCTCAACACAACATTCCATGATCATAGTTTCTTGGAATTGAGTCTTAATCTCCTTAAGACTCACAATTGACCTAGGGTTGACCGGATGAAAACCCTAATTGCACCACCATTGGTTGTGGCCTCTTGTACTTTGAACAATGACTTGGGCAAGCTCCATAATGATCCTCAAGACATCTTATGAGCTCCTATGATAGCTTCTATCCATAACCATGAACTCATAGCCTCTTGATGACTTTTCATGGCATCCCAGTTAGGAGGTGAACCACATACATTCATCTGCTCTTTGACTTTCCTTATGATGGTGACAAGCTCTTGAATAGCTTGAATACCACTTCGTGATTAGAAGCAAACGGCTTGAACCTGACTGGGAGAGAAGCGAACGGCTCTCAAACAATCACGGTGAAAGACAGTTGAATACCAATAAACTCGGAAATTCGCCAACCGCAGAAATAAACTTCAAAACTGGTTGGAAAGAACAGTCTTCGGAGAAAAATTTGTACGTGATGAATATTTTGAGCACTCCGTTGGGGAAGAGACTTAATCAAGTGACTCCGCCAAGGAAATGTACGATAAAATAGGTGTCGTGGTCTACAAACCGTAGGGCTGAAGAGTAACATCTCAAATTGTCAGAACCTGGATATTCAATGAATACAACGAATCAACGAAACTTGCATGAGCCTAGATACTCAACGAGAGAGAACGAATGAACAAACCGGAGCCAAGACACTCACGCGACAAACAAATGAATGAACCGGAGCCAATACACTCACGCGATAAACGAATGAACAAACCGGAGCCAAGACACACATGCGACAGACAAACGAATAAACTGGAGCCAAGCCACTCACGCGATAAACGAATGAACAAACCGGAGCAAAGACACTCATGCGATAAATAAAAGAACAAACCGGAGTCAAGACACTCACGCAAGAACCAAACGAATGAACCGGAGCCAAGACACTCACACGAGAAACGAACGAACAAACCGGAGCCAAGCCACTCACGTGAGAAACAGACGAACATACTGGAGCCAAGACACTCACGCGATAAACGAACGAACAAACCGGAGCCAAGACACTCACGCGAGAACCAAATGAACGAACCGGAGCCAAAACACTCACGCGAGAAACGATCGGACAAACTAGAACCAAGCCACTCACGCGAGAAACAAACGAACGAACCGGAGCCAAGACACTCACGCGAGAAACAGACGAACAAACCAGAGCCAAGACACTCACGCAATAAACAAACGAACGAACCGAAGCCAAGATACTCAGGCAAGAAAGGAACGAACAAACCGAAGCCAAGACACTCATGCGAGGAACGGACAAACAAACTGGATCCAAGACACTCACACGATAAACAAACGAATGAACCGGAGCCAAGACACTCACGCGAGAAACAAAAGAACAAACCGGAGCCAAACCACTCACACGATAAACGAATAAAAAAACTGGAGCCAAGACACTCACGCGAGAACCAAACAAACGAACCGGAGCCAAGACACTCACGCGAGAAACGAACAAACAAACCGGAGCCAAGTCACTCACGCGATAAATAAACGAACCAACCGGAGCCAAGACACTCACGCGAAAAACGTACGAACAAACCGGAGTCAAGACACTCACACGATAAACGAACGAACAAATCGGAGCCAAGCCACTCATGTGATATACGAACGAACAAACCCGAGCCAGGACACTCACGCAAGAACCGAACAAACAAAACGGAGTCAAGACACTCACACGATAAACAAACGAACGAACTGGAGCCAAGACATTCACGTGAGAAACGAACAAATAAACCGGAGCCAAGAGACTCACGAATTCGGAGCCAAGAAACTCACGTGATAAACGAACGAACAAACCGGAGCCAAGACACTCACGATATAAACGAATGAACAAACCGGAGCCAAGACACTCACGCGATAAACGTACGAACAAATCGGAACTAAGACACTCACGCAAGAAACAAACAAACAAACCGGAGCCAAGCCACTCATGCGATAAACGAACGAACAAACCGGAGTCAAGACACTCACGTGATAAACGAAAGAAAAAATCGGAGCCAAGAGGCTCACGCGACAAACAAACAAACAAACCGGAGCCAAACCACTCACGTGATAAACGAACGAACAAATCGGAGCCAAGACACTCACGTGAGAACCAAACAAACGAACCGAAGCCAAGACACTCACGCGAGAAACGGATGAACAAACCGGAGCCAAGCCACTCACACGAGAAACAAACAAACGAACCGGAGCCAAGACACTCATGTGAGGAACAGAAGAACAAACTGGAACCAAGACACTCACGCGAGAAACGTACGAACAAACCGGAGCCATGACACTCACGCGATAAACAAACGAATGAACCGGAGCCAAGACACTCACGTGAGAAATGAACGAACAAACTGGAGCCAAGACACTCACGTGAGGAACAAACGAACGAACTGGAGCCAAGACACTCACGAGATGCTTAACGAAACAAATCAGAGCCGGAACACTCAATGAAACAAATCAGATCCGGAACACTCCAATGAAACAAATCATAGCTGGGACACTCAATGAAATAAATGACATTACTTGGGGTTTACCGGAGTCTGGAAATTCAACGGCCAGGAGGAATATGCCATGAACTGAACACTCAACAGAATCTAACTGCTCAACGGAGCAGAAGTACCATCAAAACGTTCATCAGGATTAATATGCCAAACGGATACTGGACACTTCGCGGTTAAAGCGCAATGCCACAAATAAAAAATTCACCGGAATCTAGATACTCATCGAAGAAGTCGGGGCCTGAACGCTCAACGTAAAAGTCGGAGCTTGAAGATCACCTGCGGGAGTTAACGATCTAGCTTATGCTTCAGAATGCGAGTGTTTGAAAATAGCATAATGTTCCATGCGAAATTGAAATGCTACGCGTTTGAGGATGAAATGCAAATATGATGATCACATGCAAAGATGCAAATGCAGATTCGGGCTGCTGGAGAAAGCTGGGTATAACAGAACCGCTTCAGCAAAATAAATGTTGAAGACGAAACCAACTTCGTTGGGGATAATCGAATGTTCCAAGTACGATTGGAATCTCCTGTGGAAAAAAGACAAATTTTTCTTGCGTACCAATGGAAGTTGGACTTAGGTTATCTGTGAAGGGTCAGGTACGACTGACGCTGGAAAATATCCTGTCTGAATTCAAAGGTTTTTGGTTGAAGGGTCGAGGGATAGTGACATGACTTCCCGATATTCATCTTGAACTTGAAGGTTAACTGAACCTGCTTGAGTAGCTTTGAGCAGCTATGATGATATGGAGAGGAATGGTTCCTTCGCTTCTTATTTGCCCTAGCCTGTGGGATCTCTATAGGGATGTTCCTAGAAAGGAAACCTAAAATATCATACCCCGATGGTCTGATATGAACTGCCTTAACATCTTGAAACTCGAAGAGGTGCTTCATATTAATTGTGCCTTAGGCAAGTAACAACTTCTGCACTCTCGGGGCAGCTTGCCCCAGCCTGCAATGACTTTGCCCCTGATTGGCTGATTTGAGTACCTCTGTTACAAGAGATTTATAGAATCTCGACTTGACTGCCTTGGATTAACTGACTTCTGGATGGCTGACCCCCATGCTGTGATCATTTGATATAGCTTGCCCTCGCTCTACGAAGTATTCTGGCATTCTGCATTCTATTTTGATCAAGCTTTCCATTGTGGAAACTTTCCTGCTGTCAAGCGCATACTCGCAAGTAAAACGAACTGTTCTGCATAAAAGATATATTAAATGCAATGTATATGACAGTTTTCAAAATCCATTCCTGTTCACTGGAAAAAGTTTGCGACATATAATGAATGAATCATTTATCAAAATGTCAACATTAATACAACGCTATAAGAGAAATCCTTTTAGGAGTCGATTTCAATGCGATCTTTATCGAAGTATGCTTTCAAAACAAACCTGTTTCAATTAGGACTTTTCAGGAGGGATTTTGGTCCCCTCCATCTACCCTCTCCCCCTCTTAAAATTTGAAACAAACACATAAATGATTAAATATTCCCTCCCCTCCCTTCCATTTACCCCCAACCAAACGGACCCTAAGGGAGGAGATATGAGGGATTTTTATCAAAGGGAGGGGAGGGGAGGGGAAGAAAGGGGAGGAATTTTATTACATATATGTTTGGTTCAATTTATGAAAGGGGTGGGGATGGGAGACATTTTATTTACAAATATGTTTGGTTCACAAGAGGAAGGGAGGTTATTTAAAACTAATTTACTTTTTTATCCTTCTACTTTTATCATAAGACTTGTGATATTTACCGTTTATAATTCAAATACAAATTTATTGACGAAATATAAATATTCAATCAGAGATCATCATGAAATACTTTATAAAAACGCAATGATTATAATATATAATTGGCTAAATTACAGTTTTGGTCCCCTTATTATTATAAACAAAAACATTATGATAACTAAAATTAACATAAAAATATGAAAAATAAATAAAAAATTTAAACAGATATAACGATGGAAAGATGAAGATATAAAAATACAACAAATATAAAAATAAAGATTATATTTGTTTAAAATAAAACTTTTAACATTATTAAAAGTTAAATTTATATTTCAATAAATAATAAGGGTAAATATGTAAATATAATTATAATTAAAATCAAACATCTTCCCTCCCCTCCAAAACCCTCCAAATTGGGGGAAGCAAAATGTGGCTCAGGAGAGATTTTGGTCCCCTCCATCTACCCTCTTCCCTCTTAAAATTTGAACCAAATAGGCCCTAAGAGTTCAAGGGACAACATATCACACATTTGAAAATATCATGGTCAAGATTACAAAGTAAAATTGTGTGAAATCTCTACAGTAGAAAATGAGTTGATTTTAGATCAAGATGGATACAATATCAATATTGGTTTCACGCATTAAAACAATCTTGACCATCAATTTAAGATCAACAACTAGGTACGTTAAAATATCCTTCAGTTAAAGTAGGAAATCATGTTCCTGGTATAAACTGACTCCTAAAATTGTGGCCTATTGATCCGCGGTCGCTCGCGGATAAAAAAAAACGAGTTTGTTGTAAGAAATGGTAATATAGTGACAGTGACTCGATATATCATTCTCAAGGATTCTTGTAGTGGAATAACCAATTACAGTACGAAATAAGGGGGATTTTGGTTTTTGATTTAGAAAACGTGATTAAAAATATAAGTGATTATCAAGAATGTTCCTATCCATCGGTAACAAACCTTCATAAAAGTACTGGTTGAGAAGTTGCTCGGTGATCTGGTGCTGAGGGCAGCTGGATACCAAATGCTTGAATCTCTCCCAATACTCTGCAAGTGACTCATTACCCTATCTAATACCACAAATCTCTTTTCTTATCGAGGCAACTCTGGATGCGGGAAAGTATCTCTCAAGGAACACTTTTTTCAGAGCATTCCAGTTTGCAATTGAATTTGGCTCGAGGGAATATATTCAATCCTTTGCGGCACCCTGCAATGAAAAAGGAAAAGCTCGAAGTTTGATATGATCTTCAGTGATCCCTTTAGGCTTCAATGGCGTAGAACACACCACTTGAAATTCTTTCAGATGTTTGTGAGGATCTTCACCAGCAAGACCACTAAACTTGGGCAACAAATGGATTAAACCCGACTTTAACTCAAAAGGAACAGCATCAGCAGCATATTCAATACACAAACCGTTGTAATTCACATCAGGTGCAGCTAATTGTCTTAGAGTTCTATTATCAGCCATATTGATATCAAGTTCAGACTCAGATATGTATGGTGAACTAGTGGTAGCCTGGACTGTTTTACGTCGTGTGTGCAAAGTTCTCTCTACTTCAGGATCAAAAGCAACAATATCAGAACAAGATAACCTAGTTGCTAGGACTAATGCACAGTAATGCAGGAACAATACTCAAAATGCAAACAATGTCCCTAAAAGTCAAAAAAACAAACACAAAGAAGAAAATCGATCAAAATAAATCCAGAAAAATAAACTAACACCAGAATTGGTCTAATGGCTTAAAAAGATAATTTTGAGAATTTTTTCGACTCGATGAAAACAGTAAATAATTCATAAAAAATAGAAAAATGATGAATTTGGGTATTTGAAAGCACACCTCCCGTAACTACTATGTAGTAAGGGGCAAATATTTCTCTAATTTTTTCCCTTCAAGTGCCCGGAACAGATTTTGATTCGGACAAAATTTTCAAAAAATCAGAATTTTTTTACGTTTTGGACTCTAAAACGCGAATTGGACGAAACCGTGCGGAAACTAAGGCCTGGACTCGAGGAAACTAATACTATGACTCTAAAACTGATTAATAACGACAAGAATCCCCGGCAACGGCGCCAATTTTGATCCGCGGTCGCTCGCGGATAAAATAAAATGAGTTTGTTGTAAGAAATGGTAATATAGTGACAGTGACTCGAAATATCGTTCTCAAGGATTCTTGTAGCGGAATAACCAATTACAGTACGAAATAAGGGGGATTTTGGTTTTTGATTTAGAAAAAGTGATTAAAAATATAAGTGATTATAAAATAAGTTAATCTACTGTTCGTTCTCCCACTTATCATTGATCATACAATTCTCAAGCCCTAAACGGATTCCATTCCCCTTCGATTACAGTAACAATTAACAAGCGTGATTGCAACTAATATATGATTTATGTCCCTAAATCTGAATTAAGCAAACAGATAACGCAAACACGAATTAAGGAAACGCGGTTACGATCAACAGAACATATATCAATCGAATTAATCCAAATTCATTCTATAAAATATGCAATTGAATTAAGCAAACAATGGCAAATGAATAGAGCATTCAGAATTATAGAGGAAATTGACAAGGGAATCAAAATTACTTGAAAATTATATTGACCTCAAAGCTAGCGGAGATACGGTTACAACAGATCAACCAGGAGGTATTAGTTCTCCATAAGACTCGTACAAAGCTTCAAGTTTTTTTCGTGAATAGTAAAATTGTGTCCCACGTGAACAGTAACACGAGTTTTACAAATAATGGAATTTGTTCAAAACCCAACTGGGTCAAAAATATAACCCAGGCCCAAAACATGACCCAACACGAAATAAATTTCTAATGCTGTAATTTCAAACGAAATTCTGGAATTTTGGGCTCCGAATCTGACTTCGACTCCAACATGAAAGTCGTAGCTCTCTCTCTTAGCTTTCCGGCGATTTTTAGAACGCCTTAAACGGATTCCCGGAGCTCCAGTTATGATCGTTTCCGTACAGACTGCTAAAGCTAAAAAATAGTTATGAAAATTAAATTAAACCGAAAATAAAATAAAATAAGAAAACATAATAAAATATAATAATAAACAAAATAAAATAAAGAAATGCCTAAGTAAAAATGTAGGAGAATGTGCATAAATATGCACCGATCAAATTCCCCCGGACTTGAACTTTTGCACTCCAAGCAAAATTAAAACAAAACAAAGAAAGCACACACACATCAATAGTTACTCATTCCAGGCTACAAGTCTTCTTCGGTTAAGTTTGCATCGATAGGTACTAATCTTACACACTAAGGATATTTTAGGAACACTAATCCACAATTGTGCGGTCATAAGGCTCCCTCTTATACAAACCAATCCAAATCATGTCGTTATGCCTAAGTCTAACTTACTCATCCTCTTTTATGCTCTCTTTCATTCTAGTGCAATCACATTAAGCCCTTTATTTATTCACACACATGGTAACTGAGCTTGTTAGTGACTATGATCCATTTTTTTTCAACAATTTAGAATTAAACATTTTTTTGTATTTTCTTTTTTTCTTTTTCACTTTTTGTCTTTTTCTCTTTTTCTTCTTCTTTTTTTCTTCTTATTAAGCACATGATCATTCACTTATTTGCATCAACTCAACTACTTAGCATGTGATTTCTAGATGGTGCTGACTGCTAGATAAACTACTTAAAAGCTATTAGAGGACGAGAACTGAAGACTATGCCATAACAAGTATCTAACTCGACTTCCATATTTGGGAGACTCAAGGTGTTAAAACGATATCGATCTTATGAACTGTTCCCAAGTCTCTGTAAACTAATCCCAAATTAGACTATAGCCCAGAACTTTCAAAAAGATGCAAATTTTTTTTTTATATTTTTATTATAATAACTAAAAAAAAAATTAAAAAATAAAACAAAGGTCTCTCTCCCCCAGACTTAAAACAAGCATTGTCCTAAATGAAAGGACATAATTATTAAAGTAAAGAGAAGGAAAGAACAACTCCCTGATCAAGTTGCAGTGTAGTTAGGCGCTTCCAAAGAAAGCTCCTCTATACCGACATCTTCAGGCACCGAACCTCCATAGAATAACTTCAGACGCTGCCTGTTAACCTTAAAGACTTTGTCAGTACCTGTACTTTTAATTTCTACTGCACCATGAGGGAAAACATTAGTAACAACGAAGGGGCCAATCCATTTGGATCGATGTTTCCCAGCCATAAGCTTAAGGCGGGAATTAAACAATAAAACCTGTTGGCCCACAAAAAACTCTTTCCTAGAAATCATTTTATCATGGAAGTGCTTAGTTTTTTCTTTATAAGTTCTAGAGCTTTCGTAAGCCTCTAATCTAAGTTCTTCCAACTGTTGTAATTGGAGTTTTCTTTCAATACCTGCTTGTTGCATCTCCAAATTAAAAGTTTTCACCGCCCAATAGGCACGGTGTTCTATCTCAACAGGAAGATGACATGCCTTACCAAAAACAAGTCGATAAGGAGACATCCCAATGGGTGTCTTGAAAGCTGTTCTCTGAGCCCAAAGTGCATCTTCAAGACGACGGCTCCAGTCCTTCCTGTTTGGTTGCACCATTTTCTCTAAAACTTGTTTGATCTCCCTGTTTGAGATCTCAGCTTGCCAATTATTTTGTGGGTGATAGCAGTAGAGACTCTGTGCACAACTCCATACTTTCGGAGCAAAGCTTCCATGGTGCGGTTACAGAAATGAGTGCCTTGGTCACTGATGATAGCTCGCGGTATTCCAAACCTGCAAAAAATATTGGACCTGACAAACTCTGCAACAACTCTAGAATCATTAGTCCGAGTGGGGATAGCTTCCACCCACTTTGAAACATAATCAACAGCAAGCAGAATATAAAGGAAACCAAACGATACAGGAAAGGGACCCATGAAGTCGATTCCCCATACATCAAATACCTCACAGATAAGCATAGGCTGCTAAGGCATTTCACTCTTACGAGTGATGTTTGTACCTGCTATCTGGCACTCTTTACAAGTGCGGTAAGTCTCATAAGCATCTTTAAAAATAGTTGGCCAATAGAAACCTGAGTCAAGCACTTTTCTCGCAGTTCTTTGAGGGTCAAAATGTCCTACGACTTGAGATGCATGAGAGAAATTTAAAATGGATTCAATCTCATAGTCGGGAACACATCTTCTAATCACCTGATCACTACCAAACTTCCAAAGATATGGATCATCCCAAACATAATATTTGGCATCACTTTTTAGTTTATGAATCTGTGATCTAGACGCACCTGTAGGAAAAACACCAACAACCAGATAATTAACAATATCAGCAAACCAAGGTGTAATACCATGCAAAACTAAAAGCTGCTCATCAGGAAAGTCATCCTGAATAGGGAAGGGATCTTCATGTCTCTCTATCCTGCTCAAATGGTCAGCGACTAAGTTCTCGGCTCCACTTTTGTCTTTAATCTCTACATTAAACTCTTGGAGCAACAACATCCACCGAATCAATCTTGGTTTAGCATCCGGCTTTTTCAACAAATATTTTAAAGCTGCATGGTCAGTAAAAACAACAACCTTGGAACCTAGAAAATAAGATCTGAATTTATCAAGAGAAAAAACAATAGCTAGAAGTTCTTTTTCAGTGGTAGTATAATTTGATTGTGCAGAATCTAAAGTCTTAGAAGCATAGTAGATAACATGGGCAGCCTTGTCAAATCTTTGTGCAAGGACAGCCCCAACAACATAATTTGAAGCGTCATACATAAGCTCAAAAGGGAGGGTCCAGTCAGGGGGCTGAATTATGGGAGCGGAGGTCAATGCTTTCTTCAAGAAGTCAAACGCCTGTTTGCATTTGTCATCGAAGTGGAAAGTGACGTCATTCTTCAACAAGTTTGACAGCGGAAGAGCTATCTTGCTGAAATCCTTGATGAAATGCCTGTAAACACCTGCATGACCAAGAAAAGAGTGAATCTCGCGAATGCAAGATGGGTAAGGTAGTGTAGAAATCACATCAATCTTAGCAGGGTCAACAAAAATTCCTTTTTCAGAAATTATATGACCAAGAACAATTCCCTGCTCAACCATAAAATGATATTTTTCATAATTTAAAACAAGGTTGGTTTCAATGCATCTTTCTAAAATCAAGCTTAAACTGCTCAAGCATGCATCAAAAGAAGAACCATAGACAGTGAAGTCGTCCATAAAGACTTCCATGCAATTTTCAATAAAATCAGAGAAAATACTAAGCATGCAACGCTGGAAAGTGCCAGGAGCATTGCAAAGACCAAAAGGCATCCGCCTATACGCAAAAGTACCGAAGGGACAAGTAAAAGTGGTCTTCTCTTGATCTTCCGGTGCAATATGAATCTGAAAGTAACCTGAAAAGCCATCAAGAAAATAGTAATGTGATTTACCAGCTAGTCGTTCAAGCATTTGGTCGATGAACGGTAAAGGAAAGTGATCCTTTCTAGTAGCTTGGTTTAGTCTCCTGTAATCGATACAAACTCTCCAGCTATTCTGCACTCTAGTGGGAACAAGTTCATTCTTTTCATTTTTGACAACCGTAAGTCCGGATTTCTTAGGTACGACCTGCTCTGGGCTTACCCATTTACTGTCAGAGATAGGATAAATGATACCTGCTTGCAAGAGTTTGGTTACCTCTTTCTTCACGACATCAAGAATCAAGGGATTAAGCCTCCTTTGGGGTTGCCTTACTGTTTTCGCACCATCCTCAAGTAAAAATCTGTGCATACACATGGAAGGACTAATTCCTAGAAGGTCGGCTAATGTCCATCCGATTGCCTTCTTGTGCTTCTTCAAAACCTGCAAAAGCTTGTTTTCTTGATCGAAATCAAGGTTAGAAGAAATAATAGCAGGGAGTTTTTCGTTACTCTCTAAGTAAGCATATTTCAGGTTCTCAGGGAGCTCTTTTAGCTCTAAGGACGGGGGCTGCTCGGTAGATGGGATGGTCGAGGCAGCAGGAACCTCAAGAGCATCAGCTGTAAAAATAGCTTCATCGGTTATAGCTTCACCTGTAGGAAATATATCAGCCTGCAGGGCAGCATCTAAACATCATCAAAATCAGAAAGAGACGGAAAATCGAGTGAAAATAATTCAGAACAAGTGTCCTCAACCAGCTCAGATATCAGTCCAATATGAAAAACGGAATGCTCCTCCAATGGATGTTTCATGGCATCAAAAATGTTGAATTTTGCAACGATGTCACCAAACTCCATGGACATGCTCCCATCATCAACATCAATTTTCGTTTTTGCCGTTTTCATGAACGGTCTTCCTAAAATGATGGGGGCTTTGTTGGACTTTGTTTCTCCTTCCATATCAAGAATGTAAAAATCTGCAGGAAAAATCAAATCGTTAACTTGAATAAGGACATCTTCGATTATGCCGGCAGGGCGAGTGTTGCTCATGTTCGCCAACTGAATGATTAAACCTGTAGGCTGCAAAGGACCAAGACAAAGGTTATTATAAACAGAAGTAGGCATAACATTAATGCTCGCTCCTAAATCAAGCATGCAATCATCAAATTTACTATTCCCGATGGTACAAGGAATAGCAAAAGTTCCCGGGTCTTTGCACTTTTGTGGCAGGACCGGAGTAGTGAGGAGGGCTGAAACTTCGCCTGTAAATTTTTTAGATGAAGGCTTGGGCTGAATAAAGGAAGAAATATTTCTTCCTAAATTGACTCTTTCACTTCCCTTCATTCTCCTCTTGTTGGTGCACAAATCCTTCAGAAACTTAGCATACTTAGGAACCTGCTTAATCACATCAAGTAACTGAATGTTTACCGCAACTTTTCGAAAAACATCTAATATCTCTCTTTCTTTGTCTTCATCCTCAATTCTCTTATTTTTCAGAACTCTATGTGGGAAGGGGACTGGTGGTACATACTATTTTTCTTTAATTTTTTCAGTTTCGACCACAACAGCAGAAGGAGAAGGAGGTTCAGCAGACGGTTCAGAAGTAGGAAGTTCAGAAGTAGGAAGTTCAGAAGTTACCTCAATGATTTTTTTTTATTTTTTTCAGGGGCTGGTTCTGTAACTTTTCCAGATCTTAAAACGATGGACTCACATTGGCATTAGGACCCTTTGAGTTGACAATTGTTTGGGCGGGAAGTTTGTTCGACCCTTGGGCTTGCATGTTATTCATTTGAGTAGCAAGTTGTCCCATCTGCGTGTTCAAGTTTTGGATGCTAGCATCGGTTCTTTGTTGGAACTGAAGGTTGTTGACGACCATTTGTTTAAAAAGTTCCTCTAAAGAAGGTCCGGAAGGTGCAGGGGCAGCAACCGCTTGAGGTGGGTTAGGTTGTTGGCTGGTTTATGGGTTTCTATATCGAAGGTTGGGATGGTTCCTTCAATTCGGGTGGTACTTATTAGTGGACAGGTCGGGAATGTTGTACCGGTTCTGGTTATTACTTTGGTTGTAAAGGGATGCAACATAAGCTGGAGGTAATTCAGTAGGCTTATCGTCTTGCAAAATAGGACATGTATCAGTAGGATGATCAGAAGAGGTACAAATACCACATAACCTTGGTGGTGTTTGAAGTTGTTGGGTGGCTTGAGCCTTACCTACGACTATCATCTGCTGCACTAAATCCCTCAGCTCATTCATTCTATTTTCGAAGGCTTTGTCGGAGTGAGACACATGAGAGGAAACATGAATTTCGTTCACACCCTTTACTTGGACAGAATTATTTCTTGTTGTGAACTGTTGGGAATTTAGTGACATGTTCTCAATTAGAGCCTTGGCAGCAGCTGGAGTCTTATCAACAAGAGCTCCACTGCTGGCAGCATCAAGAATGTTCATATCCATCGGTAACAAACCTTCATAAAAGTACTGGTTGAGAAGTTGCTCGGTGATCTGGTGCTGAGGGCAGCTGGATACCAAATGCTTGAATCTCTCCCAATACTCTGCAAGTGACTCATTACCCTATCTAATACCACAAATCTCTTTTATTATCGAGGCAGCTCTGGATGCGGGAAAGTATCTCTCAAGGAACACTTTTTTCAGAGCATTCCAGTTTGCAATTGAATTTGGCTCGAGGGAATATATCCAATCCTTTGCGGCACCCTGCAATGAAAAAGGAAAAGCTCGAAGTTTGATATGATCTTCAGTGATCCCTTTAGGCTTCAATGGCGTAGAACACACCACTTGAAATTCTTTCAGATGTTTGTGAGGATCTTCACCTGCAAGACCACTAAACTTGGGCAACAAATGGATTAAACCAGATTTTAACTCAAAAGGAACAGCATCAGCAGCATATTCAATACACACACCGTTGTAATTCACATCAGGTGCAGCTAATTGTCTTAGAGTTCTATTATCAGCCATATTGATATCAAGTTCAGACTCAGATATGTATGGTGAACTAGTGGTAGCCTGGACTGTTTTACGTCGTGTGTGCAAAGTTCTCTCTACTTCAGGATCAAAAGCAACAATATCAGAACAAGATAACCTAGTTGCCAGGACTAATGCACAGTAATGCAGGAACAATACTCAAAATGCAAACAATGTCCCTAAAAGTCAAAAAAACAAACACAAAGAAGAAAATCGATCAAAATAAATCCAGAAAAATAAACTAACACCAGAATTGGTCTAATGGCTTAAAAAGATGATTTTTCGAATTTTTTCGACTCGATGAAAACAGTAAATAATTCATAAAAATAGAAAAATGATGAATTTGGTAATTTGAAAGCACACCTCCCGTAACTACTATGTAGTAAGGGGCAAATATTTCTCTAATTTTTTCCCTTCAATTGCCCGGAACAGATTTTGATTCGGACAAAATTTTCAAAAAAACAGATTTTTTTTACGTTTTGGACTCTAAAACGCGAATTGGACGAAACCGTGCGAAAACTAAGGCCTGGACTCGAGGAAACTAATACTATGACTCTAAAACTGATTAATAACGACAAGAATCCTCGGCAACGGCGCCAATTTTGATCCGCGGTCGCTCGCAGATAAAATAAAATGAGTTTGTTGTAAGAAATGGTAATATAGTGACAGTGACTCGAAATATCGTTCTCAAGGATTCTTGTAGCGGAATAACCAATTACAGTATGAAATAAGGGGGGTTTTGGTTTTTGATTTAGAAAAAGTGATTAAAAATATAAGTGATTATAAAATAAGTTAATCTACTGTTCGTTCTCCCACTTATCATTGATCATACAATTCTCAAGCCCTAAACGGATTCCATTCCCCTTCGATTACAGTAACAATTAACAAGCGTGATTGCAACTAATATATGATTTATGTCCCTAAATCTGAATTAAGCAAACAGATAACGCAAACACGAATTAAGGAAACGCGGTTACGATCAACAGAACATATATCAATCGAATTAATCCAAATTCATTCTATAAAATATGCAATTGAATTAAGCAAACAATGGCAAATGAATAGAGCATTCAGAATTATAGAGGAAATTGACAAGGGAATCAAAATTACTTGAAAATTATATTGACCTCAAAGTTAGCGGAGATACGGTTACAGCAGATCAACCAGGAGGTATTAGTTCTCCATAAGACTCGTACAAAGCTTCAAGTTTTTTTCGTGAATAGTAAAATTATGTCCCACGTGAACAGTAACACGAGTTTTACAAATAATGGAATTTGTTCAAAACCCAACTGGGTCAAAAATATAACCCAGGCCCAAAACATGACCCAACACGAAATAAATTTCTAATGCTGTAACTTCAAACGGAATTCTGGAATTTTGGGCTCCGAATCTGATGTCGAATCCAGCATGAAAGTCGTAGCTCTCTCTCTTAGCTTTCCGGCGATTTTTAGAACGCCTCAAACGGATTCCCGAAGCTCCAGTTATGATCGTTTCCGTACAGACTGCTAAAGCTGAAAAATAGTTACGAAAATTAAATTAAACCGAAAATAAAATAAAATAAGAAAACATAATAAAATATAATAATAAACAAAATAAAATAAAGAAATGCCTAAGTAAAAATGTAGGAGAATGTGCATAAATATGCACTGATCACCTATTCATATATTTTTCATCATTACATGGAAAAGAGTTATAAAAAAAATTAGATAATGGCCACTACTTATCCATGTCTATATTTCACGTCAATATTTTTCGTCGTTGTTTAAAATCTTTTTTGTTGTAGTGCACCTAAGAACGTTTTTCTTCAAAACTTTACTATGACGCAAGCTTATTAATCTAAATACTAGAATACAAGTTCTGATTGTACATTATGTTAACGATGTATATTAACTTTTATATGATAAATGTATGGTGCTACATTTAGAATATAATATATTTTAGGAGAAAACAATCCATGGTAAAACTTATAATTAAGCCTCACAAAATAAGACAACTACTGAAGAAATCCAAATTTCTTATATGTAATTAGAAATGAAAATTATATACAAAATAATAATTATACTCTTGTATATATAATTCCCATAGAATCACTTAAAAGTACAGAATACAAGCAATGAGGTGACTCTGTAAAAATTCTTAAACTATCCATCCTATTTGCTCCCAACTTTGCCATAAAGTCGGCACATTTGTTACCTTCTTTATAAGTATGATAAAATGAAATAGTCCAATCTCTAGAAATATATTCTCTAATAGTGTTTACAATCTAAGTGTATTTCTGAGGTAGAAATGTTGAACCTTGAATCAAATATAATGCCTTCATACAGTCTGATCTACAACTCACATTTCTGTAACCTGAATTCCACGCTACCATCAATCCATTTAGTATGGCTAATAGTTCGGCTTCTAAACTGTCAACAAAATCAATATGCCCACTAAATCCTAACAACCACGATCCTGTGTGATCTCTTATTACACCTCCATAACCCGCTCTACCAGGATTTCCGTAAGAACTTCCATCAACATCTAGGGCAACTTGATGTTCGGAAGGTCGACCCCAAACAACCAGCTAAATTAAACAAAAAAATAGACGACAAAATTAGACAAAAAAATTAAACTAATTTCTAAACCCTAAACCAACTTATTCTAAAAATATTTTTGCTTGAATTATAATAATAATCATGCAACATTATAGGCATAATTATAAGAGTTTATAGTCAATAGAGAAAATTTGAAATAATCTTCTTAAAATATGATTAAAAAACCCAAGTTAGTTACAATAATGAAGCAGAGCACAAACCAACAAACATTTTAAAAATCATCTTAAATTCGTTTTACACCAATTTTTGAAAAGGATCTACATTAACTTGCAAGAGGTTATATCTAACATGCTATTCAATTATATTTCTTATCATTAATTAAAAAAAGATAATTATATAAATTCATTTGATATTCATAAACTCAAATAGAATTGTGAAAAGAAGAAATGACAACAGTTTTATAAACAAACCATGGTAATAGTGTAACTAACAAATTAGTTGCAGTATAAATTTGTTGCAGTATAAATTTGTTGCAGTATATAAATTAGTTGCAGTATAAATTTGTTGGTTATAAATTTGTTGGTTATAAACTAACCATGGAAATGACAACAGTTTTATAAATTAGTTGCAGTATAAATTTGTTGGTTATATACTGCGGCAATCAGCAAATTAGTTGCAGTATAAATTTGAATGAATTAAAATTATATTATTATAATGATTAGTTATATTTAATAACTAATCACATAAATTGTTAATAACTAATCACATAAATTGAAGGAAAGTCTGTTATATTAATAACTAATCACATAAATTAAAAGAAAGTCTGTTATATTAAATAACAAATCACATAAATTGAAGAAAATCACCAAGACAACTCAAAGACTTTGCATAACATATACCTAATGTTATCTATAAATCACTATAAACTACTAATAAAGCCTAGCAACATTCAATTTCACCAAATATCAATACATATAAATTTTTAAATAAAATTTACCTTAAAAACTTAAAAATAATATTAAATATATTTTATTATAAAATTAAAAATGATACAAAATTCACAACAATAATACATAAAAAAAAATTACATTTTCATAGGAATATAATTATAATAAGGATTCGATTGATTGAGATTCATTTGATAAATAAATAAGATTGTAAATTGAAAGAAAAAAATTTAGAAGTAAAACTGTGTGTAAAAAAAATTAAAATTTCTATAGAATTTATAGAAGGTAAAAAATGATAATATGACCGTTACTATTTTCAAATATCATACCCTTACTTTAATGTTGTTGGAATATTTAGAATATTTTATTAATATTAAATAAGATTATAATAGGTTTTACATGAATAGTTAACGTTAACTATATAGATAATGGAAACTAAATTTTAGTTCATTTGGATGTCATGTCAGCTCTCCTATAATGCAAATTCCTTATTACTAACGTAACCTATAACGAATTTTGGTTTAACAACCCTGCGTCATAAGCAACAACTTCTAATTATCTATTCCTAATTAATTACAAAGTTGAATACATTTTCTAAATTAGATAAATATACTAACTATAAGAAATCCCTAAATATATAAATTCATTTGATATTCATAAACACAAATAGAAATGTGAAAAAAAAAATGACAACAGTTTTATAAACTTACCATGGTAATAGTGTAAGAAGAACAAGGAGAATTGCGTATTGAGTGATTGAGTGATTGAGAAGATTTATGAAATGAAGGTAGAATAGGAAGAGAGTTCTAATAATTTAAATTATTTATATTGCATAATTCTTTAACGGATATGATCAAATCAAATCTTTTCAATATTTTTTAAAAATATTATATTAATATATTTATTATAATGAATTAAAATTATATTATTAGATTGACATAGAGAAAGGTTCGGAAGCAGTTATATTTAATAACTTATCACATATAATAATTGGATAGCTATGACTATTTAATTGAGAAAAATAAATTTTCAAGAGCGTATATTAAATATGAATCAGTATATCAAATCATACTATTGAATATGTTTCTTCTAATCTAAAGTTGTTATGCAGTTAAATGTCATAATTAAATTTATGAAAAATAAATCCCAACTAACTCAAATTGAATCAAATTTCTATAAATTTTTTGAAATTTAAGAAGATATTTATGATCAAATTTTATTTCAAAATTCTTTTAGAAAAATGCAAATTATTTAAATTAAAATCTAATATAATTTTAATCCATTCACATACTAAATAAATAAGAAAAAAAATATGATCGTCAACAAACAGTCACAATATGTCCTGAATTGAAATTGACAATTTAGTTGGAACGAATTCAACAAAAACAACGACGAGTGGATACAAGCTTGATGGGTTGTAAATGCCTATTACATTGTTTATCCAATCCGTTGCAGAGGTAAGATGTTTGTTCTTATTATGACGCTAAAATTGTACCAATTTTATATAAATACAACACTTCCCTTAAAATATGGTACTATATGATGCAAACAATCATACTTATCATAGTTCACACCATACAGAAACACAACAACAAGAAATCAAATTATAAAGTTTTTAAAATGAATATAAAATCTAAGTAACATGTTACTCAGTCATTTCAATAAATAATTTTAAGCAACTAACAAGACAATATTATGGAAAACAATCACCATCATCATAATCATCTTGTTTATAAATTCCTTAATACATCTCCCATAACTGAATTGAATTTCCACCATCCATGCTAGCAATTACTATATCTTCACAAGGATTTTAAGAAAGGCCACTTATTTCTCCTAAATGATCATGATGGAAATAAAACGTTGTCGTACTTGCTTCTAGGGGTGAGAAGAACCCAACCCAACCCGAAGACTCGTCCCAACCCAATATAGGTGGGGTGAGTTCGGGTTGACCCTCGGGTTATCCAACCCGTCCTAATATCATATAATAGCTTGGAGGAACAAGTTTTTCACCCTCAAAGTAGAGAAAAAGAAGTCCCAGAAGCTGCCAGAGATGGAATTTGCAAAGAAGAGAAAGGCGCGAGAGGATTTATTTTCCTCTCACGCCTCTTCTGGAATTATCGCCAGAGATGATCTCCCCCCAGTTGTCGTAGCTTGGAAGGAATGTGTCGATAAACTCATCAGTGAGAAGGCCAAATTGTAAGAACGCGTCAACCAGCTAGAAGAAGAACTTCGTGCACAGAAGGAGCATAAGGAGTAGATCTTCGAGTTTCTCTTTTGCTTTTGGTGCAATGTAATAAGCTCTTAAAAGAGTACTTTGCTTTGTAATGCCTCTCTAATATCAAAATAAAATAAGTTTTTTTTCCAATGTTACAATACCGAAGAAGATTTGAGTTTCTTGAAGTTTCATACTCATTTGCATTTTGCATAAGCATAGCATTGTTCGCATTCTAGGGTCTCACTCTTGCTTCATCTCCGCAGACAAGCTGAATCACCAATACAACACTCGAGCTAGTCAACACCAAAAGATGGATCAACTAGAACAGGAAAAAAGAGTACTCTGTGATGAGGTCGCAACTCTGAAGGAAAGTTTGGAGAGGTTGAATGGATTGGTCGAAGCTTTGTCCAATCAAGTCGCACTCAATAACCAAGATGTTTAAAGGACTGTGATCTCTGAAGTGACATCAACACCGATCCCAGTGGTGTCTTCTGTTGCCGAAGTGACCTAGATCATGCCTCAAGGTTTCCCGTGGGGGTTGTCTCCCAATTTCTTCTTGACCGGCTACCGTCCGTCTGTGTCTAAGATCCCTGCTGTGACCGCTGTTCAAGCTACTCCTGCAGTTACTGCTGTGATGACTACTGCATCTCCACATGTGAACGTTGTTCTATATATTCTATATGAACCAATTTTACAGGGATCGCCGACCGAAACTGTGGGTTTGGAAGAAAGGATGGATGGGTTTCAAGACCAATTTTCTGAGATGCAAAAGGAGTTGAAGGCTCTTCGTGGGAAGGATTTGTTTGGAAAGAGCGCTTCTGAGCTGTGCTTGGTCCCAAATGTCAAGGTTCCATCGAAATTCAAGGTCCTTGATTTTGAGAAGTACAAAGGGAATACTTGCCCTCAGAGTCATCTTATTATGTATGCTAGAAAGATTTCTGCCCAAACTGATAATGATCAACTGCTCATTCATTATTTCCAAGATAGTCTGACAGGCGCTGCGCTCAAGTGGTACATGGGGTTGGATAGTACGAAGATTCGGACTTTCAATGATCTAGGGGGAGCCTTTGTCAAGTTGTACAAGTATAATGTGGGCGTGGCTCCTGACCGTGATCAATTGAGGGCTATGACATAGAAAGATAAGGAGAATTTTAAGGAATATGCCCAACGTTGGCGCGAGTTGGCCGCACAAGTCACAGTGCCGTTAGAAGAAATAGAGATGACCAAGATTTTTCTAAAGACCCTTGGTCCTTTTTTTTATGAGAAAATGGTAGCAAGTGCACCCAGTGACTTTACTGAAATGGTTAATATGGGAATGCGTTTAGAAGAAGGTATCCGTGAAGGAAGATTGGCTAAAGAGGAGAATGCTCCTAGTAATACAAAGAAATATGGGAGTGGCTTTGTGAAGAAAAGAGAGCAGGGGGTGAACGCCCTTCAAAAAGGATAATTCAGAAAAAGATATTCGCCTTCACACCAAGTTGCAGCAGTATCACCAGTGTTTAATGCTCCAACTTATCAGCTACAGTCCCCACAACCGAGTCAGCAACCTCAGTCCCCCAATGTTCAACAGCCTCAGCAAAATCCACAGTATCCTCAGCAGAATCGGCCATTCAACAATCAGGGTCATGTGTATAGAAAGATAAACTTTGAGCCTGTTCCTATGAAATATGCTGATTTGTTTCCAGTTTTGATCAAGAAGGGTCATATTCAGACAAAAGCTCCACCTATGGTTCCCGCGAATCCTCCTCCTTCTTATAGAGCTGACAAGTTTTGTCCTTATCATCAGGGTGCTCCAGGACACGATATTGAGAGTTGTTTTGGTATGAAAACAGATGTCCAGAGACTCATTAAGTGCGGAATTATGTCCTTCAAGGATTCCGACCCTAATGTGCAGGTTAACCCGTTACCCCTGCATGGTTCACCCTCCGTCAACATGATTCAGGACTTCTTGGTAGATAATGATCAGGAAGCTTCAGATGAAAGGGCCGAAGAGGTTTGTGTTATAGTGCCTCACTTTAGAGAAGTGGAGCGTATCGAAATCGTGTATAAAAGTAGAAAGCCGACTGTGACTCCTTTGGTAATCAACGTGCCTGGACCCGTCCCTTACACTTCCAGTAAGACTATCCCATACAGATACAACGCCACAATGTTGGAATATGGAAAGGAAGTACCTTTGACCATTATACCTTCAGTAGTTAACATCGCAGATGTCAGTAGAGTAACAAGGAGTGGTCGAGTTTACCCGACTGTACCACCGAAGGAAAAGGAGGTCTCATCCGAGCAACCAGGTTCGAAAGATCTAATTGTAGGGCAATCTGGTGGATCTAATTTGTCCAATTCAGATGAATGTCTAAAGGTGATCAAGAGAAGTGAGTATAAGGTTGCAGATCAGCTTCTGTAAACCCCGTCGAAGATTTATGTGTTGCAGTTGTTGATGAGTTCTGAGGCCCATAGAGAAGCACTCCAGAAGATTTTAGAGCAGGCATATGTTGAACAAGATGTGACTATGGAACAGTTTCACAACATCATTGGTAGTATTATTTCATGCGACAATCTGGGTTTTAATGAGGATGACCTCCCAGCGGAGGGGAAGAAACATAACATGGCTTTACATATTTTTGTGAACTGCGAAAATGATTCTTTGTCCAGTGTGTTAGTTGATACTGGATCTTCTCTAAATGTGATGCCTAGAACTACTCTATCTAAGCTATCCTATCAGGGACCGCCGATGAGGCCAAGTCATGTCATCGTCAAAGCTTTCTATGGGTCTAGGAAGATAGTAATTGGCGAGGTGGATTTGCCGATGACTATTGGATTACAGACTTTTATGATCATGTTTCAATTCATGGACATTCGTGTCGCCTATAACTGTTTATTAGGGAGGCCATGGATACATGAAACTGGGGCAGTTACTTCCACCTTGCACCAGAAGTTGAAGTATGTATTTGAAGGAAAAACGGTCACAATTTGTGGGGAACGAGCCTTAGTGGTGAGTCATTTGTCATCATTCTCGTATGTTGAAGCTGAGGAAGAGGTTGGTACACAGTTTTAAGCTTTGTCTATTATGGGCGAGGGTGTCCAGAAATCTCAGGCATCTATGTCATCTTTCAAGGATGCACAACGTGTAGTGAACGACAGTTCTCGGACAGGTTGGGGCAGGGTGTTGTGTTTGCCAGAGAACAAGAATAAAGAAAGTCTTGGTTTCACCAGCGGTTCTACTCAACAAACTACCAAAAATCAAGGGTTTCCACTGATTAATGAAGTGTTCCGTAGTGGAGGGGTTGTCCAACACCCTCAAGTTAATGTTGTGTTAGAGGATGGGTCTGAAGGTTACACATCAAATGGTTCTGCGAGGTCCTCCATCCCTTACGAAGATTATGAGCCCTATATGGAAGATCTAGGTTATGTTTCAGATGAGTTTGACTACAGCTTTGGAGTCTACGCTGTGACCGAGGAAGATTCAGATGGGGATGTTCCAAGCTTTGTGACCCCAGGAATTTTGGTTAAGAACTGGAGTGCGGTTGAGGCCCCTGCTGTCGTTCATATATCTAAGTAAAACATTTGTTTTAAATTTTTTTCCCGCTCTGCCCAAGGCGAAACTGCATTATTAGGGCTTACTTTTTAAATAATTCCCTTTGCTCTGGCCAAGGTAAAGGTGACTTTGTTGGGCGTGTCCTTTTGGTTTTGCTATCATCAATAAATCACTTTCATTTTCATTCTTGTGTTTTTTACTTATTTACAATGTCGGAAAATAATAAGTAGCATCTCGCGTACACACACTTTCCACTTTACGAAAACTTATTAAAAATCATATCACTTGCGCAGATTGCTACGTAAATTACATCATGAGAATAATGATCTGCTGCCGTCTCCGAATTTTGAGTTTCCCGTGTATGAAGCTGAAGACGAAGAGGATGATATTCCAGAAGAGATTTCCAGATTGCTTGAGAAAGAAGAGAAAGCTATTCAACCTCATCAAGAGCCCGTGGAAGTAATCAACTTAGGAACAAAAGAAATTCGTAGAGAAGTGAAAATTGGAGCTTTGCTCAAGCCTGAGGTGAAGGAATAGTTGATTGTTTTGCTCGGAGAGTTTGTTGATGTGTTTGCTTGGTCATATCAGGATATGCCCGAATTAGACACTGATATTGTTGAACATCGTCTACCTTTGAAGCCAGAGTGCCCGCCAGTAAAGCAGAAGCTCAGAAGAACTCGACCCGACATGGCTCTAAAGATTAAGGAGGAGGTACAGAAACAGATTGATGCAGGTTTCCTTGTCACTGCCAAATATCCGCTCTGGTTGGCTAATATTGTGCCTATTCCGAAGAAAGATGGTAAGGTTCGCATTTGTGAAGATTACAGAGATTTGAACAAGGCCAGTCTGAAAGATGACTTTCTGCTACCTCACATTGACAGTACCCCAAGATATGAGGTTTTCTCCTTTATGGATGGTTTCTCAGGTTACAATCAGATTAGAATGGCTCCCGAAGATAGAGAGAAGACGTCATTCATCACGCCCTGGGGCACCTTTTGTTACAGAGTTATTCCGTTTGGATTAAAGAATGCAGGGGAAACATATCAGAGAGCCATGACTACTTTGTTCCATGATTTGATGCACAAAGAGATTGAGGTTTACGTGGATGATATGATAGCTAAGTCGAAGACGGAGGTTGATCATGTTAAACACCTGTCTAAGTTGTTTGGTCGTTTGAGGGAATACAAGTTTCGCCTGAACCCCAACAAATGTACGTTTGGAGTACGGTCAGCGAAACTATTGGGTTTTATTGTCAGTCAAAGAGGGATTGAAGTGGACCCCGAAAAAGCGAAAGCTATCCGGGAAATGCCAGCTCCTACCACCGAGAAACAAGTCAGAGGATTTTTGGGACGTCTGAATTACATCTCTAGGTTTATATCCAACATGACAGCTACATGTAAACCTATTTTCAAGCTTATGAGGAAAGAACAAGGGTATGTTTGGACTGAAGATTGTCAAAAGGCTTTTGATAGTATCAAAGAGTATTTGCTGGAACCACCTATCCTGATACCGCCAGTTGAAGGCCGACCTTTGATTATGTATTTGACTGTTTTGGAAGATTCAATGGGTTGTGTACTCGGTCAACGAGATGAAAGAGGAAAGCAAGATCATGTCACTTATTACCTGAGCAAGAAATTTGCCGATTGTGAAACAAGATACACTATGTTAGAAAAGACTTGTTGTGCTTTGGCGTGGGCCGCCAAACGTTTGCGCCAGTGTATGCTGAATCACACCACTTGGTTGGTTTCGAAGATGGATCCTATCAAGTATGTTTTTGAGAAACTCGCTTTAACTGGGAGAATCGCTAGATGGCAGATGTTGTTATCTGAATATGATATCGAGTACCATACTCAGAAAGCTGTTAGAGGAAGTGTTTTGGCCGATCATTTGGCTCACCAGCCTATTTTGGATTATCAACCTTCAAATGATGATTTTCCCGACGAAGATGTTATATTTTTAAAAATGAAAGATTGTGAAGAACCCTTGCATGGTGAAGGACCAGAACCAGGATCGCAATGGGGTTTAGTTTTTGATGGAGCTGTCAACGCTCATGGAAAAGGGATAGGCGCTGTTATTGTGACTCCTCAGGGGTCCCACATCCCGTTTACTTCCATATTAACATTCAAGTGTACCAATAATGAAGTTGAGTATGAAGCGTGTATTATGGGTCTTGAGGAAGCGATAGATTTGAGAATTAAGAATCTGGATGTGTTTGGGGATTCTGCAGTGGTAATCAACCAAATCACCGGAGAGTGGATAACTCGACATGATAATTTGGTCCCATACAGAGATTATGCTAGAAGACTGTTACCGTTCTTTGATAGAGTCGAATTTCATCATATCCCTCGTGATGAGAATAGAATGGTAGATGCATTAGCCACTTTAGCCTCCATGATTATGGTGAACTTTTGGAATGAGTGTCCTCGGATTGAAGTAAAACATCTTGACAGACCCGCCTACATCTTTGCCGTCGAGGAATTTGAAGATGGAAAACCTTGGTATCATGATATTGAAGTGTTTCTCAGAACGCAAGAGTATCCTTTGGGAGCTTCCAACAAAGATAAGAAGACTTTGAGAAGGTTGGCTGGGAATTTTCTTTTGAGTAACAATGTGTTATACAAACGGAATTTTGACATGGTCTTGTTGAGATGTGTTGACAAGCAAGAAGCAGACATGCTGATGACGGAAATTCACGAAGGATCCTTTGGCACCCATGCCAATGGACATGCCATGGCTAAGAAACTCTTAAGGGCTGGTTATTATTGGATCACAATGGAATCGGATTGTTATAAGTTTGCTAGAAAATGTCACAAGTGTCAGATTTACGCAGATAAGATTCATGTACCTCCGACTTTGTTGAATGTTATCTCATCCCCGTGGCTGTTCTCTATGTGGGGAATTGATATGATTGGTATGATAGAGCCGAAAGCATCTAATGGACACCGCTTCATTTTAGTAGCCATTGATTATTTTACTAAGTGGGTTGAAGCAGCCTCTTACGCTAACGTAACTCGACATGTGGTTGTAAAATTTATCAAGAATCAGCTTATCTGCCGATATGGGGTGCCAAGCAGAATTATTACAGATAACGGGTCTAATTTGAGCAACAGAATGACGAAAGAATTGTATGAAGAATTCAAGATAGAGCATCATAATTCTTCTCCTTACAGACCAAAGATGAACGAGGCTGTTGAAGCCGCCAACAAGAATATCAAGAAGATCATTCAGAAAATGGTCGTTACTTATAAGGACTGGCATGAGATGCTACCGTTCTCCTTACATGGGTATGCTACGAAGGTGCGCACATCAACTGGGGCAACTCCATTTTCACTTGTCTACGGTATGGAAGCAGTACTCCCAATAGAAGTTGAGATTCCTTCTATGAGAATTTTGATGGACGCGAAGTTACCAGAAGCTAAATGGTGCCAGAACAGATACGACCAGTTAAACTTAATCGAAGAAAAGAGGATGGCGGCGCTATGCCATGGACAGTTGTATCAGCAAAAGATGAAGAAGGCATTTGACAAGAAAGTTCGACCCCCACTACGCCAGAAATGACTTTTAGCAGCGCAACAAAAGACAGGGCTTTCTAAAAAAGCGCTGCTAAACGGTCATGAAAAAAAAACAAAAAAATAGCATACCTAAGACAGCGCTTGTTAAAAAAGCGCTGCTAAAGGGGGGGTCAAAGAAAGCGCTTTAAAAAAGCGCTGCTAAAGGGGGGGTCTACGAAAGCGCTTTTAAAAAAGCGCTGCTAAAGGGGGTCATAAGGCAGACCTATAGCAGCGCTTTTAAAAGCGCTGCTAAATGCCAAAAAAAGCGCTGCTAAAGGGGGTCCTAAGGCATACCTATAGCAGCGCTTCTAAAAGCGCTGCTAAATGCCAAAAAAAGCGCTGCTAAAGGGGGTCCTAAGGCAGACCTATAGCAGCACTTTTAAAAGCGCTGCTATAGGTTTAAGTAGCATAAATTTAAAAAATTCCAATATTTTCACAGAATCAGAACAATCTTCTTCTTTCTTATTTCCACTCGCGAATGTTGCCCTATTCAGAATTAGAACAGTCACCGTCGACGCATTCCGTCCGCGCCTCCGTCCGTCGTCTTTCCTTCGGTCATTCCGTCGTCACCTCATTCTGCCGCCGTTCGTCCATTGTTACGGTATTTGAAGTTTTTCATTTTGCATTTTTCTGGATTAATGTCTTAGTATTTCATTTTTTTGGATTATATGATGTTAGTGTTACTTCTTTTCTGAGTTTTTGACTTGTTTTTGTTGATACCGTTGATGAAAATTACTCGTTTGATATTGGCTTGAGTTTTGTATACAAGGTGTTTGTTGAAATGCCACAATGAATTTACTTATGTTAACTTTCATTATATCTAGTCGTATACAAGGTGTTTGCTGAAATGCCACACCTTATATGAGTTCTTTTTACTAATAATTTTTATAAGGGAAATACTGCACATATATTCAATGATTTTTTAGATTATGTTGCTTTAGAAACTTCACACTATTTGTGATTTAGATGAAAGCTTTAAGTTTCTGTTAATCTTGAAATTTATTTATTTTTCTTAATCCTTATTTTTCTATGAAATAGTCTAAATTCACAAAAAATCCTTATTTATTTATTAAATTTTAAAACATAAATATATAGATCCGACAACTTTTTTGAAATAAAGTTTGTTTGGCGAGTTACACAACATTTAATGAATTCACGTGTCTTCATGAATGTGGATATAGTTTTAGAATGTATAGATCATTCATACAGCTTTATGTTTGTATATGTATAATGATGTTTGATGTTGCAGCATTACATTGTATCAAAATCTATATTTTGAGGGACTATATCTTTCGTCTTCTTCAATTGCAAGTTCCATGATCAATCTTATTCCCGGAGTTACATTTTTAATAGCAGCCTTTGTAGGGTAATTAATAACTAACTTAACTTATATTTGTTAGTCAATCAAAATTCGAACCAATAATAATATGTTTCTTTAAATATTTTACAGAATGGAAAAAGTAAATATTAGAAGTTTGAGAACTATAGCCATAATTGTGGGGACTTTGATATGTATTTGTGGAGCTTTGTCTATAGTATTGTTGAAGGGTCCAAAACTATTAAATGCAACGATCATACCTTCAAAATCAATCATGGCTGGAAGTGATACTGATAAGAATTGGTTGCTAGGATGTGTTTTTCTTTTGGCAAGTAGCGTTGCCTGGTCATTTTGGCTAATTTTGCAGGTACTTAATTTCAGTACAATCAAAGTCTTAAATAACGGTCTATGCTCACGCGATTTTAGTCGGCACAGGTGTTAGTGGTTGTTGCGGATGTGAATTAACCATAATTAATTCCTTATCATAAAAACCGTCAATAACAGAATCAATAACAAAATCAATATCGGTACCATTAGAGACTATTTTTTAAAATCTTAATAATTAATACTTATGATATAACTATTATTCTATAAACATATAACATTTCACCCTTATATATTTTTCAGGTTCCAGTTTACAAAAGTCATCCTAATTATTTATCACTGTCAGCTTGGATGTGTTTCATTTCAACATTACAATCAGCCGTAGTGACAGTATTCTTGGAGCCAGACCTTAATGCATGGAAGATTAATTCTCTACTTCAATTTGGTTCCACTTTATATGCGGTAATTTTTCATGATGATACACACCAATATTTATACATCATAATCCTAGATAATTTGTAATAAATATATTTTGTAGGGAATTATGGGATCAGCGGTTATGTTTTGTCTTCAAGCATGGTGCATAACACAGAGAGGACCTCTTTTCTCTGCATTATTTAGCCCTCTTGTGACAGTGATTGTGACTGTATTGGCTGCTTTGGTACTTCATGAGGAAATATATATTGGAAGGTAATGATAATGAAGATTAATTCTATAAATACATATATAATTATTAATCTGATTAACAGAAACTTCAAATAATGATAAGAACTGAAAATTTCATAGAAATCTAGTACTTAATGATCTACATGGGCCTGTTCAAGTGTATTGTTACTTATCTATTATTGTTTTTGCTTGTGCTGTTGTTAAGATGAATCATGTTCTATTGAATTAAGCTTGGAAGACATTCAATTGAATAATGATACAAAGCTTGAAGAAAACCATGTATTTGTGGCTGATAGTGAACTCCATGCAGTCTCATACAGAATTCAATAGTCAAGTAAAGATTGTTAAGTTTATTTCTTCCTAATGTGACATCTGATATTGTATCTATTTGTAAAGTTATCAGATTTGTAATTATATGTGAATTGATTGTATATGTGATTTTGTTCTGAGGATCGGACTGTGTTGTAATATATTTAAGCAGGTTTATGTGTATAATATTTCAAAGTGATGAATTATAATGTATACTTTACTTATTGTGTATAATATTGCAAATTGATGAATACACAAAAATAAGGCCAAAATAATTGTTATATATAAGGCCAAACTGTTGAACTAAAGACCTGAATTATAAGCAGGGAATGTATTTGTTATAAGCAGGTTTATTGAAAAATATATAAAAAATGTGATTATTTTTAAATAAAAAAAATTCAAAATTGTGAAGAATAGACAGCGCTTTTAAAAAAAGCGCTGCTAAAGGGGCAAAAAGAGGCATAAAAAAGCGCTGCTATAGGTTGGAAAATGAGGGTCTAAGAAAGCGCTTTAAAAAAGCACTGCTAAAGGGGGGGTCTAAGACAGCGCTTTAAAAAAGCGCTGTTAAAGGGGGGTCTAAGAAAGCGCTTTTAAAAAGCGCTGCTAAAGGGGGGAGATGAAGGGGGATTAGGCAGCGGTTATGAAAGCGCTGCTATAGGGTGAAAAAAGCGCTGCTAAAGGCCAAAAAAAAAAGCGCTGCTAAAGGCAAAAAAAAAGCGTTGTCTTTACCTTTAGCAGCGCCACTTTAGGCAGCGCTTTTAAGCGCTGCTAAAGGCAAAAAAAAGCGCTGCTAAAGGTCTTTTTTGGCATAGTGCCCGTGTATTCAAGGAAGGCGATCTCGTGCTCAAGAAGATTCAGTCTTTTCTCACTGACGTCCGAGGAAAATGGGACCGGAACTATGATGGACCGTACGTGGTAAGAAAGGTTTTGTCAGGAGGTGCTTTGATGTTAGCAACAATGGACGGAGAAGAGATCAATCGCCCTGTGAATACAGACGCTGTCAAGAAGTATTTCGTTTAGGACTCAGGAAGTTCTCGTTAACTTAGGAAGAGCAAGTTGTTATTCCCTTGATGTAATCTCTATTATTTTCCAACGCTGTAATATTGGGGTCACGCCTTTCTACTGACCACCATTCAATAAAAGCTTTTCATTTATCAAAAATCCTTGTTCTTGATGGCAAAATCCGAATTGATTTAAACTTTTTCAATACTTTGTGATTTACTTATATATGAATAACAAAAGGATGACCAAGGATATTTATTACGTCCATGGAGGAACGTCAAACATATATGATTCCACAAGCAGAGGATACTTATTTCATCCAGAGGTGAAAACTGTGTACGTTCGAGACTTCTTTATAGGTGGTAAGAGGTCTATGGAGATTTTGCTTGAGTACCTTTCCGTCTGAGACGCTTTTTTTCGCCTCTCCCGGTTCGTCAACATACACATAACATATAGATAGATAGCATGACATATGCATCCTTGCATCTTTGTTTTTGTTTGTTCTATCGCTTTGGCCATGGTTATCCTCAGGCGCTTGGGTGTGTCTTATCCCTCCAAATAGAGTTGTCAGCCCTAGGGAGAAAGAGCGCAATATTCCTACTTTCCCCATGAAGTTCGATCCTCATGGAAGATGGTTATTCCAGTGCATTCCATTTGAGTTCATACCTCAATGGTCGAGTCTTGCGTGACAGTTTCTCTTCAGTTATTTCCTGAATTGAACTTCGGTCCTTGGCAATCACATTGTGGACATCTCCAAATTTTGAACATGGATCAAGTGTGAATTTATTTTGCACTCTATTCCCCAGGAAGAATATTCATGAAGACAGACATTTCTCCGACAATAGTATCACAAGATTTTCTCGAACATCTACTTTTGGACTAAATGATCTCTTTATTTGAGCAACTCGTTTTGACTAAGGTCTTACTCAAAACGACAAACGACAGTTTCTACAAGATGGTTCATTCATCCTCGGGGGGGGGGGGGGGGGGGGGGGGGGGGGGTCCTCAGCATCATCAACTCGTCCAATGGCATCGCTTCATGAATCCATCAGAGAAGTCCGCCAAAGACATTATAAGACACTTCTCTTTATTTGAGAATTTCCACTACAAAGATTTCACATATTTTGCAACTACAACAAGAAATACTCCGCAGGAATGCATTCCCTAGTGAGTTCACTTCGCCAAGTTCATTTCCATCAAGTGACATCTCCCCTGAGGAGTCGAGGAAGTTTATTACAATTAGTCTCTCTTTATTTAAGAAGACATATTTTTCTAATCAACCGGCCTACATCTCTTCCGAAGATCCCCGGTGAAGTCTTATAACCTCCATTACATTACAAAATTACAACTTGCAAAGTTTTACAATTACATCTACAAACTACAATGATTCTACAATCCACAAAATTTGCAACCCTTGCGAAGATACTCTCACGAGTTTTCATCACTTCAGGTAGAGACTGAGACCAGCTCATGGTTCCCATACCATGACGCTCGGGGAGGTTCTACATCAGAGACTGAGACCAGCTCATGGTTCCCATACCATGACGCTTTGGGAGGTTCTACATCAGAGGCTAAGACCAGCTCATGGTTCCCATACCATGACGCTCGGGGAGGTTCTACATCAGAGACTGAGACCAGCTCATGGTTCCCATACCATGACGCTCAGGGAGGTTCTACATTTTAGTATTCCCAGTTGAAAAAGCAAGGGAAGAGAAGGCAGGAAAAGAAAAGGAATACGAAACAAAATTGAATTATTCAAAAAGGTCACTATAGTTAACACCGTCGTTCGGATCACTCCATGTTGATGATAATCTACCCTTCGATTACGAATTTCTCACCTATTGTCTAAATCACCATACCCTTGGTTTGTGTGCTATTATTATAGGGAGTTTTCTCATTGGTGGTTGTGTCCTGTCTCCGTGAGGTCCCGCCTCGTTGGGTCTGTTACTCTTTCGTCTAGCGTGTTGTGTCAAGTCATCCTCTGCGATATCTTCTCCTCGCAGAATCGTCTGTCTCGCATTTTCATACCATTGCATATCATTTTCATTCGGTGGCCTCTTAGGGCCAAAAATTCGTGCAATGTTTATATTTAAGTCCCTCCTATCTCGTCGAGACGGATATTTCCATCTCCATATCTCCGTATAGAAGAAACTTAAATAGGGGCATCTGTCGCACCCTAATTTTTGGCTTTAAGATTCCACCTTCTTGTGCGTTATCTCGCGTTTGAATCTTTTACTCTCGCATATGTGTTTATCAGGACTAACGAGTATGTGCATGACTACTTTGTTTTTTAACTTCTATGACAGGCAGAGCGATTTAAACAGAGCGCTACTGTGGCAGTATGAGGATTTACAGATGTTTCTCTCAAAACCTCAAGATTTCAGTGTGGCGTAGTAAAAGTTACTAGAGAAGTTGTTGAACTTAAGGATCATTGAATAATGGAAGGCACGGAACACAAGTTCTAATCTCGAGGTCATACAAGAATAAGGCGTAAATTAGAATACAGGAGGGGATAAGTTGTGATGTTTTAAGGTAATTCATGGTGATTCGAGACCATAAAGTGAATTCATGTGCGGGAGCCATTTAAAATTCAAAGACCTTTTCTTTTTAACTTCATATTCAAATATGTTCTACCATGATTCTTTCAAAGTAAAGGAGGTGAGGAAATCTAAGTTACCGCAAGGAAGAAAGCCACTTCGAATTTTGAATTTATCTTTGAATCCACAAGTTATGGATACAACATGGTCTACATTGTCTCCATTGGTTATTTACAAATATCTTCAAATAAACACAACGGTTGTTCCTCAGAAAATAATATTACAATACCGCAAACAAAATCCCTACAAGATGCTATGCCCCTCAAATTACCCCATTTAGGCTATTTTGTTACAAATTTCCCTAGAACTACAGGAATGTAAGTGAATATGGACACCGTCCCACGATGTGCAAAGCGCCAGCTCTATCTTGTTCTAAGCTCCGGAAATCCGGCGGTAAAATGCGAACATCCAAAAGCCACTTGAAAGTCACCTGCCACAGTAAAACAAAGATTGATTAGTATCTCCGCATCATTCAACTGTAGTACTGTACCCGCGGCTGCCACCAAGAATTTTTTTGCGACACAATTGTTAAACAAAACAAGCATTACATCAATGGACCGAGAAATGATTAAGAGATAATCTGCCCTCAGTGTAGTCATCATCAAGCATAAAATTTGAGCAGCCGGAAGGGCGACAACCGAAGTCGTCACCGACTCCCTACTGAACATCAAACAGCTTTTCGACCACGGGGTAAGATAAGATAGTATCTGAAATTAACAGTTTAATGGCATCCTTGATAAAAGAAGAAGAAGAAAAGTCAGTTTGCAGTTCAAGTATTCGTCTCGAAGAAAGTCCAAGCAACGGGCATTTATCAGAGGCATCATTCGCAAGCGCAACAGTTGCAGACACGCTTTCGCACGCAAGAATAGCAAGTCTCCCAGCAAACAGCAGCAAGTAAACTCGCACACCGGTAGCAGAATAACCAAAACGAGCACCTCAGGATAATGACCAACAGGCTCCTTTCAATCGTGCAAGCATCTGCAAGTCACCATCTGCAAAATGGAAAATAACAGCAGCATAACCTGAGAAAAGCAACAGTCTATTAAGGCAAGACACAACTGGTGGTCAGAGCAACATTAAGAAGGTAAACCAAGCCTCGAAGACCATGGAAATACAGGCTGCGAACAATATCAATTGCAAGCGACAACATCAAGTACACCAGTTGTAACAGCATCATCAATAACAGCATTGCAAAAGCTTAAGAGATAAGAACAAGACAAATAGAGCCCTCAAACCATTCATCATCAGGCGTAACGCACAGAACTCCACAAAACTTCTCAAAATCATAATAGTTAGAGCCACGAGCAGCCTCAAACTTCAGGCCACAAGCCAACCATACACAGGCACATCAACTGCAATAGGTAGACCATCATGGAATCAGCATCGATTACAGTGGACCACAGCGGCAAATGCCATTTGCGAGCTGGCTACAATTAACAACAGAGCAACATCAATAATGTCAACTGCAAGTAACATCAACGACATCGGTTCTGCAATGACTTCATTAACAGCGCCTCAAGCAGGTTTGGCCCTCAGCTCAATCCATCACTAGGCACAACAAACAGAAAATCCACATACACAACATGTAGCAGCAAGCAATATCTGTTCAAGCCTCACAGCAGGACAACATCAGCAACAATCTCGTTTCATCACCTGTAACAACATCAACACATCAACCACAAAAAGAAATGACTCAAAGTCCAAGAGAAAAATGAGAGAAGGTTCTTAAACCCTCAGGTTCGATGCATCATTGGGCAAGCCTCGAGTAGTCAGGAGGACAACGAAAGATTTACCGTCAACTCCCTACCGACTCAAGGGAATCGAAGGACATTCGAAGGCAGCAACGGCAACCATAGCTCCATCCAGCTCAGGCACCAAGTCATCATCGCCGCCCACAATACCCTTCCCGACAAGCAAGATAAGGCAGCTTCCGCACTATAAGCATGGCTTCCCTGCGAAGAAGAAGAAGAGGAAAAGCGTTAAATTCGAAAGCCAACAAAGTCAACAAGATACGTCAAGGATATGTTTCCAAGTTTGACAAATCAACACGAAAAAGGAAAGTTTTCAACTTCCCTAACTGAAGCAGAGAGAATCGATTATAGGATCCCAAAATCACTCAGTGTCACCGACAAAATCAAGCAAACAAGGAAAGGATTGAACAAATCATCAATCAAATCAGACAAGGTATTAACCAGTAAGGAAAGCTTTTAAGACGCTCATCATTGAGAGGCCCGTCTCTTCACTTATAAAAGGGGCAGCTTTCAGCAATAGAAGGAATCGAAAAAAAAGAGCATCGAGAAAAAGCCCACAAAGGAGAAGAAGTGGTTTTACCACAGTAAAGCAGAAACCCTAAAAGCTCTCGACAAAAGTTCCCTCCGCCGAAGGCTCATGTATCCCGAGATTCATCATTACCGGTCGAGAAGGGAGGAATTCGCAATCCATCACCGTCCGATTTCGTCACCAAAGCTCCGTCGCCGCTCCCAACCGTCAGTAAACCCCCGTTCTTATTGATATTTAAGTTGTTTGATGTTTCCAATTAGTGTTTCAGGTTCACAAGTGGGAGAGATGAAGGGAAGAAGATCGAGATCGAAATGGTAGACAGTGAGAGCGAGGCCGATCGAGGGAAATCCACTACGATTTGGGATCCTTTGGGGTTGACGATGATTTAGGGTTTCGCCGTTTTCCATTTCCTTTCGCTTGTGTTCTGTTTGTTTGTAATTGTATGTTTGCAGTATACACACATTCACTTGCACACCATGATCACACACATAACCCCTAATCAAACCCTTAATCATCTTGATCCTTTTTGCTAATTAATTAATTAATCAATTTATAATCAGTTTTTTTAAATAAAAATTAACTAAATCTTTTATTCATTAAATTACTCAACCTTTTTATATAATAAAAATCACTTGTAATTTAATCCACTTTTTTGCTTCTATAATAAAACTTTTTATTTATTAACAACTAGGAAATTATTTTATTTAAAACCACCCTTTTATATTTAATTTGTGCCAAACCTTTCTTAAAAAATTTTAATCAATCAATTCATGTTTATTCACCCTTTTATCTAACTAATTCAAAAACCTTTATAATGAAAACTTATTTATGTAATAATAATTAACAAATCCCTTTTATAATTAAAACCGACTTCACAAACTCTACTAAGAATCCGATACAACTTTTCTTTTAAAAATAATCCAATCCTCCTTTTGTAATCGATAATTGATATAACTCCGACTAATAAATCAAACCATTTTTCTCATTAAAATAGTGTAACTTTTCTTAACGCCAATTAAACTCTGCTCCTAAGTCACCGTTTCGTCTAAAATCAATATCACCCTTACTTAATCGATAACTTAACCAATTCAATCGTGCACGCCTATGGCTTCACTCACATACACAATTTTCACTTACACCTTAGCGCTTTCATGCGTCTGTGTATGCTCTATTCATCCGCCTTTACTTTATTCGCAACTTTATGTTTTCACACTTATATTATTGCGCCACTTTCCGTCCAAAGGAAAAACCTACACTTGATTCAAGGCTTGTGTGTAGTGAACATCATTTGCATCATACTCCCACTTGATCCTTGATCCCATTCAAGTTGATCTTTCTAAGTTAGATCCTACCCCATAGGAAGGACCATTATCTTTTACAACTTAGATACAAACAAATACAACTCAATTCAAACATGCAAACATTAGAGAATAAGATGTTAATCATCTTAAGCGATATAGAACTTCCATCCCACATCAATACAATCAATATGTAGGGACTTTGCCTTAAGAGAGATAGAGGCGTACTCGTCGATACATCCGAGTACTTGAGCCCTTCTCTTAAGACGATGCAAAGACTATTTTCCTACAATTTGTGGCGGTTAAATCTCCCTTAAAATGACAACTCATCTTTTATCCTAAACTCAATCAATCAACTACCCTAAACCCGTAGGAACTTTGACCACAGTCAAAGAACTCCTCAAACCCTTTAGGGGAACTACAGATACTCTGATTCCACTCCCGTAAGGATATGTAGGCATAAGATGCGATATCTTATCGAGTATACTTAGAAATAAACCCCTAGGGTCTCTCAATCTTTAAGCAGATAAACCATAGCAATAAACAAACATAAAACAAGAGGTTCCTGTAGAGTACTACAGAAACTTAGGATGCTAGAACCTTCCCTAAGTTTAACCAACCCCCGAACCTAAAACTCTCTAAACCTTGCATTTGCATTGCATTGTGGGAATTTCGATCTTTATCCCTTCCTTTGGACAAATCAAAGTTCGGTTGCAAAATGAATTAAAGATTCAAACTAATCAATAGTTTGGTATCCAAATTTCACCGCGACAAGTCCACTTCAATGTGTTTAGTTCGCTCGTGAAAAATCGGGTTCTTGACGATATGAAGCGTCGCTTGACTGTCACAGTGAATTTTCATAGGTTGAGGATGTGAAATACCAAGAGTTAAAAGAAGACCTTTTAACCATTTCAGTTCTCCTGTTATAGCTGTCATAGAATGATACTCAGCCTCAGCGGAGGAACGAGATACAATTTGTTGTTTTTTAGTCTTCCAGGAGATTGGAGAAAAGCCAAGGAAAACAAACCATCCAGTAAGAGATCTTCGAGTTAAAGGACAGCCGGGCCAATTGGAATCACACCAACCATACAATTGCATGTCACAGTCCCTTCGTAATAAAACACCTTGTCATGGGTCCCCTTTCAAGTATCGAACTACTCTGAGAGCAGCCTCCCAATGATCTACTTTAGGTTCCTGCATAAATTGAGAGAGAACATGCATACAATATGAAAGCTCAGGTTTGGTAAGACACAGGTAAATAAGGCGTCCTACTAATCGCATATACTGTTCTGGATGAGGAAACGACACACTTGTAGTGAATGCCAACCGATGATTCTGTTCAATTGGCACATTTGATGGCTTAGCTCCCATAAGCCCAATTTCGGCTATAATATCTAGAGTATACTTACGTTGACAAAGAAATATACCAGCTGGGGATTGCGCCACTTCAACGCCTAAAAAATATTTAAGAGTCCCTAAGTCTTTCATATGAAAACAATCATGTAAGTAGGATTTAAAATTAGTGATAGCATCATGATTATCACCTGTAATAATGAGATCATCAACATACACCAACACTATAATGTGTACCCCAGGTTTTTGTAAGACAAAAGGTGAATAATCCGAGTGAGATTGCAGAAAACCATAGTGTTTCAAAGCAGCTGACAACTTTGCAAACCAACAACGAGGAGCTTGCTTAAGTCCGCATAGGGACTTATTAAGTTTACATACTGTGTCGGACCTTTGTGGACGAAATCTGGGGGGAGGCTTCATGTACACAACTTCTTCAAGGTCTCCGTGTAAAAATGCATTATGCACATCCATTTGATGTAATTCCCAATCTCTTGAGGCTGCAACGACTAACATTGTACGAACCGTAACCATTTTCACCACAGGTGCAAACATCTCTGTATAATCAATTCCTTCCTTTTGATGGTTTCCAAGGATTACTAGTCGTGCTTTGAACCGTTATACACTTCCATCTGATTTATGCTTTATTTTGTACACCCATTTGCAGCCGAGTGCTTTCTTCCCGGGTAGCAATTCTGTTACTGTCCAAGTTCCATTGGTTTCAAGTGCATGTATTTCACTTTGCATAGCCTCTCTCCACCGATTATCTTTCATTGCCTCAGTGTAATTGATAGGCTCTTTTTCCTGTGAAATAGATGAAAGAAAAGCACGATGTGCAATGGAAAAACAATCATAACTCACATAATTAGTTATGGGATATGGTGCACCTGAGATTGCCTTTGGAGAGAGTGAAAAATTGGATGGGCTCAATATCTAACAATATTCGTCACATAGTGCTTTAAGCGAGTAGAAGGTTGTTTGATTTTGTGTCCTCTACCTAACATTGGCTCGGTTATTGACATTGATGTATCTGTTGTATCTTCCTTGTCCATGTTTTACGGATCAGCATCGTGTCGCTACTGTGAAAAAATGTGTCGGCAAAGACAGAAGAGTCGCCACCTATCGTTATTTATCCCAAAGGAGGGAAAGGAATCTATCAGGAGAAACCTAGCGAAAAGGGATAAGATCGGTCATCGCAACTAAATCTCGGGTTTGGGAGTCGATTACGCAAGGGGAAGGTATTAGCACCCCTCACGTCCGTTGTACTCAACGGGATCCATGCTTGCGTTGTTTATCTAAAAGAGTTGTTTAACTATCTAACTAAAAGGTTGGGTTAAAAGAGAGAGAAAAAAAGGAAAAAGGACTGGACAGAGCGTCGCTGCTCTGGGCCTACGTATTCCCTCGTGCAATGGGAAAGTCATAGTCAACGTAGTTCGACTTACTACGGGTGATGGGGGGAGGTTGCTCGCCAAGACATCGCATCTTGTGCCTACGTACTCTCAACAGGTATGAGAGATCAGAGCGAACGTAGTTCGGGATAAAACAGAAGACAGGTTTGTTCATCTGTTTTTTACCCGAGTAGGGTTAACACACAGTTCCAGTAGTTTGGTGTATGCAGCTCGACCATTGGAGACATACGCGTTACCGTTTGCGGTAGAACTGAGACTTAACAACACTCTTTTATATGAAAAGATTTTCCTTGATTAGAGAGCCCCAAAGGGAAAAAAGGAGTTTTATGTTTGTGTTTGTCTTTTAACGGAAAAAAGTGTTTTTGGATGAATGTTTGTAATTCATACTGCACTAGAGACTATGACTTAGAAGCGAATGCGTCGCATATCGTCTGAAGGACATACGCTAACACTCTAGATAATTGAGAGGCGACCACCCACTCATCATTTCCTAAGTAGCTTAAGGCTCGTAACGTACAGTACTTGTTAGCCTTTATTAGATGTTTTGTTATTGTTTGAAGATGAGAAGACAAGAAGGACACTTGAGGGGAACTAATCAGAACCTACTGTTATCATGCAAAATGGTCCTAATGTTGAATTTTGAAAGGGAATCTATCCTAATATTATCATGCATAGATTGAAACCTAATGTCTATCATCACTCCTCTTGAACAAGGAAGTGAGAACCTAAAGGATCATGGCACATAGGAACAAACAACAATGATACAACGAAAAAAAACAATATATAACAGCATATAACAGATGCAGATGACGTGCACATGCTATGCATCATTACAAGCAAAGGGAGATGAGCTCAACCTTTAGAATGCAAACAAGGGAAAACACAAATGCAACAACCAAGCAAGTGAAGAAAATGTGTGGGGCTTGAGCCACGACAAGCTCATCTCAACCTTAAGTGCATACAATAATGAAAAAAGAAATATGAAACCTATCATATACTACATCATGCAAACAAGCCCAAAGGCACATACAATACTGCAAGGAAAGCACACAATGATTTAACTAAGTGAAGGGAGACTATATGGAAACCTAAGGAGTCCACACAACACTCAACCAAGTCACTAAGTTCAATATGCAAACACAAATGCAAAAGCAAACCCTTAAAAGCTCATCCTCCTCAACAAACTTCAGGTTCCTCCACAGGAGGAACCAAGATCTTCATGGAGGAGAGCTAGGCATCATTGGACAGAGAATGGAATTTTCTTACAATGCACACTAAGCATCACATGAAGATAAAGAGGAAAATATCAATGAATGTCCATACATTAGCATGTGGTATTACAATATACAAGTCCTAAGAGATGCATCCAAATGAACAAGCTATACACAAAGTTAAGACCTAAAAATTTGCATACGAACCCTATAATATGTACCTAACATGGATCAACCAAAGTGAGTTTCAAAAACAGTGAATAACAATACATTTAGAATCAATCTAGGTCATGTACACAAGTATGGAATGAATAATGGTGATGTAACATGAAAAATATGCAAAAAAATTGGAAAACAGCCCTAAAAAATCTAAGTAAAATCATAGGGGGGCTTCATGATGTTAGGAATCTATGGTTAAAATTATGGAGAAAAACTCCAATCCTAGGTATGCTAACAGAGGCCAATACCTTCATGTGTTCTATGGATAAGGCAAAGGAAAAGGGTCCTAAAGAACTAAACCAAAACCTATCCTAAAGGCCTCTAAAAATTAATAGAAAAATACTACAATGTCAATTTAAGTATCAAGAATCAGAACACAAAATATTATGCATTTATTTGATGTATTGAGCAAGAACGAAAATCACAAAGGCAGACATATCATTTCTCACAATTACAAAAGCACATGAAATGAAAAATGCACAATTAAGTAAAAAAGAAACAGAAAATTCAATTAAAAAATGTGACGAATTAATATACATGTCAAGGTATACAAACATATTTTTTCATGATTTATTGAAGTATTTATCATTTTCAAATGAATTAAAATGAAATAGAAAATAAAATGGAAATAAAAGGAAAAAGTAAAGAAATTGTAAAAGCTGTGTGGTGAATAGCAAGTCAGATGCGTATAAAATGACATTGGGCTCACACAGGGGGGTGGGGATAGTGATCAGAAGCCCACTCCAGTTCAAGAACTCACTAACTAAAACTCACTGTTTCATTTAACTCCTAGTCAACCAATTCAGATGCAATCTTGGCCGTGTATTATAGTCTTAGTCAAATGCTCTCATGGCTGGTAAGGTGACACGCAAGCGTATGAGTTTTAAACACAAGATGAGATTTAAACATGGCCGTCTGATGAGGTAAAGATCAAACCTTCCAACAAGATCCAACGGCTGTGAGTCAAACTGGGATTTAAAAGGGGAAAGAGAGGGAAAGTTCAGACGGCGGCCGGAGAAACCTCCGATCGTCTTCTCCGGCCATTATGTACAGTACCAGTCTTGAAAATGAACCAAAAAACATGATTTCCTACACCATTGTAATCGTCTCTCCTAGTAGATCATCATTCTAGTGTTCTTTTTTTGTTTTTCTTGCCTAAATCTCCTAAAACGAATCTAAACCAAATTGAAGGTTGAATCAAGAAATGTTGCAAACCTCACCAAAACCTCCATCTAGATATCTTAAGGAATGCAAATCCACAAAAATGGCGCATAATTAAGTCTTGAACAGAGAGTATGGATAAAAAACGATTTACCTAATGGAGCACCTCCATTGGGTCTTCAAATGCCATGGAAGCTTGCAGAAAAGTGTCCAGAATCACTCAATGATCATCAATGGAGGTCTCTGAATGCTCAATTTCCTTTGAAGCTTGACAAATCTTCAAAATCGATTTTCCACTTTGCTCCACTTTTCTTCAACAATTTTTCAATTATTCTCCATCCAAAGTTTGTTTTTTTTCTGTTTTACATGATCACAACAATATATGGAATGAACTTCGAGTGATAGAAAGCCCAATTGCACCCCACTTTGATCAATTCAAAAATCCAAGTTTCTCACTTTGGAGCTTTGTGGTTTCCATGAAAACAGAGCTTGAACCCTTGCACATTGCCTCATACCAATTGCTTATGAGGCAAGGAACATGAATGGATGAGATTAAACCCTTGAAAATGGATCAATGGTGGATTTGGATTATGTTACTTCAAGGTGAAGTAACATGAAATTTAGCCATGAAAATGACCTCAAAATTGGTTTATGGCTTTGGCATTGCTATTATAATATTCAAGGCACTCAAAATATGCACACATATGCCATGAATTGATTTAATTTGAATTAGATCCAAACTAGGCCTTTTACAACTTCCTTTCATGAAATTTCCTTCACAAATTCTCCAATCCAAGACAACCCAATGACAACTTGAGGTTTGGTTGAGCAAATGACCCCATTTGGAAAACGTTTCAAGTTGGAAATATTTTCATTTGAATTATGCAAAGTGGTGAAGTTGACCTATAATCCAAAATGACCTATAATCAAAGTTTCCCAAAATACCCCTGCCTTGCAAGCTTCATATCTTGAGTTCTACAAATCCAAATGAGGACTTCTAGGAGTTTTTGGAAATCTAAGATTTTATGAGGAACAACATTCATGTTTGGGTTAAGATGAGGAGAGACATCCTTCTGGCTCCAAAATGTCTTGGAAGTTGGTTGACTTTCAAGGACCAAAATCACATTCATCTGATGACCTGTAACTTGTCTGCTTCATAAATTGAGTTCTAGAAAACAGATGAATGACTTCTAGTACTCAAAAGAAAGCTAAGAACATGATATGCAAGTCTTATCTTGGTGTCAAGATGAGGTGAAACTTGTATCTTAAGTTATGTGGTCTTGAAGTTAGGCACTAAAATAGGGGATTTTACACTGTCAAGCTTAGAAACCCTAGCTTAGTAACTTTTCACACTCTTGAGTATTGATGAATTGGTCTTGGAATGATATATGAAATGTCTCAACACAATATTCCATGATCATAGTTTATTGGAATTGAGTCTTAATCTCCTCAAGAGTCACAGTTGACCTAGGGTTGACCGGATGAAAACCCTAACTGCACCACCATTGGATGTGGCCTCTTGTACCTTGAACAATGACTTGGGCAAGCTCCATAATGATCCTCAAGGCATCTTATGAGATCTTATGATAGCTTCTATCCATAACCATGGACTCATAGCCTCTTGATGACTTTTCATGGCATCCTAGTTAGGAGGTGAACCACATACATTCATCTGCTCTTTGACTTTCCTTATGATGGTGACAAGCTCTTGAACAGCTTGAATACCACTTCATGATTAGATGCGAACGGCTTGGACCTGACTGGGAGAGAAGCGAATGGCTCTCAAACAATCACAGTGAAAGACAGTTGAATACCAATAAACCCGGAAATTTGCCAACCGCAGAAATAAACGGCAAAACTGGTTGGGAAGAACAGTCTTCGGAGAAAAATCTGTACGTGATGAATATTTTGAGCACTCCGGTGGGGAAGAGACTTAATCAAGTGACTCCGCCGAGGAAATGTACAATAAAATCGGTGTCATGGTCTCGAAACCATAGGGCTGAAGAGTAACATCTCAAATTGTCAGAACCTGGATATTCAATGAATACAATGAATCAACGAAACTTGCATGAGCCTAGATACTCAACGAGAGAGAACAGATGAACAAACCGGAGCCAAGACACTCACGCGACAAACAAATGAACGAACCGGAGCCAATACACTCACGCGATAAAGGAATGAACAAACCGGAGCCAAGACACTCACGCGACACACAAACGAATAAACCGGAGCCAAGTCACTCACGCGATAAACGAACAAATAAACCGGAGCAAAGACACTCACGCGATAAATAAACAAATGAACCGGAGTCAAGACACTCACGCGAGAACCAAACGAACGAACCGGAGCCAAGACACTCACACGAGAAACGAACAAACAAACCGGAGTCAATCCACTCACGCGAGAAATAGACGAACATACCGGAGCCAAGACACTCACGCGAAAAACGAACGAACAAACCGGAGCCAAGACACTCACGCGAAAACCAAACGAACAAACCGGAGCCAAGACACTCACGCGAGAAACGAACTGACAAACCAGAACCAAGCCACTCACACGAGAAACAGACGAACGAATCGGAGCCAAGACACTCACGCGATAAACGAGTGAACGAACCAGAGCCAACACACTCACGCGAGAAACGAACGAACAAACCGGAGCCAAGACACTCACGCGATAAACAAACGAACGACCTGGAGCCAAGACACTCACGCAAGAAATGAACGAACAAACCGGAGCCTAGACACTCATGCGAAGAACAGACGAACAAACTAGAGCCAAGATACTCAAGCGATAAACAAACGAATGAACTGGAGACAAGACACTCACGCGAGAAACGATCAAACAAACCGGAGCCAAGCCACTCACGCGATACACGAACAAACAAACCGGAGCCAAGACACTCACGCGAGAACCAAACGAACGAACCGGAGCCAAGACACTCACGCGAGAAACGAACGAACAAACCGGAGCCAAGACACTCACACAATAAATAAACGAACCAACCGGAGCCAAGACACTCACGTGAAAAATGAACGAACAAACCGGAGCCAAGACACTCACGCGAAAAACGAACGAACAAATTGAAGCCAAGCCACTCACGTGATAAAAGAACGAACAAACCCGAGCCAGGACACTCACGCGAGAACCGAACAAACGAACAGGAGTCAAGACACTCACGCGATAAACAAATGAAAGAACCAGAGCCAAGTCACTCACGCGAGAAATGGACGAACAAACTGGAGCCAAGAGACTCACGCGAGAAATAGACGAATGAACCGGAGCCAAGACACTCACGCGATAAACGAACGAACAAACCGGAGCCAAGACACTTACGCAATAAACGCACGAACAAACCGGAGCCAAGATACTCACACGATAAACGTACGAACAAACTGGGGCTAAGACACTCACGCAATAAATAAACGAACAAACCGGAGCCAAGCCACTCATGCGATAAATGAACAAACAAATTGGAGCCAAGATACTCACGTGATAAATGAAAGAACAAACCGGAGCCAAGACACTCACGCGACAAACAAATGAACAAACCGGAGCCAAGCCACTCACGCGATAAACGAATGAACAAACCGGAGCCAAGACACTCACGGGAGAACCAAATGAACGAACCAGAGCCAAGACACTCACGCGAGAAACGGACGAACAAACCGGAGCCAAGCCACTCACGCGAGAAACGGACGAACAAACCGGAGCCAAGACACTCATTTGAGGAACGGACGAACAAACCGGAGCTAAGACACTCACGTGAGAAACGAATGAACAAACCAGAGCCAATACACTCACGCGATAAACAAACGAATGAACCGGAGCCAAGACACTCACGCGAGAAATGGACGAACAAACCGGAGCCAAGACACTTACGCGAGGAACAGACGAACGAACCGGAGCCAAGACACTCACGCGATACAAATCAGAGTCGAGACACTTAACGAAACAAATTAGAGCCAGAACACTCAATGAAACAAATCAGAGTCGGAACACTCAATGAAACAAATCAGAGCCGGAACACTCCAATGAAACAAATGATAGCTGGGACACTCAATGAAATAAATGACATTACTGGGGGTTTACCGGAGTCTGGAAATTCAATGGTCAGGAGGAATATGCCATGAACTAAACACTCAACGGAATCTAACTATTCAATAGAGCAGAAGTACCATCAAAAAGTTCATCAGGATTAATATGCCAAACGGATACTGGACACTTCACAGTTAAAGGTTAATGCCACAAATAAAAAATTCACCGGAATCTAGATATTCATCAAAGAAGTCGGGGCCTGAACGCTCAACGTAAAAGTCGGAGCTTGAAGATCACCTACGGGAGTTAACGATCTAGCTTATGCTTCAGAATGCGAGTGTTTAAAAATAGCGTAATGTTCCATGCGAAATGGAAATGCTACGCGTTTGAGGATGAAATGCAAATATGATGATTACATGCAAAGATGCAAATGCAGATTCGGGCTGCTGGAGAAAGCTGGGTATAACAGAACCGCTTCAGCAAAATAAATGTTGAAGACGAAACCAACTCCGTTGGGGATAATCGAATGTGCCAAGTACGATTGGACTCTCCTGGGAAAACAGACAAAGTTTTCCTGCGTACCAATGGAAGTTGGACTTAGGTTATCTATGAAGGGTCAGGTACGACTGACACTGGAAAATATCATGTCTGAATTCAAAGGTTTTTGGTTGAAGGGTCGAGGGATAGTGACATGACTTCCTGACATTCATCTTAAACTTTAAGGTTGACTGAACCTGCTTGAGTAGCTTTGAGCAGCTATGATGATATAGAGAGGAACAATTCCTTCGCTTCTGATTTGCCCCAGCCTGTGGGATCTCTGTAGGGATGTTCCTAGAAAGGAAACCTGAAATCTCATACCCCAATGGTCTGATATGAACTGCCTCAGCATCTTGAAACTCGAAGAGGTGCTTCATATTAATTGCGCCTCAGGAAAGTGACAGCTTCTGCACTCTCGGGGCGGCTTGCCCCAGCCTGCGATGAATTTTCCCCTGATTGGCTGATTTGAGTACCTCTGTTACGAGAGATTTACAGAATCTCGACTTGACTGCCTCGGATTAACTGACTTCTGGATGGCTGACCCCCATGCTGTGATCATTCGATATAGCTTGCCCTCGCTCTATGGAGTATTCTGGCATTCTGCATTCTATTTTGATCAAGCTTTCCATCGTGGAAACTTTCCTGCTGTCAAGCGCTTACTCGCAAGTAAAACAAACTATTCTGCATAAAAGATGTACTAAATGCAATGCATATGACAGTTTTCAAAATCCATTCCTGTTCACTGGAAAAAGTTTGCGTCATATAATGAATGAATCATTTATCAAAATGTCAACATTAATACAACACTGTAAGAGAAATCCTTTTAGGAGTCGGTTTCAATGCGATCTTTATCGAAGTATGCTTTCAAAACAAACCTGTTTCAATTAGGACTTTTTAGGTTGTAACGTGGTCAGGTTCATGGTTTAAGAAAGAAAGGATAAAGGCTCAAAATTGATTGTAACCCACTCGTTATCCTTGACGTTCTCCGATCCTACGTTCATCTAATTCGACCTTAGCATTCACCTTTCAAAGATTGAACGACAGGAGTGATAGTTCAGGATATCACACATTTTCGGAGTGACAGCCACTCGCTCTTTGTCTTTGGACGCCTGAGTCACACAATTTTGTACTTTCGAGGATTTTTCTCTTGTAATCCTTTTCGTTTTTCGCTTTTTCGTTCCCTAATTTTTGCCTGGTCTAACTCTTTTGAGTTTCTTTGATTTTGAAGTCCAGTGGGATACCCTAATTTTTTCCTAAGTCGCTTTTTCGCAAGATTCGACTTAGAGGGCTTTTTCTCTTGATTTTTTCTTCTTTTTTCCGAAGAAATCGTGCGACACCGGCTTGTCTAACTTGTTAAAACAATTGTGATTGTTTCACTCCTTATCGGCAAGGTTTAACCATTGTGGTTTTTAGGTACGACCTATACAAGTGTGATTTATCCTCGAACGGGAACTCCTTTTGCAATTTGAACGCTTGGTCAAATTAACTGACACCTACCCTGCCCCAGGTTATGATTGAGGGTTTTTTCGTTTTCATAAGGAAACTCCTACTACAAGGCTCAAAGGGCTTAACAAGGGATTATCTTCCTTATATCTCCAATGTTTGTGGATTTGAAACAATGCCTGTACATCATCAACATGTTTTTATTCAAAAGCATACGGTCGGAAGCTTACACGTCTTTCAATTTCGTCAGCCTCCCCGGATTCCACTTACACAAGCGTTTGAAATAAAAGAAAACAATAGAGTGAACACGAATGGATTAATTCAAAACATGCATATTTATTTCATTATCAATATCAATTGAAAAACAACAAGTTTTACAAACGAAATTTGCATATAGACAGGAAAGAAACTACAAATGCAAACAAATAACAAGATAAAACGAAAATTGCCAGCCTCTAGGAACTAGGCTTTTACACTTGATTTTCTGCTGAGAGGAGCGACCCTTGAAGTCTTCAGACTCAATCAGACGAGCGGTGTACGACCAACTTTCCTCTTGGAAAGGATATGCACCTTCTATCCATCAATTGTTGTACCTTGGCTTGAAAAGCCTCGCAATCTTCAGTTGAGTGTCCACTGGATCCCCCATGACATCCATATTGAGCACTAGGATCGTACCCGGGGGGTAGGGCTTTGGCACTAGTTTGAGCATCTTGGGCTCCACCAAAGAGTACTGAACTAGATGCAGTAGCAGTTGACCGTACGTCATGGGCACTGGATGAAGGGGAGCATTCCTTCTTTTCAGATTGTTATGAGGCCGATTCTGAATCTGGCACTGATAGTTCGGCTACAGAGACCCAAAAGGTTGCGGACTTTGAACAACGGGAACATCCAGAGACTGGATTTGAATCATTGAGGGCCCTCCCTGTTCAGACGCTTTCACTCTCAAACTTGATCCAGGGACGGGCAGCAACTATGGACAAGGAGATTCAGACATCAAAGATTGTAGGATATACTCCTGTCCCTTTGCAGCTTCGGGTGAGGGAATGGGAACAAATTTTCCTGATACATTCATGCCGCCCCGCATGAATTCAATTGCCTTCGAGTCAATCAGATCCTGAACTTTATGCTTAAAAGCTTTACAGTTTGCTACATTATGCCCCGGTGCCCCGGAGTGGAAGTCACAATGGGCACCCGTATCATAGCCTGGCGGTGGCTGGCCAGTAAGTGGAGCCAGAATCTGAGGTTCAACCAACTGATGTTGGAGCAAGAGTTTCACCAATTGAGTGTAATCCATAGGGATTTTATCGAAGAATCTGTTGCATGATCTCTTCTTTTGAGCATATTTTCTAATCCTGAGATTGCCTTGAGGAATAGGAGGTAGCTGCTGACGGGAAAAGTCTTTAAATTCAAGCTGTGCAGAGGGTCTTGGAGGCCTATCATTCCTTGGTGCAGGTTCCACGGACACAAGTGGAGCAAGCATTTTAGCTGCAGCTTCAGGCACTTTATCACCTTCTTTTCTGAGCACATTCCTTATCACCTCCATGATCAAGCCCACATGGGTCTTCAACTGCTGATTTTCTTCTCTGAGTATCTGCTGGTCCACACGTAACACTTTCATGTCACTCATGAACTGCCCCATCTGGCCTCGCACTTCTCTCAGCCCTGCTTGTACTTGTTCCATAGCTCTGCGGGGGTTCTTGTGATCTGACTGCTGGTGTATCCTGCAACAAACTAATGAAGCATAGGAAGTAAGATCGTCGGATCTGAGGTACCTATTATGCAAAAATGTTAGTTATGAAGAATGCAAACACGCATGTATGCAACAGGGAAATCTCATAGATTCTAGTTCCATAATAGAAGCCATACAAATAGGAACCCAAGATCCAAACACGGAGATAAGCACTTCAGGTATACAAACAAAACCCCAGCCTAGGCGTCATACAAACAGAATGACCTCAACCAGCAAGCCTGGCGATGGTCAGCATACAATAATGAACAGAAACTACACACGATACAACCCTCTACTGAGTATTTAGTTTGATACTCTTTGTTGTACCCCAAATTTTGACCCCTTAGATTCTCATTATCATTTTAGAAGCATGATCATGAATAATCTAACCCTAAATCAGTGCAAGTTCATTATTGTCAAGTTACAGAGGAATGATCAACCAATGATTTGGGCCAATTAAATCATGGAATGAAATCAAAGATAATATCAAAGTCAAATGAGAAGTCAATTTGAAGAAATCATTTCAGAATCAAGAACAGTGCAGTCAGGAGGCCCCGATTAGGGTTTTTAACTAGTGAAAAGTCAACTGTGGTTTGACTTTGATGTTGGAAGATGTTTTAATGGTGGGATTGAGGTCCATGAAGTTCATATAGCTTATTAAAGACCATTCAAGAAGTATCAAAGTCTCAGGATATCCAGAATGTCAACAGGCGACTCAATCGGCACCGATCGATCGTACGGTTGACCGAAAAGTCAACTCCTCAAATTTTGAGAATTGGAACCCAAGTTGTGAATCAAAGTTGTTCCTTATGTCATAAAGGACTTTCATATCAATTTTCATGATCATTGGATCAAGGATGAGAGAGTAATCGAGAAATCGGGAAATTAGGGTTTTGAAAAGGGCTAAACCATAACTCCTTAACCACACATCCAATTGAGTTGGTTCAAATCTCATTTGGAAGCTCTTGACAAGTCCTACAAAAGTCCCATACTAGTCCACGACCAGAAAATGCATACTTTTTGAGATAGAAGCAAAAACATTCCTAGAAGAGAAAATAACTTAGAAAATTTCTAAGTTATTTTCACTTTAAAAGCTTGTGTGCAGCCAACTTTGAGAGGATTTTTCACCTAGTTCCAATTGGAATTTGATTTCTTGGCAAACATGAATTTTTTAGAGCTATGTGAGGGCTTTCTAAATTGTACTAGAATATCTCAAGAGGAGTTATGAGCAGAAAGTTACATAGGTGCAAAGTTGGAGGTTTCACATGTTAAGTCCCACATTGGCTGAATTTTCAAGATTGATTTCTTTCACCAAATTTGCCAAATTTTCTTGACCTAACTTGTTTTATGTGACATATAAGATGTGTGTAGCATGATAGAATAGAGAATTATGCAGAATACCACAAAATCAAAGCTCGAAGTTCATTGCCTTGCAAGTGGAGCAAGTTGGCAAGTTGAACTTTCCAAGCATGAGGTGGAAAGTAAAAGGTTGTACCAGCCCCTTCCCTATGATCCTAGCCTGCTACAAACATCAGAAAATCATCAAAGAACATGGGCAAGTTGTATTTGCATCAGAATTAGGTGGAAAACCTTCCAAAGGAGGTTTGGTTCAAAATATCCAAAGATTACTTCATGTTGAAGAAATCTCCCTAGCAAGCACCTCAATCACTTTCTATATAAAAGGAGGGCTCATTCACCTCATTCGATACACAATTCATCTGATAAAAACCATATAGAAGTTCTGTAATTACATTTTCCACATCTTGCACCAATTCTCAAAAACACCAAAATCCATGAAAACACCAAAAATGGTCATGAAGTGAAATTTGCTCAAAATCATTTCTACCCTTTCAAACACCCCAACAACCCTCCATAAACTCTCTAAGTATCATATGGGAGGTGTCTAGCCCTTTGAACCGCCAAGAAAACTCAAAAATCAAAAAGTCAAACTCATACCTAGCTTACTTTGACCAAAAGCCACAAAAACCACTAAAGTGTGTTCTAAACCTTTCCTTGAGGTTGTGATCACTTAGACACCTCACATACCATATATCTCAGCTGTCAAGACCCTTAGCAACCATTGGAGATTCATAATTCTCATTTTGGCATCATAAGTGGTTGTTTCTTAAGTTTGAAGCAAAGGCAAAGAGGTGAATTCAATATCTCTGGTTTTCTCAACAAATTTTGCTTGCTTGAAAGGTCCTTCAACAGGTATGTAACTAATTCTCATTAGCCATTGCATCATCCTTTATGTATTTCGCTTTGATGAACATTTTGTGAATCTTGAACTTATGAACAATTGATGATTTTTCATGACACTTAGTATGTGATGAGCATATGATTTCTGTTAAATATGAACATGGGTTGGTGCTTGATAAAAGCTGATCATGAGGTTTGAAAATGGATAGCATACTGTCAAAACAGTTTGTGGAAGTTATTAAATTTGCTGTCATGACATGGTCTGTTTTGAATGTGGTGCTGTTTTGCTTTGATTCACCTTGCTTGAAACTCTTGAAATGATCATTAATGCTTGATGTGTATTATGTTCTGTTCATACTTGGTTCATTTTGTTTAAATCAACCTTTGGTCAAAAGTGTTCATGCTGCCATAAATTAAAACAAACAATTGGTGCTAATATCATGTCAAGATGCTGCAAGTTTGTGTGTGTTTATGTTTACCATGTGCTTAATCCTGTTTCAATCCCCACCCTTTTTCTTTTATATCCTAGTGATGTCATGAACCTGCTGCAATGAATGTAAAGATCATTGTGTTTTGACTGTGCTGTGTTTTATAGTATGAGCACTATGTATGTTTGCAAGATACTGTGGTTCATAACAGTTTTGGTTTGTTCCTTTGAATGCCTTGCATAACAGAATCACATCACATAATATATTTGCACCAAAATTCTGTTGAGATATCACATTAGGCATAGCACATGACTAAGCTAATTTTAACATTCCAACATGTTGCTTTATGCATTTAAGATATGTCTATATGCTATGTTTTGCTGTTTTATGCCTCACATCAAATTTCACATTTTGTCACAAAGGTTTCAAACACACACCAAGCTACAACATTGTCACTTTTTGCATAATACATGACATGATTGCTTTCCTCATTTCAACATGTTTGTATGAACATTTTAAACATGTTTACATGATTGCTTTGTTGTTTTATGCCTCATACCAAGAATTCACTTGTTGACACCAAAATTCACAATACACAAAGTCACTCAAATGTGGTTGTTTGCACCTACTTGTTTTTTCACTAAAACAACACATCACACACCTCATATCACTCAATTATAGCATGTTAGTACACTGGTTTGACTGAGAAAAGCACTACACCAAAAAGTTCACTCATGAGTTACTTTTTTTTCCCACATGCTTGCATATACTATACCAGATCTTGAACCAGTGATTTTCTTTGAGATCTTTGTGATATAACAGTTTAGTATGATCATATATGACATGTCCAAATGACCCAAACCATTGAAAATGACCTGGACACCAACTTGCATCATATCATGCACTTAACATAAACCAAATGCATTTTGAAAGCCAAATATTCACATGATGGTTCCAGTTTGGTTTTTGTCACATACACACACTTAATATCACATACTGAAGGTGTTTGGAAGGTTAGTGTGGCCCTTGATTGCTTTGAACTTACAAACCATACTGTCATGCATCTTTACTTTATGATCATTTGCAAATTGAATGTGACTTGCCATAATCTGTACATCCCAGCCTTGAACATGTTTTCATTTGTTTAAATATCATATGAATGATGTGTATGTGAGTTTAGATGGGTTTGAGAATGTTCGTATCAAGTTGTCCAAGTCATTTTGCATATTTTAAAACATAAACAAACACCCTATCGGGTTTTCCAGTAGAAAAATAAATTTCAAAAACCAACACCACCATCCTCTTCCTCATGATTTTCTACCCCAAAAGCATATAAAGTTTGTAGAAAAAGACCAAAAAATGAGAAAGTTATGACCATTTTGCAAAATCATAAAATCCTTTTGTTTTTGCCCAGGAAACCAACCAAACAAGCCTTGTATATTTATTATTTCACATTTGTTAATGGATGTATGGCCGCCCCAGCGGTTGAGACTTGCGCGCGTATTATACTTGGCATGGGTTCGATCCCTTGTGATAACCCTTGTTGCCACTTTTTCTCATTTTTCACATGAAACTTCAAAAAATCATAACTCTCTCATTTTTTTATCATTTTTCACCCGTTCTTTTTTTATTGTGTTTGTTTTAATGTGTACTTTCATGTCATAATTTTATTTTCCATGTTTGATTAATTTTTCACCATGTTTGACTATGTGCAACTTGTCATAATTGACAGTACTAACCCTAGCTGTTGCAAATGAAAGTTTAAAGGGTTCCACTTGTTTTTCTTTGTGAAAATGGATTGTTCTCATGCCTATACATGTTAGCCAATGTGCTAGGATTTTTACTTTGAATTATTATCATGCTCAGTTCATCTGTTTGTTAATTATACTCCAGGTGCGATCTGTCGTCACAGTTTTCGTACTAATCATCTGCTTTGATTGTCATCATTGCTTTTTCATCCTTAAATATTTTTCATTGGTTGTCACCATGAATGCTTTAGTATAATTTTTGCATTTATTTTATCCCCAAGTGATGAAGCTTGTTAGCTTTCATCCAATTGCCAATCATTTGTCCCTCCAAAGGAAAGTCTGTCCACTTGACTGTCAATGTCTTGGACCAAAATCTTAACCCTCTTGACTTTGTTAAGTCACCTCAACCCTAGATTAGAAGCCTTTAGACTTTGCTTGAAGTTTAAGAAACCCACCCATACTAGGAGTGTTCTTCAACTAGAACCCTAGGAAAGAGTTCGTCAACTCTGTGTAAGAATCATCGTCATGATTTCTTACTTCCCCTGTTACAACCTAGATTAGGGAGTTTTGTCAAACTCCACACAAACATTGTCATGTTTGTTTCCCCCTTTGAATCTTGATCATCATCAAGTGTTCTTTTCCCTTGTGAGGTGAACTACGATTGCTCTGATTCTATCCTAGTCAGGATACGTAGGTAGAAGGTGCGATACCTTTGCGAGCAAACTTAGAAAACCACTTAGGCCTTTTTTATTTTATCTCAATTCCCAATTCTTAAAATCATAGCACAATTCAAAAACTTAGCAATTAATTAAACAAAAGGTTCCTGTAGAGTACTACAGATATTTAGGGTGCTAATACCTTCCCTAGATATAACCAACCCCCGAATCCCCGAATCTCTTAAGCGTTGTCGTTACATCGCGCAAAAGGTTCTTTCTTTCTTTAGACCTATACTTTGGATAAATTAAAGTCCGGTTGTAAAAATAAATATGGTTCAAGTTAATTAATAGCTTGATATCAAATTTTCACCGCAACAGAAATGGCGACTTCACTAGGGACATTGCTTTTGCTTTTATTTTGAGGGTTCAACCTATTTTGTTTAACTAATTGCTATCTGTGAATACTTGTATATATTTGTGCTCTGTTGGTTTGGGAAACTTGAAATGGTGAGACAACACTACACCCGTGCTCAAGCGTACTTATGATAGGAAGGTGATATATTCAAGAAGGCTTATAGGGAGTAGATTCCCGACCAAGCTGACTTGAGAAAATCACCGCTCAGTGGAGGCCTTTTTGAGAGCTAGTATTGTTGATCGAGTATTCGTGAAAACAATGCTACTTTCTACGTAGGTGCCCATGACACTGAGGACCTTTAGATACCTCTTCCCCCACTATGGATTTATTAGGATGTGGTGCGATAACTATATGGAAGTAATTCCAAAGTAGTTGATACGCGATACTACACTTGGACGATACTCTCTTGAGAATATTATCGACCACCAAGTATTTGGGAAATTGATAATATCCGAAAGATGGGTCGAGGACTCCAGGAACTCTTTTAGAACCTTGTTCTGCAGTTGTGGGAACCTTAGTACATACCTTTGGGGAGGGTAGACCTTGACTCCTTGCTCATATTCTCCAAACCCAAAACCTTGTTTGTTTACTTGTGTAAATCTGTGAATATGTGATTACCTGTGTTTGTGCATTCATGCATCCATAAACATCATGTCATAAAAGTTTTATGGAACTCAGAGTCGTTTACTTATAAAATATCAGGAACATCATGGACAATGGAAAAAAGAAAACTATAAAGTACACTTACAAAAGCCCTAATGTAGATGAGATTGAAAGGTTGAGCACTCTGATCACAGATGTAGAAGGGTTCAAAAGCAGGTACGGGAATTTGTTGTCTCTACTGAAAATGAGGAAGAAAATGGATTTGGGACTCCTTTCCATATTACTCCAGTTCTATGACCCACTTTATCACTGCTTCACATTTCCGGACTATCAGTTAGTACCGACACTTGAAGAGTATTCCTGTCTGATTGGGTTACCCATCCTTGATGCATCTCCTTTTCCCGTCATGGAGAAGGACCCTAAAGAGGAAGAGATTGCTAAAGCCACACGAATCGGGTTGGTAGACATTCAAAAGAACATGGTTACTAAAGGAGGGATCTTTGGGCTGACTGCAAAATTCTTGATTGGGAAGGCTCAGTATTATGCCGATCACTTGAGTATGGACGCTTTTGAGACTATTCTAGCCTTGCTTATTTATGGGATCTTTCTGTTTCCGAGCTTTGACAACTTTGTGGATCTCAATGCCATCAAAATATTCTTGAAGAAGAATCCAGTACCTACTCTACTAGCTGATGCTTACCACTCTGTTCATCTAAGAAATCTTCACAAAGGAGGAATGATCGTCTGTTGTGTTCCGTTGTTGTATAAATGGTTTGTTTCTCATTTACCCAAAGCCCATACTTTTTGGAGCAAAGGATGGTGGTCTGAAAAAGTTATGGCTCTTACTCACTCCGATATTGACTGGTACAGCCGTAGTTACGATGGAATCAAAATCATTGATAGTTGTGGAAGCTTCGGGAATATACCTCTCCTTGGTACAAATAGGGGAATCAGCTATAACCCTGTGATTGCTCGTCGACAATTTGGTTATCCGCTGAAAGACAAACCTTGCAGTGCTCACGTAGAAGGTATTTTCTTCATAGGAGTTTCAGAATTAAAAGATGAAATTCTCAAAGCATGAGGGCATATACACAGGAAAGGAAAAGAGGACTTGGGAAGACCTAACTGCATCTCTTTTGAACCTTATCTCCAATGGGTTCGAAAGAGGGCCATTCAGTTAAAAATGCCTTATCCTCCACAAAAGCCTATGGTCTTAATAGAAGAACAGCCGTTGATTTTCATGTCTGAGGAGGAGAAGCTGAAGATTGCTTTGAGGAAGTCACAGCAAAATGAGGTATCCTGGAAGTACAAATATCAGGTGGCTATGGAAGAGAACGAGGAACTCCGCAAACAACTTCAGTTGAAAGAAGAGGAAGCAGTTGCAAGCAAGAAAAGAAAGGCACATGAAGATGCATTTTATTCCAACCATCGATCAACTACTTGGAAGGCTATGGTAGATAAACTTATCCTTGAGAAAGCGCAGGTGGAAGAAGAGCTCAGAAGAATCAAGAAGAGAGAGAATTTTCTTTTAGATCATATTGAGTTGTAATGTTAGGGCTTTTGTAAGACGTACTAAAATCTTTTGTAATACCCCTTTGAAAAATCAATGAAATGAAAGGATATTTTGGTAAATTTGAGTTCCATAAAACTTTTGTATTTACATTTGCATTCTTGTTATTTAAACATTCAAGGAACTAAAAGATTGTTTTGCAGATTATTATAGGATGGATTCTGGATAGAAAGAAGAGGTTGTGTTCCGAAGACCAAGATTGGAGAACTTGAAGAAACTGGTAAGTTTAGTAGAAGACCCCGAGGCATTCAAAGAAAGACATGGGAATATGCTGTCATTACTAGAAGTTCAAGTGTATGAAGAGATGTTATCCGCACTCGTGCAATTCTATGATTCAACCTATCATTGTTTCACGTTTCCAGATTATCAGTTGCTACCAACTTTGGAAGAATATTCCGCCCTGATGGGAGTAGGTGTTACTCCTAGCCCATTTTCTGGAAGGGAGGGGACTCCTAATGAAAGAGCAATTGCAGAGGCCGCGTATTTGGAGTTGGACGAAGTGCGATCTCATATGGGTGCTAAGGGAGGATTGTATGGATTTTCAGCTATGTTCCTATATGAAAAAGCTCAGAGCTATGCCTTGTCACAAAATACTGAAGCATTTGAAGCCATCCTGGTTTTACTTATTTACGGACTGTTCCTGTTCCCAACTGCTAGTGATTTTGTGGACGCAGATGCAATCAATCTTTTCTTGATCAAAAATCATGTACCTACCTTGCTGGCCGACACTTATTTTACCCTCCACCGAAGGAACCGTTATGGGGTTGGACGAATTGAATGTTGCACCGTTCTCCTGCACAAGTGGTTTATTTCACACTTGTCAGAAATTCCAGCCATTTGGGATAAGCAAAATGGACTCTCATGGACAAAAAAGCTGTTGTTGCTCAAACACTCAGACATTAAATGGTATGATCCTATGTATGGAGGAATTACCATGATCCAAAGCTGTGGAGATTTCCCGAATGTACCGCTCATCAGCGTCAATGGTTGCATCAGCTATAATCCTATTTTGGCTCGTCGACAGTTGGGGCACCCCATGTAAGATGAACCAGATCCAGACTGTTTGAGAAGATTTTACTTGGAGGAAAGGAAGAGTCCCGCTTATAGGGCTCGAATTGCGTATGCTTGGCGATATGTCCACACAAGGGGAGTAACTGCCCTAGGCCCCCACAACGCTACTGTTTCAGAATCTTACCTATCATGGGTAAGAGAAGCGGCAATGAAGATGTTCTATACTCGCTTTGAGCCTGACTCGCCCAAGCCTACCCTCGTAGAAGAGTTAAAAGCTGCTCTGGCAAAAGCTGAGAAAGAAGGGAAAACGTGGAGAGATAAGTATTTCAAGGCTCTGCAAGAGAAAGAAGAACTTCAAGAAGTGGTGTATCAAAGTGGAAGAAAGAATCAACCGGGAGGTGAAGGGTCATCCAGTCAGAGGATCTAGAATCTGTTGTTGTTGTTTTTCGTATTTTGTAGAAGCTTGTATTTCCATTTCCTGTTTGATGTTGTAAACTCTCCAGATGTTATCAATGAAGATTTGTCTGTTTTTCCTATTTATTGTTATAATATTTGAAAATAAAGCTTTTATTCCCTTGAATGTTTAAAATCTGCATTTTGCGTGTCTGCATTTCATAAGCATTGCATATGCATGTTCCTGAGTCGAGTCTCATCCCTCTGTCTTGTCAACAGAATCACACTGAGACCTCGCCATCAGTACAACACACGAGCCCAAGCTCGCTTAAGGATGGAAGAACAGAACTTGGATGTAAACAGAATCGACAATGAACTCGGAGAGCTCCGAGGAGGCATGGGACAGATCAAGGAAGCCTTACAAGTCATTCGTGCAATGTTGGACACTCAAGCCACCGTTGTCTCTGAAATCACTGCAGAACTAATCCCGACAGCTGTAACCATTGCAAATGTACCGCCTTATGGTTTGTCTCTAGGCTTTGTGCCACCGCCGAGAGTCACTCAACAGACAATTCCCTTGGGAGGAGAGATTCCACAAGTTATTCCCACCTACACTCCAGCTACAGTTCAGGTTCAAGCGCGTCCCATCTTTCATAATCCACCACCAGTATACGAAGGACCCGAAGGGTATGAAGAGGAAAATGAATCACATGAGAAGTTAAGGTAAAGTGTTGAAACTATAGGGAGAAAGATCCGAGCGATGGAAGGAAACGATACCTTTGGCACTGACGCCAGAGAAATGTGTTTGGTATCTGGACTAGTAATACCGCCAAAGTTCAAAATCCCAAATTTCGATCAGTACTCAGGAGCTACTTGTCCACGAACTCACTTAATCATGTACTATAGAAGAATGGCAGCACACGTCGAAGACGACAAGTTAATGATCCATTGCTTCCAAGACAGTCTGAAAGGAGCTCCAGCAAAATGGTATCTAAGTCTAGATCAGTCAAGAATCCACAGTTTTCAAGATTTGGCTGATGCATTCATGAAACATTACAAATATAATATGGATATGGTGCCTGACCGAAGGCAGTTGTTGAACATGTCCTAGAAAAGCACAGAATCATTCAAAGAGTACGCTCAGCGGTGGAGAGAAACAGCGTCCCAGGTAGAACCACCTCTAAGTGAGAAGGAACTGACAGACTGGTTTGTTGACACAGTGAGACCAGAATTCTATGAGAAAATGATCAGCAACGTGTCTGCAAGTTTTTTAGACATTGTGGTCGTGGGAGTAAGGGTAGAATTGGTAATGAAAAGTGGAAAGGTAGCCAGTAGCTCCAGCAGTTCTAACAACAACAGTATTAAGAAAGTCAGTAGTGGGTTTCACAAAAAGAAAGAAGGTGAAACAAATGCCGTAATGGGAAGAAGAAGTCGTACCGTGAGACCTCCATATCAGCAATATCAGCCGCCTCAACAAAGTTTCATCCAGCCAATCCAACCTAACTATGTCCAACAGTTTCATCAACAAAGACCCATGTACCCGGTACAATATGCCCCTCAGCAATATGTGGCAGCTGTGACCCCAGCATTCAACCATTCTATTTCAAATTATCAACCAGGGCGACCAGCGCCCATGTATCAGCAAAACCAGCAAGGGCATCAACGAGCGCCCAACGCTCCGCCCTTTCAACAAAATCAGTAGTAGAGGGTGCCACAACCCAGACAACAATATCAGAACCGGAGGCCGACCACAAAACCTCCACTCCCACAGATACCAATGACGTATACTGAGTTATATCCATCTTTGGTCCATCAGGGGTTGATCACGACAAGACCGCTTAATCCGGATACCACATCTCCACATTATAACCCAAGTGCCCATTGTGCTTTCCATGAAGGTGCTGTCGGCCACGACTTAGAAGGATGCTTTGCCTTAAAACATCTGGTAAGAGAGTTGATGGAGAAGAAAATCCTGTCCTTTGATGATGTACCACCTAACGTCAAAAGTAACCCACTACCAAACCATGGAGGGGTCAATGCCATTGAAAAGTCAGATGAAGAGATAATTAATGATGTGTCAAAAATCAGAACACCATTGAAGACATTGCATGATAAGCTGACAGAAGCAGGGTTGTTGGGAAGTGTTCATAACAAATGTGAAAAATGTACTGTTAGTTCCAGTGGATGTAATGTGATGCAGGAAGATATACAAAGATTGATAAATGAGGGGATGTTACAAGTATGTGGTAAGGTAAGGAAAGAAGAGGTTTCTGTAATAGAGCCAGTTTTCGACCTGTCCAGGAAAAGAGAGAAAGTTCCAGTGTTTAATAGGGGTGCCAGGCCAGTTTTCAACAGAGCTGCTATTGGTCAACCGCGACCAATCGTAGTTCAAAAGCCAAGATCGTTCCATTATGACAATACAAAAGCTGTTCCGTGGAAGTACGATGTTATCGTGGTGGACAAAGAAACGAGAAAGGTTGTTCAGACAGATAATCAGAAAGATGTGACCAACATTGCCGGCCCTAGCAAGATGACCCGCAGCGGTCGGATCTATCAGCCGAAAGAATCAGTAGCTATTCCAAAGGAAGTTATTCCTACTGTGGTAATCAAAAAAAAAGAAGCTCCGAGCACAGAAGAAGAAAATGATGAATTTTTGAGGATTATCCGAAGAAGTGGTTACAAGGTGATAGATCAGCTTCATCAGACGCCATCAAAAATATCAGTCTTGTCACTCTTGATAAATTCTCCAGCTCACAGGGAAGCATTACAGAAAGTATTGAGACAAGCACATGTAACCAAGGATATTTCACTCGGGCAGTTTGATTCAGTAGTGGCTAACATCACGGCGTGCAATACTTTAAGTTTCAGCGATGCCGAGTTACCGAAGGAAAAACGTGATCACAATCGTGCACTACACATATCCATCAAATGCCAGGAAGATACTTTGGAACGAGTACTGGTCGACATAGGATCCTCGTTAAACGTGTTACCCGCAAGGTCACTGTCCAGATTAGCCTATGCCGGGGCAGAGATGAAACCAACCTCATTAATAGTAAAAGCTTTTGATGGTTCGAGGAGAACGGTCATCGGAGAAGTAGAATTACCCATTTTGGTGGGACCCCAGGAATTTAACATTGTATTTCAGGTGATGGACATAAATCCAGCTTATAGCTGCCTACTGGGACGTCCCTGGATCCGTGAAGCAGGGGCGGTAACTTCTACCCTGCACCAAAGAATGAAGTTTGTGGTAAATGATAAGCTAGTAATTATTCATGGTGAGGAAGAATTAATGGTCAGTAATATTTCGTCGTTCCGGTACATTGAAGCAGAAGAGGACGCGCTAGAGACGTCATTCTAAGCACTAGAAATAGCAAACGCAGTGATAATAGAGGAGACGGTGGCAAAAAGTGGTCCAACTTTCGCATCAGCTCAAAGCGCCAAAGCTACGCTGGAAGAAGGCACTCCCGCAGGATGGGGAGAAGTCATTGAGGTAAAGCCGAAGATGAACCGCCAGGGGTTGGGTTACAAACCAACTCAAGGTGAAGAACCGATGCATGACAACAGCCGGCCAAAGGCTATCCAAGAGATATTCGTCAGTGGCGGTTTTCAAATCAACGCCGTGGAAGGAAATCTTGAAAGTAAAGACATAGGAACGCTAGTGTATCATAACGAAGCTACTCTGAACAACTGGGAGGCTATCGAAGTTCCTGTAGTTTTTCCCGGGTTAAAGTAATTTGTTGTTTTCTTTCTTTGTTATTTTAAAATCTCCATAGCCGTGCCCAAGGCTATAGGAATGTTTTGTAAGGGCCCCATGCTTTCAAAGAAATATCAATGAGAATGGACTATTTTGTTAAAAATCCTCGTGTTGTTTCTTTACCGTCTTTTTGCTTTTACTTTGAAAGAAAAATGGAAATACAAAAAACCAAAACAAAAACAATTTTCTCTTTCTCTGTATGTGTTGCATTTGTTGATTGTGTGTTTTGATAAAGTAAACCCTTCAAACATGCAGCGATGACCATAACCCCATTGAATCCTATAACCTCGCATTCCCTCCAGATGTGGGTTCCCCAATATACCAAGCCAAAGACGAGGATGAAGATTTGGAAATCCCTGAGGAACTGGTAAGATGGGCACAGTATGAGTACACCGAGTTTCAGCCACACAAGGAACATTTGGAGGTCATTAATCTTGGCACAGAAGGAGACAGAAAAGAAGTCAAAATTGGGGCAGCCCTAGGGGCAGAAGTAAAACAGCAGTTAAAGGAACTCTTAAGAGAATATGTAGATGTGTTTGCTTGGTCTTATCAGGATATGCCTGGTTTGGATACAGACATAGTGGTTCAAAAGTTACCACTCCGACCTGAATGCCCCCCGGTTAAACAGAAACTTAGAAGAACCAGACCCGACATGGCTCTTAAAATCAGAGATGAGGTAACAAGGCAGATTGATGCAGGCTTCCTTGCAGTGGCCAAGTATCCAGAATGGGTAGCCAACATTGTTCCTGTACCAAAGAAAGATGGAAAGGTAAGGATGTGTGTGGATTATTGAGATTTAAACAAAGCCATTCCAAAAGACGACTTCCCTTTACCACATATTGATACTTTGGTAGATAATACAGCTCGGTTTGTAGTGTTTTCCTTTATGGACGGTTTCTCTGGTTACAATCAAATCAAAATGGATCCTGACGACATGGAAAAAACAACCTTCATCACTCCATGGGGCACCTATTGTTATAAGGTTATGCCATTCGGTTTAAAGAATGCAGGCGCAACTTATCAAAGAGCTATGGTGGCTTTGTTCCACGACATGATGCACAAAGAAATAGAAGTATATGTGGATGACATGATCGCCAAATCTCAAAATGAAGAAGACCATCTAGAACATTTGTTGAAGTTATTCAAAAGACTCCGGAAATATCAGTTGAGATTGAATCCCGCAAAGTGCACTTTCGGAGTCAGATCAGGAAAATTACTCGGTTTTATTGTCAGCCACAAGGGGATTGAAGTGGATCCAGACAAAGTCCGTGCCATTCAAGACATGCCAGCTCCACAGACCGAAAATCAGGTTAGAAGCTTTCTTGGAAGGTTGAATTACATATACAGGTTCATTTCCAATATGACCCCTACCTGTGAACCGATCTTCAAATTGTTATGAAAGGATCAAACAGTTGTATGGAATTCTGATTGTCAAACATCGTTCGATAAAATCAAAGGTTATCTCCAAGAACCTCCAATTTTGATACCACCTGTTCCGGGAAAGCCTCTCTTTATGTATTTGACAGTACTTGAAAACTCAATGGGTTGCGTTATGGGCCAGCAAGACGAATCCAGACGGAAAGAACATGCCATTTATTATCTGAGCAAGAAATTTTACTGATTGTGAAAGAAGATACCCACTCCTAGAAAAGACTTGTTGTGCTTTAGCATGGGCCGCTAAGCGTTTGAGGCAGTATATGATTTGTCACACCACTTTATTGATCTCGAAAATGGATCTAATAAAGTACATCTTTGAGAAACCTGCACAAACCGGAAGACTCGCCCGATGGCATATGCTACTATCAGAATATGATATTCAATATGTGGCTCAGAAATCTATCAAGGGCAGTGTGTTATCAGAATATCTTGCAGATCAACCTGTCGAAGATTATGAACCTCTGAAGTTTTATTTTCCGGATGAAGATATCATGTTGATAAAAGATTGTGAAGAAACAAGTTCTAACAAAGGTCAACAGACAGATAATTGGTGGAAGATGATGTTCGACGGTTCCTCCAATTATAACGGACATGGCGTAGGTGCAGTCTTAATGAATCCTGAAGGGGGTTACACTCTGTTTACAGCCAGACTAGACTTTGATTGTACAAACAACATTGCTGAATACGAAGCATGTATCCTTGGTCTCGAAGCAGCCATTGATCTACAAATCAAAAATCTCGAAGTCAGTGGAGACTCAGCTTTGGTTATCTACCAAGTCACAGGTGAATGGGAGACAAGACATGAAAACCTGATCCCTTACAGAGCTTATATCGTTGAAACAATCAAGTATTTTGATGAAATCACCTTTAAACATGTTCCAAGAGCAGAGAATCACATCGCCGACGCCTTAGCCATGCTGGCCTCGATGTGGAAAACTAGAGATGTCAATGATGGCACACTTATCAAAATTGAACACAAGACAGAGCCTGCTTACTGTCAAATGATCGAAGAAGAAACCGATGGCAAACCCTGGTATCATGATATAAAGAATTATCTGTTGAAGCAAGAATATCCCACAGATGCTACAACACTTGACAAGAAAACACTGAGACGATTAGCATCCAAATTCTTCCTCAGCAATGGTGTACTTTACAAAAGAAATCATGATATGGTCTTACTCAGATGTGTTGACAAAAGAGAAGCGGACTTGTTAATGAAAGATGTTCATGAAGGAATGTTTGGTACTCACGCCAACGGATACGCCATGTCCAAAAAGATCTTGAGAGCTGGTTACTATTGGTTAACTTTAGAAACCGACTGCATTCAGTATGCCAGAAAATGTCACAAATGTCAGATCTACGCGGACAAAATGCATGTGCCTCCAACACTGTTGAATGTACTGTTGTCGCCATGGCCTTTCTCTATGTGGGGGATTGACATGATTGGGGCAATTGAGCCAAAAGCTTCAAATGGACACCGTTTCATTCTGGTTGCCATCGACTATTTCACAAAATGGGTCGAAGCTACATCCTACACCAATGTTACACGGCAAGTGGTGGCTCGTTTCATTAAAAAGGAGATCATCTGTCGCTACGGGATCCCAAGCAGAATTATAACAGACAACGGCACCAATCTGAACAACAAAGTTATGAAAGAATTATGTGATGACTTCAAAATCGAACACCACAAGTCTTCCCCTTACCGTCCAAAGATGAATGGAGCTGTGGAAGCTGCAAATAAAAACATCAAGAAGATCTTGCAGAAAATGGTTAAAACCTACAAAGATTGGCATGAAATGCTACCATTTGCCCTGCACGGATACAGAACCTCCGTCCGCACTTCCACAGGGGCAACTCCCTTTTCTCTGGTATATGGAATGGACGCAGTTCTTCCCATCGAGGTCGAGATACCATCCCTCAGAGTCATCATGGAAACCAAGTTAGAAGAGGCAGAATGGATTAAAGAAAGATTTGATCAGCTGAATCTCATCGATGAAAAGCGCATGTCTGCAATGTGTCACGGCCAGTTGTATCAAAAAAGAATCAAGAGGGCGTTCGATAAAAAGGTCTGTATCAGAGAGTTCCGCGAAGGAGAACTTGTGCTCAAGAAGATCTTACCAGTTCACAAAGACGCAAGAGGGAAGTGGATGCCTAATTACGATGGCCCCTTTATTGTGAAGACAATATTCTCCGGAGGTTCACTGATCCTTACTACCATGGACGGAGAACAACTCACACACCCGATAAACTCTGACGCAGTTCAGAAATATTACGCCTAAAAAAGTACCCGATAAACCGGAAAATCCAAAAGAACGGTTTATGCAAAAGTTAGGGTAAAAAATAAAAAAGAAAAAAAAATAAAAATAAAAAAAAAATAAAAATAAAAAAAAGAAAAAAGAGAAAAGAAATAAAAAAGCTCGCTAAGTTGAAAACCCGAAAGGGCGGCTTAGGCAAAAATGAGCGTCCTGGTGGATTGAAAACCCGAAAGGGCGATCCAGGCAAAAATTAGGGACAAAGGCGTTTCGCTGCATCAGACGAAGTCATCAACACTGCAGACTCAACAAAGATTCATCTCAACAGCTCTCGTCAGAAGCAAGGATCTTGGAGAATTCTAGTCTTTAGGGATAGTTAGGTCACAGGATTCAATGTAACCTTATCCGCTTTTGCCATTTTACTTGTAAAAATTTCCATGGAATATTGTCATTGGCAAGATTTCATCCTTTAAATAAAATCAGCCTTTTGAGCATTTCTTTCTTGTGCAAATTATCAGTTCCTTATTTTCTTTGTTATGCAAAATACCGTTCGTTAGTCAACGATTGTTTTTGAAAGCATTAAAGTCCAAATTTTTGAAAAAATAACTTGGAAAGATTTTACAAAATTTTTTAACTTGTGGAAAGACTCGAGGAAAATCATACTTCCCCGAAACTTCAGGGTAGCAGGAGTCTTGATACACAGTCGGAATTTACATTCCCCAATGAAATGCTAGCAAGTTGAGCGACGAAGAGTCCTTTGGCCATGTATGGTTATCAAGATTGAAGATTATCCCTCAGGATTTCTTATGATGATATGAAGGTTCTTTCCCCAGCGAAGTATTTCTGGACATCTGTTTGAATTCACCTCAGCAAAATCTACCTACAGGCTCTATTCCCCAGTGGGTCTTCGGGTTTATTTCCCAAGTCTACGTACACCCCTCATCATGGGATCAGTGTGATTCGTTTGTTCCCCGAGTCGGTGACATCTATCACTCCCCGCGAAGTCTAAAGTTATTACTCGCTTCATTTCCAAGTATAAGTCCAGTCGTAACTGGCATGTTGTTCAAACCAATGGTCGTTGGTATTCATTTGGTCGTCACCATCCATGTCCTTTTAAAGCCCAGTCGTCACTGGCATTGTCTAAATCCAATTGTCATTGGTGTCTCGTTAGTCATCACTAACAAATCCACGTATAAGTCCAGTCGTCACTGGCACTAAATAAAAGTCCAATTGTCATTGGCGCCTCTTGGTTTGGTTGTTACCAACCTTTCCCCGGGGAATCCAGTCGTCACTGGTATTGTTCCAATTGTTATTGGTATCTTGTCAGTTGTTACTAACTCTCCCCATGAAGTCCAGTCGTCACTGGCACTGCCTAAATCCAATCGTCATTGGTATCTTGAGGTTTTAACCAATTTTTCCCTTTGAAACCCAGTCGTAACTGGTATCATCATCTAGAGTCGTAACACTCTAGCTAAGATCTAGTAATCACTAGCATGCTCGTAACCAATTGTCATTGGTATTCCCCAGCATGGTCGTCACCAATCACCATTAAAAGACCAGTCGTCACTGGCACTACTTGGAATTCTGGTCGTTACCAATTTCCCCAAGACGTTTCTTGATTACCAGCACTGTGTGAACTGGTTGCAGAAGCTGAGGATATATCCCCAGTGATCCATGTTCCCAGTCAGGTCCCGGAGATCTAGTCGTCATTAGTGTCCTCCGTGTGGGATTAGTCTTGTTTCTAGTCCATTCCTGAAGATCCCGTTTGAACTCTTTGCTATAGGAAGTTCCTCATCTGATCATCCCCAGTGAGGTTGTATCCAGTCTTTCGCTTCCCCGGTGAATCCTGATTCTCTTTTCCCGATGGAATTAATTTTCCATTTCCCCAGTAAAAGTATATCCTTTTCCCCCAGTGGAAGTCAATTCTTCTCCCCGGTGGAGTACCTCTGTTCCAATAAGATTGTCATCTTTATTGGATTTGTCTCTTCCCCATGTGAAGTTTCCCTGCTTACGCTATCAGTCATGTCTGAATTGTTAATTTAGTTTTTCAGTACGAGTCCCCAGTGTCGAGTCCTTGTATTTGTCATTGTTTGTTTTACTGTTTCTTTTATTATCGTTGCGTCTGTGTTTTTTGCATTCAAGCATCATAAAGCATCATTTAGAGTGCATGGCATATCATAACTTGTCCTTTAGCATGACATCGGATCTAAAGGACAAAATTTTCGGTTATCTATATTTAAATACCCTTCACTGCGATTTAACGAAGATTGTCATCTCTCGTTCCCCATCTAGTGAAGATATTTAAATAGGGGCAACTGTTGTACCCCAAATTTTGACCCCTTATCTCATTATCATTTTAGAAGCATGATCATGAATTATCTAACCCTAAATCAGTGCAAGTTCATTATTGTCAAGTTACAGAGGAATCAGGGTTTTCGCACCGACAAATTCAAAACAACCAAGGAATGATCAACCAATGATTTGGGCCAATTAAATCATGGAATGAAATCAAAGATAATATCAAAGTCAAATGAGAAGTCAATTTGAAGAAATCATTTCAGAATCAAGAACAGTGCAGTCAGGAGGCCCCGATTAGGGTTTTTAACTAGTGAAAAGTCAACTGTGGTTTGAATTTGATATTGGAAGATGTTTTAATGGTGGGATTGAGGTCCATGAAGTTCATATAGCTTATTAAAGACCATTCAAGAAGTATCAAAGTCTCAGGATATCCAGAATGTCAACAGGCGACTCAATCGGCACCGATCGATCGTACGGTTGACCGAAAAGTCAACTCCTCAAATTTTGAGAATTGGAACCCAAGTTGTGAATCAAAGTTGTTCCTTATGTCATAAAGGACTTGCATATCAATTTTCATGATCATTGGATCAAGGATGAGAGAGTAATCGAGAAATCGGGAAATTAGGGTTTTGAAAAGGGCTAAACCATAACTCCTTAACCACACATCCAATTGAGTTGGTTCAAATCTCATTTGGAAGCTCTGGACAAGTGCTACAAAAGTCCCATACTAGTCCACGACCAGAAAATGCATACTTTTTGAGATAGAAGCAAAAACATTCCTAGAAGGGAAAATAACTTAGAAAATTTCTAAGTTATTTTCACTTTAAAAGCTTGTGTGCAGCCAACTTTGAGAGGATTTTTCACCTAGTTCCAATTGGAGTTTGATTTCTTGGCAAACATGAATTTTTTAGAGCTATGTGAGGGCTTTCTAAATTGTACTAGAACATCTCAAGAGGAGTTATGAGCAGAAAGTTACATAGGTGCAAAGTTGGAGGTTTCACATGTTAAGTCCCACATTGGCTGAATTTTCAAGATTGATTTCTTTCACCAAATTTGCCAAATTTTCTTGACCTAACTTGTTGTATGTGACATATAAGATGTGTGTAGCATGATAGAATAGAGAATTATGCAGAATACCACAAAATCAAAGCTCGAAGTTCATTGCCTTGCAAGTGGAGCAAGTTGGCAAGTTGAACTTTCCAAGCATGAGGTGGAAAGTAAAAGGCTGTACCAGCCCCTTCCCTATGATCCTAGCCTGCTACAAACATCAGAAAATCATCAAAGAACATGGGCAAGTTGTATTTGCATCAGAATTAGGTGGAAAACCCTCCAAAGGAGGTTTGGTTCAAAATATCCAAAGATTACTTCATGTTGAAGAAATCTCCCTAGCAAGCACCTCAATCACTTTCTCTATAAAAGGAGGGCTCATTCACCTCATTCGATACACAATTCATCTGATAAAAACCATAGAGAAGTTCTGTAATTACATTTTCCACATCTTGCACCAATTCTCAAAAACACCAAAATCCATGAAAACACCAAAAATGGTCATGAAGTGAAATTTGCTCAAAATCATTTCTACCCTTTCAAACACCCCAACAACCCTCCATAAACTCTCTAAATATCATATGGGAGGTGTCTAGCCCTTTGAACCACCAAGAAAACTCAAAAATCAAAAAGTCAAACTCATACCTAGCTTACTTTGACCAAAAGCCACAAAAACCACTAAAGTGTGTTCTGAACCTTTCCTTGAGGTTGTGATCACTTAGACACCTCACATACCATATATCTCAGCTGTCAAGACCCTTAGCAACCATTGGAGATTCATAATTCTCATTTTGGCATCATAAGTGGTTGTTTCTTAAGTTTGAAGCAAAGGCAAAGAGGTGAATTTAATATCTCTGGTTTTCTCAACAAATTTTGCTTGCTTGAAAGGTCCTTCAACAGGTATGTAACTAATTCTCATTAGCCATTGCATCATCCTTTATGTATTTTGCTTTGATGAACATTTTGTGAATCTTGAACTTATGAACAATTGATGATTTTTCATGACACTTGGTATGTGATGAGCATATGATTTCTGTTAAATATGAACATGGGTTGGTGCTTGATAAAAGCTGATCATGAGGTTTGAAAATGGATAGCATACTGTCAAAACAGTTTGTGGAAGTTATTAAATTTGCTGTCATGACATGGTCTGTTTTGAATGTGGTGCTGTTTTGCTTTGATTCACCTTGCTTGAAACTCTTGAAATGATCATTAATGCTTGATGTGTATTATGTTCTGTTCATACTTGGTTCATTTTGTTTAAATCAACCTTTGGTCAAAAGTGTTCATGCTGCCATAAATTAAAACAAACAATTGAATATCATGTCAAGATGCTGCAAGTTTGTGTGTGTTTATGTTTACCACGTGCTTAATCCTGTTTCAATCCCCACCCTTTTTCTTTTATATCCTAGTGATGTCATGAACCTGCTGCAATGAATGTAAAGATCATTGTGTTTTGACTGTGCTGTGTTTTATAGTATGAGCACTATGTATGTTTGCAAGATACTGTGGTTCATAACAGTTTTGGTTTGTTCCTTTGAATGCCTTGCATAACAGAATCACATCACATAATATATTGGCACCAAAATTCTGTTGAGATATCACATTAGGCATAGCACATGACTAAGCTGATTTTATCATTCCAACATGTTGCTTTATGCATTTAAGATATGTTTATATGCTATGTTTTGCTGTTTTATGCCTCACATCAAATTTCACATTTTGTCACAAAGGTTTCAAACACACACCAAGCTACAACATTGTCACTTTTTGCATAATACATGACATGATTGCTTTCCTCATTTCAACATGTTTGTATGAACATTTTAAACATGTTTACATGATTGCTTTGTTGTTTTATGCCTCATACCAAGAATTCACTTGTTGACACCAAAATTCACAATACACAAAGTCACTCAAATGTGGTTGTTTGCACCTACTTGTTTTTTCACTAAAACAACACATCACACACCTCATATCACTCAATTATAGCATGTTAGTACACTGGTTTGACTGAGAAAAGCACTACACCAAAAAGTTCACTCATGAGTTACTTTTTTCCCCACATGCTTGCATATACTATACCAGATCTTGAACCAGTGATTTTCTTTGAGATCTTTGTGATATAACAGTTTAGTATGATCATATATGACATGTCCAAATGACCCAAACCATTGAAAATGACCTGGACACCAACTTGCATCATCTCATGCACTTAACATAAACCAAATGCATTTTGAAAGCCAAATATTCACATGATGGTTCCAGTTTGGTTTTTGTCACATACACACACTTAATATCACATACTGAAGGTGTTTGGAAGGTTAGTGTGGCCCTTGATTGCTTTGAACTTACAAACCATACTGTCATGCATCTTTACTTTATGATCATTTGCAAATTGAATGTGACTTGCCATAATCTATACATCCCAGCCTTGAACATGTTTTCATTTGTTTAAATATCATATGAATGATGTGTATGTGAGTTTAGATGGGTTTGAGAATGTTTGTATCAAGCTGTCCAAGTCACTTTGCATATTTTAAAACATAAACAAACACCCTATCGGGTTTTCCAGTAGAAAAATAATTTTCAAAAACCAACACCACCTTCCTCTTCCTCATGATTTTCTACCCCAAAAGCATATAAAGTTTGTAGAAAAAGACCAAAAAATGAGAAAGTTATGACCATTTTGCAAAATCATAAAATCCTTTTGTTTTTGCCCAGGAAACCAACCAAACAAGCCTTGTATATTTATTATTTCACATTTGTTAATGGATGTATGGCCGCCCCAGCGGTTGAGACTTGCGCGCGTATTATACTTGGCATGGGTTCGATCCCTTGTGATAACCCTTGTTGCCACTTTTTCTCATTTTTCACATGAAACTTCAAAAAATCATAACTCTCTCATTTTTTTATCATTTTTCACCCGTTCTTTTTTTATTGTGTTTGTTTTAATGTGTACTTTCATGTAATAATTTTATTTTCCATGTTTGATTAATTTTTCACCATGTTTGACTATGTGCAACTTGTCATAATTGACAGTACTAACCCTAGCTGTTGCAGATGAAAGTTTAAAGGGTTCCACTTGTTTTTCTTTGTGAAAATTGATTGTTCTCATGCCTATACATGTTATCAAATATGCTAGGATTTTTAATTTGAATTATTATCATGCTCAGTTCATCTGTTTGTTAATTATACTCCAGGTGCGATCTGTCGTCACAGTTTTCGTACTAATCATCTGCTTTGATTGTCATCATTGCTTTTTCATCCTTAAATATTTTTCATTGGTTGTCACCATGAATGCTTTAGTATAATGTTTGCATTTATTTTATCCCCAAGTGATGAAGCTTGTTAGCTTTCATCCAATTGCCAATCATTTGTCCCTCCAAAGGAAAGTCTGTCCACTTGACTGTCAATGTCTTGGACCAAAATCTTAACCCTCTTGACTTTGTTAAGTCACCTCAACCCTAGATTAGAAGCCTTTAGACTTTGCTTGAAGTCTAAGAAACCCACCCATACTAGGAGTTTTCTTCAACTAGAACCCTAGGAAAGAGTTCGTCAACTCTGTGTAAGAATCATCGTCATGATTTCTTACTTCCCCTGTTACAACCTAGATTAGGGAGTTTTGTCAAACTCCACACAAACATTGTCATGTTTGTTTCCCCCTTTGAATCTTGATCATCATCAAGTGTTCTTTTCCCTTGTGAGGTGAACTACGATTGTTCTGATTCTATCCTAGTCAGGATACGTAGGCAGAAGGTGCGATACCTTTGCGAGCAAACTTAGAAAACCACTTAGGCCTTTTTTATTTTATCTCAATTCCCAATTCTTAAAATCATAGCACAATTCACAAACTTAGCAATTAATTAAACAAAAGGTTCCTGTAGAGTACTACAAATATTTAGGGTGCTAATACCTTCCCTAGATATAACCAACCCCCGAATCCCCGAATCTCTTAAGCGTTGTCGTTACATCGCGCAAAAGGTTCTTTCTTTCTTTAGACCTATCCTTTGGATAAATTAAAGTCCGGTTGTAAAAATAAATATGGTTCAAGTTAATTAATAGCTTGATATCAAATTTTCACCACAACACTCTTTTGAACAACAACTCTCAGTGAATTCCTCCATAACATGAACTGATACACCCACATGACTGGACGGAGGAGGGTCATTGATCTGAACACCCTGATGCGTAATTGATAACCTGTTAGAACCCAACAAGGTCTGAACTTGGCTTCTAAGCACCTTACAGTCTTCAGTTGAATGCCCCTGTGCCCCAAGATGGTACTCACAGCGGGCGTCGACATCAAAACCTGGCGGATACGGCGGAATCTCTGGATTAATCTTCCTTGGCACTATCAATCCACCTTTGATCAAATCCGGCAACAACTGACTGTACAATACCGGTAGCTGAGTAAGATGCCTTTTTGGTTTCCTTGGTCTTCGTCTGGCGTGATGACGTGGTTGATGACGATATGATTGTTGACTCTGGAGGGGAACAAATATCTGATATACAGACCCAACAGATTGCTGACTCTGAATACTCAAAGCATTTGAACACTGAATCTGAGGTTCACCATGTTCTGGGATAACATCACTTCCTTTCTCCCATTCTTCTCGAGAACTGACAACTAATTCGTTTTCATCAACTAAGATATAGGGGATATCTCGAATCTTTCCGTTCTTGATTCCGCTCTCAATACATTCTCCTGTTATCATTAAGTTAGCAAAGTTCGACGCTCCACTACCAACCAACTTGTCAAAGTAATGGCCTTTCGAAGTACCCGAGAATACGTCAACCAACTCTCTATCCTGAAGTGGGGGTTGAACACGAGCTGCGACTTCTCTCCCTCTCTGCACATATCCTCTGAAGGATTCATTACCTGCCTGAGATAATTCTCGCAACTGCATACGACTAGGAGTCACGTCGAGATTGTAGTTGTATTGCTTCAAGAAGTCATTGGATAAATTTGACCATGATCTGATGCAATCACTCTTCAACTGTATATTCCAACTCAACGATGCTCCACTTAAACTATCCTGGAAACAGTGAATCATGAGCTTGTCATTATGGACATATGAAGTCATTCTCCTGCAGAACATCACCAAATGCTGCTTTGGACAACTATCCCCTTTCTACTTCTCAAAATTTGGCACCTTGAACTTCGGAGGCATCACGAGACCTGGCACCAAACATATGCTAGAAGCATTCAGATTGAGAGTATTCTGACTCATTAGGGCATCAAGCTTTTCATCCAACAACTGCTATCTTCTCATAAGTTCAGTAGTCTGTGGTTTCTCAACATTAACCTTTGGAACAACCCCTTGAGAATCAGGCATAGGGAAAGTGAAATTTTGATAATCTGTGTCATGGAGAGAAGATGTATCTTTGTCTCTGACAGGTATTTGCACAGGCTGAGCTTGAGCAACGTTATTCACCGGAATTCTCTGATCATTGGCTTCTTCTCTAGTCAGCTATCACAACTTCCATGAATTGACCCAACTGGTCCTTCAACAATTCAAATTCCTCCCTTGTAACACCCAAGTTCTGCTCTTATGAGTCCATGATCCTTAAATCCAATGCGAATTTCGGGAAATCAACTGACGAAGCGGACAAAAGATGGATGAGCTCCCTGTTCCGGCTGTTGCACCCTAAAATTTGACCAACCGGTTCTCCTATCTGACTCGTGGTTTAAATTCATATTCGCAAATCAGATGCATGACATTTGTGCACAGACAGAGGATGTCAGGGTTACAGCTTGGGTTTCATCTACCGGATATTTCAGATCCAGTCTAGATAATCAGGGTTTTATTTTCGGGGAATTGTGCGCTCCTCGGTGTTTGCAGCTCACATGGTGGTTTTTGGGATATTCTGATGCTCGGGGGTTTACTGTTTGATTTGATCTGGTCTCACGCGCTCTTTTATGTTGGTTATTTGCATTTGTCTGCATTTTTTTAGGATTTTATAGCCTTTTGTGGATTTTAAATAGGCTTTATAGATTTTTTTTTAGAATTTAAATAGGTTTTTTTATATTTTAATAGCTTTAAATCATTTTTTAGAATTTAATAGTTTTTTATTATATAGGTTAATAGCTTTTTTAATAGTTTTAAATAAATGGTATAGATTTTATTAGAGATTTAATAGGATTTTAATAGTTTTTTAAATAGAAATAAATAGAGTTTGTTTTAATATAGATTTAATCTTTTAATAGATTTTTCTTTTATTAGTTTTAAATAGGATTTTAATAGATTTTTTTATAGAATAAATAATATAGATTTTATTAGAAGTAGTAGAGTTTTAATGAATTTTTTAGATAATAGGAGTCATTAGGGTTTTATTTTTAGACATAGACTTTAATCTAGATAATAAGAAAATAATGGTCCTTTTTCATTAGTTTAGAGGTTAGTGGAATTATTAGAGATTTATTAGTTAGAGTTTAATAGTGGTTAAGTTTTAATTGAATTTTTTAGAATTAATTAGGATAGATTAGTTTAATTATCATTTAGATTTAGTTAGTCAGGTTTTAATTAGCTAATTAGGTTTAAATCTTTGTTTAGTTAATTAGGTTTAAGGTTTAATTAGTTGTTAATCATTTATCATTAATCCATTTTTTGTTTCAGAATTTTTTGGTCCAACTAGCATCATTCTCGTGGGCCCAGAGTAAGTTTTTGGAGGCCCAACCATTGCTGAATCCGTTTTTGTTCATTCAGTCCAGAAAAATTGAATGCCAAGTGTCCAATATATAGCGTTCCACGCGTTCAACCATGGGGCCCCCACCTCAATTCTCAGAATCCACCAGACTTCGCCACGTTTCCCACTACTCCCTCACTCTGCCACACCACACCCACGTGTAACGCATGCACAGCTCCCCCTGCCACCTCCCAACGCACGTGGCACCATCTCATCCTCGCCGGAGCACTTCGTCGCCGGCCATGCAGCCGCCGGCCCGGACGCCCCCCTCCACCGCAACGACCACCGGAGACCGATGAAGACGCCGGAAGCTGCAAATTTGCAGGTTTCGTCAGAGATTCATCCAGATCGAGAACTTTCGTCTTCTACCTCCATCTACTTCCTCATCGGAGTCATCGTCAGCTCGCCGGAAACTGCTTTGTCTTGCTGGAAAATTCATCAAGCTTGTCCAACTTCCCCAGATTCATCAAGATCCCCAGGATCTTCATCGTTCCCTTCAAGATCCATCGACGCTCAGCAGATCTCCGTCCACACTTCGTGATTCTCATCAACGATCGCCGCCGTGTTCGTCACCATATTCATCAGTCTTCATATCGTTTCCAGAAGGATCTTCCACCCTCTTCTCCAGATCGTTCAAGCAAGTAATGTTCATCCGTTCATCTTCGTCTACTGCGTTTCTTCTCAGAACTTCAACAACTCTTCAATACGCCTCAAGAACTTCTCGCTAAAAGATTCCAGAAGTTTCAAGATTCACTCGTACTCCATATCCAGGTACACGTTCATGCGATCTTGGTTGTGATTTTCCTTCTGATTGCTGAGATTTTCTGGTTTCGTTTTGGATTCATTTAGAGTTTAGATTAGGTTTGAGTGGATTTGAGCGAGGTAATGGTGTTGTGTTTGAGATTCGTGAGAGTGATTCTTGAGAGGTTTCAGAGAGGGTGTGAGGAAGTTGAGAGAAACGGCTAGGGTTTGGGTGAACAGTGATCAGAATTTTGGGGAAGAAGGGAGGTTTTGTTAGTTGGTAACGTGGATTAGGGTTTGGGCTGGGTTAAGCCCAAGTCTGATTACTGAAGCGCACCCTTCATTGCTCGTTACCCCCCCCCCCCCCTTTGTGAGAAGGCTGATGGATGTGGATTGGGCCCTTGGCCTGATTGCTATGCGCACCCCCTAAGCGCAGGCCCAAGGAGGATTGAGTTGTGTTTTGTTTCTGCTTGCACCCCCATTCGTTTTTTTTTCTTTCTGTTTTTTTATTAAATTTCCTGATGGACCATGGGCCCTGCGCTTGATATCTTCACCCCCCTATATTTGGGGCCCAGTCTGAATAGTTGTGGTTTTGCTATAACCACACCCTCCCTTGTTTTTTTCTTTTCTTTTTTTTTTAATATTTTTCATTTTATTCATGTTAGAAGAAAATGCATTAAAAATAGTAGAAGTGTCCAATTAATTCCATTCTTTTTTCTGTAGATTCATAATTCAATTTAGAATTTTATAATGCAAAAATATTAATTAGATCATGCATTTTCATTTTTGTTTGCATTTTGGTATTTTAATTGGTATTGAATAATTGGTTTGTGACGTGTCTGCCTTGCTGATTTTGTTTCTCTTGATTGGTATTGAATTTTGCTCTAGTTTTTTAGTATGTTATACAAGGCTGATGCATGCACCCCATAGATTTTTCATAGATTTTTTAGAGGTTGATTGATATTGTTTTAGGGTTAGAGAATAGAGACCTCATAACTTGTTGGTAACCCTTGACCATTCATATATTAGGGATTGTTTAGTAGCCTTAGAAGTTGACTTAGGCTTTGAGATTTGATCTTGGTATCATAGAGCCATGCAGGTTTCCCCTAGATTTTTGGTAGATTTTTATAGGGTGTTCTGTTATTTTTGTCTGAGCTTGAGAATAGGAGAAGTCTTGATGGCTTCTGACTTTGAAGTTCAACTGTGGTTGAACTTCAGAGATAGTTTCTTGTGGATTGAGGGCCTGTGGTTTCTTCTTGAAGATGGAGGCTGGATGAAGTCTTGATGGAGCTTGCAAGGATGCATGGATTGAGGTCCTAGTCTAGGAGCTTGCTCTCTGTTTGGAGGTTCGAGATCCTGAAGTTTGAGGGAAATTTATGGTACTTTCCTGAGGAAGGCACTGTAGGTGGCTTTCATTCTTTCCTCTCGCCTCTTTCTCAAGTATCCAATGATGTTGGAGCCTTCATGTGAGTTTAGTTTCTCCTGAGGAGGAATGTAAACCTATCACAGTTGTTGAGCCACATGGGATATGATTCCTAAGTGGAAGCCTCCTAGTACTTTCCCGAGGAAGGCACTATGGGCCTGTTCACTTAGTTCCCTTAGTTCATCTAGGATTTCTTAAGTATCCAATGATGTTGGAGCCTTCATGTGAGTTTAGTTTCTCCTGAGGAGGAATGTAAACTGATCACAGTTGTTGAGCCACATGGGATATGATTCCTAAGTGGAAGCCTCCTAGTACTTTCCCGAAGAAGGCACTATGGGCCTGTTCACTTAGTTCCCTTAGTTCGGGTAGGATTTCTCAAGTATCCAATGATGTCGGAGCCTTCATGTGAGTTTAATTTCTCCTGAGGAGGAATGTAAACCGTTCACAGTTGTTGAGCCGCATAGGATATGATTCCTGAGTGGTAACTTCCTAGTACTTTCCTGAGGAAGGCACTATGAGTCTGCCTACTTAGCTTCCTTTCTTTGGTGAGCTTGTTTTGAAGCTTGGAGACTGATTTGTTTTATGTTGTGTTAGGGCTATGTTTAGATATTTACTTAGGGTTTCGCTTAGAGATTTTATTAGGGTTTTTCATAGGGCTTTGCTCAGGGGTTTGATTAAGGTTTTGTTTAGGGGTCCTGCTCAGGGTTTTGGCTTAAGTTTTGGATAGGGGCTTGTCAGGCTGGTTCGCCTTCTCTTTGTGTTGTTTGACTTGTATGGTGCTGTGCTGCATTAGACTTAGGGGTTTCATCTAGATACTTCTGAGGTAGGTGCATATTAGAGATAGGCTTTGTGTGCATGAGAAGTTGAGGTGGTCCTCCTTCTGCTTGTTTGTTATTGAGTGGCTTTGCTTGATGGTATTTGGTAGAGCTGAGCTCCCTTACCTCTGTGGTTTGCGGCCTTTGTGTCTTGCTTGTTTTGTTGTTGCATTCATGCATATTTCCAGTACTTCTTTACTTTGCAGTTGATTCCTATTTGCTGTTTAGTCCTGTTGCGATGATCCCTTAGGAGCTCTAACTTCTCCGCTGCGGAGGAGTTATGATAGACATTAGGATGGTCAACCAGGCATGATAACAGTAGGTAGATTCCCCTTTTCAACCATAGTTTTAGGGTGTCTCTTTCCTTTCAATAGAAAAACACTTGAGTAGCTTGTGTCGTAGTTAGCCGAACTACAGCTGCTCTGATTTCTCGTGTCAGACGAGAATATGTAGGCATAGGATGCGATATCCTAGCGAGCACACTAACAACTAACCTTTTGTTCTCTCGCGGCTGTGCGATCGAGACTTTCCCGCTGACGACTGATTGTTATCCCTTTTCTCTTGCCCGAGTGCATTTGAGACCAGACCGTAGTTGTAGGTTCCCGAACCCTTAAAACCAGTTTAATTTCTCACTGCTATGTGAGAACACCCTGTTTAGCCGTAGTTAGTCGAACTACGTTTGCTCTGATCTTCCATGCCGTATAGAAGTACGTAGGCACAGGATGCGATGTCCTGGCGAGCAACCTCCCCCCGTCTAGACGTAGGTAGTCGAACTACGTTGACTCTGACTTTCCCATTGCACGAGGGAGTACGTAGGCCCAGAACACCGTATGTTCTGTCGAGTCTTGTCTTTTTCTTTTCTTTTCAGACTGACCATTAGCGTAGATAGATAAACACACCCTTTTCCTTATAAACACTAAGCGTGGATCCCGTCGAGTACGACGGACGTAAGGGGTGCTAATACCTTCCCCTTGCGTAACCGACTCCCGAACCCAGGTTTTGGTTGCGATGACCATACATTTTCCCATTTTTTGCGAGGTTTACTTCGAGCGTTTCCTTTCCCTCCATTGGGATAAATAACGCACGGTGGCGACTCTTCTGTCAGCCGGCGCCGATTTTCGCAGTAGCGACAGCTGGCGACTCTGCTGGGGACCTTATAGCATCTAGGGACTTTTCCCATCCCTTATGCTGGGACCGTTTCCCATCCCCTACGCGAGTCAATCCTAGCGCTTGGGTGTTTATCAGTTGGGTGTTGTGCATATGTGTTTTATCTTTCCGCACTTTACTTTTCCGTACCTTTACCTTTCCGCATTTACTTTCAGCACTATATTATTATGTTTATTGCTGTGGGGAAGGGAGGTTACCATGAGTGAGAAGCCGGACCTGGGCTTGAGTATGCACCTAGACATAGTTGCGGAGAGTAGTAGACGGCCTGTCTGCTGAGCAGGCACAGTTCCCTACGAAATCTGCGCTCAGACGAGGTTCTCGCAGAGGTGCTCCTTTCCGGTCCTGAGGATCTGAGGGGAGTCCAGACGTGAGGATTGTCGACTCTGGGGACCGATCATTTGGAAGTCAGCTAAGTGAGGCCTCTTCATGGCTTGATGATACCACTCCTTTTGGGAATCGTATCGTCACTCGTGAAAGTCTGTGACGCTGATGACCGCATAGGATACCGTACCTTTGTCCGTGGATTAGGTCCATAGCTGTGAGGGGGATTGGGTTATTGCAGGAAAACTGGCCTTCAGAAACCATGAGTCAGTATTTATCAGACGATGTTCTTGATCCATCTCCAGGTGTGTTGTTGGATCAGAAGGGTTTCTTGTTCGAGGTTGATACTATCATCAGATGGTTTTCTCGTCAGATACAGAGGTTCAGATGGATTTCTTACCAGGGGATTGGTATTTTGAGTATCAGATGATATTAGTGTCATGAAGTTCTGGTGACTGTGGTGGTTTTCTGTTCTTGATATCACAGAGATGTTCCTCCTCAGGCTACAGCGTGGCCCCTGTGTTCACTGATTGCATCATTTATCATATTGCATTATTGCATCACCATTTGCATCCAACTAACGTGTGTGTATTGCAGGTACATATTTTCCCTCCCAGTTCCGGTGTTTGTTTCCTAGCAAGACATGGAAGCCATGAAGAGAGTGTTACCCTACAGATTCCCGTCTCCAGATATCAGTCTATTGTCAGAGTTAATTACTATTGCTAAGAAGAAGGTGATGGGAGATTTCAGGAAGACGTATGGGAGGATCCTGACTTTTGTTTACCAGCCCTCGGCTTATGAGATCAGCGGCATTTACACCCTGTTGCAGTTTTATGATGCTGAGCTCAGGTGTTTCGTATTTCCTGACTTTGTCTTGGCTCCAACCCTGGAGGAGTATTCTGCATTCTTGGACATACCGATTCGCGAGCAGATGCCTTTCTATCACACGGACGCTAAGCCTAATCTGTCTGAGCTTTCTGATATCCTGCACTTAAGAGAGCTTGAGCTGACAGGGAAGATGATCAGAAGAGGAGATGTGTGGGGATTTCCGTTGGATGTTTTGGTGGAGAAGGCTCGGGAGTATGCCAAGGAAGGTGGCTGGGTTGTTTTTGATGCCATCCTTGCTGTGTGTGTTTATGGCATTGTATTGTTCCCGAACATTCCTGATTTTGTTGATGCAGATGCTTTCTATATTCTGGCTGCAAAGAACCCAGTTCCTACCTTGCTGGGAGATATCCACCATTCCACTCACTACCAAAATGAAAAGCGGCGAGGAAGGAATGTATCTTGCTGTGTACCTCTACTGTGTAGGTGGTTTACTAGTCATATGCTGAAGTCAGGGCCTTTCGTCACTGCTATTGATTCTTTAGGATGGCCTGAGCGCTTGATGGGGTTAACTTCTGAGAATGTGGTGTGGGTTAATGAGGAGGTGTTCGGAGTTGAGGTCATATACAGATGCGAAGGATTCCCTAATGTTCCTTTGATAGGAAGGAAAGGGTGTGTCAATTACAACCCTTCCTTATTAATCAGGCAGTTTGGGTACGCACCTCAGGAAGCGCCGAAGCCCGAGGAGATACAGGAATCTCTGTATCTCACTGGGGCAATAGAGGATGAGATGTTGATCAAGCTTGAGAAAGCATGGAAGAACCTGCATAAGAGAGAGAAGCCTTCAGGTAGCAGAGGGGGTACTCGAGTTCTTGGTCCGTATGTGGAATGGATTCGTGAACGAGCTACGAAATTCCTTATGCCTTACCCTGCAGTTCAGCCATTGTATCCTTCTCCGGTGGAGGAGCCCACCACTATAGACATACAGGTATACAAGCAGCTGATGGCGGAGAAAGAAGAGTTAGCAAAGGCTAAAGAAGCTTTAGAGAAAGAGAATGCCCAGCTTCGTCATGAAAAGATCGAAACAGGATATTTTTCCAAGCAACAGGCTGAAACTCTGAAACATCTGAAGACTACTTTATTGGAGTTGACTGAAACCAAGAAGCGTCTGGAGTTAGATGTAGACTCAGTTAGCAGTGTATTGGCTACTAAGAAACAAGAGCTGGAAAGGGCCTACACGAAGTTAGCTAAGTTCAGAGAGCACTGGGATCTCACTATGGCTAAACGCAAAGAACGGGAAGAAGAGCTAAAGACACAGGTTGCTCAGTTGGGAGAACAGGTTAGAGTGAAGACTAAAGAGCTTGAAGAAGAAGCATGCCGTCGATACGAGGCCGAACGCCAACTGATTGATGCCTTGAAGAATCTGGAAGATTGTCAGCGCAGAGCAGACGTCAAGAGGCCCAAACCTGAGGATGGTGCCCAGGATAAGGCTTGGGAAGATTTTGTCAGAGATATCCATGGAACGGTCAGGAAAAGGGATCAGTTGATAGAAGGTTTGATTTATCGACCGGATCACCCAGAGACGAGGAAGCTGGTTGAGGATTTCCGCGACCGTACCCGCACTTGATTTCTCTCTTGTATTCTGTATGTTGAGATCACCACCAGGCATGTTGGTCGGGATCCTCCTTTATCACCTCAGTTGTATGGAACGTAGTTATGTAACGTCTTGACAAGACTGTTATTCCAATAAATATATGAGGGTTTTCCTAAATATTGTCTTTATGGTTTATCTTGTCTTGCTACCTTGACACTGGAATTGGAGGGGAAATATCCCCAATGCACACATGCACGTTAGCATTTTTTGTATTTCTGTCTGCATAAATCATATTGCATAGCATTTCTCTAGCTGGCCAGAGCACTTATCCAGCCTTTGTTTGCACCAGAGGGTGATTCTCGAGGGATTGTTCGAGGCAAGAGTGGAGTGTTGAAGACGACCAAGAGGCTGAAGCAGATTTGAGCAGAATCAAGCAGTGTAGCCAGTTACAGGTAATTGGTAGCTATGTCTGAGGGCAATTTCCAGGCTCCTAACACTTTGACAGGGTTTACTATGACGTCCAACCATCGGTATGATTCTATGGAAGGCTTCCCGCAAGCGAACAACGTTACTGCAGACCAGGTTGTACAGCCTACTGTTGAGAACCGAGATCGACATGAGCAGTTTGTTTCCCGAAATGAACGTCCTCCTCCTGTTAACAATCAAGGTGTTGTTTTCCCTGAGAGGAATCCACGCAGAGATATCCCGGTAGCCAGGCCTGTAAACTCAAGAGCTCTTGAAAGTGGTAGAAGGCTCCGAGGATTGGAAGAAAGAGTTAAAGCTTTGGAGGTCAAAGAGGCTGTTAACCTGAATGTTGCAGACATGTGTTTGGTCCCCGACCTGGTGTGGCCTTATAAGTTTAAAGTGTCGGAATTTGAGAAGTACACGGGAGATAGCTGTCCGAAGCTGCATTTGATGATGTTCTGTCGAAGAATGACTGCGTTTGTGCGAAATGACAAATTGATGATCCATTGCTTTCAGTATAGTCTGGCTGGGGCATCTTTGAGGTGGTATGTGCAGTTAGAGAGTAATCAGATTCGATCATGGGCGGATTTAGCCAGAGCTTTCATGAAGCAGTACGATTACAACCTGGATATGGCTCATAGTCTCGTACATCTGCAAGAATTATCTCGGGCGGAGAATGAATCATTCAGAGGGTATTTGCAAAGATGGAAAGAATTGGCTGCTAGTGTTCAACCACCGCTTCAGGAAAGAGAAATGGTTGACATCTTCTTGGGTACTCTGAAAGGCCATTATTATGACAAATTGTTCGGTTGTACAAGCTTTGTGGGCCTGATAAGAATGGGGGAGCTTGTTGAGAGAGGACTCAAGAGTGGAAAGCTTAGAGATGCTCCTGATATCCCAGCTGATAGGAATGAGTCAGTTGTCAGTTCTCAAGAAGAATGGGAAGAAGGAAATGACGTCGTCTCAGAATCTCTAGCATCTCAGGATCGGTTTTCAGACATTTCAAGTCAACGATCATTCTGTCGTCGATCGCGTCAGCACGCCCAGCGAAGACCAAGGAAACCTGAAAGGCAGTTTACTCAGCTACCGGTGTCGTACAGTCAGTTGTTACCAGATCTGGTCAGAAGTGGATTGATAGTGCCGAAAGAGACTAATCTAGTGATTCCACCATATCCTCCAGGTTTTGATGCCAGCGCCCGCTGTGAGTATCATGCTGGGGCACAGGGGCATTCAACGAATGATTGTAAGGTGCTTAGAAGTCAGGTTCAGGATCTGTTAGACTCTAACCGGATTTTCATCGCGCTCCAGGGTTTTATTCAGATTAATGATTCTCCGTCATCTAGTTGTGCGGGTTCGTCAGTTAATGTCATGGAAGACTCCGCGGGAAGTGTGTGTTCTGAAGAATGTCCATCGGGGAGTTCAGTGGAATATGGGAGAAGTTTCTAGAGGTTTCTGTGCCGGGTGTCGCATCTGTTTTCTCTGCCTAACCCGTTTAGCTTTTGTGCACTAGTGTTTGCTGACCACCACCAGGATTGTTGGCTGGGGTCATTGTATTCGTACTCATTGGCGCTTACGTGCTGCTTTTGTTGGTTGTACATGTGTGGGAGATGTTCGTCTGAGTGCTTATGGCTTGAGTTTCTCTTTGTCTTGGCTTGAATATGTGTTTGCTTTCTGCGTTGCATTATCGTTTAACAGGTACATCAGAACCGTGGGTCTTATTTCCTCATCGTCTCAGTTTGTTGCAGGAATTCCTCCAGAGATATGGAACAGAATCAGGTTGAATTGGTTGAAGTCCGAAGCCAGCTGGGGCAGATGATGAGAGACATGCAAGAGATGCGTCTGGAGCAGAAGATCCTCAAAGAGGAAAATAGTCAGCTGAAGACCCAAATGAGCTTGATCATGGAGGTTGTCAAGAATGTGCTTAGGAAGGGGGATGATCAGCTATTTGAAGCCGCAGTGAAGGAGCTCGTGCCACCTGTGCCTGTGGAACCTGAGCAACAACAACCAAGGGTACATCCAGCTCAACAGAGGATTCAGGAGGGAAAGCCAAAGAGAGTATTTGAGGCGCCACCTTCCACGTATGCTGAGCTCTTTCAGACTTTATTGAGGTTTAATCTGGTTGAAAAGAGAACAATGCAGCCACCCACAGGAGCGCTTCCTTATGGGTACGATGCCAGTAAGCAATGTGAATTTCATTCTGGGGCACTCGGACATGACATCGAAGGTTGTCATGCTTTTAAGCACAATGTTCAAGACCTGATTGACTCAAAAGATATTGAATTTTCGCCGAGCGGTGTAGTTGTACGTATTGCTCCTGTCCCAGTTGATGCTAAGATGATGGATGTTTCCAAAGCTGCAGTAGGTCAGAAGCGTATCCTGGACTCCATGGTGTCAGAATCCCCATGCCCACAACTGTTGCCTATTCCGGGGGCAGATCTGAGAAAGAAAATGGCTAAGCATAAGGAGTGCCTTAATCAGTACGGTGAAAGTCGAGAAACCGATGTTGTATTTGCTACAAAGGAGGTTCAACAGTCAACCCAATACCAGCGACAACAGCAACGATCTCAACAGTGGAAGAGGCAGCACCATCCCAATCAGCGAAGAGCTCAAAATCAGAGGCCATTGAGGGTATTTAAGGTGCCTCCGATGCCATATACCGAACTTCTTCAGGTGTTGCTACGATTGCAGTTGGTTGAGAAGAGGAAGTTAGCCCCGCTGACAGGTACGCCCCCAGCAGGGTATGATATCAAGGAGCGCTGTGATTTCCATTCAGGAGCACCGGGGCACAACATTGAAGATTGCCTGGCCTTCAAGCACAAAGTGCAGGACCTACTTGATAGTGCAACAATCAACTTTGGGCAGGAAGGGCCCAAAATCATCTAAATGAGGAGGGGCTCTATAATTTGTTTGGGTCGCTGAAAGCAGATCAGAACAACATCGAGTTGCCTCTAATAACTGATTGTGAAGATGGCTGGTTCAGCAGCAGGACAGATGTGAAAGCCCGGTTCGCGGAAGCTGGCATCTTTTTGTTTTATCTTGTCATTTCTTTATACTTGTAGTTTCTTTCCTGTTTAAATTGCAAATCTTGTTTGTAAAACTTGTTGTTTTCATTCAATTGATGATAATGAAATAAATATGCATGTTTTGATTGAATCCATTCGTGTTCACTAATTGTTTTTACAAATGTCCAACGCCTGGTTAAGAAGGATCAGAGGAGGATGACGAAAATGAACGACATGCAACTGCCGATATCGTATGCTTTTGAGATAAAACCTGCTGATGATGTTCAGGCATTGTTTCAAATCCCTAAACACCGATGATATAAGGAAGATAATCCCTTGTCAACCCCTTTGAGCCTTGTAGTAGGAGTTTCTTTCTGTGAATGAAAAACCCTCAATCTTAACCTGGGGCACGGTAGGTGTTAGCTAATTTGACCAAGCGTCCAAATTGCAAAAGGAGTGTCCGTTCGAGGATCAATCACACCTCTAGAGGTCGTGCCTAAGAAACCACAATGGTTCAGCATTAGGAGTGAAACAGTCACATCATTCCCCAAAGAGTCAGACAACCGGTGTCACACGACTTGTTCGGAAAAAGAAGAAAGCAAAAAAGAGAATCAAAAGCCCGCTAAGTCAAAGCTTCAAAACAAATGACTTTGGCAAAAATGAGGGTATCCCGCTGGACTTAAAAAATCAAAAGAAACTCAAAAGGAGTCAGTCCAGGCAAAAGTCAGGGATAAGAAAAAAGATGAAAGGGTGACAAAAGAAAAATCCTCAAAATGAGATACGAGTCGTGTGACCCTAGGTGTCAAAGACGAAGAATGAGTGGCTATCACTCCAAAAACTCATGGTTTCTCGAACTATCACTCCTATCTTTTAGCCTCTGAGAGGTGAGCGCTAAGGTCGAATTAGCTGAACGTAGGATGGGAGAACATCAAGGAGAATGGGTGGGTTAAAATAAACTTTGAGCCTTTATCCTTTCTTTCAAAACCGTGAACCTGACCACGTTATAACCTCCAAAAGTCCTAATTGAAGCAGGTTGTTTCGAAAGCATACTTCGGTAAAGATGGCGTCGAACTGACTCCTGAAAGGGCTCCTCTTACCATGTTGGTACCGATGTTGATATTCTTGATAAATGTTTTGTGCATTATATGCCATAAATGGTTTTTTCCTTTTCCCAGTGAACAGATTGGATGTCGAAGCTGTCATATGTGTTGCATTAATATGTCTTTTACGCAGAACAACTTGTTTTACTTGCGAGTAAGCGCTTGACAGCAGGAAAGTTTTCTACAATGGAAGGTATGGTCAGGATAGAATACAGAGCGCCCGAATGTTCCGAGAGCAGGGGCAAGCTACATCCATTGATCCCCAGTCAGGTCAGCCTTTTAAAGTCAGTTATCCTAAGGCAATCAGGTTGAGATTCGGTAAATATGTCGTAGTCAGGGGGACTACTCTGAATCAGATAAACAGGGGCAAAGTCATTGCAGTCAGGGGCAGGCCATCTTAAGAGCGCAAAGGTTGTTCTTTATTCGAGGAGCATTTGATGTGAAGTATCTCTCCGAAGTTCAGAACGCTGGGGCATGTCACATCAGACCATCGGGGTACAAATGTTCAGATTCCCTTTTGAGGACTATCCCCACAGAAGTCCCACAGGCCGGGGCATATCAGAAGCGAAAGGATTATTATTCTCCGTATCATCAGGGTTATGCAGAGCTATTCGAGCAGATTCAGCCAATTTTCGAGTGCGAGACGGATGTCGGGAAGTCGTGTTGCTATCCCTTGACTCTTCAACCAGAGAGCTGTGTATTCAGACAGAATGTTTTCCAGCGTCAGTTGTACCTGACCCGTCACAGATAGCCTAAAAGTCCATGTCGGCGATCACTGTGAGGCCCACTCGTGTCGGCGCATCAGTTTCCAAATCCAATCGTCGTCAGTACGCAGGAAGACTCCGTCTATTTTCTCCAGCAAAAGTCCAATTTTTCATTGGTGCGGGTAAGCTATCCCAAGAGAAGTCCAATCATACTTGGCACATCCGATATTCCCCAGCAGAGTTATATTCCCCAGCAGGGTGTTACTTCAACAAGGTGCCTGGTTAAGTTCCCAATTTCCCCAGCGGAGTTGATTTCCCTCTTCCAGCATTTATTTTGCTGGAATGATTCTGTGATATCTGGTTTATCCCCAGCGGAGTTGGCTTCGTCTTCAGCATTTATTTTGCTGAAGTGGTTTTCTGTACCCGACTTTCTCTAGCAGCCCGAGCCTGCATTAGCATATTGCATGCATCATCATATTTGCATCATACTTGCATTTCATTTTCAAAATGCGTAGCATTTCCATCCTGAATGGAGCATTACGTCATAGAAAGATTCAAACATATGCATATGCATACGAAGCATAAGCCAGGTTTTCTATCAGCCTCATATGGCGCGTGAATTACTCAGTGATCAGTTCAGGGGCATTCATCCAGCAACAGTGTTCAGACAATTCAGCAGGTTATTCGTATTTTCAGATCATACAACAGTTATGCTTTGATCAATCAGTCATCTGGTATCGACAGGCTTTTCTTCCCGTCAATTCATATTGACGATGTGTTCCTCCAATAAGTGGATTTCTCCGTCTATCGTTAGACATCTTGAGTTCGAATATGGCTTTCCTCCCGTCTATCAGTAGACGATGTGAAGCTTTAGGTGATTTTTTCAGTAGAGTTTCAAGATGGGGTTTCTCTAAGTGGCTTTCTTTCCGTCTAGAAGTAGACGATGTGAAGTTTCGGTTAATTTTTCAGTGGGGTTTCAAGATGGGGTTTCTCTAAGTGGTTTTCTTCCCGTCTATCAGTAGACGATGTGAAGTTTCAGGTTTTTTCAGCGAGTTTCTTATCGTCGGAGCATATGGATGGTGTGTTTCCCCAGCGAGTCTTCTCCAGCTATCATTAGATGTTAAGGGGTTTCAAAGCGATCTTTCGTATAGGGGTTTTCTTTCTGTTTAACGGATGAGATGGCATTTCAAGAGAGGTTTCCTGATTGTCGATCCTTATTAACGACATGGCTCTTTGAAGGTGGTTTTCTTCCCGTCGGTCCATACTGATGATGTGGCCCCTTTAAGGATATTGTTCTTTCCATCAAGTCCCGTAGACGAAAGGATTCTGAAATTTGATGGATGGTGTTGAAGTGCGTATGGGGGTCTTCCCGTCTATCATTAGACGGTGTGAGTATGGAGATTTTGGGTGTCTTTCCGTCTATCCTTAGACAATGTGAGTATGGATTATGGGTGTCTTTCCGTCTATCCTTAGACGATGTGAGTATTGATTTTTTCCTTCGGGATTATGGGTGTCTTCCTGTCTATCATTAGACGATGTGAGTATTGAATTTTTTCCTTCGATATCAGGGTGTCTTCCCGTCTATCTTTAGACGATGTGAGTATCGATTATCAAGGGTGTCTTCCCGTCTATCAGTAGACAATGTGAGTATAGATTTTGGGTGTCTTCCCGTCTATCCTTAGACGATGTGAGTATAGATTTTGGGTGTCTTCCCGTCTATCCTTAGACGATGTGAGTATTGATTTTTTCCTTCGGGATTATGGGTGTCTTCCCGTCTATTATTAGATGATGTGAGTATTGAATTTTTCCTTCGGGATTATGGGTGTCTTCCCGTCTATCTTTAGACGATGTGAGTATGGAGATTTTGGGTGCCTTCCCGTCTATCTTTAGACGATGTGAGTATTGAATTTTTTCCTTCGGGATTATGGGTGTCTTCCCGTCTATCCTTAGACGATGTGAGTATTGAATTTTTCCTTCGGGATTAAGGGTGTCTTCCCGTCTATCATTAGACGATGTGAGTATGGATTTTGGGTGTCTTCCCGTCTATCCTTAGACGATGTGAATATTGGATGTGAGCATGGATTAAGGGTGTCTTTCCGTCTATCCTTAGACGATGTGAGTATTGATGGATTATGGGTGTCTTTCCGTCTATCCTTAGAAGATGTGAGTATTGAATTTTTCTTCGGATTTTGGGTGCCTTCCCGTCTATCCTTAGACGATGTGAGTATTGATGGTGTTCCTTCAGACTGTGGGTGTCTTGCCGTCTATCTTTAGACGATGTGAGTATATTTCTCTTCCTGTCAATCAGTAGGCAATGTGAAAGGATCAGGTGTTTTGTTGCAACCCTCGGGCTTGTTATATGGGGGATCACAGATAACGGGAGTTAAAATCAGGAGTTCTTTACCAGATGATTGATCAGTTTGTTGCCGTAATGACTGGACTCGGTTTTTTGGATTTTATTCCCCAAGCAGTTTTACAGTATAGTCTCACGGTTGGCAAATTTTCGGGTTTTATTGGTATTCAACCGTCTCGTACCTCCGAATGTTTGAAGGCTGAGCGCTCTTCAATCCTTCAGGTCCAAGTCGCTTGAATAGGGGCAGCTGTTGCACCCTAAAATTTGACCAACCGGTTCTCCTATCTGACTCGTGGTTTAAATTCATATTCGCAAATCAAATGCATGACATTTGTGCACAGACAGAGGATGTCAGGGTTACAGCTTGGGTTTCATCTACCGGATATTTCAGATCCAGTCTAGATAATCAGGGTTTTATTTTTGGGGAATTGTGCGCTCCTCGGTGTTTGCAGCTCACATGGTGGTTTTTGGGATATTCTGATGCCCGGGGGTTTACTGTTTGATTCGATCTGGTCTCGCGCGCTCTTTTATGTTGGTTATTTGCATTTGTCTGCATTTTTTTAGGATTTTATAGCCTTTTGTGGATTTTAAATAGGCTTTATAGATTTTTTTAGAATTTAAATAGGTTTTTTTTATATTTTAATAGCTTTAAATCATTTTTTAGAATTTAATAGTTTTTTTTTTATATAGGTTAATAGCTTTTTTAATAGTTTTAAATAAATGGTATAGATTTTATTAGAGATTTAATAGGATTTTAATAGTTTTTTAAATAGAAATAAATAGAGTTTGTTTTAATATAGATTTAATCTTTTAATAGATTTTTCTTTTATTAGTTTTAAATAGGATTTTAACAGATTTTCTTATAGAATAAATAATATAGATTTTATTAGAAGTAGTAGAGTTTTAATGAATTTTTTAGATAATAGGAGTCATTAGGGTTTTATTTTTAAACATAGACTTTAATCTAGATAATAAGAAAATAATGGTCCTTTTTCATTAGTTTAGAGGTTAGTGGAATTATTAGAAATTTATTAGTTAGAGTTTAATAGTGGTTAAGTTTTAATTGAATTTTTTAGAATTAATTAGGATAGATTAGTTTAATTGTCATTTAGATTTAGTTAGTCAGGTTTTAATTAGCTAATTAGGTTTAAATCTTTGTTTAGTTAATTAGGTTTAAGATTTAATTAGTTGTTAATAATTTTTCATTAATCCATTTTTTGTTTCAGAATTTTTTGGTCCAGCTAGCATCATTCTCGTGGGCCCAGAGTAAGTTTTTGGAGGCCCAACCATTGCTGAATCCGTTTTTGTTCATTCAGTCCAGAAAAATTGAATGCCAAGTGTCCAATATATAGCGTTCCACGCGTTCAACTATGGGGCCCCCACCTCAATTCTCAGAATCCACCAGACTTCGCCACGTTTCCCACTACTCCCTCACTCTGCCACACCACACCCACGTGTAACGCATGCACAGCTCCCCCTGCCACCTCCCAACGCACGTGGCACCATCTCATCCTCGTCGGAGCACTTCGTCGCCGGCGATGCAGCCGCCGGCCCGGACGCCCCCCTCCACCGCAAGGACCACCGGAGACCGATGAAGACGCCGGAAGCTGCAAATTTGCAGGTTTCGTCAGAGATTCATCCAGATCGAGAACTTTCGTCTTCTACCTCCATCTACTTTCTCATCGGAGTCATCGTCAGCTCGCCGGAAACTGCTTTGTCTTGCCGGAAAATTCATCAAGCTTGTCCAACTTCCCCAAATTCATCAAGATCCCCAGAATCTTCATCGTTCCCTTCAAGATCCATCGACGCTCAGCAGATCTCCGTCCACACTTCGTGATTCTCATCAACGATCGCCGCCGTGTTCGTCACCATATTCATCAGTCTTCATATCGTTTCCAGAAGGATCTTCCACCCTCTTCTCCAGATCGTTCAAGCAAGTAATGTTCATCCGTTCATCTTCGTCTACTGCGTTTCTTCTCAGAACTTCAACAACTCTTCAATACGCCTCAAGAACTTCTCGCTAAAAGATTCCAGAAGTTTCAAGATTCACTCGTACTCCATATCCAGGTACATGTTCATGCGATCTTGGTTGTGATTTTCCTTCTGATTGCTGAGATTTTCTGGTTTCGTTTTGGATTCGTTTAGAGTTTAGATTAGGTTTGAGTGGATTTGAGCGAGGTAATGGTGTTGTGTTTGAGATTCGTGAGAGTGATTCTTGAGAGGTTTCAGAGAGGGTGTGAGGAAGTTGAGAGAAACGGCTAGGGTTTGGGTGAACAGTGATCAGAAGTTTGGGGAAGAAGGGAGGTTTTGTTAGTTGGTAACGTGGATTAGGGTTTGGGTTAGGTTAAGCCCAAGTCTGATTACTGAAGCGAACCCTTCATTGCTCGTTACCCCCCCCCCCTTTGTGAGAAGGCTGATGGATGTGGATTGGGCCCTTGGCCTGATTGCTATGCGCACCCCCTAAGCGCAGGCCCAAGGAGGATTGAGTTGTGTTTTGTTTCTGCTTGCACCCCCCATTCGTTTTTTTTTTCTTTCTGTTTTTTTTATTAAATTTCCTGATGGACCATGGGCCCTGCGCTTGATATCTGCACCCCCCTATATTTGGGGCCCAGTCTGAATAGTTGTGGTTTTGCTATCACCACACCCTCCCTTGTTTTTTTCTTTTCTTTTCTTTTTTAATATTTTTCGTTTTATTCATGTTAGAAGAAAATGCATTAAAAATAGTAGAAGTGTCCAATTAATTCCATTCTTTTTTCTGTAGATTCGTAATTCAATTTAGAATTTTATAATTCAAAAATATTAATTAGATCATGCATTTTCATTTTTGTTTGCATTTTGGTATTTTAATTGGTATTGAATAATTGGTTTGTGACGTGTCTGCCTTGCTGATTTTGTTTCTCTTGATTGGTATTGAATTTTGCTCTAGTTTTTTAGTATGTTATACTAGGCTGATGCATGCACCCCATAGATTTTTCATAGATTTTTTAGACGTTGATTGATATTGTTTTAGGGTTAGAGAATAGAGACCTCATAACTTGTTGGTAACCCTTGACCATTCATATATTAGGGATTGTTTATGTAGGTGGCTTTCATTCTTTCCTCTCGCCTCTTTCTCAAGTATCCAATGATGTTGGAGCCTTCATGTGAGTTTAGTTTCTCCTGAGGAGGAATGTAAACCTATCACAGTTGTTGAGCCACATGGGATATGATTCCTAAGTGGAAGCCTCCTAGTACTTTCCCGAGGAAGGCACTATGGGCCTGTTCACTTAGTTCCCTTAGTTCATCTAGGATTTCTTAAGTATCCAATGATGTTGGAGCCTTCATGTGAGTTTAGTTTCTCCTGAGGAGGAATGTAAACTGATCACAGTTGTTGAGCCACATGGGATATGATTCCTAAGTGGAAGCCTCCTAGTACTTTCCCGAAGAAGGCACTATGTGCCTGTTCACTTAGTTCCCTTAGTTCGGGTAGGATTTCTCAAGTATCCAATGATGTCGGAGCCTTCATGTGAGTTTAATTTCTCCTGAGGAGGAATGTAAACCGTTCACAGTTGTTGAGCCGCATAGGATATGATTCCTGAGTGGTAACTTCCTAGTACTTTCCTGAGGAAGGCACTATGAGTCTGCCTACTTAGCTTCCTTTCTTTGGTGAGCTTGTTTTGAAGCTTGGAGACTGATTTGTTTTCTCTTGTGTTAGGGCTCTGTTTAGATATTTGCTTAGGGTTTCGCTTAGAGATTTGATTAGGGTTTTGCATAGGGCTTTGCTCAGGGGTTTGATTAGGGTTTTGTTTAGGGGTCCTGCTCAGGGTTTTGGCTTAAGTTTTGGATAGGGTCTTGTCAGGCTGGTTCGCCTTCTCTTTGTGTTGTTTGACTTGTATGGTGCTGTGCTGCATTAGACTTAGGGGTTTCATCTAGATATTTCTGAGGTAGGTGCATCTTAGAGATAGGCTTTGTGTGCATGAGAAGTTGAGGTGGTCCTCCTTCTGCTTGTTTGTTATTGAGTAGCTTTGCTTGATGGTATTTGGTAGAGCTGAGCTCCCTTACCTCTGTGGTTTGCGGCCTTTGTGTCTTGCTTGTTTTGTTGTTGCATTCATGCATATTTCCAGTATTTCTTTACTTTGCAGTTGATTCCTGTTTGCTGTTTAGTCCTGTTGCCATGATCCCTTAGGAGCTCTAACTTCTCCGCTGCGGAGGAGTTATGATAGACATTAGGATGGTCAACCAGGCATGATAACAGTAGGTAGATTCCCCTTTTCAACCATAGTTTTAGGGTGTCTCTTTCCTTTCAATAGAAAAACACTTGAGTAGCCTGTGTCGTAGTTAGCCGAACTACAACTGCTCTGATTTCTCGTGTCAGACGAGAATATGTAGGCATAGGATGCGATATCCTAGCGAGCACACTAACAACTAACCTTTTGTTCTCTCGCGGCTGTGCGATCGAGACTTTCCCGCTGACGACTGATTGTTATCCCTTTTCTCTTGCCCGAGTGCATTTGAGACCAGACCGTAGTTGTAGGTTCCCGAACCCTTAAAACCAGTTTAATTTCTCACTGCTATGTGAGAACACCCTGTTTAGCTGTAGTTAGTCGAACTACGTTTGCTCTAATCTTCCATGCCGTATGGAAGTACGTAGGCACAGGATGCGATGTCCTGGCGAGCAACCTCCCCCCGTCTAGACGTAGGTAGTCGAACTACGTTGACTCTGACTTTCCCATTGCACGAGGGAGTACGTAGGCCCAGAACACCGTATGTTCTGTCGAGTCCTGTCTTTTTCTTTTCTTTTTAGACTGACCATTAGCGTAGATAGATAAACACACCCTTTTCCTTATAAACACTAAGCGTGGATCCCGTCGAGTACGACGGACGTAAGGGGTGCTAATACCTTCCCCTTGCGTAACCGACTCCCGAACCCAGGTTTTGGTTGCGATGACCATACCTTTTCCCATTTTTTGCGAGGTTTACTTCGAGCGTTTCCTTTCCCCCCGTTGGGATAAATAACGCACGGTGGCGACTCTTCTGTCAGCCGGCGCCGATTTTCGCAGTAGCGACACCGGCTGAGGGTGGATATGCAAAAATGAAATGCAAATGCAATACAACGCAAACATGCAAAATGCAAATGCACACACAAGGGATCAAGATCACTGTGCTTGCTAATTGAGAATAATCAAAGTTCTGCCTTGACAAGAACATAGCACTGCTCTGATAGGAACCAACTGACACGAATAATTTCGATACTGACTATAGAGAAAACCAGGTAATCTGAAGGTAAAAGTTTCCTGCATAACCCCAGTCCCACTCACAGGTATGGACCTAATCACTGATAAAGGTACGACATCCTATACGTTCATCAGCGTCACAGACTTTCGAGAAATGATGATACGTTCACCATTTCTGGTTTGGCATCATCACCTCCCGAAGAGGCCTCACTTAGCTGAGTCACAAATGATCGGTTCCCAAGGTCGACAATCCTCAGATCCAAAATCCTCTCCAATCCTAAGGATTACAAAAGAAATCATCAAAGAGAACCTTGCCTGAGTGTGAGTTTCATGGGAACTTGTGTTTGCTAAGCAAACAGGTCCTCCACTAATCTCCACGTCTAGTGCTATGTATGTACTCAAGCTTGGGTCTGGCTTATCACTCATCAGAATCTCCCTCCCACAAACAGCATAATAATAATAATGATATAAAGCTGAAAATAAAATGCGGGAAAAAGTAAAGGTACATCAAGTATGTACAAACCCAAAAAGATAAAAAAAAATAAGCGCTATGATTGACTCGCATAGGGGATGGGAAACGGTCCCAGCCGAGGGGATTGGGAAAGTTCCCCAGCAGAGTCGCCAGCTGTCGCTACTACGAAAAAAGGTGTCGGCAAATACAGAAGAGTCGACACCTATCATTATTTATCCCAAAGGAGGGAAAGGAAACGATCAGGAGAAACCTAGAGAAAAGGGATAAGATCGGTCATCGCAACCAAATCTCGGGTTCGGGAGTTGATTACGCAAGGGGAAGGTATTAGCACCCCTCACGCCCGTTGTACTCAACGGGATCCACGCTTGCGTTGTTTATCTAAAAGGGTTGTTTAACTATCTAACTAAAAGGTTGGGTTAAAAGAGAGAAAAAAAGGAAAAAGGAAAAGGAAAAAGGACTCGACAGAGCATCGCTGCTCTGGGCCTACGTATTCCCTCGTGCAATGGGAAAGTCAGAGTCAACGTAGTTCGACTAACTACGGGTGATGGGGGGAAGGTTACTCACCAAGACATCACATCTTGTGCCTACGTACTCTCAACAGGTATGAGAGATTAGAGCAAATGTAGTTCGGGATAAAACGGAACACAGGTTTGTTCATCTATTTTTTACCCGAGTAGGGTTCACACACAATTCCAGCAGTTTGGTGTATGCAGCTCGACCATTGGAGACTTATGTGTTACCGTTTGCGGTAGAACTGAGACTTAACAACACTCTTTTATTTGAAAAGATTTTCCTCGATTAGAGAGCCCCAAAGGGCACAAAGGAGTTTGATGTTTGTGTTTGTCTTTTAACGGAAAAAAGTGTTTTTGGATGAATATTTGTAATTCATACTGCACTAGAGACTATGACTTAGGAGCGAATGCGTCGCATATCGTCTGAAGGACATATGCTAACACTCTAGACAATTGAGAGGCAACCACCCAATCATCATTTCCTAAGTAGCTTAAGGCTCGTACAGTACTCATTAGCCTTTATTAGATGTTTTGTTATTGTTTGAAGATGAGAAGACAAGAAGGACACTAGAAGGGAACTAATCAGAACCTACTGTTATCATGCAAACTGGTCCTAATGTTGAATTTTGAAACGGAATCTATCCTAATGTTATCATGCATAGATTGAAACCTAATGTCTATCATCATTCCCCTTTAACAAGGAATTGAGAACCTAAGGGATCATGGCACATAGGAACAAACAACAATGATACAACAGAAGAAAAAATATATAACAACATATAACAGATGCAGATGACGTGCACATGCTATGCATCATTACAAGCAAAGGGAGATGAGCTCAAACTTTAGAATGCAAACAAGGGAAAACACAAGTGTAACAACCAAGCAAGGGAGGAAAATGTGTGGGACTTGAGCCACCACAAGCTCATCTCAACCTTAAGTGCATACAATAATGAAAAAAGAAATATGAAACCTATCATATACTACATCATGCAAAAAAGCTCTAAGGCACATACAATCATGCAAGGAAAGCACACAATGATTTAACTATGTGAAGGGAGACTATGTGGAAACCTAAGGAGTCCACACAACACTCAACCAATTCACTAAGTTCAATATGCAAACACAAATGCAAAAGCAAACCCTTAAAAGCTCATCCTACTCAACAAACTTCAGGTTCCTCCTCAGGAGGAACCAAGCTCATCATGGAGGAGAGCTAGGCATCATTGGGCAGAGAATGGAATGTTCTTACAATGAGATATGTAAAACATACAAGGAATGTCCATACATTAGCAAATGGGATTACAATATACAAGTCCTAAGAGATGTATCCAAATGAACAATCTATACACAAAATTAAGACCTAAAAATTTGCATACAAACCCTATCATATGTCCGTGACATGGATCAGCCGAAGTGAGGTTCACAAACAGTGCATAACAATACATTTAGAATCAATCTAGGTCATGTACACAAGTATGGAATGCATAATGGTGATGTAACCTGAAAAAAATGCAAAAAATCGGAAAACAGCCCTAAAAAATCTAAGTAAAATCATAGGGGGGCTTCATGATGTTAGGAATCTATGGTTAAAATTGTGGAGCAAAACTCCAATCCTAGGTATGCTAACAGAGGCCAATACCCTAATGTGTTCTATGGATAAGGCAAAGGAAAAGGGTCCTAAAGAACTAAACCAAAACCTATCCTAAAGGCCTCTAAAAATCAATAGAAAAATACTACAATGTCAATTGAAGTATCAAGAATCAGGACACAAAATATTATGCATTTATTTGATGTATTGAGTAAGAAAAAAAAATCACAAATGCAGACATGTCATTTCTCACAATTACAAAAGCACATGAAATGAAAAATGCACAATTAAATTAAAAAGAAACAAAAAGTTCAATTAAAAAATGTGACAAATTAATATTCATGTCAAGGTATACATACATATTTTTTTAATGATTTATTGAAGTATTTAACATTTTCAAATGAATTAAAATGAAATAGAAAATAAAAGGAAAAAGAAAAGAAATTGTAAAAGCTGTGTGGTGAATAGCAAGTCAGATGCGTGTAAAATGACATTGGGCTCACACAGGGGGGTGGGGATAGTGATCAGAAGCCCAATCCAATTCAAGAACTCACTAATTGAAACTCACCATTTCATTTAACTCCTAGTCAACCAATTCAGATGCAATCTTGGTCGTGTATTATAGTCTTAGTCAAATGATCTCATGGCTGGTAAGGTGACACGCAAGCGTATGAGTTTTAAACACAAGATGAGATTCAAAAATGGCCGTCTGATGAGGTAAAGATCAAACCTTCCAACAAGATCCAACGACTGTGAGTCAAACTGGGATTTAAAAGGGGAAAGAGAGGGAAAGTTCAGACGGCGGCCGGAGAAACCTCCGGTCGTCTTATCCAGCCATTACGTACAGTACCAGTCTTGAAAATGAACCAAAAAACATAATTTCTTACACCATTGTGATCGTCTCTCCTAGTAGATCATCATTCTAGTGTTCTTTTTCGTTTTTCTTTCCTAAATCTCCTAAAACGAATCTAAACCAAATTGAAGGTTGAATCAAGAAATGTTGCAAACCTCACCAAAACCTATCCTAAATCCATCTAGGTATCTTAAGGAATGCAAATCCACAAAAATGGCGCATAATTAAGTCTTGAACAGAGAGTATGGATAAAAAACGATTTACCTAATGGAGCACCTCCATTGGGTCTTCAAATGCCATGGAAGCTTGCAGAAAAGTGTCCAGAATCACTTAATGATCATCAATGGAGGTCTCTGAATGCTCAATTTCCTTTGAAGCTTGACAAATCTTCAAAATCGATTTTCCACTTTGCTCAACTTTTCTTCAGCCATTTTTCAGTTATTCTCCATCCAAAGTTCGTTTTTTTCTATTGTACATGATCACAACAACATATGGAATGAACTTGGAGTGATAGAAAGCCCAATTGCAGCCCACTTTGATCAATTCAAAAATCCAAGTTTCTCACTTTGGAGCTTTGTGGTTTTCATGAAAACAGAGCTTGAACCCTTGCACATTGCCTCATACCAATTGCTTATGATGCAAGGAACATGAATGGATGAGATTAAACCCTTGAAAATGGATCAATGGTGGATTTGAATTATGTTACTTCAAGGTGAAGTAACATGAAATTTAGCCATGAAAATGACCTCAAAATTGGTTTATGGCTTTGGCATTGCATTTAGAATATTCAAGGCGCTCAAAATATGCACACATATGCCATGAATTGATTTAATTTGAATTAGATCCAAACTAGGCCTTTTACAACTTCCTTTCATGAAAATTCCTTCACAAATTCTCCAATCCAAGACAACCCAATGACAACTTGAGGTTTGGTTGAGCAAATGAACCCATTTGGAGCAAGTTTCAAGTTGGAAATATTTTTATTTGAATTATGCAAAGTGGTGAAGTTGACCTATAATCCAAAATGACCTATAATCAAAGTTTCCCAAAATACCTCTGTCTTGCAAGCTTCATATCTTGAGTTCTACAAATCCAAATGAGGACTGCTAGGACTTTTTGGAAATCTAAGATTATGAGGAACAACATTCATGTTTGGGTCAAGATGAGGAGAGACATCCTGCTAGCTCAAAATTGTCTTGGAAGTTGGTTAACTTTCAAGGACCAAAATCACATTCATCTGATGACCTGTAACTTGTCTGCTTCATAACTTGAGTTCTAGAAATCAGATGAATGACTTCTAGTACTCAAAAGAAATCTAAGAACATGCTCTACAAGTCTCATGTTGGAGTCAGCATGAGGTGAAACTTTTATCTTGAGTTATGTGGTCTTGACGTTAGGCACTAAAATAGGGGATTTTACACTGTCAAACTTAGAAACCCTAGCTTAGTAACTTCTCACACTCTTGAGTATTGATGAATTGGTCTTGGAATGATATATGACATGCCTCAACACAACATTCCATGATTATAGTTGCTTGGAATTGAGTCTTAATCTCTTCAAGACTCACAGTTGACCTAGGGTTGATCAGATGAAAACCCTAACTACACCACCATTGGCTGTGGCCTCTTGTACTTTGAACAATGACTTGGTAAAGCTCCATAATGATCCTCAAAACATATTATGAGCTCCTATGATAGCTTTTATCCATAACCATGGACTCATATCCTCTTGATGACTTTTCATGGCCTCCTAGTTAGGAGGTGAACCACATACATTCATCTGCTCTTTGATTTTCCTTATGATGGTGGCAAGCTCTTGAATAGCTTGAATACCACTTCGTGATTAGGCTGAGATCTTGGATAACCTCTTTTTGATAAGCACATCTCTTAATCCCCTGCAAATGATAATGCAATGCATATGCTAATGCTAAAATTAATGAAATGAAACATAAGTTAGGCAAATTTTGGGGTGCAACACATCTGGGTCATTAATCTTCTCATTTGCTGACGTGGTGGATGTAGTGGGTGAATGTATTTTTTCATCTACATTTGTATACTGTGAAGTACCTTCTTTAATCCCCACATCCAACTCACTCCTTCTATTGTCCACTCCCATATCATTACTTCTAAGTCTATGATTTGTTTCATCTACATCATCAATTGCATCATGAATAGATTCTTCAAAATTCCAATTATTAGGAAGAGCATATTTTCTTGAAGTAACAGCTACAACAAAAGGGAATTCAGTTTCAATGAATTCAACATCTCGGGACACAAAAATATTTTCTGTTTCTAAATCAAATAGCTTCCATCCTTTCTTTCCATATGGATATCCAATAAACACACACTTCTTACTTCTACTTGCAAATTTATCACCATTTCTTCTTTGATTGTGAGCATAACATAGGGAGCCTATTATTCTCAAATGTTCATATTCAGGTTGTTGTCCATGAAGCATTTCATAGGGGGTTTTTCCGTTCAGAATAGTGGAAGGAGTTCGGTTATTTAGATATCCCGTGGTTAGAATGGATTCTCCCCAAAACTTAATAGGGAGATTACCTTGAAACCGCAATGCTCATGCCACATTTAAAATATGTCTATGTTTTCATTCTACTCTCCCATTTTGTTGAGGAGTTCCGGTACAAGATGTTTGAAAAATTATATCGTGGTCAAGAAAATACTTTCTCAGGCATGTGCATTCCATCCCATTATAACTTCTAAATATTTTTACTTGTTTATTAAATTGCCTCTCAACTAAAGCCAAACAATTGTGAAGCATTATCGAGACTTCTCGTTTATCAGTAAATAAATATACCCATACAACACGTGAATAATCATCGACTATTGTTAAAAAATAAAAAGCACCACAGGTAGAAGGATTCTGATATGCTCCCCATTAATCACAGTGAATTAATTCAAATGCACTAATAGCTTTATTTTGACTCAAAGGAAACTTCTATCTGGTTTGTTTGACTCTAAAACAAACTTCACACGCTTTATTCATTACATTGTTATCTATGTGTCTCATAACTTGAGGAATTAACTTTGAAATTTTCAAGGAAGGATGTCCCAATCGTTTGTGCCAAAGATCCATTGATTGGAGTCCATCAGTCTTGCAAGCTCTCTCTCTTCGAACTCCTCTGAAGAAATAAAGCCCATCTCTTCATTCACCCGCTCCAATCAGCGTCCTCGAAGTACGGTCCTGCACAACACATAACTTATCAGTAAATTGAGTGACACATTTTAATTCATCCATCATTTGTTAAACAGATATCAAGTTGCATTTCAATTTTGGCACAAAGAGAACATTAGCAAGTTTTAACCCTCCTTCCAACACTACACTTCCTTCTTTGATTGCAGAAGCATGTTCTCCATTAGGTAGGCCAACCGAACAACTTTGAATATCTCTTAGTTATCGCATATGATTCAAGTTTCCAATCACGTGGTTAGAATAACATGTGTCAATTATCCATGTGTTCATATCACACTCACATGTCATCTTGTCATTGGAGTTTTTTTTATGAGCATTTAGAGATCCTACCAACGATTGCAATTGTTCTGCACTGATTCCAGCCAAGCCAGAGCCATCTCCGTGTGAAACCCCAATTTCTGCACTTGTTCCTCCTGTGTGTACATCATTTGCAGTTGCACGCACAATTCCTCCCTTTCCTCATCCAGTTCCTGCTCGCTGCAGTGACTTGCCTCGTCCACAACTTTTCCCTTCATTTTTTGGTCTGTCCCCCCACCACTCGGGATAACCAACAAGTTGAAAACAACTTCTTGCGTTATGTCCTGCTCGATGATAGTGTGTACAAGACATAAACTTATCTTTTCCATCCCTTCTTCCTTTGACTGTATGTTTGTTTGTTTGAACAGCTAAGCTCATCACTTTTCTTCTTTCTTCTGTGGTTCTAGTCATCATTCTCACCCTTTCTTCTTGAATCATTGTTGAGTATACCCTATTGAGATTGGGCAGCGGATCTGTTGTAAGAAGATTAGATCGAACAGTCCCAAAAATTGCATCATCCAATCCCATAAGGAATTGATGGACTCTTTCTTCCTCTATTCTCTTTTCTATTTTTGATGATATATCACATTTGCATCCACCACAACTGCATGTTGGGATTTGGTCGTAATTGGCCAACTCATCCCACAACAGTTTCAACTTTTCGTAGTATGTTGCAACTGACATACCGTCTTGTTTGCACCTTGCTAGATCGGATTTCAGCTGTTGAATTCTGGGACCATTCACCACAGAGAATCTTTCTTTGATGTCCATCCACAACTCTCTTGCAATTTTGGCATAAGACATGGTGGAACAAAGATCTACTTCAATGGTATTTAGAATCCATGACACCAAAATAGATTGAACAGTCCACCAATCTTCAATTTGATCAGAGTTTTCTTTTGGTGTTTCAATGGTGCCTTCTATAAAACCCCATTTTCTGTGAGCACGCAGTGATATTTTTTGCGAGCACACAGTGATATTTGATCGTAATTTGATCATACTGTTGAATATGTTTCTTCTAATCTAAAGTTGTTATGCATTTAAATGTCATAATTAAATTTGTTAAAAATAAATCCCAACTAACTCAAATTGAATCAAATTTCTATAAATTTTTTGAAATTTAAGAAGATATTTATAATCAAATTTTATTTCAAAATTCTTCCATAAAAATGCAAATAATTTAAATTAAAATATAATATAATTTTAATCCATTCACATACTTAATAAATAAGAAAAAAAATATCATCGTCAACACACAGTCACAATATGGAAATAAATTCAAAAGAAATTGTTGGTGTAAGGATTCTTCTTAAATAAGAAGGAAAAAAAATATTTGATTTTAATAAAAGAGGAAAACAAAGTAAGATATCTAAGAGGAATTATTCAAAATATCTTTTAAAAGTGATATTCTAGTGATTTTAAGAAATTTTATTTGGTCTTTTTATTAAAAATCTGTTCTCACTGCCTTCATGCCTTCCTGAAATGGACCAGTCATGAATTCATCTTTGAGAGTTTCCTCTCATGGTTTGGTCCCCCAACTTAACACTTATTGTGTTCATATCTACGGTTAGTTCATCTGAGAGCGGGTACTTCATGCAGAGATATAATGCTGATAGGGCGGGTCCGAGATGGTTGAATTAGGCTGCCATATAATCATATTATATGAGGACGGTGCATCGATAACAAGGTACATCACCTTAATCTTCCTCGTCTGCAAATATGGTCTTTCAAGTCCAGGCAAAGTGATAACCCGTCGACAAGCATAATGATAATGTCGAAGTAATAATAAAAAGATCTTCTGCATAATGATTATAATTTATTAAGAAAATCATGTGAGATTGTCAGTAATTCAATGGGGTGGCTCGTTAGAAAAAAAGGGTCTAAAACAAAAAATTGTAAGGATGAAATTCAATATGAGAAAGATGATTAAGTCTTTATTATCGAATCCCCTTATTTTTATATGTTGATGAACTGTGTATTTGTTGAGTTTCAATTAAATTATTATCGCACTGCAAATTATCAAAACCACTGGATCCAATTCGTTGGTGCGCAACTCACTAATTTATACAATAATTCCTTAATTTCTTATGTAAATTCAAAGTAAAATTAGGAGTTCTAAGTGCGTTAACTCATAAGCAACAACTTCTAATTATCTATTCCTAGTTAATTATAAAGTTGAATACATTTCCTAAATTAGATAAATATACTAACTGTAAGAAATCCCTAATTATCTATATCGATTTGCATACGCATAGCAAGAAAAAAAAACACAAGAACAATTTAAATAAGATAATGACATTAAAAGTACTCGACAAATCTCAAACAAACATATAATCCAACATGGTTAAAATAAGGTTCATATCAAAAGGACCAAATATAGAGAACCTTAACCACTCATTGAAAAATCTATAAATATCTTGAATATATACGCAGTCATCATTAAAATTTATGGAAGAATTTATCTCCAATGACTCCAATGTACTTCGAAATCGCCTCTTAAATGTCCTCACTTACTAAAAGTGGAAATTTATAAGCTCTCACTACTACAAATAATATTTATAACCTCACACATAAACGAGATGTAACCTCGGCTACCAAGTTGAGTAACAAAGGGTGACATGAAAAGTTTCCACTTAACACCTCACCTAAAGAAAAATGAGGGGTAAAGTTATATGATCATGGGTTTGAACCCTAACATCTTCATTTTTATTATTTACAAAAACAAAGTCTCATACCTCTCGGTTTATTTAAAAACTGAGGGGTTAGATAGTTTGTTTGTTTTTTATAATAAAACTAGTTACATTGTTTATACAGAATATTTATAAACTAATTTGTTTAAAACTTATATTGTTTACACAAAATATTACATTGTTTACATATAATGTTAAAGTAAAAATAGTATTCTGCATTATCATCGCTGCCGGTGAAGAACAAATGTTGGATATCTTGGAGAAGAGAAAACGTTGGGGATCCTTGTTTCATAGATCTAATGCTATATATTCTCTATGATTTGCATTCATTTGTGTTGTACCCCAAAATTTGACCGACCTCTTCGGTTTATGTTTCATTTCATTACATTAGCATATTACATAAAACATTACATTGCATAGCATTTTTGCATTTACAGAGGATCAAAAAAAATGTGTGTCTAAACAAAAAGAACTTGCCAAGGATTTATAGACCTGATTAAGAATTTGTGTTCAAGTCATCAGATACAAGCCAAAGTCCTTTAAAATAGGCAGACAAGCATATGTGGTTCTCAGGGGCATAAAAATCCAACTAAAAAAAAATGAAATAAAAAATGCACAAGGTGAGATTTGAACTCACAACCTTTAGATTACAAACACATTGCTTCACCATCTCATCCATTCATGCACATGTGATAAACAAAGGAAGGAAAAATATATATTTAAAGGATGAAAAGCGCTAAAAAAATAAAAAAGGGGGTTTTGGTCTCCACCAAGAATCGAACCATGGTCATGAAAGTGATAGGTACATTTTGCGCGCTTCCTTCAACCACTAGGGTGGCGATACGTCCATGTATTTGGCCACCCCAATATTTACAAGTACCTTGTTTTTGTTTCAAAAAGCTGGGCAAGATTAAACATAATATTGGCCATGCGTGAGGGATTGGAAGTTGAGCAAAACTCCACCATTTTCAGCAAAACAAACGCCTATCCTATTTAATTTTTAGCAAGGATTGATGTGGTATAGTTGGTTTTCGCAATTTATATTTGTGTTTTGAGATGCAAGTGAAATTGCAAGAGGAAGCAAGTTTAGTTTTCTTATGGAATTTGTGTTGAACTTGGCCAAGACATCAGTATGTTACAAAAAGCATTTCCATACCACATAAGTTGGTTTTGTTTTCCCACCAAACTTTGCCATATCAAAACCAACATGTGAGGTACTTGCTTGCTTAAATTTGAATTTCTTTACCAGACAAGGCAATGGACAAGCAGCCACTGCTCTGACCTATGCAGCCCTAATCAGAACCTATTCTCCATTCCAACAAGAAAAAAGGGCAATGAGACAAGTTCAGTAGCTGGAAGTTTTTTTACTGGGATATAAAAGCTAAAGGAGAGAACCCTAGCAGCCACAACTTCATAAAAAAATCAGAAGAGCTTTTAACCCTTTCTCTCAAGTTGTCCTGAAGAAGAAAAACGAGTTGCTTGCATAAAAGGATGGTATTTTGGCTAAAATCAAAACTAAAAAAGCTTGCTCAAGGGACATTTTGCTGCTAGCTTATTTTGGAAGCTGCAAGTGGTAAGTTATTTCCAAACCCCCCTGTTTTCATATGCATTGAAATCATTAAGGCATGTTTGAAGGTGACTATTGCTCTAGGGTTTGTTTGATGTTCATTTAAAGTGTTGATATGGTTTTGTGATGACAAGTTTGTTTTGTATGCAATTTTATTCTGTTAAATACTAATGAGGTTTGTTAGCTTAGCATGTTGAACTATGTTTAGTGTGTTTGTTTTTTTGCTGTCAAATCTGTGTGTTTGTTACTTAGATGCCATCAGGATGGTATGTTGGTTACACTTTCATGAAAGTTTGAGGTTAAGCACTTGTGGAAACTAGGTCTTAAGTTTTGTCATGTTGGTTTGGTCAACTGTTTTTTTTGAAAGAAAACTAGCAACATGAGTTTTCTTGGTTTAGTGGCTTGATAGTGTACATTATGGACTTGTCTGTTTTTTTCCTTGTTTGGAGGTTGCTGACAGATTATGTTGGGTTTGGATTTATCCATCTGAGGTAGAGGCTGTCAAGATCTTTCTGGATATGGAGTTTATCAACTCATGAGCATTGTTGTTGGACTGTCATTAGGACATTTTTTTTTAGAATTTGGTGCTAGGTATTGAATTGGCTATTGTTGAGACATTGTTGCATTGGATGCTATCTTTTGCTATCCAATTTTCTTTGCTGTAAAAACAATGGTTGGTGAAGTAACTGTCATAAGGATTTGGTTGTTGGACTTTTGGAGACAATTCCTGCTACTGTTTTGTTTTGTGTTGTAGTTAATGTTTTATTGCTTGATGTGTTGAACCTTGTTGGATGTGTCGCATTGTTTGGTTTCTGTTAAGTATTGCAAATAGCATGAACACCAAGCCATTTCATTTCGTGTATATATTTGTCCAGTTCTGTTTGGCTTTAGAAGTTTAAGAACTGTCTTGGAACCTTTGAATGGCATTGTGTTCAGTTTCCATATTTTGGTTAGGTTTGTGTTGGCCACTATGATGAGAGGATTCAAGTTTGGTTTGTTGATCATCATAAGCTTTTGTTTTTGAAGGAAATTTTGTTGAGGTTTGCTTTTGTTTTCACAATGCTGTTGTTGAGATGATTCAAAAATGCTGCTGAAGGCACATGATGATCAATATTTGGTTTGGTTATTGGTCTTTGTTTTAAACATCAGTTATTTGAAAGTTTAAACCTGTTAATTCATTGGTTCATGTTTGCTAAGAAAAACTGCTGGACATGCTGAAATCTGTTTGAGGGCATTTGTGTAATCTTGTTTAAGCTGAACATTTGGTCAGATAAAATGGCTTTGCTTCTTTCACAAAAAAAAACCTGTTGCTGAACATTATAGTGTGTTGCTGTTTCTTTTTTTTTTCAAACTATTTAAATCACAGTGGTCTTGTTGGAAACTTATCACTTTACTTTTTTTGAGCTTGTTGATGGTGAAGCTGTGTATTTTTGATTTGGCCTTGTCTAAGACAAATAGCTTGAGGTTATGATTGGGAACATGAACACCTTGTTGCTGCTGATGACGAGAAAACGCATCGATTATATCGCTAGATTTCATTGACGTTTTATCGCGCATTCACCGTTTTAACGCTCGATTTCTCGAGTTTTTCTTACTATTTTGCAGGTACATCGTTATGTGAGGCCGAATCATGAATTAAGAAGAAAAGAACGAAAGAAACCACAAAAAATGAAGCAAGACAGAAGCCTGCAAAAAGTCTGCATAATTTGTTACGGCCACGGTCGTTACAAGGGTGTCACGACCGTGACACCTTACTTTGGGCCATCACGACCGTGAGGAAGCAGTCACGACCGTGACACTTGAAATCATCAAATAACGAGCGTGAAGACCTTGTCACGCCCGTGACAAGGATAAAACTTGGTTTTGACTCAGACTACGTCAAGCCACCACTGAAGACCACTCCTCCTAGTAATTCTCCTCAAGGCAGCACGTGAGGACGACTTCTCCCATTTTTGCTGCCACTTTCCAACATTTTCTCAACCACTTCAGCAAAGCCCAAGAAGCAAAGGACCAAGGATCCAGCCCAGTGAAGACTCTATAAATAGTACCAGCTCTGTGAACTCAGGGACAGACTTCATTATCAAAATTTCCTGCGGAAGCTCTGCCGAATTACCTTACCACCAAAATTATTATTCCAACATTATTTTATTTCCTGTCTTGTTTTATTTGTATCCAAACCAACCGTGTAACAATTTCCAACATTAGGGAATTGTTATACTTTTATTGTTTCCAGCCTTCAGCATTCGTTTTAATTTTTATTTCCGCCTACTCCAAGCCTTCCGGTCTGTGGAAGAAGGAGTCTACTCAGATAGTTGTTAATCAGGTTTTTTCAATTATTGCAATTTAATTTATTTATAATGTCTTTTTATTTTTCTGCCATTAGTAAGTTATTATTTAACTCTGTGTCTGATTCAACCTCGATGAGTAGCTAAATACCTTAGGGCGGTATGTAGTTATAACCAACTTAACCGGTAAAATATAACCATGGGCTAAAATAATTAATCACTTAACATTCTGGCTGATGCTTTTTAATTGAATTCGAACTTTTCGTTACGAGAGTAAGAAAAGGGTATTAGGTTGGGTCAAGACCACGAGAGTGTGAGATTTAACCAGATAGCTAAAGTTAGGCATTTAAATTAAATACAGCGAGAGCGCTTTGAGATAAATTAGAATTATTTAGTTTCCAAAAATTACCTCTAAACACTTATGGGCTAGCGAGAGCAGGCATAGGGCTTTAGGGATAAGATCTGATTCAAGACCACGAGAGTGTGAGCTGAGGGTATTTAAACTAGTAATCTCTACCGAATAGATTAAGTGAACATCTTTATAAGCCTAGGTTAGATTGACCCACCTAAGTTAGTATAATTACATACCGACCGTCTTAGTATTATTTTATTAAAAACTTAAATTTAATTCCGCCTTCAATAGTCTTAGGAAACCAACAACAATCGTGACAACTATTTGCCTTAGCTAAACTAGAAGTTCATCTAGCACTAAGTAACGATAGAATCCCTGTGGATCGATAATCTTAAATATTACTTCGATAGGCTGTGCACTTGCAGTAAGATACCGCTAGACGCATAAGTAGACACGTCTTTAGCCCATCAAGTTTTTGGCGCCGTTGCCGGGGATTCCTTAATTTAGTTACTAGTGCACTTAGGTAGCATTGTCTAGACTAAGGTATCAACTATTTAATTTAATCTAATCTCCGAGTGTATGCCACGTACTCGCTCCAAAAGCGAAGACTTGCAACCTCTAGTCCCTGAATCGGAACGCTTCTTACACGTAAGAAGACGTATACTCGATTTCGAAAATAATTCCAACATTCCAGATCTTCAATTAGATCCGCCTGAACCAGTCGTAAAATCAGAAAACACAGGAATGGCTGAAGAACAAACTCATCCACTCAAGTATTACTCTAATCCTTCGCAAGGTGAACCGCATTCAAGCATTGCAGCACCGGCTATCAACCGAAATGATTTTGAACTAAAACTTTCATTGATATCAGCCGTGCAACAAAATCAATTCGCCGGAAATCCTACCGAGGATCCGAATCTTCATCTTTCGATCTTTGTGCAATATGCGGATACCGTAAAAGCCAATGGAGTTACCCAAGAAGCTATTAGACTACGTTTATTTCCTTTCTCGCTTCGAGACAGAGCAAGAGCATGGCTTCAATCTCTGCCTTCGAACTCAGTAACTACGTGGGAACAACTTAAGAGAGTTTTCTTGAATAGGTATTTTCCACCTAGCAAGACAACTATGCTGAGAGCTCAGATCAACGGATTTAAGCAAAGAGAAAGTGAATCATTATTCAAAGCTTGGGAACGCTATAAGGATCTACTTAGGCTTTGTCCACATCATGGATTAGTAGAATGGATGGTCATCCATACCTTCTATAATGGACTCTTGTACAATACAAGAATGACAATTGACGCTGCCGCGGGTGGTGCATTGATGGACAAAGAATATAATGATGCCTATGCACTTATCGAAAGTATGGCTCAGAATCATTACCTTTGGGGAAGCGAGAGAGTCGCAACTGAGAAACCAACAAAGGGAGGTATGTACGAAGTAAGTAGTATGGACCAAGTCAATGCAAAGTTTGACCAAATAAGCCAAAAGATCGACAACTTGGCCATAACACCTGCAGCCACCGTGGCTGCAGTAACACCTAACTGTGAGTTATGTGGAGTCCCAGGACACGAAGTCTCTGATTGTCAACTATTGGCAGGAACTCCCACTGATCAAGTGAATTATGCTCAAGGAAACCCTTACTCAAACACATACAACCCAGGTTGGAAGAATCATCCGAACTTCTCCTATAAGAATAACAATGCTTATTACGCACCAGGTCAAGCACCAGCTACATCACCAGGATATCAAAAGACTGCTCCTAATATCCCTAGAAAATCGAACCTTGAATTGATGATGGAGAGCTTTATAGCCAGCCAATCTCAGACAAACAAGGACTTCTTAAACCAAAACATTCACACTAGTGAGCAGATTAAACAATTAGTGAGCAAAGTAGATGCATTAGCTACACATAACAAAATGCTTGAAACTCAGATTTCACAAGTAGCTCAACAACAAGCACCTACTGCTGCACCAGCTGGAGTATTCCCTGGACAACCTTAACCAAACCCGAAAGGACATGCTAACGCTGTAATATTAAGAAGTGGCAAGGAACTTGACGGACCTACCGATCCAAGACTTGACAATCCAGCCATGTACCAAAAACCGGATAAACCGACTGAAGTGGTGAATGATCCAGAAGAAAAGGAAGATGAAAGTCGAGAGGTAGTGGAGAAAGAACAACCTTATGTGCCTCCACCACCCTATAAACCACCAATTCCGTACCCTCAAAGATTAATAAGTTCCAAGACGACGGGTCAATTTAAGAAATTTGTCGAACTTCTGAAACAGTTGAATATTACTATTCCGTTTACAGAAGTAATTACCCAAATACCCTTGTATGCCAAGTTTTTAAAAGAGATCTTATCCAATAAGAAAAAGATAGAGGATAACGGAACAGTTACACTTACTGCCGAGTGTAGCGCCATAATTCAAAATAATATGCCTCCTAAGCTAAAAGATCCAGGAAGTTTCTCTATACCCTGTGTAATAGGAAAATTCGTCATTGACAAAGCTCTATGCGATTTAGGAGCCAGTATCAGTGTTATGCCCTTAACGATTTGCAAAAGGCTAGACATGGGAGACCTAAGACCAACTAAAATGTCTGTTCAACTAGCCGATCGCTCTGTTAAATATCCTGTAGGCATACTAGAAAACGTCCCAGTACGTATAGGACAATTCTACATTCCTACTGATTTTATAATCATGGACATCTCTGAAGACTCCACTACACCTATCATACTAGGAAGACCATTCTTAGCTACCGCCGGAGCTATAATAGACGTAAAAAGAGGAAAGCTAACCTTTGAAGTAGGTGAAGAGAAAGTTGAATTTGTTTTAACACAATTCTTACAATCACCAGCTATAGAGGATACATGCTATCTAATGGACGTAATTGACGAATGTGTAAGAGAAATGGAACTGGAGGAGACCACTTATTCTGAAATAATGAAAATTCAAATCCCTCCAATTCTCGAAGATGATAATTGGCGAAAACCGTATCAGGATGATAGTCTAAGCGAAAGTTTAGCACTTACACCGGATCCCATGCCAAGTAAAGACAAACCTACATTAGGATTGAAAACTTTACCTAATAACCTAAGGTACGAATTCTTAGACGTTGAATGTAAAAGACCAGTTATAGTAAATTCCAGTTTAGGAACTATAGAGACAAAGAAACTTTTAGATGTCTTGAAGAAATATCCAATTGCATTAGGATATAACATATCTGATCTCAAAGGAATATGTCCTTCAGTTTGCATGCATCGCATTCTGCTTGAAGAAGATTGCAGAACCTCCAGAGAGTCTCAAAGAAGAATAAACCCAACCCTTAGCACTGTAGTAAAAGAAGAAGTCAAGAAATTATTAGATGCCGGGATAATATACCCTATCTCTGATAGTGAATGGGTTAGTCCAATACATGTAGTGCCGAAGAAAGGAGGTATCACTGTGGTGAAAAACGCACAAGGCGAATCGATATCGCAAAGAGTAGTGACGGGATATAGAGTGTGCATAGATTATCGTAAACTAAACAAAGCCACTCGAAAAGATCATTTCCCACTACCTTTCATAGATCAAATGTTAGAACGATTAGCCAAGCATTCTTACTTCTGTTACCTTGATGGTTACTCAGGATTTTTCCAAATCCCTATCCATCCTGATGATCAAGAGAAGACTACATTCACATGTCCTTATGGAACATTCGCTTACAGGCGAATGCCCTTTGGATTGTGCAACGCTCCTGCAACCTTTCAAAGATGTATGATGTCAATCTTCGCAGATTTTATAGATAACATCATGGAAGTGTTCATGGACGACTTCTCTGTATGCGGGCAAAGTTTTGAAGGATGCTTATCGAACTTAGAAATGGTATTAGAGAGATGTGTAAAAGTGAATCTCGTGCTTAACTGGGAGAAATGTCATTTTATGGTCAACGAAGGAATAGTATTAGGTCATGTAATATCAGACAAGGGAATTGAAGTGGATAAAGCTAAGATTGAAGTAATAAAAGATCTTCAACCCCCTAAAACCGTTCGAGAAATACGAAGCTTTTTAGGACACGCCGGTTTTTACCGACGATTCATCAAAGATTTCTCGAAAATTACTAAACCTCTTACTGGTTTATTAATGAAAGACGCTGAGTTCATATTCAATGAAGATTGTCTTAAAGCATTCGAAACTCTAAAAACAGCCCTCATCACCGCACCAATCATGCAACCCCCTGACTGGAGATTACCTTTTGAAATCATGTGCGATGCGAGTGACTATGCTGTGGGCGCAGTCCTGGGTCAGAGAAAAGAAAAGAAACTCCATGCGATTTACTATGCCAGTAGAACCTTGGATTCTGCCCAGATGAACTACGCTACTACAGAAAAAGAATTGTTAGCAGTTGTCTTTGCGCTTGACAAATTCCGCTCTTACCTAGTTGGAGCGAAAATAATCATTTACACAGACCACGCTGCTATCCGATATCTATTAACTAAGAAGGATGCTAAGCCAAGACTCTTAAGATGGATTTTACTCTTACAAGAGTTTGATCTAGAGATAAAAGATAAGAAAGGTACTGAGAACGTCGTAGCGGACCATTTATCTAGAATAGAAGGTATTAAACCCGAACAAGTGCCGATTAACGATGATTTTCCGTATGAACAACTGATAGCACAAATAGGAAGCGACCTAGCGCAGTTAGATATAAATGAACCAGAACCCGTGGAAACAATACAGACAACTGTAGGACTGCCATGGTACGCTGACATTGTCAATTACCTCGCCGCAGGAGCTCTTCCACCCGATCTAACCTATCAGCAGAAGAAGAAATTCTTTCATAACCTAAAACATTACTATTGGGATGAACCATTATTGTTCAAACGAGGACCAGATGGAATCTTTCGCCGATGTATTCCCGAAGAAGAAATAGAAGATGTCATTGCTCAATGCCATTCATCTCCTTATGGTGGACATGCAAGCACGTCCAAGACTTGTGCAAAAATCTTGCAAGCCGGCTTATACTGGCCTAATCTATGGAAGGATGTCCACATCGCTGTTATAAGTTGCGATCGGTGCCAACGCACTGGCAATATTTCAAGAAGAGATGAAATGCCCCAAAAGGGAATTTTGGAAGTAGAAATCTTCGACGTCTGGGGAATAGATTTCATGGGACCATTCCCATCATCTTTCGGTAATAATTACATACTCGTAGCTGTTGATTATGTCTCGAAATGGATTGAAGCCATAGCTTCTCCTACAAACGATACACGAGTAGTAATAAAGCTTTTCAAAAACATAATCTTTCCCAGATTTGGTGTACCTCGACTCGTCATAAGTGACGGTGGCTCGCACTTCATTTCAAAAATCTTTGACAAATTACTATCTAAGTATGGAGTGAGACACCGTGTGGCTACACCATATCACCCACAAACAAATGGACAGGTCGAAGTCTCGAACAGAGAGATTAAACAAATATTAGAAAAGACTGTCGCCATATCTCGGAAAGATTGGTCATCTAAACTTAATGAAGCTCTATGGGCTTATAGGACCGCTTACAAGACTCCCATAGGTACTACACCTTTCAAACTAGTTTATGGAAAATCTTGTCACCTCCCAGTAGAACTAGAACACAAAGCTTATTGGGCGATCAGAACTCTCAATATGGACTATAATTCTGCGGGAGAAAAGCGAATCCTAGACGTTAACGAATTAGAAGAATTAAGGTTAGATGCATATGAAAATGCTAAGATATATAAAGAAAGAACTAAGCAATGGCATGATAAACGCCTATCCAGGAAAGAATTCAGTGTGGGAGACGTCGTACTCCTCTTTAATTCAAGACTTAGGCTCTTTCCTGGAAAATTAAAGTCTAGATGGTCAGGACCCTTTGATATAACTAAAGTATTCCCAAGTGGAGCAATAGAAATCAAGGGTAGGAACAATGAACCATTCATAGTAAACGGACAGCGCCTAAAACATTATCATAAAGTTGAAAATAGAGACTATACGAATGATCTAAAACTTTTGAAATTGTCCACAAATTCCCCTGATTAGTCTAAACCTCAGCGTTACGTCAGGCTTTTGACAATAAAAACAGCGCTTAGTGGGAGGCAACCCATTTACTTATTTACCTATTTTAAACTATTCTTTTCTTTTTTGAGCATTTTTTATTATCGTTATCACTATTTGTTTAAATTGTTTTGTCAGTTTTATTTTACATTACTATTATCGCCATTACATTTTAGCATTTCATTTTCTTATTTTTATCCTAAATCACTTTTTACAGATTTTCTAAAGTCTTTTCCACTGATTTGTTTCCACCGTATTTTCACTGACCATGGCTAACCAACCAATTAACTATATGGAAACCAAATTTAGAGGTAGGAACCAAAGAATAAAGTTCGAAGAGTTATCACAGAGGCAAATGGATTTGACCCTGTACCCAAATGATAGGACTATGGAAACCTTAGGTATACATGATAGTGTCATGTACTTGTTCAACCGACTCGGATGGGAGAATGCAATGATCCAACACAAGTTTGCGACTTACCGTGAGCTCACCCTTGAGTTCCTTAGTTCCCTACTTTACCTACCTGAGCGCGGTTTTGGGTCTAGGAAAGGATTCATTAGTTTCCGCCTATTTGGAATAGAATACGACTTTAACCATAAAGAACTAGCTGACCTGTTAGGATTCCCTAATGGACCTTTTGCCTATACTACCACACAGGTAGAATTGATGGATGTGGAGCTAGATTTCTTTTGGGGAACTCTGACCGGAAACTACCACCCTGAACCAAATGACATGAACAATGATGAGATCCATAATCCTGCCCTCCGTTACTTCCACAAATTCCTCGCCCATACCTTCTTTGGAAAAGAAGAAAACATTACCGGAGTCTCTAAGGATGAATTATTTATTATGTCATGTTTCAATACTGGACAGTGTGTTAATGGTGTACCTTTCATGATGCAAACCTTCACCCGCATCCAAGAAGAACCTGAATTACCTATAGTGGTAGGAGGTCTTGTAACCATGATTGCTGATGCCTTAGGACTTAGGTACCAACTGGACAGGCGCACCCGTCTGGGAACCATACGCCTAATGAATCTTAAATTCTGCTTCAATAGACATATCATAAGGAATTTAGGACGCCCACCTTTTGAGTACCTGATCCGGAACGAAGTAGTCACCCTGTTCACATTGCCCAATCATGCTAAAGTAAGTGTTCATAATAAGGATAATTGGCTTTATGAGTTAAACCCACCTGATTATCCAGCCACTCCTGAAACACCTCAGTCTCACAGGATAACAGATGATATAATGACCGCTGTTGAAACTGACCCCGAGACACCTCCTGGATACCATGACACTGACCCAAATGACAAAGTTCATGAAACCCCTGGAGCGAATCACGGAGAATACGCTAACAACTTACAGATCATCATGCACACTCTCAATGCCTATCAAACTGACATTAATCTATTCAGAGAAGACATTAAGAGTATGCGATTGGACATCGTGGGATTGACTGACATGGCCTGCGAACAATTCTATCATTTGGACTCCGCCATCGAAGACCTGAAGAAACGCCTTTGAACCGGCTATCAGTGATTTAGTTTATTAATTTTTTTTTTCTCATTATTTTTTCTCATTATTTTTATTTCCAGTTAAATTTATCTTTCGCAACGATTTCATAACATAATTTGAGTTTATGTAATTTCATTTTTCCTTATGCCATGCACCTTTTATTTCAATTATTTCTTCATTTTTAGCAGCTTATATAATTTTTCTACTTTTTTCCATACACTGTGTGACCATATACTTATGATTACATTATTTTATCTTAGGTTCGTATACTACTGTGTTGCAAATGATATATAATATGGTGTGCGTTAATATAAGTGCTACTAAATAAAATAAATTATTATTAATTTATAAATAACTTGAGACAATGTTCTTTTCTGGGAATTATTCAGCACAACACACCCTCACGGTCGTCACACCCCACTTACGATCGTGACGTGCTCATTTAGCGTGTCACGACCGTCACGCCTATGTCACGACCGTGACGACCTCTATTATAGAGATCGTGAGAAACAGAACTGTTTCTCATCGTGTCCACTCTTCTTCTCCATCCATAACCTACCCAAAACATTACCCACTCATTCCAAAACCGCCATAACCTCTCCACTACCCCATTAATCCACCATTACCATCAACCATTTCATTTCAACTGTCCCGTATTTAACCCGAACATCAATCTCCCTCATTCTACCACTCTTCTCCCAAAACCTCACAAAATCCTTCCACCCTCACTCTTCACTCTTGCATGTTATGGATTCCATCATTTTCAGAGAAGGAGAAGCCGGAGTAACCCAGAGAGACCGTTTCATCCGCTTCCAGAACCGCGGTCTGCAACCTACCCGATACATTGCCACTGACTGTCTGCAAGAACTCGGTATGCTGTCCAGCGTTCAAAGCCTACTGCAAAAGGTCGGTCTGTGGGACCTCTGTCGTCAGCCACAGCCTACTTTCGAACTTCTGACGCTGGAGTTCCTCAGCTCTTACAGCTACATCACCCCTCCCAGTTCTCAGAGTCAGCTTACCGGCATCGTAACATTCAGACTGCTTGGCCGGGAGTTCAACCTCACGCAAACCAGGATCGCCGAGCTGTTAGGTTTCGATCACGGCACCGAAGCCCACCGTCGCGTGCCCAACAATTTCAGTGAACAAGCATTCACTCTGTGGCACGACCTTACCAACACCCGTGCGACCACCTTCCAGAGCCTCAACGCCACACACATCCACAACCCGGCTATCCGCTACTTTCACCGGGTCATCTGCAACACAATCTTTGCCAGAGAGAGCAACCACAAGCTCAACTCCAAGGAGCTTTTGTTCTTATACTGTGCCCTTCATGACGAGCCAATCAACGCTGCCCCCTTTATGCTCTACCACATCCAGGCCATTGCGCACCGAGGCTCCTCCCCGTTCTTCATTGGCGGCATTGTCACCACCCTCGCCATTCAGTTGGGGCTTGGTGACGCGCTCGCTAATCAGCCGCACCTCGCCGCCGATTTCCTGACCATGAGCTACTGCCGGTCCGCCCACCTGATCGCGCAGCGAGAGGATGGCAGGTACAACCCTGTTGTCAATGGCACCATTTTCCACCACATCACTCTGCCGTCCCGCACCCGCATCGACCCATCCAACCGAGCCAACTGGCTCTTTGCTTTACCAGCTGCTGCGGATCACGTCCCGGTTCATGATGAGCAGGCAGACGCTCCAGAGGACGAGATGCAGGACGCTATGGATGCAGCTGAGCATGCCCAGGACATCCCAGAGACATCTACCCGGCAGCCACCTGCTCCCGCCGTCACACTTGAGGAGGTCCTACTTGCGATTCATCAGCAGAACCTGATGAACGCCGCACTAGAGCGTAGGCAGAAGGCACAGTATGACGCTCTGCTCGGCACCATTGCTGCCAACCAGGAGGCCACTAATGAGCGGTTTGGAGAACTTTTCGGCGAGATCGAGGCGCTCCGCATCAGCATTACTGCTACCTCCGGCACCGGCTCTGATCCCGACGCGACTCCCTCCAGACGCCGCTCTCGCACCAGAGGCCAAGCCCGCGGTCCTCAGCAGCAGTAGTTTACTTTTATGTTGCTTTTCATTTTTAGTCTTGTACTGTATTTGTACCGCATTTATATCACAACATTGAGGGCAATGTCTGATATAGTGTGGGAGAGGTACTTTTCATTTCAGTGTACTTTCAATTCCGTTGTATTCCTTTCAGCAAAATCAATGAAATGAGCAAATCTGTGCGCTATTTTCTTAATTTCGAGCTTTCCCCGATTATTAAGCTATACTAGAAAAATCTTTAATTACTCACCCGACTGACCACCGAATGGTTCGTAATTACGAAGCCGGGAACGATTAAACAAGACCAATACAATCTTGACATCTTCGACCCCCTGCTTAAGAAATTCCATCCCGATCACCATTGCGAGTGCACCTTTAGTTTCAGTTCAAAAGTAACCCCCAGTAGTTTATACTAGCAGTCAGCACCGTCTGAACACAAACCACGTGGGGAGCCGATGAATATAAGCGTTTGATGCCTAATCAATAATGATCCATCGTATCTCAATGCAAAATGAAAAGAGATTGCACCAAAGTACACGGTCGCAGATAAGAAACGAGAAATATGAGAAGGACTCCGTTTCGGGTTGGTTCAGAGGTACTGGTTCTGAACTCGGTAGGGCGTGCTACGGCTCGATCCCCCAAAACCTCCGAATCGGATAAAACATGAAGGGTTACCACACTCGTGTACCAGACCCCGTGCTAAAAAAAGGATCAAAATCGCTAACCGGCTACTCCACTACGTGCGTGCGAAGGCAAAGGGCTTAATGTGACTGCGCTAGAACGAAACCGGGTAAAATAAGATCGAAAAACTCTAGGTAAAATCGTAATGTGATTGCCGATTGTTTCGCTTGACGGGAAGTCGACGACATAGCTTGTTGCTTGTGTCATTAGTGTATCGGTAGTGTTCTATCAAAGTACCGGACTATCCGACAAAATGATCCACCGGACGGTTTGTTATGAGTATGCGCGAATAAAATCTTGTCCGCCGATTTTCAACCGACTATTTGCTTGAGGACAAGCAAAGGTTTAAGTTTGGGGAAGTTTGATGACGAGAAAACGCATCGATTATATCGCTAGATTTCATTGACGTTTTATCGCGCATTCACCGTTTTAACGCTCGATTTCTCGAGTTTTTCTTACTATTTTGCAGGTACATCGTTATGTGAGGCCGAATCATGAATTAAGAAGAAAAGAACGAAAGAAACCACAAAAAATGAAGCAAGACAGAAGCCTGCAAAAAGTCTGCATAATTTGTTACGGCCACGGTCGTTACAAGGGTGTCACGACCGTGACACCTTACTTTGGGCCATCACGACCGTGAGGAAGCAGTCACGACCGTGACACTTGAAATCATCAAATAACGAGCGTGAAGACCTTGTCACGCCCGTGACAAGGATAAAACTTGGTTTTGACTCAGACTACGTCAAGCCACCACTGAAGACCACTCCTCCTAGTAATTCTCCTCAAGGCAGCACGTGAGGACGACTTCTCCCATTTTTGCTGCCACTTTCCAACATTTTCTCAACCACTTCAGCAAAGCCCAAGAAGCAAAGGACCAAGGATCCAGCCCAGTGAAGACTCTATAAATAGTACCAGCTCTGTGAACTCAGGGACAGACTTCATTATCAAAATTTCCTGCGGAAGCTCTGCCGAATTACCTTACCACCAAAATTATTATTCCAACATTATTTTATTTCCTGTCTTGTTTTATTTTTATCCAAACCAATCGTGTAACAATTTCCAACATTAGGGAATTGTTATACTTTTATTGTTTCCAGCCTTCAGCATTCGTTTTAATTTTTATTTCCGCCTACTCCAAGCCTTCCGGTCTGTGGAAGAAGGAGTCTACTCAGATAGTTGTTAATCAGGTTTTTTCAATTATTGCAATTTAATTTATTTATAATGTCTTTTTATTTTTCTGCCATTAGTAAGTTATTATTTAACTTTGTGTCTGATTCAACCTCGATGAGTAGCTAAATACCTTAGGGCGGTATGTAGTTATAACCAACTTAACCGGTAAAATATAACCATGGGCTAAAATAATTAATCACTTAACATTCTGGCTGATGCTTTTTAATTGAATTCGACCTTTTCGTTACGAGAGTAAGAAAAGGGTATTAGGTTGGGTCAAGACCACGAGAGTGTGAGATTTAACCAGATAGCTAAAGTTAGGCATTTAAATTAAATACAGCGAGAGCGCTTTGAGATAAATTAGAATTATTTAGTTTCCAAAAATTACCTCTAAACACTTATGGGCTAGCGAGAGCAGGCATAGGGCTTTAGGGATAAGATCTGATTCAAGACCACGAGAGTGTGAGCTGAGGGTATTTAAACTAGTAATCTCTACCGAATAGATTAAGTGAACATCTTTATAAGCCTAGGTTAGATTGACCCACCTAAGTTAGTATAATTACATACCGACCGTCTTAGTATTATTTTATTAAAAACTTAAATTTAATTCCGCCTTCAATAGTCTTAGGAAACCAACAACAATCGTGACAACTATTCGCCTTAGCTAAACTAGAAGTTCATCTAGCACTAAGTAACGATAGAATCCCTGTGGATCGATAATCTTAAATATTACTTCGATAGGCTGTGCACTTGCAGTAAGATACCGCTAGACGCATAAGTAGACACGTCTTTAGCCCATCAGCTGCCAGATTTGTTTTCTTTTGTTTGGCAGGTTTGTGTCTATTGTTAAATTGATCCTCATGAGTGCTAAGGTCAATTTGTATCTGTTTACTGTCATCAACTGTGTGAGTTAAATTACATGACATGTGCACTTGTCTTGGCTGTATCATTGGTTGCTTTGTGTTGTCATTTCCTTTTGTTGCTCTGTTCAAAACTGGCTGAGATGTATTTACCATGGGCTTGGCATGGCAAACATTGATTTGCAGGTAATTTAGCAAACCAAGTCTGTATGCTTAAAGTTTGATTGTTGGTTTTATAACTGCATTTGCTGTCTAAATTGATTGGGAGGTTAGTCAGTTAAAGTTCCCATCCAAACCTCATTGAGTTTCATGTTTTTGACTAGTGTTTAATGTTAGGAGACCAATCATTTGTAAGCTTATCTTTTTATGGTGACTGTCATATGTTTTCAAGCATAGTGTATTATGTGCACCTTTACCATCAAATTTGGGGTCTGTAGGGACTTGCTTGTTAGCATTGCAGGAGGATGACCATTATAGGTTTGTGATATTGATGTTTGTGATAGTGTCCTGTTGGAGATTAACTGCCATGACAGCCTCAGGTTTCAAGATTTTGATCCCTATTCTGATCTGCATTATGTTAGTAGGTTAATATTGTCATAGGATTTGCTTGGTACTGCTATTTGAGCATTGTTTTGTTACTTTGAGTCTTGTGAACTTTTAATATCATCAAGTTTGGTTTTTTTTTAGTGCATCAGGTTTGACTAATCATTGATAACAGGATTTAAGCAGTAGATAGGGTCCAATTCAGGATATTCATACTAGGGCTGTCTTTGAGACTTTTTGGTTTTAGACTTGTTTTTATAGGCTTGTATTGGAACCGTCGTGGGAGATAGTTTGTTTTTTGGCTGACTGTTTTGTGTGAGTCTTAATGTGGTTGGTGCAGGTTGTTTTGAGTTTAGTTTTTTTAGAGAAATTCCCAGCTGTTGTGCTGAGCTGTTGTATGTGGTTGAACCTGAGTACCCATGATTATTGTATCACAGTTTTGTCAACACTTTTGGAATACCATTAGCTGGTTTGGTCTACCTTTTGGATAGGATGTTTTCTTGAAATTGCCTAACATTTAAAGCTTATGCTAGGCCTGTTCATCTTTTGCAGCATTGACAGATTATGATTGATAAACTTGACTGTGTATGTTTAGATTGAGTTTGTGAGTGATGTTGAATTGTAGCACATTTAATCATCAATATTTGGTATCAGTATTTGATATTTGTTGATGTGTAACATTGCCACGATGGATTTGCATTTGTCACTACTGTCATCTACATCATTTTGAATCTTTTGAGTTTTGCTGTCCAGTGTTATAGGGTTGTTTTTGATCTGTTATGCTCTCACATGCTAGTGTCTTTTGGATTAGCATTATGGTTTGATGTTGGGCCTGCTGCCCCTTCTTTGTTGATAGCACCTACCTTTTTAAGTTTCTCATCAATTTCTGCTTTGGTATTTTGGTCTGACATTGATTGCTACTCATTGAGACACATCATATTTCAGTATATTTGAGGCTTCCCCTTTGAGCATAATCATAAGCTTTACAGTTCTGACATGTATAGATCCTGTTTGGGATTTAGTTTCTTTGCTTTGATCATTAAATCTCAAAAGGCATTTCAAATATCTCTTTGCGTGAGCATGCGAATTTCTCTGTGTGTGCTTTATTTTGAAAGACTGATGGTACTATCTTCTTCCTCTTGATTTTCTGGTTAGTTTTGATATAGAGTTTGCTCGGTTTGGTTGAGGTATGAGAAAGTTGCGAGTCAAAACGTATTTGGACGGTTCGCCTTATTTTTGTTTTGCCCAAAAATTCGCAGCGGTTAAGTACTTGTATTTATGGGGTGGCATAAATACACGGATGTATCGCCACCCCAGTGGTTATTAGCCATGCCTTAAGTCACTTTGCAATGCCATGTCGTGAGTTCGAGCCCAGCCGGGGCCATTTTTTGCTTTGTTTTATTTTATTCCTCACATCTTATATTTTCTTTTCCTCATTCAATCCCTTATCAATACACGCGCTTTGGCTGAGTGGATAGGTTACATCTTTGCAAGAGTGAGGACGTGGGTTCAACCCTTTCCATGGCACTCCCACCTTTTATTTCCTTATTATTTTGTATTTAATTGCAAAAAATTCCAAAAATTCCAAAACTCATAACTTTAGCATACTTTATTATTTTTGACTCATTCTTTTTGCAAAATGTTCATAATAATGACTATCTTCATGTAACGAGATAAATTTCAAATTATTTGTATTCACAATGCCCTCGGCTTACTTGAAAGTTGGTCCTTTGTTAGGGTCGTTACTTTGCATCTTACTTCTTTTCTCAAACCATCTTGTAATTAAACTCTTTGTATTGAATTAAAAATAGAGGATTGGGTGTAGACCTGTTCTTCTTCGAGCGTTGGGATGCCCACTATAGTGAGGGTGGTTTAGACGCTCGTCTTTCAATATGAAGACATTTTCAAACCTTTTCTAAAATCATATCTTTATATTAAATTAAAGAGAGAGGATTGGGTGTAGACCTCTTCTTCTCCGAGTGTTGGGACGCCCACTGTAGTGAGGGTGGTTTAGACACTCGTCTTTCAATACGAAGACACTTTCATCCTTTTTCCTCCTAAAACCTCAGTTTCGCATCGAGTCCATTTTCAAACCCTCCTTAAAATCAATTCTTTGTATTGAATTAAAGAGAGAGGATTGGGTGTAGACCTCTTCTTCTCCGAATATTGGGATGCCCACTGTAGTGAAGGTGGTCTCGATATTCGTCTTTCAATACAAAGACGTGACTTTATCCACCATCTCGCTTTCACAACTTCCTTCCGCAACCCTTGTCACCTAAAAACCTCGGTCTCAAACCGAGTGCATTTTTAAACATCTTTTCATAACAAAAACTTGAATGGTCATGGAGTGGTTAGGCGTATGCCTTCTCCTATCCCGAGTGCTTGACGTTTACCGTAGGGTTCTCTGTCACAAAAGCACTTACCATTCAAAACCAAAAACATCTTTAATAAAAGAACGAAGTTCTCTTTGCATTGAATTAAAGAGAGAGGATTAAGTGTAGTCTTCTTCCTCTCCGAGTGTTGGGATGCTCACTATAGTGGGGGTGGTCTCGATACTCGTCTTTCAATACGAAGACGCTACGTTCGCCACACCATTTCATAACAAAAACTTTGAGATAAAGAATTGGGTACTACCCGCAAGGGGTTACTATCCGAGGATTTATCTCACCCCTAAAAAAACAATTCAACCAATCAAATGTGACATCTTGCCTCGCCTGGCGAAAACCTAACATCTTTCAAAAAGGATATGTTACGTCCGTTCTACCGCAAACAGGTAACGCTTAAGTCTCCTCACATGCGAGCAGCAAAACACCTAAACTGCTAGAATGCGTACGATAACATTGTCTACTAAAACTTCCCCCACACACCGTAGGCCGAACTACGGCTGCTCTGATTCTTTACTTCGTTCAAGTAAAGATACGTAGGCACAAGGGCCACAATCCTTGCCGAGCACTTTTCCCCCCATATATCTGTAGTTCCCCGAACTACGTCGACTCTGACTTTCTCACATCTATTGAGAATACGTAGGCCTAGGACCGCGAAGTCCTACCGAGTCTGTTCTTTCTCTTTTCTTCCCTCGTTACCTCTCTTTTCCCAATTTCTAACCCTTCTCTCTATCTTTTAGAACACTCTTTTTTATAGCATAATATTTAAGCAGATAAATTCACACATCGACAAACAAAAGGTTCCCATCGAGTACGATGGATGCGAGGGGTGCTAATACCTTCCCTTCGCATAACCGGCTTCCGAACCCGTTCATGATTGCGAGACCATCTTATCCATTTCTTTCTTAAGGTTTTCTCGATATTTTCCTTTCCCCTCATGGGATAAATAAAGTTCGGTGGCGACTCTTCTGTCTATCTTTTTGCCTCCCCGTCGTTGCGCGATGCATTTTTCGAGTAGCGACAGCTGGCGACTCTGCTGGGGATATCCCTAGCGAGCCAAACCTATTTTGTTTTTCGTATTTGTGTTTATTTGCTTTATTTGTTTGTGCTTTATTATCTAACCTGTTTGGTTTATTTGGGATTGGTTTGTGAGGATAAAGCTTTCTACCCGAGCTTTCAAGTATACATTAAGATAGGAGGTGGATTCTCTCTGATTTGCGAGACTTAGGACTCGTTGAGTTGGATTGAATTCCACCGCTCAGATGAGACCCCGTTGGGATGATTATGTCTTACGTGTAGTCGTAATGACGTTTTTATTTCCGACGTGGGAGTCCGTGACTCTGAGCACTTTTATAGAACCTTATCCCAAGGGTTGCTAAAACATAACTCTGTGTTCATCCTTTTGAAAGGATTACCGTCTTACGAGTAGTCGTTATGATGGGAAACTTTTGAGGGTTAGTACATGGGACTTTGTTTGAAAAGCCTTTGGAATACCCTCTTATACACCAGTAGATTGCTCACCCGATGGGAAAGATACCTTTTGTTGTTGTCTTGCAGGATTGGTGACCTTGATTTTGCTATTGTTCCATTATCATATGCATTCATAAAACATTGCATTACACATCATTTTGCATATCAAGAGACTTAAGAAGCTATGATTATCTCAGGTATTGGTGAACTCAATGGCTGATCAAAGAAAAAGAAGCACAAATTCCATAAAGTTCAGGGAACCGAAATTGGAATCAATTCAAGACCTTCTAATTGACGTGCCAAAAGTTATCAAAATCAACTTTCAAGGGAAACATGGGAAATTGCTTGATCTTTTCCACTCTAGAATTGATACTTGGGCTTTGTTCGCTATGGCTCAGTTTTATGATGCGCCTTTCAGATGCTTCACCTTTCAAAACTATCAATTGGCTCCTACCTTGGAGGAATATTCTCACATTTTGAATATTAAGATTAAGGATCAACCTGTCTATACTGGTCTGGAAGAAAAACCAAAGCCTGATGTCATTGCTCTCGCTCTTCATATGACCAAAGAAGAAGTCAAGGAGGGTCTAGCCAGTAAGGGGGGTGTTCAGGGTTTTCCTTTGAAGTTTCTGCTAGATAAGGCTGCTCAGTACAAGGTCGATGGAGATTGGGAAAAGTTCGGTATTAGTGTTGCTCTAATAATTTATGGGATTGTCCTCTTTCCAAATATGGACAATTTCATAGACATCACTGTCGTCATTCTCTTCATGCAGAAGAATCCCATCCCTACGCTCCTCGCCGATGTTTATCACTCTATTCATTGGAGGAGTGAAAAGAAGGTAGGAATGATCCAATGCTGCTCTCACCTACTATACAAATGGTATGCTTCTCATTTACCAAAGAAAGGGCCGTTCGTGGAAAACAAGAAGGAATTGAAATGGTCTCAGCGCATTATGTCTCTAGAGGCTAGTGATATTGCTTGGTACTCTCATGAGTACTATGATGTGGAAATCATTTTTAGTTGTGGGGAATTCGGTAATGTACCTCTGATCAGTAGGGCCGGTTGTATCAACTATAACCCAGTCATGGCACTACGCCAGTTGGGATATGCTATGGAAGACGAGCCCGAAGCAGAGAAGGTTCAGAGTTTCTTTTTGCTAGCCACATCAGAGGACCCTGCGTTTGTCAGGAAGATTTCTAAGGCTTGGGGCAAGATTCATACGAAGGGGAGGAAGGAGTTGAAAGCAAAGAATTGTGTGGCAAAAGAGCCATACAACCAGTGGTTACTAGCTAGAGTGGCTGAAAGATCGTTACCATTTCCCTCAGAACCATCTATGCGAGAGGCACCGCCTGCTCCTACTTATGTATCTATAGAAGAATATGAAAAACTAAAACTAGTGGTGGAAAGGTTGACTAAGGAGAATCAGGACCTTCAGGCTGAAGTCCACCAAGCAAATGTGGAGAACGGTCAGTACAAAAGAAAAATGGAGTTTGAACAAGATCAAGCGGCTGAGAGTAGCAAGAAGCTGAAGTTAGAAACGGATCTGAGAGTCAGGTACCAACAGGGTTTTGAAGGGGCTGATGCGTCATTAACAACTCTCCGACAACGCCTAAAGGACACCAAGGCCTCTTGTGATAGGGCATGGCACTTCTTTGAGATAGCCTCTGCCGAAAAGAAGGAAATACGAGAGAATCTTGAGGCTGATATTGGGGATCTTGAAGAACAACTGAGAAATGCCTTGACCCTAGTGGAAGATGAACGAAGACTCAAGGAGGAGGCATTGAGAGCTTCATATATCACACCTGACATGTGGAATAACAAATGTCAAGAATTGGAAACTGCTTAAGAAACAACCGTTCTGTGGAGGAATCATTTCGAGGCTTTGCAAAGAGATGGTGCGCAGTGGCTCAAGAAGGAGGCTCAGCTCAATGAGTTGTTGGACACCCATGTGGATTCTATTTGTTATTACCAGTCGACTCTATATATGTGTCGTGCTAGGTACAACAATTTGGTGGAGCATTGCAACCTCATGATCCGTGACATCCCATGGAGGTTGGAAAGCGCAATTCAAGACTTGGAAGGAAATGATATCCCTCCTTCTATTCACCACTTTATCCAGCTCTGCGACCAAATGGTTAAGAGGTTCATGTTCGAGACAAAGAAACTTGAGGAGCGTCTCCAAAAGAAGAATTTCTAGACATTCAGTACTCTTGATTTTTTTAGTTATTATGTTTTCCTTGTAATATGAATTGTTATTTTCAGCATTAGTCAGCAAATGCTTGTATTGAATCTTCCCAAATTAATGAAAGTTTGCTTTTTTGTCTAATTTGTGCCTTCTTTATTTATTCATTCGCAGTTCTATAATACCGATGATAATCACAAACCTTGAAAGTCTCTTGAACATTGCATATATTTACGCATCATTTTGCATTCCCTGAAACCCGACCTCACACCGCTTGCCATTTCAGAAAGAGAGAAAGAGAAAGAGCAAGCTGACTTCTCAACACTCCTACAACACGCGGGGAAATCAGCAGAGAATTATGGATCAGGTTCAAGCCGAGCTTTTGGAGTTTCGTGAGAGGATGACGCAATTCATGGAGATGATGCAGGGGGTGGCCAATGGGCAGGACCAGTTAAGGACCTTGGTTCAACCTTTAATAGCTCAAGTGGATGGAAGTGGCGTTTTGCATGGAGGGACTACTACTATTCCTCCTCCGTTTAATGGCGGAACCTCGCAAGTCAATGGTGGCCCAACTGTAGTCAACCTTCCGGGCGGAAGAGACCAAACCGGAATCCCCATCCCAGTTGTGGCAGGCGCCATACCTACTAGCGTGAATCCTCAGTGGGACCAAGATGAACAGGATGATATCTTCTCCATGAGAGACCTTGGGGGAGGGTTACGATCCGACACTAATAGAAGGTTCAATGAGATAGAAGAAAAGATGAAGAGCATTCTTGAAAACCAGAACACTATGGGACTTGACATGTCTAATCTGGGATTGATTCCGGGACTTAGGATTCCTCCAAAGTTCAAAGTACCAGATTTCGATAAATACAAAGGAACGACATGTCCAAAGGTGCATATCCGCTCCTATTTCTGAAGGATGTCGGCATACTCTGATGATGAGAAGTTGCTTATGCACTTCTTCCAAGATAGTCTGTCAGGGCCTTCTCTAGAATGGTACATGGGTTTGGAACCTGTCAATATTCGGAGCTGGAAGAATTTAGCGGAGGCCTTTGTCCAACACTACCAGTACAATAGTGACTTGGCACCAAGTCGAGTGCAGTTGCAGAATTCATCCCAAATGAGCAATGAGTGTTTTAAAGAATACGCTCAAAGATGGCGGGAGCTTGCCGTTAGGGTTCAACCTCCCATGGTGGAAAGAGAACTAATCGATTTATTCGTGGCCACATTGCTCGGAATCTACTACGAGAAGTTGGTGAGTAACATGTCAGGAAGCTTCTCAGATTTGATTATCACGGGCGAAAGAGTTGAAAACGGTATAAAAATGGGGAAAATTCAAGCAGCGGAAGGGACCTCATATGGAGGTGGAAGAAAGTTTTTTGGTGCGAAGAAAAGGGATAATGAAACAAATGCGGTGTACGGCTTTAACAACCGAAAAAGATACCTGGATCAGCGTCAGCAGCGACCGTATTACCAACAACCACCACAAGTGGCAAGTATTGCCATCCCGGCGGTACAACCTCCGCAACAACAACCACGTCAACAACATCAGCAACGACCTCAACAACAGAATTATGCGCCGAGACAGTTCCAAGATAGGAGAAGGGTGGTGGATAGACACTTTGACACACCGCCAATGCCCTACGCTCAGTTACTACAACACTTAATTCAACTGCAGTTGGTCCAGAAAAGGACAATGGCACCTCTAACTGGCTAACCACCTCCTGGATATGACGCCAACGCTAGGTGTGAATTCCATTCTGGCGCCCCGGCCACAGTATTGACAACTGTAAAGCCTTCAAACATAAGGTACAAGACCTTATTGATAGTAAAGCTATCAACTTCAATCAGGATGCGCCAAATGTAGATCAAAATCCCATGCCTAACCATGGTAGGGGTGGCGGCGTGAATGCTATTGATAGTGAGGAAGGCCTGAACTTGGTGTCCAGGGTAAGGGATCTGAAGACGCCGTTGGGTTTCGTGAAGAGCAAGTTGTTAGAAGGAAGGGTGTTCCAAGGCTGTGGGGAGGATTGTGAAGACTGTATGATTTGTCCCGAAGGATGTCGGAACCTGAAGAACCATATACAACACATGATGGATGACGGTTTGTTGCAATTTGATAGAATCTGTGAGAAGAATGTTGAAGAGGTAGTCATCGAAGATAAGGGCGAGGTGGCCACCATATCCATCCCATACAAAACAGTTACAATTTTCGCGCCTCCGGTGAGGCCCACTATTATATTCACAAAGGCAGGGCCCGTACCCTATGAAAGTTCTAAAGCGATTCCTTGGAACTATGGGGCCGAGGTCTACTGCAATGGTCAAAAGCAGGAACTGAGGGATTCGTCGTTGGATTCTATTGATAATTTGGCGGGAACTGAAGGAATGACTCGAAGTGGGAGAGTATTTGCATCACCCGAAATAAACGCAGAAAAGATCGACAAGGGTAAAGGAAGGGTAGTGGAAGAGAGTTCTCAGGCTAGAGAAAAGGAAACTTTGCTGAAGGACGCGGAGGAATTCATGCGCTTGATAAGAAGAAGTGACTACAAAATTGTGGATCATTTACAGCAAACTCCTTCAAAGATTTCTATCTTGTCATTGCTGTTATGTTCTGAGGCTCACAGGAATGCTTTGCTCAGAGTTTTGAATAATGCTTATGTACCTCAAGAGATATCCGTTAATCAGTTGGAAGGCGTGGTGGCCCATGTCAATGCAGGTAACGGGTTGGGGTTCACTGACCGTGATTTGACACCAAAAGGAAGAAACCATAACTTGGCTCTGCATATTTCACTTGAATGCCGAGGAACAGTGATGTCACATGTACTTGTTGATACAGGGTCGTCCTTGAATGTGTTGCCAAAGAAAGCATTGATGAAGATTGATCATCAGGGTCTTTATTGTACGCCCAGTGATTTGGTTGTGCGGGCTTTCGATGGAACCCGAAGATCTGTCTTTGGGGAGATAACTCTGCCTATCCAAGTAGGCCCTGTCGCTACTGCGAAAATCGGCGCCGGCTGAACAGAAGAGTCGCCACCGTGCGTTATTTATCCCAACAGAGGGAAAGGAAACGCTCGAGGTAAACCTACCGCAAAACGGGGAAAGGTATGGTCATCGCAACCAAAACCTGGGTTTGGGAGTCGGTTACGCAAGGGGAAGGTATTAGCACCCCTCACGTCCGTCGTACTCGACGGGATCCACGCTTGTTTTCTGGTATGGATTTTTATTTCTATCTAAACTAAAGGTTAAGGGTTAAAAAGAAAGAAAGGGACTCGGCAAAGTATCGCACTTTATGCCTACGTATTCCCGTCTGGAACGAGAAATCAGAGTCAACGTAGTTCGCCTACCTACTGGAAAGGAGGGGAAGGTTGCTCGCTAGGATATCACGTCCTATGCCTACGTACTTTCATACAGCATGAAAGATCAGAGCAAACGTAGTTCGGGCCACGTACGACACAAGTCTGTCTTGATTGATTTTATTCCTTCTGAAAAAGGTTTTTCTGATTAGCAGTCCAAGCGGACAAAAATGACGTTTTGATGAGTTCACATTCTTTTACGAAAGAAGTGTCTTTTATTGTGTTTGGAATATTTATCGTGTTTTTCTGTTTGTTTTGAGAGAGAAGAGACAGAACTCTAACCTACGGTTGCAAAGGGAATCAAACTAACCTAATGTTATCATGCATGGGTTAAGACCTAGTGTCTATCATGCTCCTCTCTTGCGCAGAGAGAAACAGAGATCCTAAGGGATAAACGGAAACAGAAACAATAACAGATATATAATAAAGCAGTAAAATGCATGGATGCAGCAATACAAGCGAGGCAAGGGAGTCCCACTCAACCTCGAACCTAGAAAACAATAGGCAAAAATGAACAGGATTCACTTTTAACCCAACAGGGTAAACAGCAAACAATACAGCCAGGAAAACCAATCAATACATCAGAAATGAATACAGCAAAATAAACAGCCACAACAGCTCTGCATCAACACCTATCTTCAAGTCATCTCCAAACAGCTACAAGCTTCAGGCAAGCATCAATCTCCATCTCCACAGCCTTCAAGCAAGGTCTCTGATTATCAGTCTTCCATCTGCAATGGCTTTTCTTCAAGTCTCAAACTCCAGGAGGAATATCAGTCAACAGGATAACAGTGAATGTTAAACAGTAGACTGCCTACCAGGGGTGGCTCATCAACTGTTAACATTATATAGACAGTTTTCTCTCAAAAGTTATATCTTTCAAATACATTCACTGATCCTTCCAAAGGAAGGAGGTGGATATCTGAAAGAGACTGTGAATCATAGAGAAAGGATGGATGCAGACAAGGCATTCCATGTTTGAGAAACAAGCTTTCTAATCTAGAGTTCTGCCTAGCTCCTAAACCCTAGTCTCCTCAACAGCTGCTAGCAAAAATCTCCTCCTCAACTCTGGAAGTTGGTCTTCAAACTCTTGATCTCCAATGGCTTCACCATCACAAGTCTTCAGCTCTCCCAATCCCCAAGCAATCCCAATACCCACACAGACAAATCATAATCCCCAGAGAGGGCACACCACACCAGTCAAGAAAATATAGCGAGTATTAATAGCAGTAGGGGAATCCTAACATTTTCTAAGGGATCTAATAACTACCCCTAACCCCTATAGTCCCATACCCCAAAAATTCAATTTCTAACTCCTAAGGGAAATGAACTTATTCACCTATGTTGTCACCAAAACCCTAATTTTATTCATGTTATTCATACCTAAACAAATCTCCTAAAATTAATTTCTAAAAATATGAACTAAATGGTATATACAAGATAAAGTCCTAAACTAATCAACCTAAAAAGAATGAGCTCTAAAGCTAAAGGGAACTATTAGAACAAAAATCAACAAATTTAAGTATCAAACTAAACTTAATAAAATGCTATTTACAAGAAAAATGTATGAAAAATATTAAAACAAAATAAAATGCCATTTTTATTTTTTCATATTTTTCTAGACAGAATTATTGACTTAGAGAAAAAAGAACCAATTAAAACTAAGCTATTTCCATTTTTTATGATTTTTTAAAGATGAGAAAAATATTAAAGAAAAGAAAATCACAAAATTGAAATAAATGGGGGAGGGGGTCTGAATAGCAAGGGCGCCCAGTTATAATCTCAGCTGGGCCATAAAATGGGGGGCGCGCATAGCAATGGGCGCTAGGCCCAGTTGCACTCAGAAATTAAACAAAAATTAAAAAAAACCATAAACGGTGCATATAGTAAGTTATTCAGGCATAATTGGGATTGGGCTTGGTTTGAGGGGTACGAATAGCAAGCACTCACAAAGCCCATCAGATTGGGATTTAATGAAACGGTGCGTATAGGCATTTGAATCTCCCTCCGTTTTTTATTTTCAATCGTGGCCATTGGTTAAGTCTCCAGGTCAAAGTCAATTGGCTGATCGAACGGTTCAAAGGTTATCTTCAACCTTAGAAACCCTAGGGTTTCTGAAATTCCCTTCACCATGCATGCATCTTCGAGCTCCCTGTTCTCCCTCATCTCTCCACGAAATCAAACCATTCCAAAAGCAAACTTGCTCTAGAACAATCCCTCTACACAGCCATAACAACCATTCCCTCTAAAGCTCAAACAATAAGCAAACCCGATAGGAAGAACAGTCTGAATCCACCATTAACACCTGTCATCAGCCTCTCCAATTCTCCCTAATTCTTGCCCCAAATTAATCCATATCTTGCACTGATCATTACAAGCTATTCATTCAAGATTATCATGCAATATCCTAATAGTTACAAGCTTCAACAGTTCTTGCACTCCATTAACAACCTTCATGAAAGCTCTCCAAACCTTGTGGAATTCATCATTTAACCTAGCTTAACCATTCTATGTTAACAAATCCCTAACATGCTAGCTAAACCATGCAATTCGAGCAGAAATACCAACCTGGTTCAAAATGAAGAAACAGCTATGGAACTCCTTGATCCAATGCTTGCAGTGACTTGAAACTGATCCACACACTCCAACTTTGATTCTGTATGCAAAGATCCTGACTCAACCTTCTTGTATCTTGTGATTCCAACTTCTTGCACCTTGGATGATGGAACTTGTATGGCACGACCCTTGCATAATTCAGCCAAATTCTTGTGAGAATTTTAATCTATGAATGATGGTGATGAAGATCAGATCAAGAATGGTGAAGATTGGTGAAGATTTGAGGTAGTTTGAGAAGCTTTTGCAAAAATGGAAGATTGGTATGAAACTTGGGTTTTGAACAATATGAATCACCAACCATGGCATGAACCTCTTCATATCAATATATAGGTGAGTTTAGAAACTCCTAGAAGCTTGGAGAAACTTCCCATGCACTCCTTCCTTGCATTTTGAATTATGTAACTTCATGTGTAAGTAACCTTGAATAACTCTCAAAATTTGAACCAAGCTCAAAATTCCACTTTAGCCAATGTTTTCAAAATGATTTTTACATTCAAAATGACCTATAATTTCACCTCATTTGGCCAAAATATGAAAAATCTCATTTTTTAGGTCATTTTTATTCATTAAATCCACCAATTTTGAAACCTTGTGCTATGAATCTTTCCAATCTTTCATGGTCACTTTTCTAGACTCAAAATGTCATTTGGAACAAGTTTTATGTTGTGAAGTTTTCCATTTGAAGCTTCCTTGTATGAGTTTTGGGCATAGGCTTGAAATGACCTGTAATCCTCAGATGACCAAAATACCCTTTTCTTGCCAAGACCATAAGTAGAGTTCCACAAATCATATGAAGGCATAATATACCATTCTAGAAATCTAAGACAATGAGGAACAATTCTTATGTTTACCAGAAATTCATTTGAAATCTCCTTGAGGGGTAAAAATTGCTTAGAAGTCAAGTCATTTTCACAGACAAAATTTCAGATACCTCAGATGACCTGTAACTTGTAAGGACCATAACTTGAGTTCTATAAATCTCATTGATGTCTTCCACCACTCAAATTAAAGGTATTGAGATCCTCTACAAGTTTCAGGTTGGCCAAGGATCCATTTGAAGCTTTCATTTTGACTTATCTTGCTTGGAAATTTGACCTAAATTAGGGGATTTTACACATAAACCCTAATTTAGAAACTCCTCTTCTTCTTGATTCCTCTTGATTTCTTCTTGGCATATCACCATATCCTCTTCTACATGTCAAATGATGAACCCCACATCTCTCCAATAGCCCTTAATGCCTTTCAATCAGTCCCTTGACTTAGAGTTGACCTAGAGTTGACCCCAGATGAAACCCTAGTTGACTGTCTTCAACTGCAGTTCTTGTGATCACACCAATGACTTGTCTCCTTCTCCAAATGACTTTCTAAGTCTTTCATGATGTCCACATAATCTCCATTCTCAATTTACAGCTCACAACTCTTTGATGATCCTCAGATACCCTCAGATAGGAGATGGATGCACTGCTTGATCCATTGACTTCCCAGCTTTCAAATTCTTTCTGATGACTTGAATGAGATTGACTTTGAATAATAACCTCTTGATAAGCTCATAGAGATGAGAATAATGCTAGGTCCCTGTTGGATGATTTTCTATGCTATGTTATGCAGATGATTAGGCTATGTACATGACTCTATATGCAAATGCCAATGATATTGAAACATAAACCATGGGCATAAGGTTGAGCAAATTTTTAGGGTGCAACAGGCCCGGAGGTGTTTGAAGCAGTTTTCTACATCATGGATATCCAGCCTGCTTATAGCTGTCTTTTGGGTCGGCCTTGGATACACTTAGCAGGCGCTGTAACATCGACTTTGCACCAGAAGTTGAAGTATATGGTGGATGGGAATATTGTGACTGTTTGTGGAGAAGAAGACATCATGGTGAGCCATCTGTCTTCATTCAAATATGTGGAAGTCGACGGCGAAATTCAAGAAACGCTGTGCCAGGCCTTTGAGACTGTCCAAATCAAGGAGAAGGCGCCGGTCGAGGTCAAGGCTCCAGAGGTTGCCATGTCGTCATACAAGGAAGCGCGGGCCGTGCTGGAATCCGAATCAACACAGGGATGGGGACAGGTGATAAGCGTCCCAAACAAACAAGATAAGTTCGGATTGGGATACAGCCCACATGGATCATCTTCACAAAGCGCTCCATGCTACAAAGGTCCTGTCCAATTTACTAGCAGTGGGGTCATTTTCGATCGAATCAATGCCATATCAGATGAGGAAGGAGACAGCGACTGCGATATGGATGCGTGGATCCAGCCATGCATCCCCGGCCAGGACTTGAAGAATTGGAGCATGGAAGAAGTTATCACAGTGACTTATGAAGAGTAATTGTTTTGTCTTGATTAATGTATTTCCATATGCTCTGCCCAAGGCATAATGGACTTTATTTGTAGGGCCCTATCTTTTATGCATGTGAACAATCTTTTTATCATCAATTAAAAGGCGTCTTTTCATTCAAAATTTTGTGATCCTTGTTTTTCTTGTTTTTATATTTAACAATAAAATGGCAATGTGGTTTGTGTTTGTTTTGTTTGCATATCATTTAAAAGCATAAAATCATCATCATCGCAGGTTACACATTTCAGATGCCACCGACTCAGACTCGTCTATGACTCGGTATGACTTTGACAATCCAATCTTTCAAGCCGAAGAAGAGATCGAAGAAAATGAAGACCTGCCTGAGGAGCTTGCCAGATTACTAAGACAAGAGGAGAAGGTCATCCTGCCTCATCAGGAGGAAGTTGAAGTTATCAACCTGGGAACGGAAGAAGATAAGAAGGAGGTCAGAGTAGGGGCTACGCTGCAAAACAATGTCAAGCAAAGATTGATTGAGATACTCCAAGAGTACAAGGATGTTTTTGCTTGGTCATATGAGGATATGCCTGGACTCGACACAGATATTTTAGTTCATCGCCTGCCACTTCGAGAAGGATGTTTTCCTGTTAAACAGAAGTTGAGAAGAACCAGGCCGGATATGGCAGTGAAGATCAAAGAAGAAGTCCAGAAGCAATTGGATGCTGGATTTCTTGCTATAACAAATTATCCTCCGTGGGTCGCGAACATCGTTCCCGTGCCTAAGAAGGACGGCAAAGTCAGGATGTGTGTTGATTATAGGGACCTAAATAGAGCAAGCCCAAAGGACGATTTTCCGCTCCCCCATGTTGACGTGCTTGTTGATAACACCGCGCAATTCTCAGTGTTTTCCTTCATGGACGGCTTTTCTAGATACAATCAAATTAAGATGGCACCGGAGGATATGGAGAAAACGACTTTTATCACACCTTGGGGGACTTTCTGCTATAAGGTGATGCCTTTTGGGTTGAAGAACGCAGGGGCAACTTATCAACGAGCTATGGTGACTCTCTTTCATGATATGATTCATCATGAGATTGAAGTGTACGTCGATGATATGATTGCGAAATCCCAAACAGAGGAGGGGCATCTGGTGAATCTTCTAAAGCTGTTTGAGAGGTTGAGGAAGTTTAAATTGAGGCTGAATCCGAATAAATGTACTTTTGGCGTGCGGTCAGGAAAGCTGTTGGGGTTCATCGTTAGTGAGAAAGGTATTGAAGTTGATCCCGCGAAGATCAAGGCAATTCAAGAAATGCCAGCACCAAAGACCGAGAAACAAGTTCGTGGCTTTTTAGGTAGATTGAATTACATCGCTTGGTTCATATCTCACCTTACAGCCACTTGTGAGCCATTATTTAAGTTATTGAAGAAAGATCAAGCGGTCGTTTGGAATGAGAATTGCCAGAAGGCGTTCTAGAAAATAAAGGAGTATCTGCAGGAACCTCCAATATTGATGCCCCCGGTGGCTGGAAGACCGTTGATAATGTACCTAACAGTTCTTGAGAATTCCATGGGTTGTGTTCTCGGTCAGCACGATGAGACTGGAAGAAAAGAGCATGCAATTTACTACTTAAGCAAAAAATTCACCGACTGTGAGTCCAGATACTCAATGTTGGAGAAAACTTGTTGCGCACTGGCTTGGGCCGCCAAACGCCTAAGGCAGTATATGCTAAACCATACAACCATGTTAATCTCGAAGATGGATCCGATCAAGTACGTATTTGAAAAGCAAGCACTATCAGGAAGGATTGCTAGATGGCAGATGGTCCTGACAGAATATGATATCCAATATGTATCTCAAAAAGCTATTAAAGGTAGTGTTCTGTCAGAATATCTCGCAGAACAACCAATTGACGACTATCAGCCAATGAAGTTTGATTTTCCCGACGAAGACATTATGTACTTGAAGATGAAGGATTGTGATGAGTCGTTGCCAAACGAAGGCCTTGAGTTGGGTTCCCAATGGAAATTAATCTTTGACGGTGCTGTTAACTCCTATGGTAGTGGAATTGGGGCGATCATTACAACCCCTCATGGGATGCATATACCTTTCACTGCCAGGTTGACATTTCCTTGTACCAACAATGAGGCTGAATATGAAGCATGTATTATGGGCATTGAGGAAGCAATCGATTTGAGAATCAAGAACCTCGATGTCTACGGGGATTCAGCTTTAGTGGTCAACCAGATTAAAGGATAATGGGAGACCCGCCAACCAAATTTAATCCCTTATATGAACTACGCAAGAAGATTGCTGCCTTTCTTCGATCGTGTAGAGTTTCACCACGTGCCGAGAGCAGAAAATCAGATGGCAGATGCCTTGGCTACTTTATCTTCAATGTACAAAGTGAATTTTTGGAACGATGCACCGAGAATTATTATCTCGCGCCTCGAGAGGCCGGCATTCGTCTTTGCGATAGAAGAAGCTCCTGATGGCAAGCCATGGTATTACGACATCCAGAACTTTCTCAAGAATCAAGAGTATCCGCCCGGGGCGTCGGCCCGGGATAAGAAAACCTTGAGGAGGTTATCTGGTAACTTCTATCTAAATCCAGACGGTGTACTCTATCGAAGGAACTTTGACTTAGTACTGCTAAGATGTGTGGACGAAAAGGAAGCGAACCTACTTATGGAAGGGGTCCACGAAGGAGCCTTTGGAACACATGCAGGGGGGCATGCCATGTCTCGAAAGTTGTTGAGAGCAGGGTATTATTGGTTAACTATGGAGTCTGACTGCTTCAAGTACGCCAAGAAATGCCACAAATGTCAAATTTATGCCGACAAGATTCACGTACTGCCGTGTCCTTTGAATGTCATGTCATCACCATGGCCTTTTTCCATGTGGGGCATTGATATGATTGGAAAGATCGAGCCAACCACATCAAATGGGCACCGTTTTATCTTAGTAGCTATCGACTATTTCACCAAATGGGTCGAAGCAGCTTCTTACGCCAATGTCACGAAGCAGGTTGTAGCCCGATTCATCAAAAGGGACATCATCTGTCGATATGGAATACCTGAGAGGATCATTACCGATAATGGTTCTAACTGAATAACAAAATGGTGAAGGAGCTGTGCCAGAGTTTCAAAATCGAGCATCACAATTCTTCTCCCTATCGTCCGAAAATGAATGGCGCGGTAGAAGCGGCTAACAAGAACATTAAGAAGATAGTACAGAAGATGGTGGTGACTTATAAGGACTGGCACGAGATGTTGCCCTTTGCTTTACATGGATATCGCACTTCGGTACGTACTTCAATTGGGGCAACTCCTTTCTCGTTGGTATATGGCATGGAAGCTGTTCTGCCATTGGAGGTCGAGATCCCTTCTTTGAGAGTACTGGCGGATGTCAAACTAGATAAAGCAGAATGGGTGAAGAACAGGTTGAATCAACTCAGTTTGATGGATGAGAAAAGGTTGGCGTCTCTCGCATACGGTCGTTTGTATCAGAAGAGGATGAAGAATGCCTATGATAAAAAGATACGCCCTCGAAGCTTTCAGGCAGGTGACTTAGTGTTGAAGCGAATTCTCCCACCACAGAACGATCACAGGGGAAAATGGACTCCCAACTATGAAGGTCCTTATATTGTGAGGAAGGTCTTCTCAGGAGGAGCCTTGCTACTTTCAACCATGGATGGTGAAGATTTTACGTCCCCTGTGAACGTAGACGCAGTCAAAAAATACTTTGCTTAAGATAAACCCGCTGGAAAGAAAAAGAATATCTAGGCAAAAATGGGGCATCCCGGCGAACCACAAAAAGATAAGTTCGGGCAAAAGTTAGGGATATAAGAAAAATGTGAACCCGCAAAGTTGAAAACCCGAAAAGGCAACTTTGGCAAAAATGGGTATCCCGGTAAATCGAAAACCCGCAAGGGCGATTCAGGAAAAAATTAGGGATTTTTAAATCGAATGACTGCGGCCTGCGCATTGATCATCACAAGAATATTGGATTCTGGGAGGACTCGGAGATCGGCCATTCAAATCAATCTTTTCAGAAGTTAAAGCACCGGAAAGCGTCAAAGTCACGCAAGTCATGGATGAGTCGTCACATGGTGGTTGTCTGTACCACATTGCCGACATTTTGTATATTTTTCTTGTAATTATCTTTTTGCGCAGCTTTCTCTTTTCAGGAGTTGCATCCGATGTAAAATTGCCTATTTTCAGGCCCTTTATCAATAAAATATACTATTCAGAAAAACTTTTATTTCTTTTTTTAACTTTTACTGTTTTTGTTTGCAAAAGACGCCTGATATTTTTGATGAAAAAAACCTTGCATACATAAACTTGTGGGCTTTGCTAACTATTAGTCAAGACATTTGTTTTTTTGTTTAAATAAAGTCATAGGTGATAATTCGGTGCCGGCTGCACAACACATTTGTCTGTTTGTTGTTTCTTTCCCCAAACAGGGGTTGATGCTAATTCCCTCCTTATCTAATCCCCAGTCAAATCAGCGGAATTAATCCTCCTCCCCAGAGAGTGGAACTGACCCAGAGATCATTTATCTCCATCCCCAGCAGAGATAGTGTGGGATAAACTCCCAGTAAGTTTTATTCAATATCCCTAGCGGATAGTGGATTCAATCTCCGGCAGAAGAGAATTATTCCTCAGCAATCAGCTGTGTTTCCCCAGTAAAGTTATTCTAGATGACCATTCAGGGTTGATTTCCCCAAAAGAGTTGCATGTTGGTAGGCCATCCAGAACGTTTTCCGCATCAGGGTTTGATTTGGATCCCCCGACGGAGTGGATTTATTCTTAGCGGAGCAGTTTTTACCCAGAAGTTTTTCTCGGAGGCCATCCAAGGCTGGTATTCCCCATCATGAGTTTGTTTGCGCTAGGCGTATCTAGCCTTGACCCAACGGGGTTGGTTCTTTCTCTTTAGCATTTATTTTGCTAAAGTGGTTCATTTGCATTTACATACATGCATGACATCTACCCAAACGCAAAGCATTTCCATTTCGTATGGAGCATTTCGTCATATTCAAACATACGCATGTGAAACATAAGCCAGGACGCTACCCCTTTTGTTTCAAATGAATCTCGCAGACGATTAGCATCGTTGCCCGTGTGATGGTTAAACCCCAGCTCATGTTGTTACCCCAGCGGAATTCTTTTGTGAATGTCACCAGTGGGCGGTCTTAACTTCGTTTGAATCTTGTTGCTCGCATATATTTCGCGAAGGTTTGACGGCGATGTCAAGTGATTTAGTTTTTCAGCGGCGATGTTGAATGTTTGGTTTGACGGCGATGTCAAGTGATTTAGTTTTTTCAGCGGCGATGTGGAATGTTTGGTTTGACGGCGATGTCAAGTGATTTAGTTTTTTCAGCGGCGATGTTGAATGTTTGGTTTGACGGCGATGTCAAGTGATTTAGTTTTTTCAGCGGCGATGTTGAATGTTTGGTTTGACGGCGATGTCAAGTGATTTAGTTTTTTCAGCGGCGATGTTGAATGTTTGGTTTGACGGCGATGTCAAGTGATTTAGTTTTTTCAGCAGCGATGTTGAATGTTTGGTTTGACGGCGATGTCAAGTGATTTAGTTTTTCAGCGGCGATGTTGAATGTTTGGTTTGACGGTGATGTCAAGTGATTTAGTTTTTTCAGCGGCGATGTTGAATGTTTGGTTTGACGGCGATGTCAAGTGATTTAGTTTTTTGAGCGGCGATGTTGAATGTTTGGTTTGACGGCGATGTCAAGTGATTTAGTTTTTCAACGGCGATGTTGAATGTTTGGTTTGACGGCGATGTGAAGTGATTTAGTTTTTTCAGCGGCGATGTTGAATATTTGGTTTGACGGCGATGTCAAGTGATTTGGTTTTTTCAGCGGCGACGTTGAAAATTTGGTTTGACGGCGATGTCAAGAGATTTGGTTTTTCAGCGGCGATGTTGAATATTTGGTCTGACGGCGATGTCAAGTGATTTGGTCTTCAGCGGCGATGTTGGGAGTTTGTTTTAGGCGGCGACGTCAGAAGATTGTATCTTTGAATTCAATGGCTGTTTGTATTTAACTAAGGATTGACGGCAAGGTCAGATTATTTTGAGAATTGATGGCGAAGTCAGAAAATATTGAAAATTGACTGCGAGGTCAGAAGATTATTTTGAAGAGCTGACGGCGAAGTCAGGGGTTTTACCGAAATTCTATGTGAAGATTAACGGTGAAGTCAGAGAATATTGAAGACCGACGACGAAGTCAGTTGATTTACAATTTTGACGTTGAGTTCTGACGGCGAGGCTAGATGCTATTAAGAGTTGACAGCGAGGTCAGATGTCCCACTTAAAATGGGTACTTGGCGGTAATGTCAGAAGCTAGTTTTGCGGTTGTCAAATTTCCGGGATCTTGGGTATTCAACCGTCTTTTACCTGAATGTTCGAAAGCCGTTCGCTTTTCATACCTTCAGGTCCAAGTCGCTGGAATAGGAGCAACTGTTGTACCCCAAAATTTGACCGACCTCTTCGGTTTATGTTTCATTTCATTACATTAGCATATTACATAAAACATTACATTGCATAGCATTTTTTGCATTTACAGAGGATCAAAAAAAATGTGTGTCTAAACAAAAAGAACTTGCCAAGGATTTATAGACCTGATCAAGAATTTGTGTTCAAGTCATCAGATACAAGCCAAAGTCCTTGGAAATAGGCAGACAAGCATATGTGGTTCTCAGGGGCATAAAAATCCAACTAAAAAAAATGAAATAAAAAATGCACAAGGTGAGATTTGAACTCACAACCTTTAGATTACAAACACATTGCTTCACCATCTCATCCATTCATGCACATGTGATAAACAAAGGAAGGAAAAATATATATTTAAAGGATGAAAAGCGCTAAAAAAATAAAAAAGGGGGTTTTGGTCTCCACCAAGAATCGAACCATGGTCATGAAAGTGATAGGTACATTTTGCGCGCTTACTTCAACCACTGGGGTGGCGATACTGTAAGAACAGAGTATGCCTAAGAGGGGGGGGGTGAATTAGGACTTTTGAAATTTTTCCGGTTTTTATATGGTTCTTGGAAATATACTGGATGGTGTTCTTGGTTATGAAAAGCAGTAAATCAACAGAAAGAAAGAAAGACATAGGATTTATAGTGGTTCCCCTCACAATCCGAGAGTACTCCACTCCCCTTTCAACATGAAAGAGAATTTTCACTATTGTTTAAAACAGTACAACCTATCACACCATCAACCGGTGAGGCCTACTATCAAACAATAAAATTCACAAGTGTACAAGAACAATCCTCTTGTAAACACTCACCCTTGTGTCCAACAATCCTGGATCACAAGTCAAAAATACAATAATTGTAATGAATTTGGTTTGAGTATAACTGTCAAAGTGATCTTCTTCAATGAATCAAAATTCACTCTTTGTAATTTTTCAATACAAGTGTTCAATGAATGTGAAATTTTCAATGCAAGTATGAACACTTTTGAAAAATGAATTTGATTCTAAGACAATTTTAAAAATGAGTATTGGTTTTTTGTTGGTGTGTTTTTCAAAATGAAAAACTCAGAATTTATATCAGTAAAATAACCTTTCACAACATGTATGATTTTAAAAGATTCAAACCATGAAAAGGTATGATTTTAAAATAATTTTTGAACTCAAAACAAAGCAATTTTTCACTGCACGTTCAGTGTTAATCGGTTAACCCATATGGTTAATCGGTTAACACTGGTACGTTAGCCCAGAAAATTCAAAATTCAAAATGGTTAACCGGTTAACCCATATGGTTAATCGGTTAACACTGCTAATTTTCAGAAAAATGCTTTTTTAAAATTAATGTTATACCATTTTTAAAGTTTCAAAAACATGCTTATGTATTATGCACAAAAGATTGATGTTTTTGAACACTTGTATATCAAATTAAAAAGGTGGATTTGATATACCAGTAATGCAGGCAAGTCTGGAAGAATCAGTTCCATATGTAGCTTGACTTGAAAGATAGCTTGATGACTTTATCTTGATGACTTTGAACGGCTTGTCTTTTTGCAATCAAGAGATGACTTTGAGTAGCATTGACATCATCAAAACTTGAGACTGAAGCATGCTTCTACATTCTCCCCCTTTTTGATGATGGCAATTAAAAAATGTGGTGCGGTATCTCTTGGTTCTTGATCTGTTTCTCCCCCTATGTCTAGCAAATCCCCCTATCTTAACAGAGGAAAAAAATCTGCACATAGAGAGACATTAACAGAACCAAGCTCTTCTCCCCCTTTGACATCAGCAAAAAGGAAAAGCTTTCAAAGAAATCACAAGATAGCAGTATATAGTAATAAGCACATGCAAAGCCAAGTAAACACAAAGCACAAACATAGTACATATAAAATGCAGCAAATGGAAATTGTACTTGTTGCAATAAAACATAGTTCAAATGAAAGCATAAAAACTTATAACTAGAAAGCAAAGCAATAAAAACAACAGCAACAGCATATTCTCTAAACATCCTCATCCGCCATATTCTCCTCCTCTTCTTCTTCATCACTATCAACCTCTTCTTCAATCTCGTCGTCCACAACTCGGGTGCTGGAATGTGGAGGGTTAAGAATGAGGTTTCTAAGGGAGGCAATTGCTCGGGAGGTCTCTCTATGCATATTCATGGATTCTCGATGCTGGTTCATCATGGTTGTGTAGAGAAACTCACTGGTAAGACCCCCTTCAGGCATTGGATAAGCGTGATGCACAGGACCGTCATCAGTATACCTGTAGGTACCGTCAGCCGCCTTGATGATTCCAGTATTCTTCACAATATTAATCTCATTGATCTCGTTGGTTGTAGGTTTCATCTTGGAGGATGGTTCTCTGTTGAGGTCAAGTTCAGTTAATTCCAGAATTCTAGAAACCAAGCGAGCATACGGCAGTCGGGTAATGCAATGAAGTTGTTGCTGCAGATGATACATAATAGTCAAAATCCAATTGACTCTGATGTGATTCTTAATAGCAAAGATCAGCTGCATTTCCAAATCGTTGATCTGAGAGTGATTTGAGTCCTTTAGAATGAGGACATAGCATATAATGTAGTGAAGCATTCGATCAGATACTGTCAGATTCTTGGCATAGCATAGCATACGAGCAGTGCGGGAGTTTGCAATAACCGTTTCTTTTGGGAACCTGCAAATCTGATAGTAATACTCCATTTTATCATAGTTTGCCCAGGGTCCATCTACATGGTTTACACCTTTCCTCAGGAAGCATCCCTTTGATGGAATCTTAAGGTGTCTAGCAAGGGTGGATAAATTCTCAACAAACTCATGATCTCAAATGGTGGACCGGATCATGTGGTTCTCATCCATATCCAGATATACAGACATTTTATTCATAAAAGCTTTAACCAGATCAGGATAGATAATACCAGAGTCGGTGACGAACTTGTCGATACGCTGATATTCCAACAGAGTAGGAAAATCAAAAGATATTGCAGGAAAAGCTCGAAGATTAACATACTTTACCGGCATAAGTTGACGAACACGCACTTTGAAATCCATCCGTCTCTTTTTGGTGGTTTCCATTGGAATACTGTCGTCATCTGATTCTGATGCAGAAAGGTGTTCTGGAAGTTTTCCCTTGCCGCGGTTTGATGCTGAAGCCATGGATGGAGGTTTGAGAGGTTGTGGGTTCTGAGGAAGTTAGGGTTTGAGAAGTTGTGGGGAGTTTTTCCAACTTTTAAGAGTGGGAGAGAGAAGTTAGGATTTAAGAGGGAATGTGGATTTTGGATATGGATGTGGATATTTTAAAGAATATGAACCACACAAAATATATAAAGAAAAATATAAAATTTTCAAAAATTAATTTAATTTTCGTTTCTGATTTTTTTTTTTTGAAAAATTAACAGTGTTAATCGGTTAACCATATAGGTTAATCGGTTAACACATTAAAAAATTTAATCAGAATTGAAAATTTAATAGTGTTAATCGGTTAACCCATATGGTTAATCGATTAACATGCTCGAATTTTTGAAAAATACATAAAAACAGAATGCATACACATGAAAACATATCACAATTAATGCACACATATAATAGAGACAAGGATCAGATGTCCCCTTCATCAAGAATCCCAAGTTCTCTCCGAATTTTGTAGAATGATTCTTTTCCCAAAGGCTTGGTGAAGATGTCGGCGAGTTGGTTGTGTGTGTCGACGAAAGTAACATCAACATCTCTGTTTAATACGTGATCTCGAAGGAAATGATGCCGGATATCGATGTGCTTTGTTCTGGAATGCATAACCGGATTCTTTGTGATATTTATGGCACTAGTATTGTCACATCGTAGAGGAATGCAACCGAGGTCAACACCATAATCCAGAAGTTGTTGTTTCAGCCATAAAATCTGTGCACAACAACTTCCTGCGGCGATGTATTCTGCTTCGGCGGTGCTGAGTGCTACACAAGCTTGCTTCTTGCAGGCCCATGATACTAGAGAATTTCCAAGAATATGACATGTACCACTTGTACTTTTTCTATCGGTTTTGCATCCTGCATAGTCAGCGTCAGAATAACCAACTAAAGAACAAATACTACCTTTAGGATACCATAATCCGACGTTGGTCGTTCCTTTGAGATACTTGATAATTCTCTTCACAGCAGTGAGATGCGATTCCTTCGGATTTGCTTGGAAGCGCGCACACAAACAAACACTAAACATAATGTCAGGACGGCTTGCCGTCAAATATAGTAATGAACCAATCATACCTCGATATTTAGTAATATCAATTGGAGTACCAGATTCATCTTGATCAACATACGTTCCGGTTCCCATAGGAGTAGACATCATCTTGCAACTATCCATATCGAATTTCTTTATTAATTCCTTACAGTACTTGGATTGGTTGAGGAAGATTCCATCCTTGGTTTGCTTGATTTGTAGTCCAAGAAAATAATTTAGCTTTCCCATCATGGACATCTCGAATTCTTCTCGCATCATGAGTGAGAATTCTTCGCAGAGTTCTTTGTTTGTTGATCCAAATATGATGTCGTCGACGTAGACTTGTACTAACAAGGTGTTACCCTTGATCTTCTTTATAAACAGCGTCTTGTCAACCTTTCCTTTTGTAAATCCTTTCTCACATAAGAAGTTGCTAAGGCGATCATACCATGCTCGTGGTGCTTGTTTTAAACCGTAGAGAGCCTTCTTCAGTTTGAAAACATGTGAGGGATTTTTGAAGTCTTCAAAACCCGGAGGTTGTTTGACGTAGACTTCCTCATTAATGTACCCATTCAGGAAAGCGCTTTTGACATCCATCTGGAATAACTGAAAATTCATAGAACATGTGTAAGCAAGTAGTAATCTAATTGCTTCTAACCTTGCTACCGGAGCGAATGTTTCATCAAAATCAATTCCTTCCTCCTGGTTGTAGCCTTGTGCGACCAATGTTGCCTTGTTACGAACTATAATCCCGTTCTCGTCAAGTTTGTTCTTGAACACCCATCTGGTTCCTATAATATGTTTATTGTCCGGTCTTGGTACAAGGGTCCAAACTTGATTTCTTTCGAACTGATTAAGTTCTTCTTGCATTGCTATAATCCATTGGTCGTCGCCTAAAGCTTCATCGATCTTTGATGGTTCAATTTGAGATACAAATGCCATGTTGAGACACGCATCCTTTAAGTTAAGTCGAGTTGCCACGCCTTGACTAATATCACCAATAACTTTATCAATTGGGTGATCTCTGTGTGTTCTCCATTCTTTCGGAAGATCTTGATTTTCTTGAGTAACATCTTCTTGTAATATTGTTTGATCTTTTGAAGCAATTTCTTCATTTTGTGAAGCATCTACAAAATCATCATCATTATCCAAAACAATATTATCCTCTTTCGAGGGGTTAGTCTCATCAAACGAAACATGAATGGACTCTTCAATGGTAAGAGTTCTTTTATTAAAAATTCTAAAAGCTTTACTAGAAGAAGAGTAACCAAGAAATATACCTTCGTCGGACTTCTCATCAAACTTACCGAGATTGTCCTTATTGTTGTTGAGAACGAAGCATTTGCAGCCAAATATGTGGAAGAATGATATATTCAGTTTCCTTCCCTTGAACAACTCATACGGAGTCTTTTTGAGTAGCGGTCGAATATTCACGCGGTTGCTTACAAAGCATGCCGTGCTTACTGCTTCTGCCCAGAAATATTTTGGAAGATTTGTGTCGCTGAGCATTGTTCTAGCAAGTTCAACTAGTGAACGATTCTTCCGTTCTACGACGCCGTTTTGTTGAGGAGTTCTTGGTGCCGAAAAATTATGAGAAATTCCATGTTCTTCGCAAAATTCTTCAAAGTCTGAATTTTGAAATTCTCCACCATGGTCGCTTCTTATGGAGGCTATAGTGAGTGACTTCTCGTTTTGAATTTGTTTTGCATACTTTTTGAATGCCTTAAACGCATCATTTTTCTGCACTAAAAACATTGTCCAGGTATATCGAGAAAAATCATCAACAATAACTAAAGCATAAATACTACCTCCAAAGCTCTTCGTTCTTGATGGACCAAAAAGATCCATGTGCAACAATTGAAGTGGTCTTGATGTAGAAACCACTTGCTTGGATTTGAAAGTTGTCTTGGTCTGTTTTCCCTTTTGACATGCATCGCATAATTTATCCTTGATGAATTTTATCTTTGGAAGCCCAACAACCAGATCATGCTTGATTAATTTGTTTAAATGCTCCATGTGAATGTGAGCAAATCTCTTATGCCAAAGCCATGCCTCGTTGTTGTTTGCCATAAGACACTTTACCTTCAAGGAAGAGTCATCAAAAGAGATCATAAAAATATTATTATATCTTTTACCTTTTAGCAGAATCTCATGAGTGACTTCGTGTTCGATCAAGCATTCCTCTTTTGTGAAGTTGATTTTGAACCCTTTGTCACACAATTGACTGATGCTAAGCAGGTTATGCTTAAGGCCTTCAACAAAAAGAACGTCTTCGATGATTGTACATGGAGGTGCACCAATGGTTCCAACTCCAAGAATTTTTCCTTTATTATCATCACCGTAAGTGACGTATCCTTTGGCCTTTAATGATAGACTTGAAAATTTGTTTATATCTCCCGTCATATGCTTCGAGCAGCCACTATCAAGATACCATTGATTTGTGGTTGTCTTCAAGCATACCTACAAAACAAAATTAGGTAGTGTTAGGTACCCAAGTTGCTTTGGGTCCTTGATAGTTAGTACCTTTTTCCACCCACACATAATGCCCCTTTGCAACACCAATATTACGTACATAGCAGGCATTAGGTGTGTGTCCTTTAATACCACAATAAAAACATGTAGGTTGAAAATGACTTCTGTATCTAGGAATATAGTTCTTTTTCTTATTAACTCTTTTCTTGTTATGATTTTGATGCCGAGTCTTAGAAGTGCTTGTCTCTTTCTTCACAATTTGTTCACTTGCTCTTACAAAAATGGTCTTATTGGTGCTTGGTTTTGAAAATTTAGAATATCCCAATCCACTTTTATCATTAGGATACCTTTGATGTTTAAGAATCTCTTCCAAGCCAATTTGACCTTTTTCGTATCTTTCTAAAACTCTTTTAAGTTGAACAATTTGAAAAGACAAAGACTCACAATTCTTACATACAAGACTTTGTTTTTCATCCATCACTTTTTGTTTTTCATCTTCAATATTTTTCAAGAAATCAGAATTTTGTTTTTCCAAAAGTAAAATTCTTTTCTTTTGTGATGAGATGTCTTTATACAAAGTCTTGCACTCTTTTAGAAGTTCATCTATAACTTCTTGTGCATCATTATCATAGACAGAAAAATTACTACTAACCTCATTTTCGTCATCGGAGTGGTGAGAGGCCATTAAGGCAATATTTGCACATTCATCGCTATCTGATTCCGATGATGAACTCACTTCGTTGTCGTCCCATGCGACATAAGCCTTCTTTGTTTTGAAATCCTTCTTGCCCTTGAATTTTCCTTTATTTGCGAGTTTTGGGCAGTCTGGCTTTATGTGACCTTGTTTTCCACATTCATAACATGTAATTTCTTGGTTTGATGTGGATGCCTCCTTTTTCCTGAAATGTCTATTCTTTTTAGAAAAAGAAGAAGTTTTATTATTATTGAAAAACTTACCGAGCTTCTTTACTAGAAGCATGAAATTTTCGTCTTCGGAGGATTCGTCAATTTTGTCATCCTTTGTGTCAGTCTTCAAGGCAATTCCTTTGGACTTCTTGTCTTGACTCTCATGTTTGTCAGGCCTTCCAAGTTCCAGTTCATGCTCTTGAAGTTTCCCGAATAATGAAGCGGATGTCATTGTTGAAAGACTTTTCTTTTCCGAAATGGCGGTCACCTTTGGTTGCCATTCTCTTGTCAAGGATCTTAGAACTTTTAAGTTGAGATCATCGTTGGTGAAGGTCTTCCCAAGAGCAATCAGGTGATTTGTTAGATGAACGAACCTCTTTTGCAAGGCAACAATAGATTCACCGGGCTGCATACGGAACATCTCATATTCTTGACTTAACGTGTTAAGTCTTGATCTTTTTACTTCTGCTGTTCCTTCATGCGTTTCTACCAAGGTATCCCAAATCTGTTTTGCCGATTTACACTGTGATATGCAAAAGAATTCATCCATACTGAGGGCGCTTTGAAGTATGTTGATTGCTTTCTTCTCATTCAAGATTCTCTTCTTGTCATCTTCATCATATGAGGATTTGATCTTTGGGGTTCCAACACCATTTACCACACTTGTAGGAACATGTGGACCAGTTTCAATGATTTCCCATATACCATCTCCTTGAGCCTCAAGATGTGCCTTCATACGGATTTTCCAAAAATCAAAGTATTCTCCAGAAAAGAGTGGTGGTTTGTTACTGCTTCCACCATCTTTGAAAACCGGGTTGGTACTTGTGGAAGCCATACTGAATCGTTAGGAACAGGTTACCTTAACCTGCTCTGATGCCAATTGTAAGAACAGAGTATGCCTAAGAGGGGGGGGGGGGGTGAATTAGGACTTTTGAAATTTTTCCGGTTTTTATATGGTTCTTGGAAATATATTGGATGGTGTTCTTGGTTATGAAAAGCAGTAAATCAACAGAAAGAAAGAAAGACACATGATTTATAGTGGTTCCCCTCACAATCCGAGAGTACTCCACTCCCCTTTCAACATGAAAGAGAATTTTCACTATTGTTTAAAACAGTACAACCTATCACACCATCAACCGGTGAGGCCTACTATCAAACAATAAAATTCACAAGTGTACAAGAACAATCCTCTTGTAAACACTCACCCTTGTGTCCAACAATCCTGGATCACAAGTCAAAAATACAATAATTGTAATGAATTTGGTTTGAGTATAACTGTCAAAGTGATCTTCTTCAATGAATCAAAATTCACTCTTTGTAATTTTTCAATACAAGTGTTCAATGAATGTGAAATTTTCAATGCAAGTATGAACACTTTTGAAAAATGAATTTGATTCTAAGACAATTTTAAAAATGAGTATTGGTTTTTTGTTGGTGTGTTTTTCAAAATGAAAAACTCAGAATTTATATCAGTAAAATAATCTTTCACAACAGGTATGATTTTAAAAGATTCAAACCATGAAAAGGTATGATTTTAAAATAATTTTTGAACTCAAAACAAAGCAATTTTTCACTGCACGTTCAGTGTTAATCGGTTAACCCATATGGTTAATCGGTTAACACTGGTACGTTAGCCCAGAAAATTCAAAATTCAAAATGGTTAACCGGTTAACCCATATGGTTAATCGGTTAACACTGCTAATTTTCAGAAAAATGCTTTTTTAAAATTAATGTTATACCATTTTTAAAGTTTCAAAAACATGCTTATGTATTATGCACAAAAGATTGATGTTTTTGAACACTTGTATATCAAATTAAAAAGGTGGATTTGATATACCAGTAATGCAGGCAAGTATGGAAGAATCAGTTCCATATGTAGCTTGACTTGAAAGATAGCTTGATGACTTTATCTTGATGACTTTGAACGGCTTGTCTTTTTGCAATCAAGAGATGACTTTGAGTAGCATTGACATCATCAAAACTTGAGACTGAAGCATGCTTCTACAGATACATCCATGTATTTGGCCACCCCAATATTTACAAGTACCTTGTTTTTGTTTCAAAAAGCTGGGCAAGATTAAACATAATATTGGCCATGCGTGAGGGATTGGAAGTTGAGCAAAACTCCACCATTTTCAGCAAAACAAAGGCCTATCCTGTTTGATTTTTAGCAAGGATTGATGTGGTATAGTTGGTTTTCGCAATTTATATTTGTGTTTTGAGATGCAAGCGAAATTGCAAGAGGAAGCAAGTTTAGTTTTCTTATGGAATTTGTGTTGAACTTGGCCAAGACATCAGTATGTTACAAAAAGCATTTCCATACCACATAAGTTGGTTTTGTTTTCCCACCATACTTTGACATATTAAGACCAACATGTGAGGTACTTGCTTGCTTAAATTTGAATTTCTTTACCAGACAAGGCAATGGACAAGCAGCCACTGCTCTGACCTATGCAGCCCTAATTAGAACCTATTCTCCATTCCAACAAGAAAAAAGGGCAATGAGATAAGTTCAGTAGCTGGAAGTTTTTTTACTGGGATATAAAAGCTAAAGGAGAGAACCCTAGCAGCCACAACTTCATAAAAAAATCAGAAGAGCTTTTAACCCTTTCTCTCAAGCTGTCCTGAAGAAGAAAAACGAGCTGCTTGCATAAAAGGAGGGTATTTTGGCTAAAATCAAAACTAAAAAAGCTTGCTCAAGGGACATCTTGCTGCTAGTTTATTTTGGAAGCTGCAAGTGGTAAGTTATTTCCAAACCCCCCTGTTTTCATATGCATTGAAATCATTAAGGCATGTTTGAAGGTGACTATTGCTCTAGGGTTTGTTTGATGTTCATTTAAAGTGTTGATATGGTTTTGTGATGACAAGTTTGTTTTGTATGAAATTTTATTATGTTAAATACTAATGAGGTTTGTTAGCTTAGCATGTTGAACTATGTTTAGTGTGTTTGTTTTTTTGCTGCCAAATCTGTGTGTTTGTTACTTAGATGCCATCAGGATGGTATGTTGGTTACACTTTCATGAAAGTTTGAGGTTAAGCACTTGTGGAAACTAGGTCTTAAGTTTTGTCATGTTGGTTTGGTCAACTGTTTTTTTTGAAAGAAAACTAGCAACATGAGTTTTCTTGGTTTAGTGGCTTGATAGTGTACATTATGGACTTGTCTGTTTTTTTCCTTGTTTGGAGGTTGCTGACAGATTATGTTGGGTTTGGATTTATCCATCTGAGGTAGAGGCTGTCAAGATCTTTGTGGATATGGAGTTTATCAACTCATGAGCATTGTTGTTGGACTGTCATTAGGACATTTTTTTTTAGAATTTGGTGCTAGGTATTGAATTGGCTATTGTTGAGACATTGTTGCATTGGATGCTATCTTTTACTATCCAATTTTCTTTGCTGTAAAAACAATGGTTGGTGAAGTAACTATTATAAGGATTTGGCTGTTGGACTTTTGGAGACAATTCCTGCTACTGTTTTGTTTTGTGTTGTAGTTAATGTTTTATTGCTTGATGTGTTGAACCTTGTTGGATGTGTAGCATTGTTTGGTTTCTGTTAAGTATTGCAAATAACATGAACACCAAGCCATTTCATTTCGTGTATATATTTGTCCAGTTCTGTTTGGCTTTAGAAGTTTGAGAACTGTCTTGGAACCTTTGAATGGCATTGTGTTCAGTTTCCATATTTTGGTTAGGTTTGTGTTGGCCACTATGATGAGAGGATTCAAGTTTGGTTTGTTGATCATCATAAGCTTTTGTCTTTGAAGGAAATTTTGTTGAGGTTTGCTTTTGTTTTCACAATGTTGTTGTTGAGATGATTCAAAAATGCTGCTGAAGGCGCATGATGATCAATATTTGGTTTGGTTATTGGTCTTTGTTTTAAACATCTGTTATTTGAAAGTTTAAACCTGTTAATTCATTGGTTCATGTTTGCTAAGAAAAACTGCTGGACATGCTGAAATCTGTTTAAGGGCATTTGTGTAATCTTGTTTAAGCTGAACATTTGGTCAGATAAAATGGCTTTGCTTCTTTCACAAAAAAAAAACTTGTTGCTGAACATTATAGTGTGTTGCTGTTTCTTTTTTTTTCAAACTATTTAAATCACAGTGGTCTTGTTGGAAACTTATCACTTTACTTTTTTTGAGCTTGTTGATGGTGAAGCTGTGTATTTTTGATTTGGCCTTGTCTAAGACAAATAGCTTGAGGTTATGATTGGGAACATGAACACCTTGTTGCTGCCAGATTTGTTTTCTTTTGTTTGGAAGGTTTGTGTCTATTGTTGAATTGATCCTCATGAGTGCTAAGGTCAATTTGTATCTGTTTACTGTCATCAACTGTGTCAGTTAAATTACATGACATGTGCACTTGTCTTGGCTGTATCATTGGTTGCTTTGTGTTGTCATTTCCTTTTGTTGCTCTGTTCAAAACTGGCTGAGATGTATTTACCATGGGCTTGGCATGGCAAACATTGATTTGCAGGTAATTTAGTAAACCAAGTCTGTATGCTTAAAGTTTGATTGTTGGTTCTATAACTGCATTTGTTGTCTAAATTGATTGGGAGGTTAGTCAGTCAATGTTCCCATCCAAACCTCATTGGGTTTCATGTTTTTGACTAGTGTTTAATGTTAGGAGATCAATCATTTGTAAGCTTATCTTTTTATGGTGACTGTCATATGTTTTCAAGCATAGTGTATTATGTGCACCTTTACCATCAAATTTGGGGTCTGTAGGGACTTGCTTGTTAGCATTGCAGGAGGATGACCATTATAGGTTTGTGATATTGATGTTTGTGATAGTGTCCTGTTGGAGATTAACTGCCATGACAGCCTCAGGTTTCAAAATTTTAATCCCTATTCTGATCTGCATTATGTTAGTAGGTTAATACTGTCATAGGATTTGCTTGGTACTGCTATTTGAGCATTGTTTTGTTACTTTGAGTCTTGTGAACTTTTAATATCATCAAGTTTGGTTTTTTTTTAGTGCATCAGGTTTGACTAATCATTGATAACAGGATTTAAGCAGTAGATAGGGTCCAATTCAGGATATTCATACTAGGGTTGTCTTTGAGACTTTTTGGTTTTAGACTTGTTTTTATAGGCTTGTATTGGAACCGTCGTGGGAGATAGTTTGTTTTTTGGCTGACTGTTTTGTGTGAGTCTTAATGTGGTTGGTGCAGGTTGTTTTGAGTTTAGTTTTTTTAGAGAAATTCCCAGCTGTTGTGCTGAGCTGTTGTATGTGGTTGAACCTGAGTACCCATGATTATTGTATCACAGTTTTGTCAACACTTTTGGAATACCATTAGCTGGTTTGGTCTACCTTTTGGTTAGGATGTTTTCTTGAAATTGCCTAACATTTGAAGCTTATGCTAGGCCTGTTCATCTTTTGCAGCATTGACAGATTATGATTGATAAACTTGACTGTGTATGTTTAGATTGAGTTTGTGAGTGATGTTGAATTGTAGCGCATTTAATCATCAATATTTGGTATCAGTATTTGATATTTGTTGATGTGTAACATTGCCACGATGGATTTGCAATTGTCACTACTGTCATCTACATCATTTTGAATCTTTTGAGTTTTGCTGTCCAGTGTTATAGGGTTGTTTTTGATCTGTTATGCTCTCACATGCTAGTGTCTTTTGGATTAGCATTATGGTTTGATGTTGGGCCTGCTGCCCCTTCTTTGTTGATAGCACCTACCTTTTTAAGTTTCTCATCAATTTCTGCTTTGGTATTTTGGTCTGACATTGATTGCTACTCATTGAGACACATCATATTTCAGTATATTTGAGGCTTCCCCTTTGAGCATAATCATAAGCTTTACAGTTCTGACATGTATAGATCCTGTTTGGGATTTAGTTTCTTTGCTTTGATCATTAAATCTCAAAAGGCATTTCAAATATCTCTTTGCGTGAGCATGCGAATTTCTCTGTGTGTGCTTTATTTTGAAAGACTGATGGTACTATTTTCTTCCTCTTGAATTTCTGGTTAGTTTTGATATAGAGTTTGCTCGGTTTGGTTGAGGTATGAGAAAGCTGCGAGTCAAAACGTATTTGGACGGTTTCGCCTTATTTTTGTTTTGCCCAGAAATTCGCAGCGGTTAAGTACTTGTATTTATGGGGTGGCATAAATACACGGATGTATCGCCACCCCAGTGGTTATTAGCCATGCCTTAAGTCACTTTGCAATGCCATGTCGTGAGTTCGAGCCCAGCCGGGGCCATTTTTTGCTTTGTTTTATTTTATTCCTCACATCTTATATTTTCTTTTCCTCATTCCATCCCTTATCAATACACGCGCTTTGGCTGAGTGGATAGGTTACATCTTTGCAAGAGTGAGGGCGTGGGTTCAACCCTTTCCATGGCACTCCCACCTTTTATTTCCTTGTTATTTTGTATTTAATTGCAAAAAATTCCAAAACTCATAACTTTAGCATACTTTATTATTTTTGACTCATTCTTTTTGCAAAATATTCACAATAATGACTATCTTCATGTAACGAGATAAATTTCAAATTATTTGTATTCACAATGCCCTCGGCTTACTTGAAAGTTGGTCCTTTGTTAGGGTCGTTACTTTGCATCTTACTTCTTTTCTCAAACCATCTTGTAATTAAACTCTTTGTATTGAATTAAAAATAGAGGATTGGGTGTAGACCTGTTCTTCTTCGAGCGTTGGGATGCCCACTGTAGTGAGGGTGGTTTAAACGCTCGTCTTTCAATATGAAGACATTTTCAAACCTTTTCTAAAATCATATCTTTATATTGAATTAAAGAGAGAGGATTGGGTGTAGACCTCTTCTTCTCCGAGTGTTGGGACGCCCACTGTAGTGAGGGTGGTTTAGACACTCGTCTTTCAATACGAAGACACTTTCATCCTTTTTCCTCCTAAAACCTCGATTTCGCACCGAGTCCATTTTCAAACCCTCCTTAAAATCAATTCTTTGTATTGAATTAAAGAGAGAGGATTGGGTGTAGACCTCTTCTTCTCCGAATATTGGGATGCCCACTGTAGTGAAGGTGGTCTCGATATTCGTCTTTCAATACAAAGACGCGACTTTATCCACCATCTCGCTTTCACAACTTCCTTCCGCAACCCTTGTCACCTAAAAACCTCGGTCTCGCACCGAGTGCATTTTTAAACATCTTTTCATAACAAAAACTTGAATGGTCGTGGAGTGGTTAGGCGTAGGCCTTCTCCTATCCCGAGTGCTTGACGTTTACCGTAGGGTTCTCTGTCACAAAAGCACTTACCATTCAAAACCAAAAACATCTTTAATAAAAGAACGAAGTTCTCTTTGCATTGAATTAAAGAGAGAGGATTAAGTGTAGTCTTCTTCCTCTCCGAGTGTTGGGATGCTCACTGTAGTGGGGGTGGTATCGATACTCGTCTTTCAATACGAAGACGCTACGTTCGCCACACCATTTCATAACAAAAACTTTGAGATAAAGAATTGGGTACTACCCGCAAGGGGTTACTATCCGAGGATTTATCTCACCCCTAAAAAAACAATTTAACCAATCAAATGTGACATCTTGCCTCGCCTGGCGAAAACCTAACATCTTTCAAAAAGGATATGTTACGTCCGTTCTACCGCAAACAGGTAACGCTTAAGTCTCCTCACATGCGAGCAGCAAAACACCTAAACTGCTAGAATGCGTACGATAACATTGTCTACTAAAACTTCCCCCACACACCGTAGGCCGAACTACGGCTGCTCTGATTCTTTACTTCGTTCAAGTAAAGATACGTAGGCACAAGGGCCACAATCCTTGCCGAGCACTTTTCCCCCCATATATCTGTAGTTCCCCGAACTACGTCGACTCTGACTTTCTCACATCTATTGAGAATACGTAGGCCTAGGACCGCGAAGTCCTACCGAGTCTGTTCTTTCTCTTTTCTTCCCTCGTTACCTCTCTTTTCCCAATTTCTAACCCTTCTCTCTATCTTTTAGAACACTCTTTTTTATAGCATAATATTTAAGCAGATAAATTCACACATCGACAAACAAAAGGTTCCCATCGAGTACGATGGATGCGAGGGGTGCTAATACCTTCCCTTCGCATAACCGGCTTCCGAACCCGTTCATGATTGCGAGACCATCTTATCCATTTCTTTCTTAAGGTTTTCTCGATATTTTCCTTTCCCCTCATGGGATAAATAAAGTTCGGTGGCGACTCTTCTGTCTATCTTTTTGCCTCCCCGTCGTTGCGCGATGCATTTTTCGAGTAGCGACAATTTGTTTCTAATATAAAACAGAAAAAGGTTAGCTAAATAAAATAAATATTCAATTATATTATTATTAAAGAACAGAGACCTTGTAACCATGAAATTTTTTGGCATTTACAATCCATCACATAAATCTTTGGCAAAGTAAATACACTCTCATTGCGCTCTAACTAAACATAGAATTTCATAATTATATTTTTTGTGGATTCACTACTATCTAATTTAAATATTCATAATGCTTTTATAATAAGAGTTTTAGGTATCACGAGGATCACTAATAGAAGTGTCTTGAGCATTGATAGTCATTAAATGGACAATGAAAATTTATTTAAGGACGGGTGAAGAAATCGAAAACACACACTAATATGTTACCTTGGCCATTACTCAAAACCGAGGTAAAAAATCTTTGTTTTATATATTTACATTGTTTACAAAGAATATTAAAATAAATTACTTAACCAAATCAAGAGTTTGATAATGGATTATTGGAGAACAACCCAGATGAGTTATGTGTTTCAAACAAGGGAAATATTTTTATATTTAAATTGTTTTCTGATTTCTAAGAAGTTATATGTTCTTACCAAGAGAACTTTTTCTGTACTTGCAATCCATCTCATATTATATTGAGAAAATGCTTTCATGGTAAATGGCTTCACATGAAAAAAATACATGAAAGAGAAATGGATGTGTGTGTTTAGTAATAAATTTTCCAATGTTGTCAACCGAGGAAAGCAATATATTTCTTAATGTTTTCTTTGATTGACAACATAAGAATGTTATTACATAAATAAGACAATAACATCAACACCATTATGTGAGATGGATTGCAAAGGCAGAAAAAAATGTTTTATTCAAGATATAAGAACATTCAATACTTTTTGCTGCCTTGCAATCCATCCCAAATAATGATGATTGAGGCGGCTTTGTAACACCCCGAATTTTATTAGAATATTTATTTAATTCATTTAAATAAAATATTCATATTTTGGTGATTTTCGGTGGTTTTGTGAAATATTGGAAATTAATGGAATTTGGGTTATTTATTTTGAATAATAGTATATAATATGAATATATTAATATTATTATTAATTAAAATAAATATAAGCTAACTAAGGGAAAATTGGACAATTAAGAGGAGTTAGTGAGGTTAATATTGAAAAAGCCCAATTGTGAGGCCCATGGTTAGGTTTAACAAAAAGGAAATTGTGATGGGATTAGGATTCATTTTGTTAGACCGTGAAAAGAGTTGAGGCCAGAGCTTTGAGGAGGAAGAATTGAGGCAAAAGCTTCGAAAAGTTTCTAAAAGATTTGAGAAGGCTTAGAGTCGGCAACTAAGGTATGAGGAGTATTATCTTCATTTTTTTCAATGTGTAAATTCAATATATTTAAGGTCGATTTAAAGGTTTAAGGTTTTGAGGCTGATTATGATGAAAAAGGGATTTTTGGCCTTCGTGGCCTAAATCTATTATTGAGATTTTAACCGTAAGGATTTATTCAGGTTATAGGAAATTAGACCTTCGTGGCCAACACTCTGATTTGACAATTGTCTAACCCTGTAGGGATATTAGATAGTGAGTAATTCTAATGACTGTGGTGTAATTGGAAGGAAATTTGGGATTTAGGGCATGAATATGATACGGGATTGGCCTAGGAAACCCTAGGCTTTGTGCCTTTATCGCCGTAAGACCTTAGGGATGATTTAGGGATGTTTTGAGGGCATTGGGGAAGTGAATCGTGTGAACTTTTGGGTTGATTTAGGTTCTAGTGCGTAACAACGTTTTGTATCGCGTTGTTCGCACAATGAAGAATCCTTTGCACAACAAATGATTTTGTCCCAGACTCGCACTACGAAGAATCCTTCGCACAACGAAGAAACTCGCCCCAGACTCGCCTAGCAAACTTGCTAGCGAATGTAGCAGAGTTTCGTGAATGCTGATTTTGTGCAGCGATGTCTTGATGTTTTGATGTGGTGATTTCTTTGATGAGTTAACATGAGTATGATTGTGAATTCTATATGATGTGTACATGATTATATGATGATTCCTATGATGTAATGATTGGAGAACTATGATGATATTATCATGAGTTTTGATGAATTCTATGATGACATGATATTTGATGATGATTGTGATGATGATGATTTTGATGAATGATGATGCACATATGATGTTATTATGAGGATTATTATTGACATATGCATCATGCATTAATGTGCATCCGGACTTCAGTTCAGGACCTCGATTACTTTGGCTTCAATCCCATTGTGTGGATGTGAAGTATTTTGATGTGCTCCAGTTCTCGAGTAGAATCGATCCTATTGATGGGGATCTATGGAGGGTTGATGACCCAGTATCCATCGAGCTGTGATGATTGGTACCACATGCATTGAGTCTTGTTGCATTTGCATTTATGAGATGATTTTGAGTAAATTATGATGTTGTGGCCTTTGATGCCCATTGATGAATGTGATGATGTTGAATATGCAAATGACGCCATTTTATATGTTGATTTCCTACATTGATTATTATGAATCGTTTTACTCACCCTGCCTGTTTGAATGTTGCCTCCTCGTGGGTAACGTGCAGATGACCAGGTTTAGCCGTGGATGCCGTTGAGGACTTTTGAAGTCTTGAGTGGTTGGCATTTTGGTTAACTTAGAGGGTCTTGTTATGATAGTGTAACATTGGGTTAGGGTCTTTGAGTTTTCTATGTTTTATTACGTTATTTTGATTATCTTTCCGTATAAGGAAAACTTTGGATTATGCCCTTTGAATTCCGCTGCCTTTGTGAAATTTTTGATATCTTTTGGGAAAACCCGTTGCGCACGGAGTCTTGACCTATTTTGATTTAATGGGAAATGTACACCCTTTGAGGTGATTTTTATTGAGTTTAATATTTTACTCTGATATATGTGAAAAATGTGCCTTTTAATTGTTGGGTAGAAAAGGGTGTTACATTAGTGGTATCAGAGCTGGTCGGTCCGTCCGACCAAGTTTTTATGTTATTAGTCCCTTGTCAGTCAATAGTGTGAGAACACTATTAGATGAGTTGTTTTCTTCTAACCCTGTTGGTGGTTGCAGATGACTGGAAGAAATGATCGTGATATTGCTGATGCACTGGAATCACTTGCCCAAGTGATGGCCCATAATGGTGGACCTTCTGATGAGTTTCGTACTTTGGGAAAGTTTCAAAGAAATAATTCGCCGACTTTTGTGGGCACTCATGATCCTGATGGTATGTAGAAGTGGCTGAAAGTGATTGAGAAGATTTTCCGAGTTATGGCGTGCACTAATGCTCAGTAGGTGCAGTTTGCTACGTATATGCTAGCAGAGGAAGCTGAGGACTGGTGGGATAACACTCGTCAGAGACTGAGAGGTGTTGGCATTGCAATAACTTGGGTTGTGTTTAAGGAAGAATTTTTGAGGAAGTATTTTCCTGAAGATGTTCGAGGCAAGAAAGAGGTGGAATTCTGAAATTATAGGTACCCAACAGTGGATGTTATCACAGATGTTATAACATCCACTATAACACAAACTACAGAACTTAGGAAACAAACTGTAAATTAAAATAGTAAATAACACAAGTAATTGTTCACCCAATTCAGTGCAAACCACACCTACATCTGGGAGCTACCAAGCCAGGGAGGAAATTCACTATTAGTAGAATTAATTCAGAGTCAAACAACCATTTTGCACTCTTCACTTAAGACCTACCCAATGACACTTCAGCCTAACACTAGACCTGAGTTACCAACTCACTCCCCCTTATTCACAACAGTGATATAAACCAATTCAAAGTTACAATTGATAAATGAAGTCACACTTCAACAAAAGCTTGATCTTGCTTCACAACTTCAATCAAGAGACACAACACTCGTGCTTAAAAGCTTAGAGTGACACAATGAGTGTATGTGTGAATATCCCTGGGCAAATATCCTGCAGACACACACATTCCTAACAGCAGCTAGGAGCTCACACATCTTAGCAGCTTCACACAAAACTCACACAATTCTAACATACATTCCTACATATAATAGGAACTCACACAACATCAACATCATCTTGTTATCACACCTGCAAGCATGTTCAGTTCAACCATGCACAATAGCAAACATGTTCAATTCAAACATGTACATTAGCAGCAACACCTGTAACACACTTAGAGCAACAACTCAATATCAGGAGGTAACCATACACAACAGCAACAACAACCAAGTCTTCCACCTGCTCTTCCACCTATTAAGGACAAAAATCTAACCCTGCTGTTACTCAATTACTACAACCACTTCTCCCTCTTTTTAGCCACAAATTTATATCAAAACTAATTAAATAATATAGATCAAAATAGGTATGGAAACACATATATTAGGGGTTATTACAACACACTGCTCATGAAGAGCAACAAATATATTTCATGTTGTCACATTAACAAAAATATAAGCAAAGAAACAAAAACTAGTCACACCAGCACACCATCATCAGCTCAGAAACCAACAGCAACCCATCATCCTGAGCCACACAACAAACCATCAGCACATTAATCTTCCTCCTCAGAACTGGAACCAATGCCATTAGAATTGGTTGAGACATCCTTATCATTGTCATCAGAATCTTCACCAGACATAGCCACACCATCACTATCAGCAGTATCTCTTTCAAGACTTTGAATGAAAGATTCTAGCTTGATCATTTTTGCAGTGGTTGTACTAATAGTTTCTCCCAATTGCCTATATGTTTCCTTTAATTAATCAATTATCATTTCTTTAGAGATATTGGCCTTCTCATCAGAAGTGAAAACCATGTCTGGGACATATCTCCCTGCAAAGAGTTTGAAGTGCAGAGACAGTGCATACTCCCTCTTGCTAGCAGCATCACTAGAATTCAGGATCCCAGGGTATTGATTTAGGACGATCTCACAAATGAGGGAGGGAAAAGCAATGGGAAGCTTGATAGCACTGGTTGTGGAGTGTTTAACAATCTGATAAAAAATGTATAGACCAAAATCAAAGTTAACTTTGGTACCTATGGAATGAATGATCTTGCCAAGCCCAATAGCAAGTGTGGATGTATGGTTGGTAGGCACCCAATTAGTAGCTCCAATTCTATGAAGAATGGCATACTTTACATTGAGCAGTGCTGCAGACAACTTCCCTTTGGATGGCCATGTTTTGACTTGATTTGCAGTGATGATCTTGCAAACCTGGTTATCTGACGTAGACAATTCTTTCTCACCACCATTTGCACGACCCAAACACCTGTTGATCACAGTAGGAGAGAACTGCACAAAATTTCATCTGACAAACACCTTCATGAATTCCTTGTTGTTGCTATTTGAGATTAAGTCAGGTATGTTTACAATGAACTCCTTTACTAGTCCTTCGTAGCATTTGGAAAACCCTGTGACTGTCTTGAGCAGTCCAGCCTTGTTGATTAGATCCATTACCTCCTTGATCTCCAAGGCATCCTTCCCCAATTATCTTTGAAGGGCTATTCTCCTTCGATAGACATATCTCCATTTGGTCACGGTGTGAATAGAATGGAAATAGATATTGTCTAGAGGGGCAGTTGGCACTGGTTTGAGAGATTTCTTAACAGAAGATTTCTTTACATGAAAGATGTTACTGGAAACTTTTCTTTTCTTGGCTGCAACTGATACTTTGCTCCATGTCTTGGAGGGGCCAACAGGAGTTTTCTTGTCTTTACTTTTGGGAGGTGATCCCTCAAGCACAACTTTTCTTTTTCTTGGTCACAAGTCTCTTGGCAATACCAGGGGCTACATTCTTGATGAGTTCATCATCTAATGACACATCTTCAACATTTATAACAGGAACATCACCATTGCCAGGAGCTTCATTCATGTAATCCTCATTACCCATATTCTTGGCTTTATCATCAGTTTGGCCATCATCATGACCTTCCTCATTCACCACTGAGCTGGCAAGATTCTCTAGGTTCTCAGTGTTACGATTAGTATCAGCAGTGGAACTCTCAATATTGTTTTTATTGTTCCCACTCAGGGTTGGGTATGGATCAACCCGTGATAGAGGGATGTTGATCCCATGCACATTGTGACCTTCAAGGAGGATCTTGGTGACCAGTTCATTCATAGAACTGTCCACATTTGTAGACCCTTTCATTCTATCAAAATGGCTCGTGGAAGATTCATGGATGTTACCTTCAGTAGCTAGTTTTTCATGTGGAGGAGCAATATTTGGGGCTTCTCTACCTTTTCCAAGAACCATGTTAAGGGGAACAATATCAAGGACATCATCCAGAGAGATGCTCATATGGTGAGCAGTAGAGTGAGAAGTTCTAGCATTATCACGATTGGAGGCCATAGGGATGGTTCTGAGAAGGAAGAGTCTGTGAGGATTTGAGGTAGGTCACAGAGTGGAGAGTGCACAGAGAGAGAAAGATGGTCTGAGGAGTAGTGAGGTATGGTTGCACAGGAGGAGGGAATTCGATATTTTGACCAATCAGCAAAGGATTAGTTTTCGAAATCCTATTCCCAATTTTCATTCATTTCTATAGTTCCTTATAAAAACCCCTTCCCACTTTGCTCCTTACACCTTTACTTTGTGTAGTCTCGAGCCCTCTTGTAACACTTTCAGCACTTTGTTGGTCAGAATCACCAAGCTTACCACAATCTCTTCCAAAGTGATGCTTGTTATCACTATGTATGACTCTCTTGGACTGAATAGAGTTCATATTGAAGTCACTAAGACTATCATAATATGATGTCATGACATCCTGAGTGACATTGCCCTTTTTATGCTGATCACCTTTCATGGATTCCATTAAATTCCAGTATAATAGATCTAGGTTTCTATGATGTCCATCCTTTGGATGTCTTTTCTTGGCTTGCCTACCAGCCTGACATTTTCCATAACCTGTTCTATCATCTGGAGTTAACTGTGGAGTTCCTTTTTCTACTTTCTTGGATAAGGTCTTCTTTATCCTTTGAAGATTTCTGACTTTCTCCAGCCACAGTTGATCCTCTTTTTCTTCTTTGATCAAGACATTAAGGTTACTTCTGGGCTCCCATAAGTAACAGTTGTTCTTGGCTCTAGATCCCCTCATGACTTCCTCACCTTCTTCATTGGTGATAACACATTCACCCTTAGTGAATTTTACACTGAGACCTTGGTCACAGAGCTGACTGATACTGATAAGATTTACAGTCAGTCCTATTGCACCCCAAAATTTGCCCAACCTTTTCTTTACCTAGCTTGTGTTTCATTGCATCTCATATAGCATTAGCATTTGCATACCATTGTCCATTTGCAGGGGATTGAGATAGTAGTGCCTAGCTAGAGGAGATTACCAAAGCTTCCAAGCCTAATCAAGAGGTCTTATTCAAGCTATCCAAGTGCTTATCACCATTAGAAGAAAGTCAGAGAGCAGATGAATTAGTACGGTTCACCTCCTATCTTGGAGGCCATGAGAAGATCACCAGAGGACATTGAGTCCATGATCATGGATGGATAGTATTGTGAGATATCATTGAGTGCGTTGAGCGTCATTGAAGAGCTTGTGCAAGTCATTATATCAAGGGCAAGAAGCCACAGTCCAAGGTGGTACAGTTAGGGTTTTCATCTGGTCAACCCTAAGTCAACTATTGAATTAAAGGAGATTAAGACTCAATTCCAAGTCTTTGTGATCATGGAATTTTATGTTGAGGCATCTAAGAAGTTATTCCAAGATCAAATCAAAAAGAATCAAGAGTGTGAGAAGTTACTAAGCTAGGGTTTCTAAGCTTGTCAGTGTAAAATCCCCTATTTAGTGTCTAACTTCAAGAACACATATCTCAAAATAGAATTTCATCTCATCTTGGCTCCAACACAAGACCTGTAGAGCATGTTTCTTGCTTTCTATTGAGTACTATAACTCATCCATTGGGTTTCTAGAACTCAAATTATGATGCTGACAAGTTATGGGTCCTCAGATGAATGTGATTTTGGTCAACAAAAGTCAACCAACTTCCATGGCATTTTTTACCTAGAAGGATGTTTCTCCTCACTTTGACCCAAACATGAAAGTTTTTCCTTATGATCTTAGCTTTTCGAAAAGTCGTAGAAGTCATTCATCTGACTTGTGAAGCTGAAGATATGAAGCTTGCAAGGCATGGGTATTTTGGGAAACATTGATTATAGGTCATTTTGGTTATAGGTCAATTTCACAACTTTGCACACCTCAAATGGAACTTTTTCCAACATCAAACTTGCTCCAAATGACATCCTTTTCATCATGGAACATTCAACTTATCATGGGTTGGTTTGTATGTGAAGAATGGTGAAGAAAATTCCATGAAAAGATACTTAAAAGGCATAATTTGGATAAAATTCATAATGAACCTTTTCATGACAAGTTTGGTCATTTTTTGAGTGCCTTGAATGTACTAAATACAATGCCATTTTCAGAACCAAGTTTGGATGAGTTTTGGTATGCCAAATTCAAACTTACTTCACAAGGAAGTAACACGTCCAAGATCAACCATTAGATGGTTTCAAGGGATCAATCTTATCCCTCTGATCACTCCAAGCCATAAGCAATGCATATGAATCAAGTTGGAAGCCATTTGAGCCAAGTTCAATCGTGAATTTTGCAAGCTTCAAGTTCAAATTTTTGGATTTCCAATTGCCTCAAGAAGGCTTTGATTGGGCCTCAATTCCATCTGGATCCATTCCATATATTCTCAGGATCATTCACAAAGTCTAAGAGGTGATTTTGGAGCAAGATTGAGAGAGAATTCAGTTGCACAAGTGAAGAACAAAGTGGAATTGCGTTTTGAAGAATTAGGCATTTTCAATCCAATTCAAGAGCACTAGCACCTCCATTGAAGTTCAGGCAATCTTTCTGGGTGGTTTTTCACAATCCTCATCACCAAATCAAGGCCCAACGGAGGCACTCCGTTGAGTAAGTTATTCTTCACAAATTCTCCATCTTTATGTAGCAATCAACCGCCATTTTCATGTATTCATGATCCCATAGCATCATAGATCGTTTCTGGTTAGGTTTGATTGATGTACTTGCCAATTCTTGGATGTTGCTCAATTTTGATTTGGTTTTTATCTCATGATTTAGGAAGTATTAATAATCAAGAACCCTAGATTCATGATCAGTGAAATGCGTAGATGTGTTTAGACTAAGAGATTTTAGGTTTTGGTTCAGTCTAGGATTCTTTGCAATTTTGGGTGGCCAGAGAAAATGACCGGAGCCACCGTCTGGCTCGTCTTCTCCGGCGTGTGCTTTTAACCCCAGATGCTAGCGTGTACCTCCATCTCACCTTGTTGACTAGTTGACCTATCAATATCCAAGGGCCAAGATTTGATCTCAGGCGTGTTGAAATTTTGACTTGCCAGCGTGTGTCCTTGATGCGCACCATTTCATTTAAGTTCAACTAGTTTGGATCCTTGGGCCCTAACTTCTAATCACACCCCTCCTGCTTGAAGCCCAACATGTATGACTTGCTTTCATTGCTATTTTCACCAAACATTTTCCATTTTCCTTTCTTTTTCTTTCTTTTTCAATTTATTTTTCAGTTGCAATTTTAATTCATTAAAAATACCTCAGTGCTTCTAAAAATCATGATAAAAAACATTTCTGTACATTTTATCATGTTATTTGATTTTACAAATTTTTTGGATTAATTTTTAAGCCATTTTTCAATTAAATCTTGATTTTTCATTTTGAGGTATTTTATGTGAATTGAAAAATGCATATCTTTTAAATTGAATTTTATTTTGTGATCAATTCTTCATATCAATGCTTGATTTTTCTTGTGCATATTCTTGACATATTAATTAATTTTTGTGACATTTTTATTCCTGGTTTTAGTACCATTTTGTTAGGGTTTTAGTTGTATTTTTAGGACCCTCGATTTGCACTAGTTTTTAGGGTATACCTTAGAAATTTCCCTCTGTTTGCCTAGTTAGGTTTAGACCTAGTCTCCACAACTTTGACCCCTGGTTCCTAATACCAAAGGGGTCCCCTAGAAATTTATTTGGAATTTTTAGGATTGGTTTACTGTTTTTAGTGTATTTTACGTTCTAGGTCACCCTTGTATGGTTTTCACCTTGATACACGAAATAATTTGCTTCTTATTTGGATTTTTTGCATTGTTTGAGCTTCTAATATTTGTGTATCCACATCATATACATAATAAGGTGTTTCTATGTCAATTTTGGATCCTAATTGTGTTCATAACTTGTTTAAGTTTGGCTTTCTTTTAGACTTTCCTTTTAGGGATTTTTCATGTGCACATGTTGAATGCCTCTTATCTTTTACCATGATTCCTTTGCATTAGTTCATATACTTTGCATCCTTTACTATTTTATACATTCTCTCTCATCTCCCTATGTCCTAGGAACTTAGGCTCCTACTTGTGGAAGCTTAGTTCCTCCAAAGGAGGAACTTAAGGCATGCCATAAGTAGTTGAACCTTTGAGGACTACTTATGTGTTTTTTATGCATTTTGAATGTAGCATGCTTGGTTGAGTGCCAAGTGAGTTCCCTTGGTTCTCACTTGGTCTCTCATCATCTCATTCAATCCTTCCTTATTTCCCTTTTCATGTTGTATGATTTTGTGCATTAGGATATAAGTATGCATGTGTAGGCTTTTCCTTCTCTTTTCCTACTTGCATTAAAAGGTTGAGATGAGCTTGTGGAGGTTTTCACCCCACACAATTTCCTCCCTTTGTTTGTGTGTTATTTTCCCTTTTTCACTCTTGCTTGCATTAAAGGTTGAGATGAGCTTGTGGAGGTTTTTACCCCACACAATTTCCTCCCTTTGCTTGTGTGTTGCACTGCATAGGCATTCATTAATTCTTATGTTTCATATCTTATATCATATTATTGTTTCCTTCTTCTCTGTTCTTACCATGTTCCCTTAGGAATTCTTACTTCCTTGGTTAAGGATAGTGATGATAGAATTTAGGATTCAATCCATGTATGCGAATATTAGGTAGTTTCCCTTCTTAATCTCAACTTTAGGACCATGATGCATGATAACTTTAGGGTTTTGATTTAGTCCCCTTTAGAGTCCTTTCTCTATTCTCATCTCAAAACAACTTCAAAATACTTAATAAAGGCTAACGAATATTGTACATTACGAGCCTTAAGTACTTAGGAATTGGTGATTGAGGGGTTTCCCCTTAATGGCCAGAGTGTTTAGTGTATCACCCTTTGGGTGATGCGCGACGCATTCACTCCTAGGTCATAGTCTCTAGTGCAATATGAATTACAAACAATTAAAAAACACTTCTCCTTAAAAGATACAAAAATAAATCATCAAACTCATTTTTTCCCTTTGGGCCCTTTAATAATGGAAAACATTTTAATAAACCAGAGTGTTGTGAACTCATAGTTCTACCGCAAACAGTAACGCCTAAGTCTCCAATGGTCGAGCTGCATACACCTAACTGCTAGAACTGTTTGTTAACCCTATTCGGGTAAAAACATTTGAACAAACCAGCGTTCTTATTTTCCCGAACTACGTTTTCTCTGATTTCTCATACCAGATGAGAATACGTAGGCATAAGATGCAATGTCTTGGCGAGCAGCCTTTCCATACTTTTTCACCCGTAGTTAGCCGAACTACGTTGACTCTGATTTCTCATACCATACGGGAATACGTAGGCCCAGAGCGGCAATGCTATGTCGAGTCCTTTTTCTTTTCTTTTGTCCCAGACGTTAGAGTAGATAGTTCTAATCACCCTTTAAGATAGACAACAAAGTGTGGATCCCATCGAGTACGACGAACGTGAGGGGTGCTAATACCTTCCCCTTGCGTAACTGACTCCTGAACCCGAGATTTGGTTGTGATGATCGATCTTATCCCATTTTCGCTAGGTTTTCCCTGATCATTTCCTTTCCGTTGTTGGGATAAATAACGAATGGTGGCGAATCTTCTGTCATTTTCGGTACCTTTTTTCGCAGTAGCGACAGTTGGCGACTCTGCTGGGGAACGTAACACCCCTTATGCGAGTTAATCCTATCGCTTGTTTGTTTATCTTTTTGGGTTTGTACATACATGTTGTACTTTATTTTTACTTTCTCGCATTTATTTTCAGCATTATATATCGTTATTACTGTGCTGTGGGGAGGGAGGTTCTGTTGAGTGATAAGCCAGACCCAGGCTTGAGTGCAAACATAGCATTAGTAGTGGAAATTAGTGGGGGGGCGTGCATGCTTTGCAATGTACTAGTTCGCCATGAAATTCGTGCTCAGACGAGATTCTCTTTGAGGATTTCCTTTCCAGCCCTTTAGGCTTGAGGGGATTTTGGATCTGAGAGTTGTCGACTATGGGGACCGATCATTTGTGATTCAGCTAAGTGAGGCCTCTTCGGGAGATGATGATGCCAAACTAGAAATGGTGAACGTATCATCATTTCTTGAAATTCTGTGATGCTGATGAATGCATATGATGCCGAACCTTATCAGTAGATAGGTCCATACTTGTGAGAGGGATTGGGTTATATAGGAAACCTTGACCTTCAGATTACCCGGTTTTATTTACAGTATGAATCCGAGTTATTAGTATTAGTTGGTTCTTATTATTAGAGTTGTGTTACTGTTCTTGCCAAAGCGAAGCACTGATTCTTCTCAAGCTACAACACAACAATCTTGATCCTTTGCTTGCATTTTCATCTGCATCTCATTAACATGTGTTTATGTTGCAGGTTCATATTTCCTTCCTTGATTCTAGTGATCTCGCTCTCTGCTTCCGACATGGAACCCCTGAAGAAAACAGTTGCCTACAAGCTTCCTACTCCAGATATTAGTTCTCTGCTCAGTTTGATTTTCGTGGTTGATAGAGAGGTACTGGAAGTCTTCAGAAAATACTATGGGAAATTGCTCAGTTTTCTCTGTAAACCTTCAGTGTACGAGATGAATGGTTTGTATGATCTGCTGCAATTCTCCGACCCACAGCTGAGATGTTTCACATTTCCGGATTATGTCCTCGCACCTACCATGGAAGAGTATTCTGCATTGTTAGATGTGCCTATTCTGAATCAGATGTCGTTCTTCCATACGAACGCTAAGCCTAATTTGGCTAAGCTTTCTGCTGCGATGCATCTAGATGCCTCAGAGATAGAAGGAAAATTGACCAAAAGGAATGGTGTGCCTAGTTTCCCTTTGCAGTTTCTGGTTGAAAAAGCCCAATAGTGCACCAAAGATGGTTGTTGGATCGTATTCAATGCCATTCTAGCTCTCTGTGTCTATGGCATTATTATGTTTCCTAACATGCCGGAGTTCGTAGATTTGGACACGTTTCATATCTTTTCCTCGGGGAATCCAATACCCATACTGCTCGGTGATGTTTATCACTCAGTTCATTACAAAAATGAGAATAGAAGGGGGGGAAAATGTGTCCTGTTGTGTTCCCTTACTATACAAGTGGTTTGCCAGCCATATGCCCAAGACAGGTCCTTTTGTTACTTCTGCATGTACATTGGAGTGGTCGGAGCGTCTAATGGGTTTGTCAGCTAAAAACATCACTTGGTTTGATCGGAGTATGCTTGGAACAGAAATCATATATAGCTGCAGTGGTTTTCCTAACGTTCCTCTAATAGGAAGGAAGGGGTGCCTCAACTACAATCCGTCATTGTTGGTTAGGAAGTTTGGTTATGCATTGAGAGATCCTCCCAAAGAATAAGAGGTACAAGAATCTCTGTACCTCACCGGGCTGTTGGATAATGACACGTTGGCCAGACTTGAGCATGCTTGGAACAACATTCACAAAAGAGGAAAAGCACTGTTGGGGAAAAGTAATAGTCGTGCCTATGACCCCTACTTGATCTGGATTCAGGACAGAGCAAAGAGGTTTCTAATGCCATTTCCTTCAGTTGTGCCTTCATGTTCCCTCATGATTGAGGGTCGACCACAGTGGATATTCAGAAATATAATCAGTTATGGGCTATAAAAGAAGAGCTACGGAAAGCCAACGAGGAGTTAGAAAGATAAATTGCTCAGCTCCGAGGAGAAAAGAATGAAGTTATGTACTCCTTCAAAAAGCAACTTGAGCTCGTAAACTGACTGGGTACAGAATTGACTCAGCAGACCAACACTCTTGAACGCTTAGGCTTGGACTTGAAAGCTATCAGCAGCATCCTTACCACCAAGAAGCAGCACTTGGACAAAGCCTATTTGAAGATTTCCAAATTCAATACTTTGTGGAATGCCACCTTGTCCAACAATAAAGAGCGCGAAGGAAAGTTGAAGCTACAGATCAACAAATTGAAGACTCAGTTGAAAGCCAAAGACGAGAATATTTCAACGGAAGCATCACTCAAACGTGACAGTGAGTACAGGTTGAATGAAGCCATTGCCAACTTGAGAGATTACAGGTTGAGGGCTGACTCCAAAAGATGCAGGCTTGAAGTCTGTTTTGGAGAAGGAGCCTAGGAGGACTACGCTGAGGGCCTACATCGTACCGTTATCCAGCAAGAGCTGCTCATTCAGGGACTACTTACCCGACCAGATCATCCCGAGACTCAAAAGCTTCTAGAGGACTTCCGATCTCGCCGTCTGGCTTGATTATATTTATGTTTGTCCATCTCTAGTTGCTTATGCTTTGTGTATGGATCATCACCAGGCTTGTTGGTTGAGGTCTTTTTCTGATTGTATTCAACTGACATGATTGTACTCTGCCTACGTGGCTTTTCATATATATATATGAGGAGTTTCTGATATTGCTTGTCTATGAGGTTTTCCATTGTCGTGTGTTTCTCCCGGAACTAGAATTAAAGGGGGAAATTTCCCTGTTGCATACATACATGTTTGCATAGCATTTTTGCATTTACAGGTACGGCATAACCATTTATCTTATCTCTATTTCTTCGTTAGGTGTGTTACAGGATAGACAACCAGGTTATTCACCGGTATGCTACTCGAGGAAACCAGAAAAGTGCAATGGAACAAATCCAGTCTGAGATGCAGGAAATGAGGGACCGTTTGACTCAATTTATGGAGCTTATGCAAGGCGTTGCCAGCGGTCAAGAACAGCTCCAGACTCTAGTGCATCCCTTGATTGCACGCGTGGATAGCAACAGAGTGTTACATGGAGGAAATGCTGCAAACCCTCTACATGTTGAGACCCCGCACGCTGACAACTCTATGCTTGTTGTGAATATCCCTGTTACTGGAGGGAATGGAAGTGGTAATGGTAATGGTGCTGCTAACGTTGGAGTTAATGTGCATGGAATGGGCAACGGTAACTTTGAAACCAACGGCAATGTTGGTGGAGCTAATGGCAATACTGTCGGAATGGGTAATGCTGGAAATATTGGTGCTGGTAATGGGTACGGTCATGACGCTGCTGGGTTGGTCCATGGTAATGTGCATCAACCATGGAATGAGGACCTTCAAGATGATATTTTCTCGGTAAGAGACGTCGGAGCTGAAATGTCGTTTGAGGCAAGCAAAAGGTTCAAATGGTTAGAAGATAAGATGAAAAGCTTTGAAAATCAGAACGCCATGGGTCTTGACATGGCTAACCTGGGACTCATCCCCGACTTGAAAGTGCCTCTAAAGTTCAAAGTACCGGACTTTGACAAATATAAGGGCACCACATGCCCTAGAGTCCACTTGCGCTCCTACTACAGGAAGATGTCCGCGTATTCTGACGACGAGAAACTGTTAATGCACTTCTTCCAGGATAGCCTGTCTGGACCGTCTCTTGAATGGTATATGAGGCTAGAGTCCACCAATGTCCGTAGCTGGAGGGACCTGGCTGAGGCTTTCATAAAGCATTACCAATATAATAGTGACCTTGCTCCCAACAGGGTCCAATTGCAGAACATCTCCAAGACAGACAACGAGTGTTTCAAAGAGTACGCCCAGAGGTGGCGAGAGCTTGCTGCAAGGGTACAACCTCCAATGGTGGAGCGCGAGTTAATATATATGTTTGTTGCTACTCTACCTGGCATCTACTATGAAAAGCTCATCGGTAACATGTCAGGGAGCTCCTCTGATTTAATAATCACGGGAAAGAGAGTGGATAACAGAATAAATCTCGGGAAGATTCAATCCAACGAGGTGCCCTCAGCTGGAGGAGGTAAGAAGATATTCAGTAACAAGAAACGTGAAGGAGATACTAACTAAGTATCTAGTTCTCGTAGAAGAAACAGAAGTCAGAACTATTATCGCCAACAACAGGTTGCTAGTGTCGTAATTCTGGTACCACAACAACAACAACAACAACAACAACAGCAAAATCAGAATCAGAATTATGCCCCTGGAAGGTTCCAGAATCGGGGCCAGGCAGTGAATAGAGTATTTGATGCGCCACCAATGTCGTACTCTCAACTTATTCAGAAGAGGATGTTAGCTCCGCCGACAGGTACGCTTCCATTCGGTTACGATGTGAACGCTCATTGCGAGTTCCATTCTAGGGCACCCGATCATACTATTGATGATTGTAAGGTGTTCAAACATAAAGTACAAGACTTGATTGACAACAAAGCGATTAATTTCTCCCATGATGTTCCCAATGTTATACAGAACCATATGCCAAACCACGGGCAAGCTGGAGTCAGTGCAATAATCGAGGATGTTGGGTTGGATTTGGTAGCAGATGTTAGTGAGCTGAAGACGCCGTTGAGCTTCATAAAAGCTAGGCTGTTGAAAGGGGGTGTTTACCCGAGCTGTGCTGAAGATTGTGCCGAATGTATGATTGATCCTGAGGGATGTGTGTAGTTGAAGGTTTGTGTTCAACGTATGATGGATAGTGGGGAACTACATTTTCATCGGGCTGTTGAGTTTAAGTCTGAAGGGCTGATAATTGAGAAGAGGGATGAGATTGCAACGATCTCCATTTTGTTTAAAACCATTACCATTTCTGCTCCTAGACCACCGATGATAGTCATTACAAAAGCTGGTCCAGTGCCTTTTGAGGATACCAAGGCTATTTTATGGAATTATGGAGCCGAGGTATATTGTAACGGACATAAGTTAGATTTAAAGAGTCCACCTATTGAGTCAGTGGAGAATCTGGTTGGTGCAGGGGGAATTACCCGAAGCGGTCGTGTTTTTTCACCACGCGAAGTAGTGGCTGAGAAAACAGACAAGGGGAAGGGTAAAACGGTTGTAGAAGAGACCTCTCAGTCAGGAGAGAAAAAACTGTTGGCAAGGGACGTAGAAGAGTTTATGAGGTTAATTCGGAAGAGCGACTACAAGATAGTCGACTATCTACAACAAACTCCTTCTAAGATCTCCATATTGTCATTGTTGCTTTGCTCGGAAGCACATCGCAATGCTTTACTAAGGATAATGAACAATGCGTACGTGCTGCAAGGAATTTCAGTTAACCAACTCGAAGGAGTTGTCACTCACGTTAACGCGGGAAACGGGCTTGGTTTTACTGACTTAGATTTAACGCCGAGGGGCCGCAATCATAATAGTGCACTACATATTTTGATTGAATGTCGAGGGGCTGTCATGTCCCATGTGTTGGTGGATACCAGATCTTCTTTAAATGTACTACCCAAAAAGGTGTTGATGAAACTAGACACTCGGGGTATTTTCTGTACGCCCAGTGATATCGTGGTGAAAGACTTTGATGGAACCAGGCGGTCAGTTTTTGGAGAGCTTACTTTGCCCATCCAGGTAGGGCCAGAAGTGTTCGATGTAGTGTTTTATATAATGGACATCTAGCCAGCCTATAGTTGTCTATTAGGCCGTCCGTGGATACATTCAGTAGGAGTTGTGACCTCCATATTGCATCAGAAACTCAAGTACACGGTTGGTGGCAGCATTGTTACCGTGTGTGGGGAAGAAGACATAATGGTTAGCCATCTATCGTCGTTCAAATACGTAGAAGTAGATGGGGAAATCCACGAGACTCTCTGTCAAGTGTTTGAAACGGTCTAGGTGAAGGATAAGTCTCCAACAACGAGCAAAGCGCCCGAAGGGGCCATGTCTTCCTTTAAAGAGGCACAGATAGCAGTGCAAACTGGAGCAGCACAAGGTTGGGGCCAGGTCTTAGACATCCCCAACAAGCAGGATAAATTTGGTCTGGGGTACCGTCCGTCTTTTTCAGGATCATCACAGAGCGCGCCACGCTACAAGGGGCCGATACAGTTCACCAAGGGCGGAGTTATTTTTGAGCGTGTCAACGCTATTTCTAATGAAGAAGGGGATAGCGATTGCGACATGGACGCCTGGATTACACCGAGTATGCCAGGACAACACCTCAACAACTGGACTATCCAGGAGGTCATTTAAGTGACACACGAAGAGTAATTCTTTGTTTTCTCGATTATTGTACAACCCTATTTTCTACCCGAAGCATAGTGGTTTTATTTTCAGGGCCGCATTTGTTTATATTTGAACATTTTATCAATAAATCAAAGGAAAGTTTTTCGTATTCAAATTTTGTGATCCTTGTTATTCTTGTTTTATTTTTCGTTTAAACAATAAAATGGCAATGTGGTTTGTGCTGATTTGCATATCATTTTAAGCATTTAACCATTGTTATTGCAGGAATCACATGATTGCAGATGACACAGATTCAGAACCCCCTATGACTCGCTTCGACTTTGATCATCCGATACATCAAGCCGAAGAAGAGATTGATGAAGATGAGGGTCTACCAGAAGAGCTAGCTAGAATCCTGAACCTAGAAGAAAAGGTTATTCTGCCTCATCAGGAGGACATCGAGATTATTAATTTGGGTTCCGAGGAAGCCAAGAGAGAAGTTCGGATAGGGGGCTGCATTACAGAGTGACGTCAAGCAAAGATTGGTCGAGATGCTTCGAGAGTATAGTGACATCTTTGCTAGGTCTTATGAAGATATGCCTGGACTCGATACTGATATTATGGTTCATCACCTACCGTTGCATGAAGAGTGTCCGCCGGTCAAGCAGAAGCTTAGAAGGACAAGACCAAATATGGCTGTAAAAATCAAGGAAGAGGTCCAAAAGCAGTTGGACGCTGGGTTTTTAGCCATAACAACTTACCCTCCGTGGGTCGCCAACATAGTACCCGTACCGAAGAAAGATGGCAAGGTACGGATGTGTGTAGATTATAGAGATCTTAACAAGGCAAGTCCTAAAGACGATTTCCCGCTCCCTCATATTGACATGTTAGTCGATAACACTGCTCAATTTTATGTATTTTCCTTCATGGATGGCTTTTTCGATTATAACCAGATCAAGATGGCACCGGAAGACATGGAAAAGACGACTTTCATTACGCAATGGGGGACGTTTTTCTACAAAGTAATGCCTTTCGGGTTGAAAAATGCAGGGGCAACTCATTAGCGGGCTATGGTCACATTGTTTCATGATATGGTTCATCACAAGATTCAAGTTTATGTTGATGACATGATAGCAAAGTCACAAACAGAGGAAGAACATCTGGTCAACTTACTGAAGCTGTTTGAGAGGCTCAGGATGTAAAATTCCAATTTTAATTAATTAATTATTTATATTAAATAACTTATTTATTGGAATTATTGGTAGATATTTTGAGAGAAGAAATATGATGGAAGGAAATAGAATAGAAAGACATATAAGGAAAAGTGGAAAGAAATGGGAAAGATAGAAACATAAAGGAAAGAGGAGAGAAAGAAAGAAGAAGAAGAAGAAGAGAAAAGAGAAGGAAAAGAGGAGAAAGCTTGGAAAGCTCAAGAACAACTTCTAGCTTTGGATTAATCAAGGTAAGGGTGTGAAATATCATTATCTTATCAATATTTATGATTATGTATGGATTGTTTGGATCGTTTGGATGTTTTCCATCTTTTTCCATTTTAGGGCAGAAAGAGGTTTAATCGGTAGAAACCGGTGTTTGAACGGTTAGAATCTGGAATAAATGGCGTAGATTAGTTGAGAAATTTTAGATTATGATTACTGGAACTTGTTGGAATTGAATCGGGTGATTTTGGGAGTTCTGATGATTTTGGACAGTTGGGGCTTTTAAGTACACAGACAATTGCTAGCACGTTCGCTAGTCGAGCAGGTCGCGAGTATTCTCTAGGCGAGCTAGCAGCGAGCCAGTAGCGAATGGTCCCATACTTGGGTAGAATGGAGATGACCCTCTTCGCCGGTAGCGAGCGAGGCAGTGAGGGGTTCGCTAGGCGAAGTCCTAGCAAGTAGGTAGCGAGCACTTACTGTAGCTTCTGTTTGCCTTCGCGAGCATGTTCACTAGGCGAACTGGTAGTGAGCATTCGCCATGAAATCGCTAGGCGAGCAAGCTAGCGAGTGTGACAGCATTCTTAATTTTTTGTGTTTCCATCCAATGTTGATTGTTTGGTTCAATTGTGTTCAATTTTGATCTAAAATGAGTAGTTGTGTGATGTTGTGTGAGATGTTGTGGGTAGCCGTATGGCGTGAATCCTAGATTGTGGAATCGATTATGAAATGTGGTCTTTTGATAAATATATCCATTGTTTGAATTGATTAAAAATGCATGATGAATGTGATTGAGTTCGTTGCCGTTGGCACGATATTGTGAATGCATATCGATTGTATGCGATTGTATGTGAAGAATGCATGGGAACATATTGTGAATATGTGTGCATTGCTTGATAAATGTATTGATGGTGTTGAAAGTGTGAATACTTCGATTATTATGAAATGTGTTGTGGGTGCAATCATGTTATAATTCATGTGTGATGAATTATTTGAGAATGCATGGGATTAAGATGTGAGAACGGTCTTAAGTGCATTTGGTTGTTGATTGCATACACATCATTTGGTCAAGAGGCAATGCTTGCTAGTTTCGTGGAGACTAGTGACTTATCCCAAACCTAGAGCGGGGTTTGAAAGCTTAGGGAATGGGCTTTTGTTTGTTATCGGTCTAGGGAATGGACCCAGTTTTAGTGTAAAAACCGAAAAATGATAACAAGTGTTGGTACCACATGGCATGAGTTGCATTGAGTCACATGACATAGATATCATTGTTATATGAATGTATGCTCGTGCATGAATTATTGAATTGAGAATTATGGATGTGCGCATGATGAAATATGCTTGGTGATTATCCATATTTGTTTATACATATATTGTGATGTGTATGATGATTATAATGAATTATGGTGAGAAAATGTGGAATATGTGTATTCTATGCTTGTGTATATATATAATTATATGCATTGATTATTAGGATAAGATTTCTCACCCTTCTGCTGTTTTATAATGCTCTACGAGGCATTGCAGACTAGGTTTGCTGGAGGTCTTTTTGTGAAGTGTAGCTTCATTCTTTTGGTCGGTTTGCTCTGATATGTAGCACCGGGTAGTTAGGATTGTATAGAATTATTTTGTGATACATTTGTATATGTATCTGCTGACGAATGTTTATGTAAACATGAATGATGTGGTGAATCAAACTGGATGATATGTATTTATATGATTACATGTTTAAAGAGATTCAATGTTTAGATTCTGCGCTTTTAATTCTAAATATTGAGATGTGGGAGTAAGAACTAAGTTCCTCTGTTGAAAACTACCCCACTGTTACATGTCTTTTATAGAGCAGGTGTTGTATGCTTTGATTTTGTGTATGATGTGACATACCTCTTTTATACCATGTTTTAATTTTACTCTGATGAAATTTTATTATGTGCTTAAATGATTTCTTTGATTATTTGGGGGATAGAAAAGGGGTGTTACATTAAGTGGTATCAGAGCAGGTCGGCTAGTTGGCCAAGTTGTTAATGTTTTTATTCTGTATATATATATATATATATATATATATATATATATATATATATATATATATATATATATATATATATATATATATATATATATATATATATATATATATATATATATATATATATATATATATATATATATATATATATATATATATATATATCTGATTATGTGTATGACACTATCGATATTGTTTGTTCTTATGAAGTTTTGTTGTTGGGATTCAGAATAATGGTTGCCGGTAGGAATGATGAAGCAATTGCTGAGGCTTTAACGAGGTTGGATGGGGCGAATGGGCAGAATCCTCAAGCCAATGTGAATGTTGGAAACAACACTGATGATGAGTTTCGTGCTTTGGGAAGGTTTCAAAGGAATAATCCGCCAATTTTCAAGGGAACCCATGAACCTGACAAAGCACAAGTATGGCTAAAAGAAATTGAGAAGATTTTTCGAGTTATGAACTGTTCAGATGCACAGGGGGTGCAGTTTGGCACTCATATGCTCGAAGAGGAAGCTGAGGACTGGTGGGGTAACACTCGTCAGAGGTTTGAAGAAGATGAGATTGTGGTTACCTGGGATGTTTTTAGAGAGGCATTTATGGAGAAGTATTTTCTAGAAGATGTGCGTGGTAAGAAGGAAATTGAATTCCTTGAGCTGAAGTAGGGTAACTCAACTGTAGCCGAATATGGGGCAGGGTTTGAGGAATTGATTAAGTTTTGTCCCCATTACAACACTACTAATGCTGAGAGATCCAAGTGTCTCAAGTTTGTGAATGGTTTGAGGCCTGAAATCAAGCAAGTCGTTGGTTATCAGGAAATTAGGCGATTTTCCGAGTTGGTGAACAATAGCAGAATTTATGATGAAGATAGTAGAGCTCGGTCTAGTCACTACAAGAGTTTAAATGATAAGAAGGGAAAAATTCATTTCAGAGGGAAGCCGTATGTGACTCCTGCTAATAAGGGGAAACAGAAAGCTGGTTACGGCAAGAAGCTGAGTGGGGGAGGAGCTTCCACTCTAGTGAAGTGTTTTAGATGCGGTGAAGTAGGACATCATGCTCTTGAGTGCAAAAGCGTTGAGCATAAATGTTTCAAGTGTGGCAAGCCAGGCCACAAAGCTCTTGAGTGCAGAAGCGATGCGAATGTGACTTGCTACAACTGTGGTGAGCAAGGGCACATTAGTACCAAGTGTGACAAGCCAAAGAAGACTCAAGGGAGCGGGAAAGTGTTTTCTCTATCAGGGTCGGAGACTGCTAGTGAAGATCGATTGATCTGAGGTACGTGCTTCATTAATGGTATACCTTTGGTCGCTATAATTGATACTGGAGCTACACATTATTTTATTTCTTTGGATTGTGTTAAGAGTTTAAATCTTGAGTTGTCCGTTATGAGTGGAGGTATGGTTATTGATACTCCTGCTATGGGTCCAGTAACTACCCTGTATGTGTGTTTGAATTGTCCGTTGACTATTTTTCGTAAATACTTTGGAGTTGATTTAGTGTGTCTTCACTTAGATCAACTTGACGTTATTCTTGGGATGAATTGGTTGGAATCCAATCGTGTCTATATTAACTGTTTTTCCAAAACGGTTATTTTTCCTGAACCTGGTGATAAAGGAGACTTGTTTATGACTGCTAAGCAAGTAAAGGAATCAGTGCAAGATGGTGCGAAGGTATTTATGTTGATGGCAACTTTGAGCATTGGTGGAAATGGAGCAATTGATGCTTTACCAATTGTCCGTGATTTTCCAGAAGTTTTTCCCGAGGAGATAGGAGATTTACCGCCGGAACGAGAAGTGGAGTTTATGATCGACTTGATTCCTGGAACTAGTTCGATATCGATGTCTCCATATTGTATGTCTGCATCGGAATTGAAAGAGTTGAAGAGTCAACTTGAAGATCTGCTTGAGAAAAGGTTTATTCGTCAGAGTGTGTCACCGTGGGGTGCACCAGAGTTGTTGGTTAAGAAGAAAGAAGGTTCTATGAGACTCTGTATGGACTACAAACAATTGAACAAGGTGACTATCAAGAATAAGTATCCACTTCCGAGGATTGATGATTTGATGGATCAGTTGGTTGGTTCAAGTGTGTTCAGTAAGATAGATCTGAGATCTGGGTATCATCAGATTCGTGTGAAGGCTGAGGATATTTAGAAGACTGCTTTTAGAACGAGGTATGGACTCTATGAGTATTATTGGATGCCATTTGGTGTGACTAATGCACCAGGTGTATTTATGGAGTATATGAACAGGATTTTCCATCCTTATTTGGACAATTTTGTGGTTGTGTTCATTGATGATATTTTGATTTATTCGAAGAATGAAGAAGAACATGCCGAGCATCTGAGGATTATGTTATCTGTGTTGAAAGAGAAGCAGTTATATGCTAAACTTTCTAAGTGTGAATTTTGGTTGAAGGAAGTGAGTTTCCTTGGTCATGTGATTTCGAGTAGAGGTATTGCAGTTGATCCGTCAAAGGTTGGAGCGGTATCACAATGGGAGACTCCGAAATCCGTTTTTGAGATTAGAATTTTTCTTGATTTGACAGGATATTATCGGAAATTCATTGAAGGATTTACCAAGTTATCATTTCTGTTGACGCAGTTGACTAGGAAAGGTCAAGCTTTTGTTTGGGATGCAAAGTGTGAAGAAAGTTTTCAAGAGCTTAAGAGAAGATTGACGACAACACTTGTTTTGAATTTTCCGAATCTGGTAGAACCGCTTGTTGTGTATTGTGATGCTTCTTTGATGGGTTTGGGAGGTGTGTTGATGCAAGATAAACAAGTTGTAGCTTATGCTTCAAGGCAACTCAAGGTGCATGAGAAGAATTATTCGACGCATGACTTAGAGTTGGCCGTCGTTGTATTTGTGCTGAAGCTTTGGAGGCATTATTTGTTTGGTTCGAGATTTGAGGTATTTAGTGATCATAAGAGTTTGAAGTATCTTTTCGATCAGAAAGAATTGAATGCAAGGAAAAGGAGATGGTTAGAAATTCTGAAGGATTATGATTTTGGTTTGAATTACCATCCGGGTAAAGCAAATGTGGTAGTTGATGCATTGAGTAGGAAGTTGTTGCATATGTCGATGATGATGGTGAAAGAGTTGGAATTGATTGAGCAATTTCGTGATTTGAGTTTGGTGTGTGAGAAGACTTCCTACGGAGTTAAGCTTGGTAAGTTGAAGCTTACTAGTGGTATTCTTGACGAGATTCGAGAAGGACAGAAATCTGAATTGACTTTAGTTGGTCGGTTGACTTTGATCAATCAAGGTCAAGGTGGTGATTTTCGGATTGATGAGAATGGTATCATGAGGTGTCGTGATAGAGTTTGTGTTCCCGATATTGTTAAGCTGAAGAAGAGTATCCTTGAGGAAGGGCATCATAGTGGATTGAGTATTCATCCGGGTGCTACTAAGATGTATCAAGATTTGAGGAAAGTATTTTGGTGGCCTCGTATGAAGAAGGATATTGCCGAGTTTGTGTATTCTTATTTAACTTGTCAGAAGTCAAAGATTGAACATCAGAAACTGTCGGGTTTGTTGCAACCGTTGTTTGTTCCTGAGTGGAAATGGGATAACATTTCTATAGATTTTGTGTCTGGTTTACCTAGGACGCCAAGTAATTTTGAAGCTATTTGGGTTATTGTGGATAGATTGACCAAATCTGCTCACTTTATTCCTATGCGAATGGATTACCCGTTGGAGAGATTGGCAAAGCTGTACATTGAAAGGATTTTCAGTTTGCATGGTATTTCGTATAGCATTGTGTCGGATAGAGATATGAGGTTTACTTCGAGATTTTGGGAGAGTTTGCAAAGTGCTTTGGGTACGAAGTTGCGTTTGAGTTCTGCTTATCATCCACAGACCGATGGTCAGACTGAGAGAACGATTCAATCACTTGAGGATCTTTTGAGAGCTTGTGTGTTGGAGAAGGGAGGAGCTTAGGATAGCTACTTACCTTTGATTGAATTTACTTACAAAAATAGTTTTCATTCAAGTATTGGTATGGCACCGTTTTAGGCATTGTACAGTAGACGGTGTAGGACGCCATTGTGTTAGTATGAGTCGGGAGAGAGTTCTGTGGTTGGACCAAAGATAGTCCAACAGACTACCAATAAGATTAAGATGATTCAAGAGAAGATGAATATTTCTCAGATTCGTCAAAAGAGTTATCATGACAAGAGGAGGAAAACACTTGAATTTCAGGAGAGAGACCATGTGTTTCTTCGAGTCACTCAGATGACTGGTGTTGGTAGGGCATTGAAGTCGCGTAAGTTGATGTCGCGTTTCATTGGTCCTTATCAAATTTTGCAGAAGATAGGAGAGGTAGCCTATCGGGTTGCTTTACCTCCGTCGCTTGCTAATCTCCATGACGTGTTCCACGTATCTCAGTTGAGGAAATATATTGCGGATCCATCCCATGTAGTCCAAGTAGATGATGTGCAGGTGAGAGATAACCTGACTGTGGAGACATCACCTATGCGGATAGAGGATCGGGATTTGAAGCAACTTCGAGGTAAAGAGATTGCTTTGATAAAGGTCGCTTGGGGAGGACCGGCTGATGGAAATGTGACTTGGGAACTTGAGAGTCAGATGAGGGAGTCGTATCCAGAGTTGTTTGAATCAGGTAACATTTTCAAGGACGAAAATTCCTAAAGTGGGGAAGGGTTGTAACAGCCCAATTTTTATTAATTAATTATATATATTAAATAATTGATTTATTGGAATTATTGGTAGATTTTTTTAGAGAAGGAATATGATGGAAGGAAATAGAATAGAAATACATATAAGGAAAAGTGGAAAGAAAAGGGAAAGAGGAGAGAAAGAAAGAAGAAGAAGAGAAAAGAGAAGGAAAAGAGGAGAAAGCTTGGAAAGCTCAAGAACAACTTCTAGCTTTAGATTAATCAAGGTAAGGGTGTGAAATATCATTATCTTATCAATGTTTATGATTATGTATGGATTGTTTGGATTGTTTGGATGTTTTCCATCTTTGTCCATTTTAGGGCAGAAGGAGGTTTAATTGGTATAAACCAGTGTTTGAACGGTTAGAATCTGGAATAAATGGCGTAGATTAGTCGAGAAATGTTAGATCAAGATTACTGGAACTCGTTGGAATTAAATCGGGTGATTTTGGGAGTTCTGATGATTTTGGACAGTTGGGGTTTTGAAGTACACAGACGTTCGCTAGCACGTTCTCTAGGAGAGCAGGTCGCGAGTATTTGTTAGGCGAGCTAGCAGTGAGCCAGTAGCGAATGGTTCCAGACTTGGGCAGAATGCAGATGACCCTCTTCGCTGGTAGCGAGGGGTTCGCTAGGCGAACCCCCATCGAGTAGGTAGCGAGCACTTACAGTAGCTTCTGTTTGCCTTCGCGAGCGTGTTCGCTAGGCGAACTGGTAGCGAGCATTCACCATGAACTCGCTAGGCGAGCAAGCTAGCGAGTGTGACAGCATTCTTAATTCTTTGTGTTTCCATCCAATGTTGATTGTTTGGTTCAATTGTGTTCAATTTTGATCTAAAATGAGTAGTTGTGTGCTGTTGTGTGAGATGTTGTGGGTAGTCGTATTGCGTGAATCCTAGATTGTGGAATCGATTATGAAATGTGGTCTTTTGACAAATATATGCATTGTTTGAATTGATTAAAAATGCTTGATGAATGAGATTGAGTTCGTTGCCGTTGGCACGATATTGTGAATGCATATCGATTGTATGCGATTGTATGTGAAAAATGCATGGGAACATATTGTGAATATGTGTACATTGCTTGATAAATGTATTGATGGTGTTGAAAGTGTGAATACTTTGATTATTATGAAATGTGTTGTGTGTGCAATCATGTTATAATTCTTGTGTGATGAATTATTTGAGAATGCATGGAATTAAGATGCGAGGACGGTCTTAAGTGCATTTGGTTGTTGATTGCATACGCATCATTTGGTCAAGAGGCAATGCTTGCTAGTTTCGTCAAGACTAGTGACTTGTCCCAAACCTAGAGCGGGGTTTGAAAGCTTAGAGAATGGGCTTTTGTTTGTTATCGGTCTAGGGAATGGACCCAGTTTTAGTGTAAAAACCGAAAAATGATAACAAGTGTTGGTACCACATGGCATGAGTTGCATTGAGTCACATGACATAGATATCATTGTTATATGAATGTATGCTCGTGCATGAATTATTGAATTGAGAATTATGGATGTGCGCATGATGAAATATGCTTGGGGATTATCCATATTTTTTTATACATATATTGTGATGTGTATGATGATTATAATGAATTGTGGTGAGAAAATGTGGAATATGTGTATTCTATGCTTGTGTGTGTGTGTGTGTGTGTGTGTATATATATATATATATATATATATATATATATATATATATATATATATATATATATATATATATATATATATATATATATATATATATATATATGCATTGATTACTATGATAATATTTCTCACCCTTCTGCTGTTTTGTAATGCTCTACGATGCATTGCAGACCTTTTTGTGAAGTGTAGCTTCATTCTTTTGGTCGATTCGCTCTGATATGTAGCACCAGGTAGTTAGGATTGTATAGAATTCTTTTGTGATACATTTGTATATGTATCTGCTGACGAATGTTTATGTAAACATGAATGATGTGGTTAATCAAACTGGATGATATCTATTTATATGATTACATGTTTTAAGAGATTCAATGTTTAGATTTTCCTCTTTTAATTCTAAATATTGAGATGTGGGTGTAAGGACTAAGTTCCTATGTTGAAAACTACCCCACTGTTACATGTCTTTTATAGAGCAGGTGTTGTATGCTTCGATTTTGTGTATGATGTGAAATACCTCTTTTATACCATGTTTTAATTTTACTCTGATGAAATTTTATTATGTGCTTAAATGATTTCTTTGATTATTTGGGGTATAGAAAGGGGGTTTTACACAGGAAGTTCAAATTGAGGTTGAATCCTAACAAATGTACTTTCGGGATTCATTCTGGAAAGCTATTGGGGTTTATCGTTAGCGAAAAAGGAATCGAGGTCGATCCTGTGAAAATAAAAGCTATACAAGATATGCCAGCGCCAAAGATAGAAAAAGAAGTTCGTGGTTTCTTAGGTAGATTGAAATACATTGCTCGATTCATATCTCACCTTACGGCTACATGTGAACCAATGTTCAAGCTGTTGAAAAAATATCAGCCGGTCGTCTGGAATGATAATTGCCAAAGAGCATTTGACAAAATCAAATAATATCTGCAGGAACCTCCAATTTTGATACCTCCAGTAGCTGGAAGACCCTTAATCATGTACTTAACAGTTTTTGAGAACAACATGGGTTGCGTTCTCGCTCAACACGATGAGACTGGAAGAAAAGAACACGCAATATACTATATGAGTAAAAAGTTCACAGATTGTGAGTCTCGTTACTCGATGCTCAAAAAAACGCGTTGCGTAGCTGCCAAACATTTAAGACAGTATATGCTTAATCATACAACCATGCTGATTTCGAAGATGGATCCGATCAAGTATGTCTTAGAAAAGCAAGCACTTTCAGGCAGAATTGCCAGGTGGCAAATGGTACTGACGAAGTATGACATTCAGTATGTTCCTCAGAAGGCCATCAAGGGAAGTGTTATGTTAGAGTACCTTGCCGAACAGCCTATCAAAGACTATCAACCGATGAAGTTTGAGTTTCCCCACAAAGACATCATGTTCCTCAAGATGAAGAATAATGATGAACCATTACCCGACAAAGGTCCTGAGCTTGGCTCCCAGTGGCAATTAATATTTGACAGTGTTGTTAACTCATACAGAAATGGAATTGGGGAAATCATTACAACTCCCCATGGGTCTCATATCCCATTCACTGCCAGATTGACATTTCCGGTCACCAACAACGAAGCAGAGTATGAAGCATGCATCATGGGTTTAGAAGAAGCCATCGATCTAAGGATCAAGAACCTTGATGTATACAGTGATTCAACACTTGTTGTTAATCAAATCAAAGGAGAGTGGGAGACTCGTCAACCCAACCTGATTCCCTACATGAATTATGCAAGGAGGTTTTTGTTATTCTTTGATTGCATAGAGTTCCACCATGTGCCGAGAGCAGAAAACCAGATGGCGGACGCGCTAGCAACATTATCCTTAATGCAAGGAGGTTTCTGTTATTCTTTGATTGCATAGAGTTTGACATTAAGGAAGCCACTGATGGTAAGCCATGGTTTTACGACATCCAGAAGTTTCTTAAGAAACAAGAGTATCCGCCAGGGGCGACGACCCAGGATAAGAAGACTCTTAGAAGGTTGGCTGGCAATTTTTACTTGAATCAGGATGGGGTTCTCTACAAGAGGAACTATGATTTGGTGTTACTCAGGTGCGTGAACGAGAAAGAAGCAAGCTTGCTTATGGAGGAAGTCCACGAGGGTACTTTTGACACACATGCCGGTGGGCATGCCATGTCTCGGAAGTTACTACGAGTAGGGTATTATTGGCTGACGATGGAATCTGATTGTTTCAAATTTGTGAAGAAATGCCATAAATACTAGATTTATGCAGACAAGATTCATGTGTCATCGTGTCCTCTGAATGTCATGACATCCTTGTGGTCGTTCTCCATACGGGGCATTGATATGATTGGCAAGATAGTGCAAAAGATGGTTGTTACCTACAAATATTGGCATGAGATGTTGCCTTTCGCCTTGCACGGTTATCGTACGACAGTACGCACATCAACCAGGGCAACACCTTTCTCGCTAGTATATGTCATGGAAGTTGTCCTGCAATTGGAGATCTAGATTCCTTCCTTAAGAGTTCTGGTCGATGTCAAGCGTGATGAGGCAGAATGGATAAAGAATAGACTGAATTAGCTCAGCCTGATGGACGAGAAGAGGCTAGCATATATCGCATACGGTCGGTTGTATCAGAGCCGGATGAAGAAAGCTTTCGATAAGAAGGTGCGCCCTAGAAGCTTTCAGACGGGAGATCTTGTGCTGAAAAAGATTCTCCCACCACAATCAGATCACAGGGGCAAATGGACTCCCAATTACAAAGGTCCATATGTCGTGCGAAAGGTCTTCTCCGGAGGAGCTTTGTTGTTGTCCACCATGGATGGTGAGGATTTTACATCCCTTGTGAACGCAGATGCAGTTAAAAAATACTTTGCTTAAAATGACCCGCTGGACAAAAAAAAAGAAATTCCAGGCAAAAATGGGGCATCCCGGCGAACCATAAAAAGAACAGGTTTGGACAAAAGTTAGGGATATAAATGAAATGATGTACACCCGCAAAGTTGAAAACCCAAAAGGGCGGCTTTGGAAAAAATGGGTATCCCGGTGAATTGAAAACCCGCAAGGGCGTTTCAGGCAAAAGTTAGGGATTGAAAAGCAAATGACTGTGATATGCGTGTGATACTTCATTGCTTAGTGGTTTGGGAAGACCTGAGGGCCGTTCATCCAAATCAATCTCTTCTAAAGATGGAGCATCAGAAAGACATCGAAGTCAGGCGAGTCATAGAGGGATCAGCTCATGGTGTACGTCTACACCACATTGCCAACATGTTTGTACACTTTTGTATAGTTTTGTACATATCTGTATGTATTTTGCGCGGCTTCCTCTTTTCAGGGGTTGCATCTGTTGTAAAAACTTTGCCTGTTTACAAGCCGTTTATCAATAAAGCATATACTATTCAGTATCTTGTTTGCTATGTTTTAACTTTTACTGTTTTGTTTATGAAAAACGCCTGATGTTTTTGATAAACTGCACGTGCATAAACTTGTAGGCCTTGGCCAATAATCGTTACAACTTTGAATCATTTGAACAACATCACTAATGACGACTGAGGTATTTCCTTTGGTTAGGATGTCTTGTTCGGTTTGTTCGTTTTTGCAGGGTCGTTACCCTTGGGGCACATGTCAGGGATGTATCCTCAGCTATCCTCAGTAGAAGTATATGCAGAGTATTGAACCCATTCCTCAGCGTGTCAAGATTGGGTTTCTTTCCACCAAGCGTGTGTGAGGTCTTTTCAGCAAATTCAAGTGTGTTTCCCTAGTGAAATCCCCCACAGAATCCAAGGGTTGGACTAGGAGCACTGATTTATTTCCCCAAGCCGAGATACATTCTTCCCCAACCAGAGCCCATTCCCCAGCAATCGGAGTTTGCATCCCTATTCCTAATAGATTTGTTTTCAGGTTAAAGGAACAGTTAAGTGAGTACCCTTTATCCCCGGCAGCAGGTTAGGACGCAATTTTCTCCAGCAGATTATCTATAAGTTTGCAATCCTCAGCAATTCAGACCACGGTTTTCGGCAGAGTTGATTTCCCCGCAGAGTTGTATTCTCCCTGGCAGGTAAGTTTGATTCCAACGTCTGGTTGTCTATCCTCAGCCGAATGTCCCGTTCTCCAGGAGAGCCGTACCTTGGAAGGCCAGTCTAGGCCTTTTTTTTCTTCAGCAGGTGATAGGGGTTGTTTAGCAGGTTATTTGTCTCCCTAGTAGATTCGTCTATTTCCCCAAAAGAGTTCGTATTTTGGAAAGCCGCTCATGGAATATTCCCAGTTGAGTTAGCCATCCGTGGTTCGTTTCCTCAGCATAAGTCCAATCGGCATTGGCACGTGTGAGCTATCCCCAGCAGGGTTGTTTCCTTTTCCCAGTAGGATGGTTTCTGCAGCTCTAGCATTTATTTTGCTGAGTCAGTTTCGTTGCATTTGCATCCGTGCATAGCATCTACCCAAATACGTAGCATTTCCATTTCGTATGGAGCATTACACCATTTTTAAACATATGCATTCTGAAACATAATCCAGGTTGTTATCTCTTTGCTTTCAAATATATCTCCCACAGGTGATCGTTATCCCCGCCCGTGTGATTTTCAGTCCCAGCAAACTTGATGCGTTTATTTCGCCCTCGGTTCATGTTATTCCCCAGCGGCGTCGCCAGACTTCGGTTTGCGGTATTATACTCTCCAAGTCCGTACAGGTGTTCATACTTCGGAAGAAGATTTATGATAGACATGTCTATCTCATCATATGCACTCCCAAAGCAGAGTTACTTTCTCCCCAACGGAGTATTCTTGTGATTCATCAAGATTTTATCAGCTTCGATTGATCTGACCCTCTAGTTCGATGATCACTTTTATTTAGCGGATGGATGAACGTTAGCAGATGTTATCAGCTTCGGTTGATCCGACCCTCTGGTCGATGCTCGCTTTTATTTAGCGGATGACTGCGCGTTAGCAGATGTTATTAGCTTCGGTTGATCCGGCCTTCTAGTTCGATGCTCGCTTTTATTTAGCGGATGAAAGCGCGTTAGCAAATGTTATCAGCTTCGATTGATCCGGACCTCTGGTTCGATGCTCGCTTTTATTTAGCAGATGACTGCGCATTAGCAGATGTTATCAGCTTCGGTTGATCCGGCCCTCTGGTTCGATGCTCGCTTTTATTTAGCGGATGACTGCGCCGTTAGTAGATGTTATCAGCTTCGGTTGATCCAGCCTTCTGGTTTTATGCTTTCTTTTATTTAACGGATGACTTCGCGTTAGCATATTTTATCAGCTACAGTTGATCCGGCCCTCTGGTTCGATGCTCGCTTTTATTTAGCGGATGATTGCACGTTAGCAGATGTTATCAGCTTTGGTTGATCCGGTCTTCTGGTTCGATGCTCGCTTTTATTTAGAAGATGACTGCGTGTTAGAAGATGTTATCAGCTTCGGTTGATCCGGCCTTCTGGTTCGATGCTCCCTTTTATTTAGCGGATGACTGCATGCTAGAAGATGTTATCAGCTTCGGTTGATCCGACCTTCTGGTTCGAGGCTCACTTTTATTTGGCGGAGGACTGCGCGTTAGCAGATGTTATCAGCTTCGGTTGATCCGACCCTCTAGTTCGGTGCTCGCTTTTATTTAGCGGATGGATGAACGTTAGCAGATGTTATCAGCTTCGGTTGATCCGACCCTCTAGTTCGATGCTCGCTTTTATTTAGCGGATGACTGCGCGTTAGCAGATGTTATTAGCTTCGGTTGATCCGGTCTCCTAGTTCGATGCTCGCTTTTATTTAGCGGATGACATCTCGTTAGCAAATGTTATCAGCTTCGATTGATCCGGACCTCTGGTTCGATGCTCGCTTTTATTTAGCGGATGACTGCGTGTTAGCAGATGTTATCAGCTTCGGTTGATCCGGCCCTCTGGTTCGATGCTCGCTTTTATTTAGCGGATGACTGCGCGTTAGTAGATGTTATCAGCTTCGGTTGATCCGGCCTTCTGGTTTGATGCTCGCTTTTATTTAACGGATGACTTCGCGTTAGCAGATTTTATCAGCTACAGTTGATCCGGCCCTCTGGTTCGATGCTCGCTTTTATTTAGCGGATGATTGCACGTTAGAAGATGTTATCAACTTTGGTTGATCCGGTCTTCTGGTTCGATGCTCGCTTTTATTTAGAAGATGACTGCGTGTTAGAAGATGTTATCAGCTTTGGTTGATCCGGCCTTCTGGTTCAATGCTCGCTTTTATTTAGCGGATGACTGCATGCTAGCAGATGTTATCAGCTTCGGTTGATCCGACCTTCTGGTTCGAGGCTCACTTTTATTTGGCAGAGGACTGCGAGTTAGCAGATGTTATCAGCTTCGGTTGATCCGACCCTCTAGTTCGGTGCTCGCTTTTATTTAGCGGATGGATGAAGGTTAGTAGATGTTATCAGCTTCGGTTGATCCGACCCTCTGGTTCGATGCTCGCTTTTATTTAGCGGATGACTGCGCGTTAGCAGATGTTATTAGCTTCGGTTGATCCGGCCTTCTAGTTCGATGCTCGCTTTTATTTAGCGGATGACAGCGCGTTAGCAAATGTTATCAGCTTCGATTGATCCGGACTTCTGGTTCAATGCTCGCTTTTATTTAGCGGATGACTGCGCGTTAGCAGATGTTATCAGCTTCGGTTGATCCGGCCCTCTGGTTCGATGCTCGCTTTTATTTAGCGGATGACTGCGTGTGAGTAGATGTTATCAGCTTCGGTTGATCCGGCCTTCTGGTTTGATGCTCGCTTTTATTTAACGGATGACTTCGCGTTAGCAGATTTTATCAGCTACAGTTGATCCGGCCCTCTGGTTCGATGCTCGATTTTATTTAGCGGATGATTGCACGTTAGTAGATGTTATCAGCTTTGGTTGATCCGGTCTTCTGGTTCGACGCTCGCTTTTATTTAGAAGATGACTGCGTGTTAGAAGATGTTATCAGCATTGGTTGATCCGCCCTTTTGGTTCGATGCTCGCTTTTATTTAGCGGATGACTGCATGCTAGCAGATGTTATCAGCTTCGGTTGATCCGACCTTCTGGTTCGAGGCTCACTTTTATTTGGCGGAGGACTGCGCGTTAGCAGATGTTATCAGCTTTGGTTGTGTTGCGGTGAAATTTGGATGTCAAGCTATTGATTAACTTGAATCTTAATTCATTTACAACCGGTCTTTGATTTATCCGAAGGAAAGGTTAAAGAAAGGAAAAACCTAAAGGGGAGAGATCTAAGGTTCGGGGGTTGGTAAAGATTAGGGAAGGTATTAGCACCCTAAACTTCCGTAGTACTCTACGGGAACCTTTTGTTTATTTTTTTTTTATTTGTTTCATTTTTTGCTTTAAGGGTATGTACAAAGGATTGAAAATTAAAAAAGACCTAGGGGTTAATTCTAAGTTTACTCGGCAAGACATCGCATCTTGTGCCTACATATCCTTACGGGAATGGAATCAGAGTAATTGTAGTTCCCCTCGAAAGGGAGGTTAGAAACGTCTTGACTGTGGCCAAGGTTTCAATGGGGAATAAACGTATCTTAGGGACACGCTTACGTGGAGTCTTAAACTCCGATCTCTATGTTATGAATTGTTAAGTGAATTAGGGTTAGGTTAGGGATTCCGCGGCGGGAAATCCTAAAATGAGTGCGGCGACTCTTTGACCTAAAGCTAGGGGTAGTTTTATAATTTTTGTCCACGGCGAGACATTTGTGAAAAGTTAGGGTTTGTAAGGGTTTGAAGTTTTGATTAAATCAAGAATTAGTTTTAAAACAAATTTAGGTGTGAACGAGAATAATATGCATACACAATATTAATATTGTACATTCATAACAAATTAATTGGAAAAAAAAGAAGTGAAGTGAAGAAAAGAAATGCACGAATTATAATCATGACGCGAATCGAGGTCGCGTACGCGAAGAAGTGTAAAGCCACCAAGAGAAATCATATTGGATCTGAACATGACGATAACGAAGTTGAATTATTAAAAGAAACGAAGTGAAATACAAAATTGCTACCACCTTTAGCGGTCATCGCAAGTCAGATCAAGAAACCACGAGATAATAAAATTAAAGGGAATCATTAATTGCATATCGAAACGCGAATAGGTCGGTGCACATCAAGCGGATTTCCGCTAGACCAAACCATCGGACGCGTGCACAGAGTTGAAACACAATGATAATCAATTTAAAAGAATAAAATAAAAATCACATATAAATCGATAATTTGCTACACTTAACGTGATCATCGCAATATGAATCCAAATTGTGCGGATCTAAAAAATAAAATAAAAAAACATAAAGCAAAATAAGTTTTAAAACGTCTTAAAAACTAAACACGTTGCTAATGCATAAACGCGATCATCGCAACCGGATCGAATAAATATAAATGTCACGCGTCATGCACAACTATATGCAAATAGCGTATCGACATGATTCGATCTGAAAATCTATTATATATATATATATATATATATATATATATATATATATATATATATATATATATATATATATATATATATATATATATATATATATATATATATATATATATATATATATATATATATATATATATATATATATATATATATATATATATATATATATATATATATATATATATATATATATATATATATATATATATATATATATATATATATATATATATATATATATATATATATATATAAAAGTTAAAACCAAACTATATTATATTAAGACAAGGGATATTGTTTCTACAATAAAACAAAAATGTTGTATACATTATAATATATATCCAAACGTTAATTGTTAAAGTATATTATAAATACCACACATGATACATTATATGATAATTTGTACATATGAACATGTTAATTTTTTTTTATATAATTTGTATCTATTAAAATGTTATGTCAAAATATTAATTATTAACAAGATATGCTATATGATATAGTTAGAATGAAATTGCAACGATGAGAAACATGGTACCAGACAAACCGCACATGTTAGTATGAATATATATGTATAAAACCGCACATGATTGTTGGCGTAGCTGCATTTCAATATATATTATATGAAGTAGCATCTAAAGATAATATATAAGCATATGAAGTAGCATCTAAAGATAATATATAAGCATGTATATAACACCGAGTTTCCAACCTTACCGTACCACGCCGATATGCTTTTCTCTCTTTCTTCCGGTCCCCCTTTTCAACAATACACATAGATATATATATATAGGGTTCAAATTAGGGTTAATTATCAATTGTCAATAATATCCCTAAGGCCCATTTTAAAGCCCAAATTAAATAATTAGTTAAAATTAAATTAAATTTAAACCATTTAAAATAAACTTAAAATTCTATTTATACTAAACGTTTAAAAAGAATAACATATTTTCTAATATTTTATTTTTATGACTTTTTGGATATTTTTATGAATAATTTAGAAAAAAGTGAAAAAATAATATTTTAAAAAATGATTTAATTAAAATACGAAAATAATAATTAAATAATAATAAAAACTATTTTTGTTATTTTTTAATGAAAATTAGAAAAATTTAGAGTAAAAATAATAAAAAAACAAAAAGTGACAAAGGTGAGATTTGAACTCTCAACCTCTCACACTCACAACCCCTTACCCATGTCCTCTTGCCAATTGTGCCATTTTATTTATAAGAAAAAAATTGCATGCCATATGATATTTACCTGCAAAAAGTCAAACGACTACACAAATTTGTTAGTAATTGATTAAATGCAATAAAAATGCAATGAAATGCGACGACAAATCTTAGGGCAAAATTTGGGGTATTACAGGTTGATCTAGCCTTCGGTTTCGATGCCTATTATGTTTTAACAGATGCCTAACAGAGATATCAGATGATCTTTCTGACTTAGTGTTGTTGCCTACGCGTTAGCATATGTCTCTCTGTCTACATGTCGAATATTGTTAATCAGTTAGAGTGTTTCCGTTACAACTATCGGTCCAAGATTTTTCTGGAGTTTGTTATCACCTTCTCATATTTTTGCAGTTTATTTCTGTGGTTGGCAAATTTTCGGGTTCGTTGGTATTGAACCGCCTTTTACCTTTATTGTTTAAAAGTTGTTCACTTTTCACTCAGTCAGGTTCACGTTGTTTGAATAGGGGCAGTTGTTGCACCCCAAAATTTGCCCAACCTTTTCTTTACCTAGCTTGTGTTTCATTGCAACTCATATAGAATTAGCATTTGCATACCATTGCCCATTTGCAGGGGATTGAGAGAGGTGTGCCTAGATAGAGGATATTACCGAAGCTTCCAAGCCTAATTAAGAGGTCTTATTCAACCTATTCAAGTGCTTATCACCATCAGAAGAAAGTCAGAGAGCAGATGAATGAGTATGGTTCACCTCCTATCTTGGAGGCCATGAGAAGATCACCAGAGGACATTGAGTCCATGATCATGGATGGAGAGTATTTTGAGAGCTCATTGAGTTCTTTAAGGGTCATTGAAGAGCTTGTGCAAGTCATTATATCAAGTGCAAAAAGCCACGGTCCAAGGTGGTACAGTTAGGGTTTTCATCTGGTCAACCCTAAGTCAACTGTTGAATTAAAAGAGATTAAGAATGAATTCCAAGTCTTTGTGATCATGGAATGTTGTGTTGAGGCATCTAAGAATTTATTCCAAGATCAAATAAAAAAGAATCAAGAGTGTGAGAAGTTGCTAAGCTAGAGTTTCTAAGCTTGTCAGTGTAAAATCCACTATTTAGTGCCTAACTTCAAGACCACATATCTCAAAATAGAAGTTTCATCTCATCTTGGCTCCAACACAAGACTTGTAGAACATGTTTCTAGCTTTCTTTTGAGTACTAGAACTCATCCATTGGGTTTCTAGAACTCAAATTATGATGATGACAAGTTATGGGTCCTCAGACGAATGTGATTTTGGTCAACAAAAGTCAACCAACTTCCATGGAATTTTTTACCTAGAAGGATGTTTCTCCTCACTTTGACCCAACATGAAAGTTTTTCCTTATGATCTTAGCTTTCCAAAAAGTCCTAGAAGTCCTTCATCTGTTTTGTGAAGCTCGAGATATGAAGCTTGCAAGGCAGGGGTATTTTTTGAAACTTTGATTATAGGTCATTTTGGTTATATGTCAATTTCACAACTTTGCACACCTCAAATGAAACTTTTTCCAACATCAAACTTGCTCCAAATGACATACGTTTCATCATGGAACATTCAACTTATCATGGGTTGGTTTGTATGTGAGGAATGGTGAAGAAAATTCCATGAAAAGATACTTAAAAGGCATAATTTGGATTAAATTCATAATGAACCTTTTCATGACAAGTTTGGGCATTTTTTGAGTGCCTTGAATGTACTAAATACAATGCCATTTTCAGCACCAAGTTTGGATGAGTTTTGGTATGCCAAATTCCAACTTACTTCACAAGGAAGCAACACATCCAAGATCAACCATTAGATGGTTTCAAAGGATCAATCTTATCCCTCTGATCACTCCAAGCCATAAGCAATGCATATGAATCATGTTGGAAGCCATTTGAGCCAATTTCAATCGTGAATTTTGCAAGCTTCAAGTTCAAATTTTTGGATTCCCAATTGCCTCAAGCAGGCTTTGATTGGGCCTCAATTCCATCTAGATCCATTCCATATATTCTCATAATCATTCACAAAGTCTAAGAGGTGATTTTGGAGCAAGATTGAGAGAGAATTCAGTTGCACAAGTGAAGAACAAAGTGGAATTGCGTTTTGAAGAATTAGGCATTTTCAATCCAATTCAAGAACACTAGCACCTCCATTGAATTTCAGGCAATCTTTCTGGGTGGTTTTGCATAATCCTCATCACCAAATCAAGGCCCAACGGAGGCACTCCGTTGAGTAAGTTATTCTTCATAAATTCTCCATCTTTATGTAGCAATCAACCGCCATTTTCATGTATTCATGATCCCCTAGCATCATAGGTCATTTCTAGTTAGGTTTGATTGATGTTCTTGCCAATTCTTGGTTGTTGCTCAATTTTGATTTGGTTCGTATCTCATGATTTAGGAAGTATTAATAATCAAGAGCCCTAGACTCATGATAAGTGAAATGCGTAGATGAGTTTAGACTAAGAGATTTTAGGTTTTTGTTCAGTCATGGTGGCCGGAGAAGATGACCGGAGCCACCATCTGGCTCGTCTTCTCCGGTGTGTGCTTTTAACCCCAGATGCCAGCGTGTACCTTCACCTCACCCTGTTGACTAGTTGACCTATCCATATCCAAGGGCCAGGATTTGATCCCAGGCGTGTTGAAATTTTGACCTTCCAGCGTGTGTCCTTGATGTGCACCGTTTCATTTAAGTTCAGCTGGTTTGGATCCTTGGGCCCTAACTTCTATTCACACCCCTCCTGCTTGAAGCCCAACATGTATGACTTTCTTTCATTGCTATTTGCACCAGACATTTTCCATTTTCCTTTATTTTTCTTTCCTTTTCCATTTATTTTTCAATTGCAATTTTAATTTATTAAAAATACCTCAATGCATCTAAAAATCATGAAAAAAAAACATTTCTGTATATTTTATCATGTTATTTGATTTTACAATTTTTTTGGATTAATTTTTAAGCCATTTTTCAATTAAGTCTTGATTTTTCATTTTGAGGTATTTTATGTGAATTGAAAAATGCATATCTTTTGTATTGATTTTTATTTTGTGATCAATTCTTCATATCAATGATTGATTTTTCTTGTGCATATTCTTGACATATTAATTTATTTTTGTGACATTTTTATCCCTGGTTTTAGTACCATTTGGTTAGGGTTTTATTTGTATTTTTAGGACCCTCGATTTGCACTAGTTTTTAGGGTATACATTAGAAATTGCCCTTTGTTTTCCTAGTTAGGTTTATACCTAGTCTCCACCACATTGACCTCTAGTTCTTAATACCAGAGGGGTCCCCTATAAATTTATTTGGAATTTTTAGGATTGGTTTACTATTTTTAGTGTATTTTACATTCTAGGTCATCCTTGTAAGGTTTTCACCTTGATACATGAAATAGTTTGCTTCTTATTTGGATTTTTTGCATTGTTTGAGCTTCTAATATTTGTGTATCTATGTCATATACATAATAAGGTGTTTCTATATTCAATTTTGGATCCTAATTGTGTTCATAAATTGTTTAAGTTTGGCTTTCTTTTAGACTTTCCTTTTAGGGATTTTTCATGTGCACATGTTGAATGCCTCTTATCTTTTTCCATGATTCCTTTGAATTTGTTCATATACTTTGCATCCTTTGCTATTATATACATTCTCTCTCATCTCCCTCTATCGTATGACCTTAGGCTCCTACTTGTGGAAGCTTAGTTCCTCCTTTGGAAGAACTTAAGGCCTGCCATAAGTAGTTGAACCTTTGAGGACTACTTATGTGTTTTGTATGCATTTTGAATGTAGCATGCTTGGTTGAGTGCCATGTGAGTCCCCTTGGTTCTCACTTGGTCTCCCATAATCTCATTCAATCCTTCCTTATTTCCCTTTTCATGTTGTATGATTTTGTGCATTAGGATAGAAGTATGCATGTGTAGGTTTTTCCTTCTCTTGTCCTACTTGCATTAAAAGGTTGAGATGAGCTTGTGGAGGTTTTCACCCCACACAATTTCCTCCCTTTGCTTGTATGTTATTTTCCCTTTTGCACTCTTGCTTGCATTAAAGGTTGAGATAAGCTTGTGGAGGTTTTTACCCCACACAATTTCCTCCCTGTGCTTGTGTGTTGCACTGTATAGGCATTCATTCATTCTTATGTTTCATATCTTATATCATATTGTTGTTTCCTTCTTCTCTGGTCTTACCATGTTCCTTTAGGAATTCTCACTTCCTTGGTTAAGGATAGTGATGATAGACTTTAGGATTCAATCCATGTATGCAAACATTAGGTAGTTTCCCTTCTTAATCTCAACTTTAGGACCATGATGCATGATAACTTTAGGGTTTTGATTTAGTCCCCTTTAGAGTCCTTTCTCTCTTCTCATCTCAAAACAACTTCAAAATACATAATAAAGGCTAACGAATATTGTACGTTACGAGCCTTAAGTACTTAGGAAATGGTGATTGAGGGGTTTCCCCTTAATGGCCAGAGTGTTTAGTGTATCACCCTTTGGGTGATGCGCGACGCATTCACTCCTAGGTCATAGTCTCTAGTGCAATATGAATTACAAACAATTAAAAAACACTTCTCCTTAAAAGATACAAAAACAACTCATCAAATTCATTTTGTCCCTTTGGGCCCTTTAATGATGGAAAACATTTTAATAAACCAGAGTGTTGTTAACTCTTAGTTCTATCACAAACGGTAAAGCCTAAGTCTCCAATGGTCGAGCTGCATACACCTAACTGCTAGAACTGTTTGTTAACCCTACTCAGGTAAAAACATTTGAACAAACCAACGTTCTTATTTCCTTGAACTATGTTTACTCTGATTTCTCATACCAGATGAGAATACATAGGCACAAGATGCGATGTCTTGGCGAGCAACCTTTCCCCACTTTTTCACCCGTAGTTAGCCAAACTATGTTGACTCTGATTTCTCGTACCAGACGGGAATACGTACCCAGAGCGGCAATGCTCTGTCGAGTCCTTTTTCTTTTCTTTTTTCCTAGACCATAGCGTAGATATTCCTAATCACCCTTTAAGATAGACAACTAAGCGTGGATTCTATCGAGTTAGCGGGGAAAACCCGGTTTGAGTGGGTACGGGTGCGGGTGCAGGGAAAATCCGATTTTTAATTACGGGTGCGGGTACGGATGTGAGGAGACACTAAGACCCGCCCGTACCCCGCCCCGCCCCGCCCCCGAATAATTCATTTTAATTTAATTCTCTTATTTTACTGATTTTAATATTTATTATTAATTATATTTTTTAATTAAATTATTAATACATTTATTGCAATTAAAATATTTAAATTAATCAAGTTAATATTCATTTACTAATTAAAATTTTAATTAAATAAGTAATTAATTTTTTAATTAAATTATTAATTTTTTAATTAAATTATTAATTTTTTAATTAAATTATTAATTTTTTAATTAAATTATTAATTTTTATTGTAATTAAAAAGAAAATTTTTTTTAGGGTGGGGGCAGGGCGGGTGCACCTATTCTCTACTAGGGTCGGGTCTGGGTGGTAAATTTTTACCCCCAGTCGGGTTTGGGGGCGGGGGCGGGTGTGTTACATGAAAGCGGGTGCAGGTGCGGGTATAGTAAAACCCGCCCCGACCCGCCTCGCTACCATCCCTACGTCGAGTACGATGGACGTGAGCAGTGCTAATATCTTCCTCTTGCGTAACTGACTCCCGAACCCGGGATTTGGTTGCGATGACCGATCTTATCCCATTTTTGCTAGGTTTTCCCTGATCGTTATCTTTCCCTCGTTGGGATAAATAACAAACGGTGGCGAATCTTCTGCCATTGCTGGCACCTTTTTTCGCAGTAGCGACAAGTCCATTAACCAACATGACATTCTCCAGTTCTGGAAGACCAGGACAATCTATTTTTCCAGCACCTTTGATTTCTCCTCTAGCTCCATCACCAAATATTACATAACTTGAGGAATGAGGTTTGATGTTTACCAAAAGATTCTCTATTCCAGTCATATGTCTAGAGAAGCCACTATCAAAATACCAGTCTTCTTTAGTTGGCGTTCTTAGAGAAGTATGAGCTACTAGAGCAACCTCCTTGGCAACCCATTGTTGCTTCTTGACCTGAGCATCCTTTTTGGGTCTGACTTGATGTTGTTTCTTGGCATGAATACCCTGCTTGGATTTTCCTTGATAAGGGTGACTTAGAAATCTATGTAGCCTGAAGCAGAAAGGTTTAATGTGTCCAAGTTTTCCATAGAAGTAACACCTATACCCTTGGAACTTTTTCTTGGTCTGGTTCCAGCTTCTGTTCCTCTGATGTTGTGACATTTGTCGTGACATTCATTTTGACCTTTGATTTTTAAGCTTTGGTCTCTTGAACCCCATGATGGGTTTCTGTTCACCAACAAATCCCAGTCCAGACATGTTTCCTGCTTTCTGACCACTCTGTAGAATTTTTTCTAGAGTGTTAGTCCCAGGGTTCATAATTCTTATGGATTTTGACATCTGATCCAGATTAGATTCCAACAAGCTGACCTCACTTTTGAGAGAGTATATGGTTGCATGTTGCTTCATTTTGTCAGCCTCTAATTTCCTTATGCTTTTCTTCTGTTGCTCTTCTTGCTGGTATATTTCTGCACTTCTGATGCATAGCTTCTTATATGAAGTTGCTAGGTCATCAAAAGTCAGCTCAACTTCACTTGAGTCACCATCAGATATACATACATTGTTCAGAACTATGACATGTTTGGCAGATTCTTCTTCTGATCCACTCTCAGAATCTTCATTAGACCAAGTAACTACTAGTCCCTTCTTCTGCTTCTTGAGATAGGTAGGACATTTAGCTCTAATGTGCCTATTGTTGAAGCAATAAAGCAACAAGCAAAAAATATTAAGTACCCAGTTTAGTCGTCTCCACAAGGATTAGTGCGATATGAACGCCGTTCAACGGCCTGTACATTTCTAAGCTTATTGTTCAAAAGTTTTGGTTTAAAAGTTCAAGGAACCATAGATAAAAACAGAAAATATAAAATAAAGACTGAAATATAAACGGAACCTTGTTGGGATTGGATTTCTCTCTCTAAAATAGATGAAGAGAGATAAGTTCTGATGTCCAAAATGTTACATCATATAAATCTAACTTAAAAAGCAATAAAAACACATAAATAGAACATTTAGGATCTGTCATGTTCGCCTAGAAAACAGTAAGTTAGGCACGTGAGGTGCCTCTGAACAGTGAAACCGCCCCTGAGACATTTGTAAATACTCGCTAGGCGAGCAACTCATTCGCGCAGCGAATCCTTCGTTGCGAGCTTCACCTAGAGAATTTATGCTTCTTTCGCCCCTGCCTCAAGTTTGGGAGTGTTCGCTAGAGCTTCACCACCACTTCGCCTAGCGAGTCCTTCGCTTCATAGCTCGCCTAGCGAACTTTGTGAAGTTTTGGAGGGAGCTTCGCTAGCAAGTTCGCCTAGAGAACTTGTTGTTGTTTGCATGTTGTCTTGGTTTCCTTGCCCATTTCTTGTGTATTAATTTCCATTTGTTTTGTGCCTAATTCCTGCACAATAGCACACAAATCAAAGGTACCAAGAGATTTTCACAATATATTGCAAACCAAACAAAGCAAGAGTGGTTTTCAACACTTTCTTGACAAAATTGAATGAAATATGCCAACATTTGATAGATCAAATAAGTGAAATTTGACATCTAACAACTTGCCCCAACTAAATTTTTGCTTGTCCTCAAGCAAAGTATGCCTCTCATTTCGCAACAAGAGGATTTGCTCAAGATTAAGATTCACCCAAGAATGGATAAAATTGGCTCAAACACAAATGATGCAAACAAGCAATGGTTTCAAATGTTTAGAATCAAACAATGCACAAGAAATAAATTCTTAAAACAAATATTAAGCCATGTATCAATCAACAACTATGTTTTTCATGAATGAATTACTCTATCTCTCCTCTTCGAATAAGGATTGAAGAAATTACGCGTTTGCAACCGCGGGGACAATTTCACTCACCTAACAAACAATGCCAATATCAATTCAATTCATACAACATCTAACAATCAAAAGTGAAAATATGGAAGCAAGAAGATCACTAAGGTCTTTAAGGTTGTAGCTTGGTTGGGTTTACAAACAAGGGACATTTCTAAGGCCATTGAAATGAAATTGCCGATGCAAAAGAGACATTCACCGAACACGTTATTTACACATCTCAACTTCATTCCTTTTTTTTTCTCAATCGCAAACCTTCACAAACCTTATTTCACAACTTATTCTTTCACTATTTTTCTTTTCCAAGCAAGCATTCTTTTTCTCATTTTTTTTACATTCATATTCACATAACAATTTTTTTCAATGCTTGCTTAAATTTTTCAATAGTTGTAGCAACTTACCATCTTTCTTTTTCATTCTCCCCAACTTAACTTTTACTCAACCCTCAAGTGAATGCTCTTGGATTTTTATGGCAAAGAGGAAAAATAAAACAAAATTCAAGGGTTGAAGAAAAATTTTAGAATCTCACAAAATTAAGAATGAGATTCACATTGTTTAGGCTCAAAGGGGTTAACGAATTCTCTCTACTCACGGGTAAGTTGCATTTGGACATGGTTGTGCTCAATAAAAACAAGTGCCTTGATCATTTCTTATGCTTCCACAAATTCACAGTGATAACAAGATAAAGCATTAATCACATGAATCAACAAAGTTTATCAGAAAGCCAACATTTAGTAAACAATGGAAGCTTTCTCACAAATTGTGGTTTTTTGGTCCTAAGTGAAACAATCGTTCAAACAAGTTGCCAAAAGAACAAATTTCATTTGCACAAAGACTTAAGTTCTTAAGCATTCTAAAATTCTAAACAAAGGAAACCATGTACCTTGACAACATTCACTTGTTTCATACTATCATCGCCATCCAAACTCGGCTGAAGCTTCATTGAATGCTTTTATACCGATAGCAACCACTCTAGAAGGAGTTTTCATCATTCCTGAGCACACTAGAGAAAACATAAAAAGAAACAAATATATACATGAAATTCTGGCTTACAACACCATGGATGTTACTGTCAAGGTTATAACATCCACTGTGACATTGACTACAGCAATGACTATTTTGACAGCTATTAAAGCAGTAAATAACACAAAAATTGATTACCCAGTTCAGTGTCAACAACACTTACATCTGGGAGCTACCAAGCCAGGAAGGAAATTCACTATTAGCAGTATCAATTTAGAGTTAAACCTCCAGTTTACACTCCTCACTTAATCACTACCCAATGACACTTCAGCCTAGAGACTCTCTAGTACCTGAGCATACCCACTCACTCCCCCTCAATCACACAACAATGATATTAAACAGTTACACAATATGGTATGAAGAGACACCTCATACACTTCTTGATCTTACTTCAAAGCTTCAATCAAGAAACTCACACACTCTTGCTTCACAGCTTTGAGTGAGACACTGCCTATAATCTACCTAACCAAAGCAATTATCAAACATACAATTACTTGGATTACAAGTATTCCTAAACTGACTTTTGCACACGTGAAGACTAGCCTACTTCACTTGCTTGGACTCTCTGCTTTTACACTCTCTATTCTTCTGTCAAGAGTTGCTTTTCTGAGTTGATTCTTCTGTTATTTATAGCAGTTGTAGTCATTTGGGCCTTGGTGCATAAATTAGGGTATATCCATAATAAAATCACTCTTCAGAATTCTGCACGTTTTCCTCTTTAAACAGGTCCATATTTGATCCCCTAGGGTGTCTAAAATATCTCCTGTAGTCCAGCTTGAGTTACTAGTTTGTTTCCTGAATTAAAGCTACCTGAATAACAAACATGTGCACTGATGTCACACGACCTATGTCATGACATCGAGTGTGACATCTAGCTTAACTTATAGTTAGCTGTTAAAACTTGTCCTGCACAGTCCACTTAATGAATGTAGAAACATCTAATATGACATTCATACATGCACTAATCTTATCCCACAAAATGCAGTCAATCAAGAGCACTTACAATACAAAATATACAAAGCTTAAAAACATAGAACCGTTGCAATGCACTTCAATATCTCAACACCAATCCCCGACAACGGCACCATTTTTTTGAAGCAATAAAGCAGCAAGCCAAAAATATTAAGTACCCAGTTTAGTCGTCTCCATAGGGATTAGTGCGATATGAACACCGTTCAACGGCCTCTACATTTCTAAGCTTATTGTTCAAAAGTTTTGGTTTAAAAGGTTCAAGGAACCATAGGTAAAAATAGAAAATATAAAATAAAGACTGAAATATAAACGGAGCCTTGTTGGGATTGGATTTCATCAATTGATAACATATGCATTCTTCTGATCAAATTAAACACACCACAATCATTCGTCTAATACCCTTACGTATCACCCACGACAAAACTTATCTCTAACGCAGCGTCGAGAGAACAATCATGTTGTCTCATTGGTGATCTCTCATCCAACAAAAACATAACACAGAGCATTACGAACTGATACTCACGCAAATGCTAAGCCTAAACCTATCTCTAGCATTTAGGACCTAATAGGTAATCATCCTAGATCCAGATCTGAAAAGTATATCTCTATCTTGATTCAAATCAAAGATAAACAGGTAAACAAAGACGACACCCATATCGGATAAACAATTGTTTTGCATAAAACACAATGATCAAAATACGTACACACGCTTAACCCTTTTTACATGTATTCACCTAATCTTCCAAATGGTTGTGAACATCGTTCTTCATCACTATTATCACACACCCGCACAATATCGTATTGATCCTACCCAGGCTACCCATGCTACTTAATCAACACAACACTATAGAAGATACAATGAATATCAACATACAAAACCATGCCAAAAGTTTGTTCATCGATAGAAGAAAATCTGAGATCAAAGATGTGAAATGGTTTTGTCAAGACCCACAAATAAGCAATCAAAGATAAACAATCAATAGAGAATCCAATCTAGGTCACAAACATTAATTAGATGAAATACATAAGGTATCAAAAGATTACATCCAAACTCCAACAAGAGATCAAAGATCTTACCTCCTCCCTCATAGGGTTTTGTGCATCTCTCTCTAAAATAGATGAAGAGAGATAAGTTCTGATGTCCAAAATGTTACATCATAGAAATCTAACCTAAAAAGCAATAAAAACACATAAACAGGAACATTCAGGATCTGTCATGTTTGCCTAGCGAACAATAAGTTAGGCACGTGAGTTTCCTCTGAACAGTCAAACCGCCCCTAACATATTTCCAAATACTCGCTAGGCGAACAATTCAACCGCCTAGCAAATTTATGCTCCTTTCTCCCCTGCCTCAAGTCTGGGAGTGTTCGCTAGAGCTTTGCTACAACTTTGCCTAATGAGTCCTTCGCTTCATAGCTCACCTAGCGAACTTTGTGAAGTTTTGGAGGGAGCTTCGCTAGCAAGTTCCCCTAGCGAACTTGCTGTTATTTGCATGTTGTCTTGGTTTCCTTGTCCATTTCTTGTGTCTTAATTTCCATTTGTTTTGTGCCTAATTCCTGCACAATAGCACACAAATCAAAGGTACCAAGAGATTTTCACAATATATTACAAACCAAACAAAGCAAGAGTGGTTTTCAACACTTTCTTGACAAAATTGGGTGAAATATGCCATCATTTGATAGATCAAATAAGTGAAATTTGGCATCTAACACCTACCACTACCAACTGCTTCACCAAATTGGTCAGCTCACTCATTATGTTTTCGAAGGTTTTGTCAGAGTGAGAAACATGAACCTCATTCACACCCTTTATTTGAAAGAAAAAATTTCTTGTTGTGAACTGTTGGGAATTAAGTGACATGTTCTCAATTAGAGCTTTGGCAGCGGCTGGAGTCTTATCAACAAGTGCTCCCCACTAGCTGCATCAAGAATGTTCATATTCATCAGTAAAAAAAACCCTCATAAAAGTACTGGATGAGTAGTTGCTCGCTGATCTGGTGTTGAGGGCAGTTGGATACCAAATGTTTGAATCTCTCACAATACTCGGTGTTGTACCCCAAAATTTGCCTAACCTTTTTTCTTACTTGGTTTATGTTTCATTGCATTAGCATATCATTGGTCTAGCATCCACATTGCATAGTCATGTTGCATTTTACAAGGGATCAGGAAAGGTGCTTAGCCAATTGAGGTTACCACAGGTTCAAAGCCTAATCAAGGGATTATATTCAAGTCATCAAGTGGTTATCACCATCAGAAGCAAGCCTAAGTCATTGAAGAAAGGCAAGCAAGTGAATGTGATTTAACTTTTGTCTAGGAGCCTATCTGAGGATCATCTGAGGAGTGTAAGCCCATGGTTATGGGTGGAGATTGTCATTGAAGCTCATTGGAGTCCTTGAGAGTCATGATAAAGTTCATTCAAGTGTTTATGCCAAGTGTGGAAAGTCACAGTTGAAGGTGTTGCAATTAGGGTTTCATCTGGTCAACCTTGAGTCAACTGTGCAAGTGAAGGAGATTAAGACTCATTTCTAAGTCTTTGTGATCATGGAAGGTTGTGTTGAGATACATGAGGTGTTATTCCAAGATCAATTCAAGAAGAATTCAAAGTGTGAGGATTTGCTAAGTCAGGGTTCTTAGTGTAAAATCCCCTGTTTAGTGCCTGACTTCAAGACCACTTATCTCAAGATACAAGTTTCATCTCAACTTTTTGCCAACATGGAACTTGTATAGCATGTTCTTAGCTTTAATTTGAGTACTAGAAGTCCTTGATTGGATTTATGGAACTCAAGTTATGATTCAGACAAGTTACAGGTCATCAGATGAATGTGAATTTTATCTGTGAATGTCCACCAACTTCCAAGGCACTTTTGACCTAGGAGAATGTTTCTCCTCAACTTTTGGCCAACATGAAAGTTGTATGTCTTGATCTTAGCTTTCCAAAATGTACTAGAAGTCTTTCATATGATTTGTAGAACTTATGTTGTGAGGTTTACAAGTCAGGGGTATTTTGGGAAAGTGAGATTACATGCCATTTTGGATTATGGGTCATTTTCACTATCCTGTGAGCCTCAAATGAAGTTTTGTCCAACACAAAACTTTCTTAAAATGGGGTTTTAACTTCAATAAAGCATCCATGAGGTATTTTTTGGCTTAGAACAAGAGTTGGTTTGAAGAAATTTGGAAAAAAGATCATTAAAAGCATTAATAAAGGAAGAAATTCAAAATAAATCACAATGGTTCAAAAATCCCAAGTTTGTGCATTTTCTGATTGCCAAAGACATTTGGAGAAGATTGGCAATTTTACATTTGGGGTTTGAGTCATATTTCATGGACTTTATGTGGATTACTTAGAATGGAAGTAACATAAACAATCATCACCATTGGATGAAATCAAGCACTTAAACTGATCCATTCACATTCAAGGGATGTTAAGCAATGCATTTGAGTGGTAATCAAGCTGAAACTGAGTCAGTACACGCGACTTCCATGGTTGTTCATAGAAGGAAAATGGAAATTTTGGATTCATCAAATTGGGCCAGGATCGGGCCAGGTTATGATCCAAACACATTCTATTTAAGTCTTGGATCGTGTTCAGATCATTTTTTGGGAGATCATTTGGAGCAGAAACGGTTATTGCATTTAGAACTTTGGAGCTTTCGAGTAAGAAGTGGTTTTGGAGTTTGAGGAAGATTCAACAGCTTCTGAGCATCAAGAATCGTCCAGGATCATTCAGTGAAGCAATCTGCAGCATTTGAAGTCAAGATTTGCACGTGAAGACCTCTAATTTCAAGCTTCAGAACAAGTTTTTATTCTTCAAAATTGCTCTTGATTTAGGCATGTTTAGACTGAATTTGGCATGTGGTTAGGTTGTAGATACAACATAGAACGTTTTAGGATTGGAATTGTGAAGTTTAGTGATGATTCATGATGTGGTGCAATTTCTGTTTGAGATCGTATCTGGATGATTCTTGAGTGTTAGCATGAATTAGATGGTGATTATTGATCCTTGAGAGGTGAGGGGGATTTCTGTGTAAAGAATTTGAAGTTTGGTGATAATTTTGAAAATGAGGAGTTTTCTGTTCATCATCGTATTAGGAGATTTATGAAGAATTAATAAAAATGGAGAGTGTCTTGTTGATCCTGGTGAGGAGACGAGAAGAGCGGTACAATTCTATTGAAGTTTGGTTATACTTTGATTTCTGGTGTTGTTGTTCTCGCCGGAGAAGACGGTGGAGCTCTTCTCCGGTCACCATGGAACATTGCCCTCCCCTTTCAGTAATTCAAACGAAGAAGACGAGTCTCCCACCGTTGGATGAGCTTGACCAGGGAGACTTTGTAATCAGATCTCACATATGAGATTAGGCCTCAGGTTAGTTGACTAGGTCTAGCATGCGTGGCATCACATGAAGCGCAGGATGAGATTACTTTTCCATTTAACGCCCTTGATTATTCCCCACCATGTGCTTCAGTCAACAACACCACATCAAGACAATGAGCAAAACGCAGCGCTTCATTTATGCGCTGGCACGCTGGTGTTCATTAGATTGATAGACCAGTAATCAGATCCTAGGGCTCTAATATTTTCCTGGTTTTTTTATTTTCTTTAATTGTTTTTCCAATTTCTTTAATTGCATTAATCTTCTAAAATTCATTTTTAATTGAATATTGGTCAGAAAAATGTGAAAAAAATATCTGCATGATCCTTGCTTTATTTCTGTTTTTTTTATGCTCTTAGATTTTATTTTGGTTGAATTTCTAATTTATTCTCCATTTTCTTTAATTCTTTTAATTTGGCATTTTATCCTTGTTGCTTGCTGATTTTTGTATTCTTTTTTGGTATGGAATTTTGTCTTGATATTTTGCTGGGTAGTATTAGACATCTTGATGAGATTGTAGGATTTTTATTCTGAATTTTAGATAATTCTAAGTTCTGTTTTGGAGTAGGTTTTTAGAGCTTTCCCCACTTGGTCCTTCATTTGACACACCTTGCTTTAGAATTTCTTAAGTGACCTTAGATGTTAATTTAGGCTCTGATCCTTTTACCCTAGGTTCCCAATACCTTTAGGATCCCTAAGAAAAATTCATAGGTTTTTAGAAGTTGATTTAGTATTTTAATTAGATTTAATACTTAGGTTATTTTTAGGGTGCTTCTAACATAGTGCTTCCCCTAGCTGAACTTCAACAGTAACCATTAGATGATTCTAAGTTTCAAATCCTTTCTTGATAGAATAGAAGTTAGGTAGATACCTCATTAGAACCTTGTTGAAGCCTTGATAGAGCTTTAGATTCCCCTAGGCTAGGTGATCCTTGTGGCTAGTCTGTAGGGTTCCTTAGAAGTTGTTGTGTTGCCTTCTTTCCTTATATGTTTTCTTCCTTGGGCTTTGCCCTAACCTCTTCCTCCAAGTCTTGAAGAGGAGCCCTCCTGGGAGAGGCTAATCCTTCCTTTGGTTGGATTATGTGCATTCCTCTGGAGGTTGAGCCTTGGATTGACATTCTTGGCATGGTATATTCCCTTGGTTTATATACTGTCATCCATCTCCAAGTCTTGTTCTTAGGATCCCTCTTGGGAGAGCCTAATCCTTCCCTTGGTTGGATTCTGTGCATTCGTCAACAGGTTGAGCCTGAGATGGACACTCTGTGTTGATACACTTTAAACCAGTTACCTTAGATTGATATCTAGGATTAATACCTAGTTTTCTATCCTATTGACATAGGATCCCTCTCGGGAGAGCCTAATCCTTCCTTTGGTTGGATTCTGTGCATTCCTCCAGAGGTTGAGCCCATGAGGGACTCTGGTCTTGATACCCCTCCAACCTGATGTAGCCTGGGATGACTCCCATGTTGCTCATTTTGGTTTCTCTCCCCTGCTTGACATTGTTTGATGCATTAGGATAAGTTCATGTTTAGAATATTTTAGGTTAGGAGCATGAATGCTTAGAGGTTGAGTGGGTTTCCCTCTGCTTGTTTGCATTAAGGGTTGAGTTTGTCTCCCCTTGATTGTGTGTTGTTTTTCTTTCTATTTGTGTGTTCACTTTAGAGGTTGAGTCTGTCTCCCTCTGCTTGTTTTTTTTATTGTTTTCTTTTTGCTTGATCGCTTAGAGGTTCAGTGAGTCTCCCTCTGCTTGTATTGCTGCATTGCATGTGCATCTTTACTGTTTTCTTCTATTTATCTGTTTAGCTGATGCTTTGTCTGTTTCTGTATCCCATTGATATGATCCCCTAGGACTCCCACTTCCTTTGATAAGAAAGTGATGATTAGAATTTTAGGTTGAAACTTATGCATGATAACGTCTAGGAGTTCCCTGTTTCAAAACTCAACCAAAGGATGAATCCTTGGAATGACAACATTAGGACTTGACAGTTTCCCCGTAGAGTTCGTTCTCTTCTCATCTCTAAAACAACAGTAAAAAACGCAATAAAGGCAAGTTGGTACAAGCGCGTTATGAGCCTTAAGCTACTTGGGTAATGATAATTGAGCGGGGACCTCTCAATCGTCTAGAGTGTTTAGTATACGTCCTTTGGACAATATGCGACGCATTCGTTGCCCGGTCATAGTCTCTAGAGCTGTACTAACTACAAACACCCACAAAAAACACTTCTTCCTTAAAAGACAGAAAACAAACATTCAAATCCTTTTTGTCCCTTGGGACCTTTAATCCTCGGAAACCCTTTTTTCGTAAGTAGAGTTCTGTTAATTCCCGGTTCTACCGCAAACTGTAACGCCTAAGTCTCCGACGAGCGAGCTGCATACACCAACTTCTAGAACCGTTTGTTAACCCTACTCGGATAAAAAAGACAAACCTGTGTCCCCTCTTTATCCCGAACTACGTTTGCTCTGATCTTTCATGTTGTGTGAAAGTACGTAGGCACGAGATGTGATATCTCGGCGAGCAACCTTCCCCCCTTTCACCCGTAGTTAGGCGAACTACGTTGACTCTGATTTCTCGTTCCAGACGGGAATACGTAGGCATAGAGCTGCTGTGTTCTGCCGAGTCATTTTCTTTTCTTTTCAGACCGACCTTTTAGCGTAGATAGATAAACCAACCCGTCAGATAAACACAACAAGCATGGATCATATCGAGTACGATGGACGTGAGGGGTGCTAATACCTTCCCCTTGCGTAATTGACTCCCGAATCCAGACATGGTTACGATGACCTTGTCTTATACCTTTTCGTCAGGTTTTTCCGATCGTTTCCTTTCCCTTTCTGTGGGATAAATAACGAAAGGTGGCGACTCTCCTGTTTTGCCGGCCTCGTTTTTCGCAGTAGCGACAACTGGCGACTCTGCTAGGGACCGAACCCAGAATCTCTGGTTCCCTATGCGAGTCAATCCTAGCGCTTGCGTGTTTATCTGTTGGGTTTGCATTTATTTATCGCATTTTACTTTCCGCACTTTATTTTCAGTATGATATGATTACCTGTGCTGTTGTGGGAGGGGCATTCTGATGAGTGAGAAGCCTGACCCAAGCTTGAGAGCATATACATAGTATTAGAGTGGATTAGTGGTGGATGTCCTATCGGTCCTTTGGAATCGAGGGGATTTTGGATCTGAGAATTGTCGACTCTGGGGACCGATCATTTGTGATTCATCTAAGTGAGGCCGCTTCAAGAGATGATGATGCCACACCTTCCTGGGTATCGTATCATCGTTTCTTGAAAGTCTGTGACACTGATGAACGCATAGGATGCCATAGCTTGTCCGTGATTAGGTCCATACCTGTGAGCAGGGTCGGGTCATTGCAGGAAACTTAACCTTCAGACAACCTGGTTTTCTCGACAGTGAATCAGTATTGTTGGTATCAGAGTGTTCTTATCATCAGAGATGTGTTTGTTCTTGATAGGGCATAATTATGGGCCTCATCAGGGTTTTATTGTCAGGGCAGTGTTGTGATCATGTTGAAAAGAGCCTTGGTCTCCTCAACAGCACAGTCATCTTGATCTCTTGCTGCATGATTGCATTTTGCATTATTTGCATCCTCATTTGCATATCATTAACGTGTGTCTGTGTTGCAGGTGCATATTTCTCCCCTGGTTCTAGTGATCTTGATCCTCATGGCTAATATGACATCTCTAAAGAAGAATGTGGCTTACAAGCTACCAACACCTAACATCCAAGAGTTACGGGCTTTGATTTCTTTGGCTGGTAAGACAGTGATGGAGGATTTCAGTTAGAGTTATGGGAGACTTCTAGGTATTGTATGTAAGCTTTCTACGTACGAGTTGGACGGCCTCTACGCCCTTCTGCAGTTTTATGACCCGCAACTCAGATGCTTCGTTTTTCCAGACTATGTCCTAGCTCCGACCTTGGAAGAGTATTCTGACTTGCTGGGGGTACCTTTGTTGAATCAGATGCCTTATTACCGTGTTGATGGTGAACCTGACTTGAGTAAGTTGACTACCGCTCTTCATGTAGATGATTCAGAGTTGAAAGGGATGGTGTTCAGAAAGATTGGAGTTTATGGTTTCTCTATGCCTTTCCTGATGGAAAAGGCCCACAAGTTTGCCAAGAAGGGTCGTTGGGATGTATTCAATGCCTTCTTAGCCCTTTGTATTTATGGGATCGTGCTATTCCCAAGTCATCCGGACTTCATAAGTATGGATTCCTGCCATATATTTGCTTCCGGGAATCCAGTGCCCACTCTCCTCGGAGACGTCTACCATTCAGTTCACAGCAAGAATGAAAACAGAAAGAGGAAGAACGTGGCATGTTGTGCTCCTTTACTGTATAAGTGGTTTGCTAGCCATCTTCCTAAGACGGGTCCATTCATTGATTCTGCTGAGTCTTCACCCTGGTATGCATGTTAGATGGGTTTGTCTGCTGATAATATCATCTGGTTTGATAGAGATCTACTGGGCAAAGAGATTGTGCATAGCTACGGTGGATTTCCTAACGTCCCCTTGGTCGGAAGGAATGGATGTATCAATTACAATCCCTCTTTGCTGGTTCGACAATTCCGGTATGCACTACGAGGTCCTCTTGAAGAGGAAGAGATGCAGGAATCTCTGTATCTCACAGGGTTGCTTGAAGGTGATACTTTGGTTAAAGTACAGAATGCTTAGAGCAAAATTCACCGAAAAGGAAAAGTTTTGCTAGGAAAGAGCAAAAACAATGCCTTTGATCCATACGTGGCTTGGGTCCGGGAAAGATCCGCCAAGTTTCTAATGTCGTTTCCTACAGTGGAACCATTGTATCCTCCCGTGTACGAAGAGCCTACCACAGTTGATATTCAGAAGTTCAACCAAGTACTCCGAGAGAAGGAAGAGCTACGAAAAGCCAATGAAGAGCTGGAGAGAGAGATTGCTCAACTCCGGAGTGAAAAGAACGAAGCCATCTACACCTGCAAGAAGCAGATAAAGATGATCAACCACTTGGGCGCTAATTTGACCAAGGAGACTGATTCTAGAGAACGTCAGGGGTTAGACCTGAAGGCAGTGCATAGTGTGTTGACCACCAAAAAGTAGGATCTGGATAGGGTGTACCTAAAGTTATCCAAGTACAAGATGTTGTGGAGCAACACCCTAGCCAAATATAAAGAGCGAGAGGAAAAGCTGAAGCAGCAAGTAGCCGAGCTAGAAGTCCAGATTGAAATCAAGGACAAGAAGATTGAGGCTGAAGCCTCACTTCGACGCGACACTCAGTATAGATTGGTTGAAACCAAAGCAAACCTCTAGGATTGTCAACTCTGAGCTGGTGCTAAGAGGAGTAGGGTGGAAAACCGTTCTAAAGAAGGTGCTTGCAGGGACGTTGCCGAAAACCTCCCAGATACCATCAGGCAGAGGGATCTGTTGATCCAGGGTTTGCTCACCCAGCCTGACCATCCCACTACAAAGAAGTTGTTAGAAGATTTATGTGCCCGTAGCCGCACTTGATTTCTTTGTTTTTCTTTGTACCTTTTCCGCATTGATACACTGATCACCGCCAGGCCTGTTGGTTGGGGTCACGCCTTTTGCTTAAGTTGTATGTGATTACAGTTGTACGCTGCCCGCGCGGGTTTTTCAGATAAATATATGAGGACTTCTTTTCCATGATTGGATGTTGGACTTTATTTGTCTTAGAAACTAGGATCGGGGAGAAATCTCCCTAAGGCACAAACACACGTGTGCATTTGCATGAATCATTCGCATAACAAGTACCTCAAGCTATTTTCCTAACCCTCTGTTGGTGCAGGTTATTTTAGGATATCCATTCAGGAAGATTACAGAAATCCCCACAAGGCTATGGAACAGGTACGAGCAGAGCTGAGTGAGATTCGAGGCCAGATGAGGAAGGTTATGGGGAACATGCAAGAGTTGCGTTCGAACCAGCAGGTACTCAGAGAAGAGAACCAGCAGTTGAAAACTCAGGTGGGTTTGATCATGGAGGTAGTAAGAAAGGTGCTCAGAGAAGAAGGTGACCAGGTGCCTAAAGCCACAGTAGAGATGCTCGCTCCGCTTTTGTCCATGGAGCCTGTCCCAAGGCGTGATGTGCCTCGAAGACCTGTGGCACGACCTGAGATCCCAGATTTTCCACGTCAGCAACTATCTCCCCGAGACACTCCTAAGGCCAAGAGGTATGCGCCGAGGCTGAAGCAGCCCGACAGAATTTTTGATAAGATCCCCATGACTTACACTCAGTTGCTGCAAGTCTTACTTTAGTTTTGTTTGGTCGAACTACGGAAGTTACATCCACTAACTGGGACCCCACCACCTGGTTATAATACAAACACCCATTGTGATTTCCATGAGGGGGAACCCGGACACCACATTGAGAACTGCAAAGCTTTTAAGCACGTAGTTCAAGATTTGATCGATTCAAAGGCCGTTAAGTTCGCGTCGGGCGACACGAGTATAGCGGAGGGTCCCATTCTAGGCATTACAGAAAAGATGGACATTCCTGCTTTCGTCCCCAAAACTGCATTGGACCCAAAGAATGCCTTGCAATTTATGACTTTTAAATCTCCGTGCCCGCAGCTATTGCCAATTCCGGGGCTAAACCTGAGGATGAGTGCGTCCAAGCAAAAGGAGTCCTTGGTATCTCAGGCTCAATCTCCGGATGTCTTGACCGTTCAGAGTCCACAACCCCTAGGGTCCACGCATCAGACATCATCTCCCTTCTGGAGTCAACGGTCATATCGCCATCAACAGGGATGGCACGCCAAGCAAATACCAAAGAAGCCAGAAAGGCAGTTCACTCGGTTGCCCATGTTATATAGTCAGGTATTGCCGTATTTGATCAAGGGTAGTCTGATAATGCTAGAGGAGATTAGCCCGATGGTTCCGCCGTATCCGCCAGTTTTTATTGCAAACGCCCATTGTGATTACCACGCGGGGGCACAAGGACACTCAACTGAACACTGTAAGGTGCTTAAGAGTCGGGTTAAGACTTTATTGGACGCCAACAGGTTCTCGATTACGCCTCAGGGTATTAAGATTAGCGACCCTCCTTCATCCAGCCAGACAGGCACATCAGTTCTTGCAGTTGAAAAGTCCCCCGAGAACGAAGGTTCGGAAGCCTTTCAGACTGACCTCGACGAGTAACTCTGAAGATGGCTGCCTCGGCGGCGAATCAAGTTCGAAAGCCCAGTTCCTAGAAGCTGGCAATCTGCATTTTTCATGCCATTTCTTTACATTTGTAGTTTCTTTCCTGTTTAATTGCAAATTTTGCTTGTAAAGCTTGTTGTTTTCAATTGATATTGACCAACCGATTCTCCTAGCTGGCTCGTGGTTTAAATTCATGTTCGCATCAGATGCATGACATTTGTGCACAGACAGAGGATATCAGAGTTACAGTTTGGGTTTCATCTATCAGATATTTCAGATCCAGTTCAGATCATCAGGGTTGTATTTTCAGGAGATTGTGCGCTTCTCGGGATTTTCAGTCTGCACGGTGATTGGGGAATATTCTGATGCCAGGGGTTTACTGGTTGATTTGATCTGGTCGCACGCTCTGTTATGTTGGTTATTGGCCTCTGTTTGCATTTTTAGGGCTTAATAGACTTTTGTGGATTTTAAATAGGCTTTTAATCATTTTTAGGATTTAAATAAAATTTTAAACATTTTTTAAATAGTTTAGGTCTTTTTTCTAGAGCTTTATAAGTTTTTAGAATTTTATAGATTTTTTAAATAGGTTTTTAATTGGTTTAATAGTTTTTAAATCATTTTTTAGAATATAATAGATTTTAAAGTTGTTTTTAATTGTTTTTAGATAATATAGGAAAGTATAGTTTTTTTTCTTTTATTAATAATAGATTTTAATAGAATTTTAAATAAGTGGTAGATTTTAAATAGGATTTTAATAGCTTTTTAAATTTTAATAGGAATTTTATAGAAATAAGTAGCATTTCTCATTTTTAGAATAATATAGGATATTATTAGTATTTTTTAGAATTTAAATAGATTTTAAATAGTTTTAATATTTTTTAATTCATTTTTTTAGAATATTAGATATTAAATAGATTTTTTCTATATTTTAATAGAATTAATAGATTTTCTTTTATTTTCTTTTATAGAAATTAAATAGAATTTAAATAGAAGTTAGTAGCTAATTGTTTTTTAGAGTTAATTAGGTTTAATGTTTGATTAGTGGTTAATTAGAGTTAGTTTCTTTTAATGCAGTTTTTGGTTTTTTTTCCATTATTTCGTTGGGCCTCATTTTCAAGGCATCCAAAGCCCAAGTTCAGTCTAAGTCCAAAAAGTCCAGATTTCTGTCCAAGTTTCCAGAAGATTCCAGAGTATTCCAGAAATTGCCAGCCTTTAAATAGAGCAAGCCACGTGTACGCACGGGGGAGGCCCCACGTTTTCCTTCAGAATCACGCCACATCACTTCACGCCTTCTCTCTCTCTGCCACGCCCCAGGACACGCGTCCTGCATGCAGAAGCTCCCTCCACTACCCTGCCACCTGTCATCACCACAGACCATCACCTGAACTTCGCCGGAGAAGCCACCGGCCGGCATGCAAACCCCTTCCGGCCACCCTTAACACCGCCGTCCCTCACCGGAAACTGCAAAATTGCAGAAAACCCTCAGGATCTTCATCTTCTTCCTCTTCTTTCCTCCGATCCCCAGCCACACGCCCTCGCCGGGAAACGCATCCACCGCCGGAACTTCAAGAACAAATTCCCAGAATCACCGTCCACCTTCATGATTCTTCAATTTCTCCCCAGAAAATCATCATTATCATCATAGATCGTCAGGGATTTCGCCGGTTCTTCGTGCATTCCCCAGAAAACCGTTCAAGATCTTCAATGATAACCATCAAGATCTTCAAAGACGCGCCCAGATTAACTTGAAGCTTCGTCCAGAAATTCAAGTCTTCATCAATCCTTCGCTTCTTTCCAGGAAATTTCAACGAGCGCAAGAACATCTTCACCCTCAATCTCCCCTCCGTGTCCAGATCGTGAGAATCCTCAGGCTGCCTTCGTCTTCTCCAAAGATCCTCAACCGCGCGTCAAGATACTCCAACGAGCTTCAAGAAATCTTCGCCAGTTCTTGCTCAAGCCAGGTACGCCTCACTTCAATCTCATTGCGTGATTCTTCTCCTTGATGATGCGACTTCAGGTTATGTTGATTCGTTGGAATTTAGTTATGGCTAGGGTTTGGTGTTGGTTGAGGCGTGGATTGAGAGGGTTAGTGGTGATGTTATGGTATTTTGTTTGAGTGTTTCGTTTGAGAGTTTTTGAGCTATTTTCTGGAAAAGAATTGCAGAGAGGGTGTGAGGAAGATGAGAGAAACGGCTAGGGTTTTGGGTGAACAGTAGTCAGTGAATTAGAGAAGGAGATTGGTTTTGTGGTTTGGATTAGGGTTAGGTCTGGGCTGGGTTAAGCCCAATTCGTGTTGCTGAAGCTCACCCCCCAGTTTGCTCATCCCCCCCCTGAGTGTGAACGCAGAGTGAATTAGATTGGGCCTAAGGCCCCATTGCTATTGACACACCCATCATCAGGCCCATTTGGTTCAACACGTGAAAATCTTGCTGAATGCACCTCCAACGTGTGAGTTCTCTTAGTTTGGTTTCTGATTGAGTAGTGGGCTTATCCAGAATGCTATTTGTGCCCCCCTGATTCAGCCCATCATAAAGATTGAACTAGCGCGCCTTGCTTATCACACCCCCCTCCCCTTTATTTTGATTTCTTTTTTTATTTTAATTCCATTTATATTTTCTTGCACTTTAAAAATTCCTAAAAAATAGAAAATGAAATATTTTTTAATTCTTGTTTTTTCTATAGGTTAGTGAGCATGTCTAGGAAAATATAAATAAATAAAATTTCCATTTTATCTTCTTTTCATATTTTTAATAGATTTTTCTTTTAAATAGTTTTTTTAATATGTTTAGTTTGATATCCAATTTTGTAGAATTTGTTTTAGGACTTTCCCTTGGGATTTTTAATTCATTCTTTTTGGTGTGTTTAGATATTGAATCATAGTTCCCCATAGGATTTAATTCTTGATTTGTAGATTAAAATTTGATTAGTTTAATCAGGTTAGCATTAGGGTATCCTAATTAGGGTTTAGGTTATGCATAGGTGAGGAAATTCATTTTCTTTAGATAGTTTTGTCTTGATTTTTGGGTAGGGGCATATGTGGATGTTATGGGTAGATGTTGTAGACCCTTGTGAATAATTGATAGATTTTTCCCCCTTGTTTTAGTATTTTTAGGTATTTTCTGAAGTTGGATGATGATTTTGTCTGTCTTGTGGTTATCTGTTCATCTCTGGGGTTTATTTTGGGGGAATTTGTTGTGGGGCTTGTGTTGTCTTGAAGATCTTGTTGGAGAGCATGATGGAGAGAAGATTGTAGATCAAGACTCAGAGACCCAGAGCTTGGATTATTCCCTGTCTGTGAGGTTTGAGATCCTGAGGTTTGAAGGAAGTTCATGGTACTTTCCTGAGGAAGGCACTATGAATGACTTTCACTCTTTCTTCTCACCTCTTTCTTAAGTATCCAATGATGTTGGAGCCTGCTTGTGAGTTTAATTTCTCCTGAGGAGGAATGTAAACTGATCACATGTTGTTGAGCCACATGGGATACAATTCCTAAGTGGAAGCCTCCTAGTACTTTCCTGAGGAAGGTCCTATGGGTCTATTCACTTAGTTCCCTTAGTTTATCTAGGATTTCTTAAGTATCCAATGATGTTGGAGCCAACTTGTGAGTTTAATTTCTCCTGAGGAGGAATGTAAACTGATCACATGTTGTTGAGCCACATGGGATACAATTCCTAAGTGGAAGCCTCCTAGTACTTTCCTGAGGAAGGTCCTATGAGTCTGTTCATTTAGTTCCACTAGTTCAGATAGGATTTCCTAAGTATCCAGTGATGTTGGAGCCTGCTTGTGAGTTTAATTTCTCCTGAGGAGGAATGTAAACTGATCACAGTGGTTGAGCCACATAGGGTATGACTCCTGAGTATACACCTCCTAGTGCTTTCCTGAGGAAGACACTATGAGTCTGCTTACTTAGCTCCCTTTCTTTGGTAAGCTTGTTCTGAAGCTTGAAGACTGGGATTGATTTCTTTTGGTTAGGTTTTGCTTTAGGGCTTTGCTTAGATTTGATCAGGATTTTGTTTTAGGATTAAAGAGTAGATGTAGATGATTCTTCCTCAAGCATGTGTTTTGTTTGCCTGATGGCACTTCATTTCTTTTACCTGTATATTGCTTGATAGCATGTTGTTTATCTTCAGTATGATTCCTGTTATTTCATGACTGGCTTGAGGTTGAGATGAGCTTGTGGAGGCTGAGGCCCCACACACATTTCCTCCCTCACTTGCATTGCATGCATTTTACTGTTAAAGCTGATGCTTTTGTCTGTTTTGGTGTATCATTGACATGATCCCTTAGGACTCTCTTTTCCTTTGATAAGGATTCGATGATAGGCTTTTAGGTTGAAACCTATGCATGACAACATCTAGGAGTTCCCTGTTCAAACCTCGACCATAGGATGAATCCATGGCATGACAACAGTAGGACTTGATAGTCTCCCTCCTAGTTGGGCCTGTTCTCTTCTCATCTCGAAGCAGTTTAAAATACAGTAATCATGAATGATTTCTTTCGTACGTTACGAGCCTTAAGCTATCTGAGAAAGGACGCATTCCCTCTCAGGTCATAGTCTCTAGTGCGGTTGAAATCGCAAACACAATAAAAAACACTTCTTTCAGGAGATAGCCCGTAGTTTCCCGAACTACGTTTGCTCTGATCTTTCATACCAGATGAAAGTACGTAGGCATAGGATGCGACATCCTAGCGAGCAACCTTCCCCATCTTCCCCCGTAGTTAGCCGAACTACGTTGACTCTGATTTCTCATTCTCTGATGAGAATACGTAGGCATAAAGCGCGACGCTTTGCCGAGTCATTTTTCTTTTCTTTTTTCAGCCAGCCTTGATAGGTAGATAGATTATAACCAACCCGTCCAAGTAAACAAACAAGCGAGGATCCCGTCGAATACGACGGACGTGAGGGGTGCTAATACCTTCCCCTTGCGTAACCGACTCCCGAACCCAGACAAGGGTTGCGATGACCTTGTCTTACCTTTTTTCGTCAGGTTTTTCCGATCGTTTCCTTTCCCGCTCTGAGGGATAAATAACGAAAGGTGGCGACTCTTCTGTTTTGCCGGCACCTTATTTTCGCGCAAGCGACAGCTGGCGACTCTGCTGGGGATCGAACCCAGAATCTCTGGTTCTCCGGTTCCCTATGAGAGTCAATCCTATCGTTTGTGTGTTTGCTTGTTGGGTTGCGTTTATTTATCGCATTCTTTACTTCCCGCATTTTATTTCCCGCATTTTATTTCCAGTTTGATATGATTATCTGTGCTGCTGTGGGAGAGGGATGTTACTATGAGTGAGAAGCCGGACCTGGGCTTGAGTACACACCTAGATATAGTTGCGGAGAAGTAGTAGACGAACCTGTCTGCTGAGCAGGCACAGTTCCCTACGAAAATCTGCGCTCGGACGAGATTCTTGCAGAGGTGCTCCTTTCCGGTCCTGAGGATCTGAAGGGAGTCCAGACGTGAGGATTGTCGACTCTGGGGACCGATCATTTGGAAGTCAGCTAAGAGAGGCCTCTTCATGACTTGATGATGCCACTCCTTCTGGGAATCGTATCGTCACTCATGAAAGTCTGTGACGCTGATGACCGCATAGGATGCCGTACCTTTGTCCGTGGATTAGGTCCATACCTGTGAGTGGGGTTGGGATATTGCAGGAAACTTTGACCTCCAGACTACCTGGTTTTCTTGACAGTGAATCAGTTATGTTGGGTTCTCAGTTGCAGATATGTTCTTGATAGAGCAAGGGTTTGATCAGAGGATTTTATCATCGGGTGCATGTCTGTTCTTGATAGAGCAGGTTTCGATCAGGATATTGTTATCAGTGGTTTGTTCTGGATAGGGCAGATTTTGAGTGGGGTCTGAAGATCTCATCAGCAGCTGTGCATTTGTTCTTGATAGGGCAGATTTTGATTTGGGGTCTGAAGACTTCATCAGCAGATATCTCTTGATCACGCATCCGGGGTCCTTGTTATCAGCCATTTGCTCTCGACAGAGCAGAATTTTGATCTTATATATATGGTCCTACCAGAGGGTTATTCTTAGCAGATCAGATCAGCGGTCTTACACCGGGGTCTTCTTCTCATCAGTGACTGTTGATACCGAATCTCCACAGCAGCCACCTGGATATATTGTTGCATCCCTGCATTTTGCATTAGCTCGCATATTCATGTTTGCATTCCATTAGCATGTGTCTGTGCTACAGGCGCGTTTCGTACCCTGAATCTGGTGTCCCGAGAAATATGAGATATTTTCTTCCATGAATGGATCCAGTCTTATCACTGCATTGACACTATGTTGGCACGTTGACACCAGAATTAGGGGTGATCTCCTAAACGTACAGACACCCATGGCATTAGCATAATTCATCTTGCATGGCAGAAGCCGGGACTTGTCTTCTAACCCCTTGTGTTGGCAGGTTTGAGCCAGAATCGAGCAGCTCAGACTAATGGAGCAGATACAAGCTGAACTGGGGAAAATCCAAAGCCAGCTGGGGCAGGCCATGAATGACATACAGGCAGTGCGTCTGGACCAGCAAGTACTCAGAGAGGAGAATCAGCAGCTGCAGAATCAGTTGAGCTTTCTCATGGGAGTGGTGAGAAGTATGCTAAATAAGGAGAGTGGTCAAGCACCCAAGGAGGAGACCAAAGTGCTTCCCCCATTGCCGTCAGTGCCACCTGTGCTGAAGCCAAATGGACCTCATAGATCCTCTACACAGCATGAAGCTCGAGACCTGTCTCGTCAACAGCCGCGCCGGGCATCTCAGAATAACCCTGAAGGTTATAATCAAAAGAAGAAGCTACTTAATAGAGCTGTGGACCCACTACCTGTGAGTTATGCCCAGCTGTTGCCATTGTTGGTTCAGAACCGCAATCTCAAGCTTCGGACCTCGGATCCACCAGATGACGTGTCACCAGACGTTGATCTCAGCATACATTGTGATTTCCACTCAGGAGCACCGGGGCACCATGTTGAAACATGTAAGGCTCTCCGGAATAAGATTCAAGACCTTATTGACTCAAGGGCGATTAGGCTTGTGCCGGGCGGCATGAGAGCATCGGGAAAGTTCATCCCGTACCCCGCAGAAGAGATGAATGATTTCACTCCTTTGCCTGAAGCTGAGAAAGATCTCGATTACGTCCCGCGACCTTCGGTGACTGAATCGCCTCGCTCGCAGTTTCTACCTGGATCAAGTTCAAGGACGCAAGCGCTTAAACAAGAGACCGTTGCCATTCAGAAACGACGACCTCTTGCCCCTTGGCGGAAAGAATACCAACACCAGGATCAAAAGAGACCTCGCAACCACTTGGAACAAAGGAATGCTTCTTCCCATTCAGTGCCTGTGCGGTATAGCCAGATTCTTCCACAGTTGATTCAGAATTCCTTGGTGGAACCGAAAGCTCTCAAGCCCGTGCCAGAACCTTACCCTCCAGGGTACAATCCTCATGTTCAGTGTGGTTACCATGGTGGATCTCTGGGGCACGCAACTGAAGATTGCAAGGCTTTCCAGGCGAAAGTGCAACAATTGATCGACCAAGGGTGTATTTCCTTTCCAGACGGAGTTTTGGCGGTACGTGACAACCTCCCGGCTGTTTGAGCTCGCAGATTCAGAGGGTTATTTCCAGAAGCCGGTGATCCAGACAGGCAGACGTCCTCAGCATTGGCAGTCCTCGGACTTTTTACCATTTGCATTTGTAGTTTCTTTTCTGTTAGTTACTACTTGCTGTTAAACATTGTATGTTTCGAATGGTAATATTAATAAAGTGACTATGCATTTTTCTGAATTAGTTATGTCGTTGTCACTCATTTACTGCATTGCACTGACATTTGCATTTTATTTACTCCACTTTATTACTATGATTAGCAATGAGCGGAGGGAGGATGATGAAACTGAATACTCATAGCTGATGATCGTATTACTTTCAGATAAAACTTTGCCGATGACGTATAAGGCATTGTTTCAAATCCCTAAACACCGGAGAGATAAGGAAGAGAATCCCTTGTTAACCACTTCGAGCCGAGAAGTAGGAGTTTTCTTCGGACTTTTTAACCCTCACATCTTAACCCGGGGCAGGGTAGTTGTCAGTTAGCTTGATCGAGCATTCAAGTCTTATAGAGGAGTGTTGTCCTTCGAGGACCAATCACATCATATTCCTCTCCAGAGGTCGTACCTCATCAACCACAATGGTTAAACCTCACCAATCAGGAGTGAGACAGTTACAAGCCTTTCGAAGCAATCAAGACATCCAGTGTCACACGACTTGTTCCAAGAAAAAGAAAAAGAAATAAGAAAGCCCGCTAAGTCAAGGCATCCCGCTGGACTTCAAAAGAAAAAATCGAAAAGAACTCAAAAGGAGTCAGTCCAGGCAAAAATTAGGGAATCAAAACAAAAGAATGAAAAAGAAAGGATTATAAAAAAGGAAAAATCCTCGAACAAGGACGAAGTCGTGTAGACACGGACGCCGAAAACGAAAAAGGAGTAACTGTCACTCCGAAACACCTTGTGAGTTCTTTAACCAGTTGTTCCCAATGTTCAACATACCTCTCGAAGAGGCGAGCGCTCGACCCAAGTTAACTGAACTTTAGGATCGGAGATCATCACGTAGAAGGGGTGGGTACAAATCATACTTTGAGCCAAATATCCTTTGTTTCACTAACCGTGAACCCGACCACGATACAACCCTTAAAAGACCTAATTGAGGCAGGGTTTATTCTGAAAGCGCATTACGATAAGGTTGAGTAACCTGACTCCTTCATGATTTGCTAATCATATCCTTATTGCATTTTTCACTGACCACGTAAGCACTACGTTTGAACTTTGGTTCATTCGTCACTCACTGGCATGACACGTAAATGAGTGACAGTACAACATTTTTTCAAAATTTGCATGAACACTGCATTAAAATTACCATTCGTGAATAAACAATTTCAATTGCAGGTTGGTAGCTGACATGAAGGGACTTCAACAGGGAATAGTCAATCAGGACTGAATCGTCCGAGGTCTGGGTCAGAACGGCATGCTGTGAAACCCTGTGAATTTGGGGCATTGACTTCCTGTGAGTTTGGAATCAGTTTGTCTGAGGACAAGTCCCGGAGCGTCAGTTGATTATGGGGCAGTTTATGCAAGAAGCGGTTGATCGGAAGTGAATCTTCTCGAGACCCAATCAGGGGCAGTTATCCAGAATTCTTGCAATTTGGGGGCAGATCCCTCCAGTGTTCAATCAGAGCATGTTGAGTCGCTCATCGCTCGTTCAGGGGCAAACTACTTCAGAGATATTGAAGCCGACCATGCTGAGAGTTGATTAGTTGAGGATGAATCCTCCCGTTGTACAGATGCTGGGGCAAGCCCTCTGAAGATTGTCTTGTTGCCAGTTGTTTTCGGCTCAGAATGAATTATTCCCAAAGGTCGGATTGGGGCAAGTTGAATTGCGCTGGGGCAAGTTGTTCAAATGAGTTTGTTCACCCTAGAAAGAATTGAGTATCGGGGAATCGTGTCATTACCCCGCCAAAACCTGAACCTTCTGAAGAAGCCTTGCGGTCATTGGATTGCTATCCTACAGCATAACCTGTTACTTGACTCCATGATTGGTAGCCTGTATTCCCTGTGTCGACGTTGTTGAATCAGGATTGTTTCTCAGCAGAGATGTACGGTTTGAGGTTGTTCCCCCTGTACAGTTTGAGACCGCAGCAAACTGAGATGGCATTTACCCCTTTATCAGATTAGGGTCAAGATTACCCTCAGCAAACCAGGATTGATATCCCCGAAGCGGGGCGAGTCCTCCCTCTCCAGCAAAGTTCAGTAGTCTCTCCTCCGCAGAATCTGAACGCAGAGCAGTGAGCATTGATATGTCCACCAGGCAGAGATGATTCTCTTCCCCAAGCAGACGCATCCTGAAGGAGCGTCACCCCATCAGCTGAGCTAAGCACCGAAGAATGATGTCGTCTTTCCCTAGCACCGGGTCACAAGTGCAGATTTCATAGAAGTGCTCGGGTGCCGAAGCTCGTGTTTCCCCAGTAAAGTCTCCAGCGGAATTAAGATTCCCCACCAAGAGCCGTATTCTCTCCTGAAGTTGGATGATTCCCTCTTCCCCAGTAGAGTGTTGCAACGGCTGATGTTGTATTCCCCTGCAGAGTTGTACTCTCCCCCGAAGTCAGATGATTCTTTCTTCCCCAGCGAAATTGAAATTCCGCACCAGAGTCGTACTCTCCAGTGAAGTAGAATGATTTCTCTCCCCGGCTGAGTCCGCAGAAAAGCAGAATCCTTGGAAGCAATTGGGACCATGAGTGGGTGTTCCCTAACAGATAGTGAACAGCTGATGCTGTATTTCCCCGGAGTCGCACTCTCTCCAATAAAGCAGAATGACTTCTCCTTCCTCAGCCGAGTTTTCAGATGCCCAAGAGAGCCGAATCCTTGGAAGTTGATTAGATCATGATTGATTTTCCCCAGTGGAGTGTGGAGCAGCTGAAGTTGTTTCCCCATAGAGTGGTTATCCCCAGAAAAGTAGCCGAGACGGCCGCGCAGTTCATTCTCGCGATTGATATCCGCAGGTCCAAGTTCTCGCAGAGCCTCGTTCCCCTGCAGTAATCAACTGAAGTTGTTTTCCATGCGGCAGTCCTGCGGAAGATCAATTCCCCAGACGGAGCCTATTGATATTGGCGTGTCCACGTTCTCCTCAGCAGGATGATTCCTCTACCTGAGTAGTTCTTGTCTCCTTGACAAAAGGGTTTCCTCCTCCCAGCATTTATTTTGCGGACGGGATCGCATCATTGTGCATGACTGCATAGCATTTAACACTGCATAGCATTTAACGTTGCATAGCATTGTGCATGATTGCATGGCATTTAGCATAAACGCATATCATTCCCACCGTGTGGGGCATAGCGCAGAAGCATATGCATCATAAGCATGATCTAGGTCATTATTATTCTTGCCTTACAGGTGTTCGGCCGAAGGATCGGTTGCTCAGGATGATTCCTGATATTCTCTCCAACAAGGTCGCTTTCTTAAGATGATTCTTAAGACCCCGGTGTAATCCCCACAGTCGCTCGCTCAAGATGATTTTTGAGAACCCCGATGAAGTCTTCAGTTCGAGATGATTCTCGAGTCCCTCAGCGGGGCCGTTTGCTTAAGACCTCAGCGCAGTTTCCCGAGTGGTTTGCTTAGGATGATTCTTGAGCTCCCCAGTAGCATCCCCAGCAAGAGTTGCCCAGGATGATTTCTGGAATCCCCAACAGAGTAGGGGTCTTTTCCCCAGCAGCAGGCAGGCAGATTGATATCCCCAGCTGAGCACAGCCATGAGTGGTAGATGAAATGTTTCCCCAAGCAGATCTTGAAGGATTGTCCAGCAAGCTGAAGTTTGTTTATCCCGTAAGTTTGAGAACTTAATGACATGAGTGTCTTGTAGCCTGAAGGATATGTTCCCTAGAAGGGTCGTTTCCCAGAGAGCCGTTCAGGGCGTTTATCGCTTTCCCCATGCAGAGTATAGCAGAGGGTAGTGTGTTGATCAGCCTGATGTGCTGTGTCCTCCGGAGGAGCCCGTCATCCTCAAGTGTAAGTCCAGATGAGATCAGCAGAAAATGCAGCTCCCTTGAAGGGTAGCTCTTCCTCAGCATAATGGTTACTCTCCCCGAGTGGATGGTTCCTCTTCCCGGCATTTATTTCGCTGGGGCATTTCCTTGCATGATTGCATAACATTTACTCAAGAGCGTAGCATTCCGTTTCGCGCGGAGCATTGCGCCCATTTTTCCAGCATTTGCATATGAAGCATGAACCAGGTGGTTACCGTGCTCTCAAACAGAAGTACTTGCTCTACAGTAAAGTTGGTAGGAATCGTCTGAGTGAACTCTTTCGTTATTCTCCAACAGTTGTTGAAGTCGTTTGGGTGAACTCTCTCGTCTTTCTGCAGCAAAGTCTACAAGGTTGTTTGGGTGAACCCTTCCACCTTTTCCCCAGTGAGTCGTCAGGATTGTTTGGGTGAACCCTCATTCCTCTCTCCTCAACAGAGTTGGTAACTTGATGATTATGTCCGGTGACCCGGCATGTTTGCTTTTATTTAGCAACGACTTGACAGGATGCCAAGAGAATAGCAGCGTGATATGTCTGCTCCAACAGTGATGTCTAATCTGAAGATGGACTTCGTAAATGCCTGAAGGCGATATCAGAAGGTTCCTGTGAGCTCAGATGTCCTTGTTGATGAATCAACGTGTGGCTGAAGACAAGGTTCCTAAATTTTGTATTCAAGATGATCCGTGTTGGTCTGAAGACCAAGTCAGTTGTCCTGAGGAGATGATTGATTGCGATCAAGTGGATAGTTTTTCTTCTGACTGAAGTCGAAGATGTTTCTCCAGCTGAAGCGGAGTTTTGCCTGAAGGCAAAATGTTTGAATCCCCGTAGAGTCATGAATGGCTCAGGATACCATTTCCTTGACTGAAGTCACAGATTTCCTAAGCTGAAGCGAAGGTGCCTAAGGGCAAGGTTATCCCCAAGGTCATGAGTGACCTAGGATTCGTTTTTCGGACTGAAGGCCGAAATATATCCCTGACTGAAGTCACGGATGCTCTATAGCAGAGGTGGAGTTGCCTGAAGGCAGATCCATGTATCCTTGAAGGCCAAGGACCATTTCTTTAGACTGAAGTCGAAGATACCTCCTGCAGAGTTGCCGAAGGGCAAAGTTTACATCCTTGAAGGACAAGGATGTTTTTTCCAGTGAAGCTGGAATAGCCGACGGGCAGGGGTTCATCTATCTTCAGAAATACTTGAAGATTCTCCAGCGGATCTGGAGTGGCCAGGGGCCAGGGTTTCATCTATCTTCAGAAATACTTGAAGATTCTCCAGCGGATCTGGAGTGGCCAGGGGCCAGGGTTTCACCTATCTTCGGAAATACTTGAAGATTTGTTCTAGCTGAAGCTAGAAATGGCCAGGGGCCAGGGTTTCATATGTCTTTAATGTTGAAGTTCTACGGCGGGCAGTGTGCAGCAGTATTCCGATGTTCGTTATGGTTCTGAGGGTGAACCCCAGATCAGAGTGTGCTCGGTTAAGTCTCTCATTCCCAGCGGAGTAGTTTCAAATACGCAAGTGTACCTTTTGTTCCATTTACCAGGGGTGAACCCCAGGTCAGAGTTGTTCAGAGTTGTATTTTCTCCAGCTGCGAGGTTGGATGTTTGTTCGACGGCGAGGTTGAACGTTTGGATTTGACGGCGAGGTCAGATCATCATTTGTCCGGCGGCGAGGTTGGATGTTTGTTCGACGGCGAGGTTGAACGTTTGGATTTGACGGCGAGGTCAGATCATCATTTGTCCGGCGGCGAGGTTGGATGTTTGTTCGACGACGAGGTTGAACGTTTGGATTTGACGGCGAGGTCAGATCATCAGTTGTCCGGCGGCGAGGTTGGATGTTTGTTCGACGGCGAGGTTGGATGTTTGTTCGACGGCGAGGTCAGACTCTTTAAATCCCCATCAGAGATGATGTTTGTACGGCGGCGATGTCAAGTGTCTCTCAGAGCGATGTTTGTTTCCGACGGCGGCGTCAAATTCAGTTTTCCACCGGCGATGTTGGACATGTCAAGTTAATCCAGTCTTCTGACGGCGATGTTAAGTGATGCAAATCCTTTAGTTCTCCAGCGGCGAGGCGGGGTATTTTGATTATTCGACGGCGATATCAGATTTAGTTCTCCAGCGGCGAGGCGGGGTATTTTGACAGATTTAGTTCTCCAGCGGCGATGCGGGGTACTTTGTTCAGAGATGTATTTTCTCCAACGGCGATGCGGGGTATTTTGTCCATTGTTGTATTTTCTCCAGCGGCGATGTTGGGTATTTTGGTGATTCAGGTTTAGGTCTCCGGCGGCGATGTTGGACGCTTGTTTCCCCGAGTTATGGTTGTTCTTGACGGCGATGTCAGGTGATTTAGTCTTCCAACGGCGATGTTGGGTGTTGTGGTTGCCTGAAGATGATGTCAGAAGGAGTTAATGTGGATAACTGACGGCGATGTTAGATCGATATTTCTCCAGCTAGTTGTCGTACAGCTAGTATTGCAGTATTCAAAGGTTTGTTCCCCGCATAGTATCGTGTGCTTGTGCAGTTGGCAAATTTTCGGGTTTACCGGTATTCAACCGTCTCGCACCTTGATTGGCTGAGAGCCGTTCGCTTCTCACCCAGTCAAGTTTAAGCCGTTTGAATAGGGGCAGCTGTTGCACCCCAAAATTTGACCAACCGATTCTCCTAGCTGGCTCGTGGTTTAAATTCATATTCGCATCAGATGCATGACATTTGTGCACAGACAGAGGATATCAGAGTTACAGTTTGGGTTTCATCTATCAGATATTTCAGATCCAGTTCAGATCATCAGGGTTGTATTTTCAGGAGATTGTGCGCTTCTCGGGATTTTCAGTCTGCACGGTGATTGGGGAATATTCTGATGCCAGGGGTTTACTGGTTGATTTGATCTGGTCGCACGCTCTGTTATGTTGGTTATTGGCCTCTGTTTGCATTTTTAGGGCTTAATAGACTTTTGTGGATTTTAAATAGGCTTTTAATCATTTTTAGGATTTAAATAAATTTTTAAACATTTTTTAAATAGTTTAGGTCTTTTTTCTAGAGCTTTATAAGTTTTTAGAATTTTATAGATTTTTTAAATAGGTTTTTAATTGGTTTAATAGTTTTTAAATCATTTTTAGAATATAATAGATTTTAAAGTTGTTTTTAATTGTTTTTAGATAATATAGGAAAGTATAGTTTTTTTTCTTTTATTAATAATAGATTTTAATAGAATTTTAAATAAGTGGTAGATTTTAAATAGGATTTTAATAGCTTTTTAAATTTTAATAGGAATTTTATAGAAATAAGTAGCATTTCTCATTTTTAGAATAATATAGGATATTATTAGTATTTTTTAGAATTTAAATAGATTTTAAATAGTTTTAATATTTTTTAATTCATTTTTTTAGAATATTAGATATTAAATAGATTTTTTCTATATTTTAATAGAATTAATAGATTTTCTTTTATTTCCTTTTATAGAAATTAAATAGAATTTAAATAGAAGTTAGTAGCTAATTGTTTTTTAGAGTTAATTAGGTTTAATGTTTGATTAGTGGTTAATTAGAGTTAGTTTCTTTTAATGCAGTTTTTGGTTTTTTTTCCATTATTTCGTTGGGCCTCATTTTCAAGGCATCCAAAGCCCAAGTTCAGTCTAAGTCCAAAAAGTCCAGATTTCTGTCCAAGTTTCCAGAAGATTCCAGAGTATTCCAGAAATTGCCAGCCTTTAAATAGAGCAAGCCACGTGTACGCACGGGGGAGGCCCCACGTTTTCCTTCAGAATCACGCCACATCACTTCACGCCTTCTCTCTCTCTGCCACGCCCCAGGACACGCGTCCTGCATGCAGAAGCTCCCTCCACTATCCTGCCACCTGTCATCACCACAGACCATCACCTGAACTTCGCCGGAGAAGCCACCGGCCGGCATGCAAACCCCTTCCGGCCACCCTTAACACCGCCGTCCCTCACCGGAAACTGCAAAATTGCAGAAAACCCTCAGGATCTTCATCTTCTTCCTCTTCTTTCCTCCGATCCCCAGCCACACGCCCTCGCCGGGAAACTCATCCACCGCCGGAACTTCAAGAACAAATTCCCAGAATCACCGTCCACCTTCATGATTCTTCAATTTCTCCCCAGAAAATCATCATTATCATCATAGATCGTCAGGGATTTCGCCGGTTCTTCGTGCATTCCCCAGAAAACCGTTCAAGATCTTCAATGATAACCATCAAGATCTTCAAAGACGCACCCAGATTCACTTGAAGCTTCGTCCAGAAATTCAAGTCTTCATCAATCCTTCGCTTCTTTCCAGGAAATTTCAACGAGCGCAAGAACATCTTCACCCTCAATCTCCCCTCCGTGTCCAGATCGTGAGAATCCTCAGGCTGCCTTCGTCTTCTCCAAAGATCCTCAACCGCGCGTCAAGATACTCCAACGAGCTTCAAGAAATCTTCGCCAGTTCTTGCTCAAGCCAGGTACGCCTCACTTCAATCTCATTGCGTGATTCTTCTCCTTGATGATGCGACTTCAGGTTATGTTGATTCGTTGGAATTTAGTTATGGCTAGGGTTTGGTGTTGGTTGAGGCGTGGATTGAGAGGGTTAGTGGTGATGTTATGGTATTTTGTTTGAGTGTTTCGTTTGAGAGTTTTTGAGCTATTTTCTGGAAAAGAATTGCAGAGAGGGTGTGAGGAAGATGAGAGAAACGGCTAGGGTTTTGGGTGAACAGTAGTCAGTGAATTAGAGAAGGAGATTGGTTTTGTGGTTTGGATTAGGGTTAGGTCTGGGCTGGGTTAAGCCCAATTCGTGTTGCTGAAGCTCACCCCCCAGTTTGCTCATCCCCCCCCCCCTGAGTGTGAACGCAGAGTGAATTAGATTGGGCCTAAGGCCCCATTACTATTGACACACCCATCATCAGGCCCATTTGGTTCAACACGTGAAAATCTTGCTGAATGCACCTCCAACGTGTGAGTTCTCTTAGTTTGGTTTCTGATTGAGTAGTGGGCTTATCCAGAATGCTATTTGCGCCCCCCTGATTCAGCCCATCATAAAGATTGAACTAGCGCGCCTTGCTTATCACACCCCCTCCCCTTTATTTTGATTTCTTTTTTTATTTTAATTCCATTTATATTTTCTTGCACTTTAAAAATTCCTAAAAAATAGAAAATGAAATATTTTTTAATTCTTGTTTTTTCTATAGGTTAGTGAGCATGTCTAGGAAAATATAAATAAATAAAATTTCCATTTTATTTTCTTTTCATATTTTTAATAGATTTTTCTTTTAAATAGTTTTTTTAATATGTTTAGTTTGATATCCAATTTTGTAGAATTTGTTTTAGGACTTTCCCTTGGGATTTTTAATTCATTCTTTTTGGTGTGTTTAGATATTGAATCATAGTTCCCCATAGGATTTAATTCTTGATTTGTAGATTAAAATTTGATTAGTTTAGTCAGGTTAGCATTAGGGTATCCTAATTAGGGTTTAGGTTATGCATAGGTGAGGAAATTCATTTTCTTTAGATAGTTTTGTCTTGATTTTTGGGTAGGGGCATATGTGGATGTTATGGGTAGATGTTGTAGACCCTTGTGAATAATTGATAGATTTTTCCCCCTTGTTTTAGTATTTTTAGGTATTTTCTGAAGTTGGATGATGATTTTGTCTGTCTTGTGGTTATCTGTTCATCTCTGGGGTTTATTTTGGGGGAATTTGTTGTGGGGCTTGTGTTGTCTTGAAGATCTTGTTGGAGAGCATGATGGAGAGAAGATTGTAGATCAAGACTCAGAGACCCAGAGCTTGGATTATTCCCTGTCTGTGAGGTTTGAGATCCTGAGGTTTGAAGGAAGTTCATGGTACTTTCCTGAGGAAGGCACTATGAATGACTTTCACTCTTTCTTCTCACCTCTTTCTTAAGTATCCAATGATGTTGGAGCCTGCTTGTGAGTTTAATTTCTCCTGAGGAGGAATGTAAACTGATCACATGTTGTTGAGTCACATGGGATACAATTCCTAAGTGGAAGCCTCCTAGTACTTTCCTGAGGAAGGTCCTATGAGTCTATTCACTTAGTTCCCTTAGTTTATCTAGGATTTCTTAAGTATCCAATGATGTTGGAGCCAACTTGTGAGTTTAATTTCTCCTGAGGAGGAATGTAAACTGATCACATGTTGTTGAGCCACATGGGATACAATTCCTAAGTGGAAGCCTCCTAGTACTTTCCTGAGGAAGGTCCTATGAGTCTGTTCATTTAGTTCCACTAGTTCAGATAGGATTTCCTAAGTATCCAGTGATGTTGGAGCCTGCTTGTGAGTTTAATTTCTCCTGAGGAGGAATGTAAACTGATCACAGTGGTTGAGCCACATAGGGTATGACTCCTGAGTATACACCTCCTAGTGCTTTCCTGAGGAAGACACTATGAGTCTGCTTACTTAGCTCCCTTTCTTTGGTAAGCTTGTTCTGAAGCTTGAAGACTGGGATTGATTTCTTTTAGTTAGGTTTTGCTTTAGGGCTTTGCTTAGATTTGATCAGGATTTTGTTTTAGGATTAAAGAGTAGATGTAGATGATTCTTCCTCAAGCATGTGTTTTGTTTGCCTGATGGCACTTCATTTCTTTTACCTGTATATTGCTTGATAGCATGTTGTTTATCTTCAGTATGATTCCTGTTATTTCATGACTGGCTTGAGGTGTAGATGAGCTTGTGGAGGCTGAGGCCCCACACACATTTCCTCCCTCACTTGCATTGCATGCATTTTACTGTTAAAGCTGATGCTTTTGTCTGTTTTGGTGTATCATTGACATGATCCCTTAGGACTCTCTTTTCCTTTGATAAGGATTCGATGATAGGCTTTTAGGTTGAAACCTATGCATGACAACATCTAGGAGTTCCCTGTTCAAACCTCGACCATAGGATGAATCCATGGCATGACAACAGTAGGACTTGATAGTCTCCCTCCTAGTTGGGCCTGTTCTCTTCTCATCTCGAAGCAGTTTAAAATACAGTAATCATGAATGATTTCTTTCGTACGTTACGAGCCTTAAGCTATCTGAGAAAGGACGCATTCCCTCTCAGGTCATAGTCTCTAGTGCGGTTGAAATCGCAAACACAATAAAAAACACTTCTTTCAGGAGATAGCCCGTAGTTTCCCGAACTACGTTTGCTCTGATCTTTCATACCAGATGAAAGTACGTAGGCATAGGATGCGACATCCTAGCGAGCAACCTTCCCCATCTTCCCCCGTAGTTAGCCGAACTACGTTGACTCTGATTTCTCATTCTCTGATGAGAATACGTAGGCATAAAGCGCGACGCTTTGCCGAGTCATTTTTCTTTTCTTTTTTCAGCCAGCCTTGATAGGTAGATAGATTATAACCAACCCGTCCAAGTAAACAAACAAGCGAGGATCCCGTCGAGTACGACGTACGTGAGGGGTGCTAATACCTTCCCCTTGCGTAACCGACTCCCGAACCCAGACAAGGGTTGCGATGACCTTGTCTTACCTTTTTTCGTCAGGTTTTTCCGATCGTTTCCTTTCCCGCTCTGAGGGATAAATAACGAAAGGTGGCGACTCTTCTGTTTTGCCGGCACCTTATTTTCGCGCAAGCGACAGATTGCATATGCATCATTTAGTCAAGAGGCAATGTCTGTTAGTTTCGTGGAAACTAGTGGCTTGTCCCAAACCTAGAAGAGTGGGTTTGAAGGCTTAGAGGACGGGCCTTTGTTGTTATCGGTCTAGAAGAGTGGACCCGGTTTAATGTAAAAACCGAAAAATGATAACGGGTTATCGGTCTAGAAGAGTGGACCCGGTTTAATGTAAAAACCGAAAAAATGATAACGAGAGTCGGTACCGCATTGCATGAGTTGCATTGAGTTGTTGAGTCACATTGATATATGACATGTGCATGAAGAGATGCTTATGTGTGAATGATAACATTGTGGAAATGTGAGTGTATGCATGATGTGGGAATGCTTTGTGAATATTTATGTTGTCTATATATGTGTGGTAAATATATATGACTAAGAGAGTGAATTGTGTTGAGGAATATGGAGTTGAATTATATGATTACCTATATATATATAATCTTATGCTTTGATTATTATGGTTATATTTCTCACCCTTCTGCTGTTTTATAATGCTCTACGAGGCATTGCAGATTAGGAGGCTGGAGTCCTTTTTTGTGAAGTTATCTTCATTCTTTTGAATCGGCTGCTCTGATATGTAACACCGGGTAGTTAGACTAGTATAGTTATTCTTTTGTAATACATTGTGATGTATCAGCTGATGTGTGTCGCTTACGCGAAAATAAGGTGCCGGCATGACAGAAGAGTCGCCACCTTTCGTTATTAATCCCTCGGAGCGGGAAAGGAAACGATCAGAAAAACCTGACGCATAAGGGTAAGACAAGGTCATCGTAACCATTGTCTGGGTTCGGGAGTCGGTTACGCAAGGGGAAGGTATTAGCACCCCTCACGTCCGTCGTACTCGACGGGATCCTCGCTTGTTTGTTTACTTGGACGGGTGGGTTATAATCTATCTACCTATCAAGGCTGGCTGGAAGAGAAAAGAAAAATGACTCGGCAAAGCGTCGCACTTTATGCCTACGTATTCTCATCAGAGAATGAGAAATCAGAGTCAACGTAGTTCGGCCTACGAAGGGTTATGGGGGAAGGTAGCTCGCCAAGACTTCGCCATCTTGTGCCTACGTACTCTCAACAGGCATGAGATATCAGAGCTCACGTAGTTCGGGACTACGGGGAAATTCCTGTTTTTTACGAAAGAAGTGTTTTTTATTGTGTTTGCGATTTCAACCGCACTAGAGACTATGACCTGAGAGTGAATGCGTCGCATGTCACCCAAAGGGTACCATACTAAACATCCAGACTGTGGAAAAGAAACTCTCCTACAATCCTCTCTCAGATAGCTTAAGGCTCGTAACGTACGAAAGAAATCATTCATGATTACTGTATCTTAAACTGTTTTGAGATGAGAAGAGAACAGGCCCAACTAGGAGGGAGACTATCAAGTCCTAATGTTATCATGCCATGGATTCATCCTATGGTCGAGGTTTGAATAGGGAACTCCTAGAAGTTGTCATGCATAGGTTTCAACCTAAAAGTCTATCATCAAATCCTTATCAAAGGAAATGAGAGTCCTAAGGGATCATGTCAATGATACACCGAAACAGACAAAGCATCAGCTTAACAGTAAAATGCATGCAATGCAAGTGAGGGAGGAAATGTGTGTGGGGCTTCAGCCTCCACAAGCTCATCTCAACCTCAAGCCAGAATGGAATACAGTAATCATACTGAAAAATAAACAACATGCTATCAAGCAATAACAGTAAACTGCAATCATACAGAAAAAATGAAATGAAATGCCATCAGGCAAACAAACCACATGGGCAAGGGAGCTGGGCTCTACCGAATACCCGCAAGCAAAGCCACGTAATAACAATACAAGCAGAGGGAGCAACTCAACCTCTAATGCAATCATGCTCCTAGACTGAACTTATTCTAGATGAACTTATTCTAATGCAACAGACAATTCAAGCAAAACAAACAATACAGAAAAGAAAAACAGAAGAAAGCCTCAGCTCCTCCAGCAGCAACCCAGTCTTCAGACTTCAAAGATCACTTGCCTTCCAGGTATCAACCTTACAACATGAGTATCAACCCATCTTCTCCCCTAAGCTACAGCTTCTTTGATCAGCTCCACCTTCAGGCTTCACTATCTTCAGGAATCTTCAAGTATCAACTTGATCTTCACAAAGTCTTCAGACTTCAACAATCTTCAAGGAATCAACCTCTTCAAAGCTTCAGCTTCTATCTTCAATGGCTTTTAGATCTTCAATCAAATCTTCAATGCTCTTCATTGCTATCTTCAACAACCCAAATGCTCCATCAAACAAGATTCAGTCAACAAGATGAGGTGAGGATGTTAAAGTGCTCCCTGACTTCCAAAGGATGCCATTGAGGACTTAACATCAAAAAGGAAGGCTCTCTCAAAGTTCTACCTCAGAGGGCAAGGTCACTAATCCCTCCAAAGGAGAGAGGTGAACACCCTTAAGGGACTTTATGTCATAGAGAAGGAAGGAGGTGAACAAGACACTCCTTGTTTACTGAATGGAAGTATTCTATCTAAGGCTCTACCTATGTACTTATGATCCTATAAACAGAACAAACAAAATCTAAAACTAAGCTCCTCTGCAAGGTCTTCAAAGTCTTCAATGATGATCCACAAGGTCTTCAACTCAATCTTCAAGGCTCACACACTCAAAGGAGAAGAAAAGAAAGCACAACAATACAAACTATCCCCTTAAGCAACACACATACTATCCATACATTCAAAAATCAATTAAAAATACTAAAATACTACATAATATTCTAGTAAAATTCTAGGGGATTCTATACATACTTACCTTTAACCCATATATTCCCCATACACTAATTTGGCCTATAAAACCCAAAACAAAATTGTTCAAATCTACTTATGCAACCTAAAACCCTAATTTTGAGTACACTAAGACTATGCTTAACAATCTAATCAAATTTTAATCTACAAACTGTGAATTAAATCCTATAGGAACTATGATTCAATACCTAACTATGCCAAAAAGAATGGCTCAAAAATCCTAAGGGAAAGTCCTAAAAGAAATTATACAAAATTGAGTATCAACTAAAATCAATTAAAAAGCTATTTACATGGGAAATATACTAAAAATATTAAAAGAAAAATAAAAATGGAATTTTATTTATTTACATTTTTCTAGACATGATTATGAATATGTAGAAAAAACAAGAAGTGAAAAATAATCATTTTTGAATTTTATATGATTTTTATAAAGTGCAAGAAATATTAAAAATGAGAAAATAAAAAGAATTGAATTAAAAGGGATGGGGGGTATCAAAAGTAGAACCGCCCAGTTCAATTGCTGTTGGGCTGAGGATATGGGGGTGCGTGTAGCAATCTGGGTTAGGCCCATGCGCTCAGAAAATCAAAGGAAAAATCACCAGAAAAATAAAAGGAATACGGTGCAAATAGCATGTTTTTCACGTTCATTTGTGAATTGGGCCTCTGGGTAGGGTGTGAATAGCACTGAATTGCTGAGCCCAGCACTCCTCATTAAACCAAACGCACCGTTTTGATGTTGAGACTTCCCTCCACTTTCAGAATTGAACCGTGGCCGTTAGATTAGATGAGGAAGTCAAATATCCATGACAATCCAACGATGGAGGCTCATCGTCCCCAAACACATGCTAGGGTTTCATCCAAAACAGAATCCATGCACGAATTTCAGGTCCTTCGTTCTCCATGATTACTCCATGAAATCACAATCTTCCAAAGGCAAAAATGTTCTACGTGTTACCAAGATTCTAACCATGCTCATATCTTCCACTGAAACATCTTGTATCGTTCTAACAGAATGCGCGAACATTAGGGTTTCAACCTCTTTCTCTGTTATCAACCTTGATAGAACTTCAATCTAATGATCCAAACTTGTTCTACATGTTACCCTAACCAAACTACCCTATATCATATCCATTAATGCACCTTAAACAGCTTGCTCTTGAATCTTGAAAAAATCGTGATCTGTTACCAACCTTCATGATATCCTCTGAAACTCTATGGAATTGGTCCTCTGATCTAGCTTAACCATTCTATACTAAAGATCTAACCTAAGCATGCATAATTAAGGAGATATGGGAGAATCCACCAACCTGTCAAACTTCAATGGTGGAGGTATGAACAGATGGTTTTCAGAACTGGTAATGGATGCAAAACACTCCTCTAATGGTAGATGACTTTCTGTTTGCAAGAATTGAGATGGATGAGGCTTGCAATGATGAATTCGATCTTGACTTGCACTTGAAGAAGACTTTGGATATCTCTTTCTCCTCTCACTCTTCACCAATGGATTCTGCAACTTTCACCAACCTCTTCTCCATTGTGATTCACTCTTTTTATAACAACCAATGGAATAGCCTAGGAACTTCTAGAATGAGCTAGAAAGTTAAGGAATTTCTCATGTAGTGATACATTGTATATCTCATATCTCATGTTCCAAGCCTTGTCATTTTGCTTTAAAATCTCCTTACAAGAGATATTGAGAAGGAATGTGTGGAAAATAAGCCTTGCCTTTGCTTTATGCCAAGTTTCTCAAATTGCCTTATGATTCAAGAATGAACTTTACAAAGTAACATCCATTTTAAGACCTCAAATCAAAATTCTACTTGAACCATTGCTTTTAAAATAATGTTTGGAGTCAAAATGACATATTGGATGACCCATTTTGGATTTGTACATCTCCTAAACCAAAATTCCATTTCAACTTTTTTAACTTATAAGCCATTTTTAGGTCATTTTTACCCAATCATGAAAATCCTTGCTACAAGCTTTTTCAATAACTCATGACCACTTTTATAGACTTAAAATCCCATTTTGAACAACTTTGATGTTTTGAGTTTTTTCATTTGAGGCTTGGAAATAGGAGATATGGTCTTTGCTTAAAATGACCTATAATCACCAAATGACCAAAATACCCCTGTCTTGTTCAAACCATAAGTTGAGTTCTACAAATCCTATCAAGGACTTCTAGTACTCTCTAGAAATCTAAGAAGATGCTCTTCAACATTCATGTTGACCAAGAAATCATAGGAATCATCCTACTAGGGCAAAAGTTGTCTGCAAGTTGGGTGACTTTCAAGGACCCAGATTCACACACCTCAGCTGACCTATAATTTGTCAAAACCATAACTTGAGCTCTGCAACTCCTATCAAGGACTTCTACCACTCAAATTAAAGCTAAGAACAAGTTCTACAACATTCATGTTGTGGGGAAGATGAGATATCAATCACATCTTGAGCTAAAACTGCCTGGAAGATAGGGATCAAACTAGGGTTTTTCACTGACAATCCCTGGAAACCCTAACTCACAACTTCTCAAACTCCTCAATCATGATGAGTTGGTATATGAATCACCTTTATAACATCTCCATACATCATTCCATGATCACATGGCCCTTGGATTAGGTCTCAACCTTCTCCAAATCTTCAGTTGATCTAGGATTGACCCAGTCAAAACCCTAATTCCACCATTCATGGCTGAATCTCCTGAATTCTTGCACAATGACCTCTCTGGGATTCATGATGGCTATCAAGACATCTCATAGGCTTTCTCAAATTTCCAAGTTCATTCTCAAAGTCTCAGAATCATCTGAGGAGCTCTCACAACTCTCAAGTTAGGAGGCACACAACCCTGGTTTCAACCAATTCCTCTGAGGATCTCTTGAACTTTCTGATGAAGGTATCAACTTTCAAACACTTGATGGATAAATAAATGTTGGTCAAATTTTGGGGTGCAACAGCTGCCCCTATTCAAACGGCTTGAACCTGACTGGGTGAGAAGCGAACGACTCTCAGCCAATCACGGTGCGAGACGGTTGAATACCGGTAAACCCGAAAATTTACCAACTGCACGAGCACACGATACTCTGCGGGGAACAAACCTTCGAATACTGCAATACTAGATGCTCTACAACTAGCTGGAGAAATACTGATCTGCCACCGCCGGTTAATGATCCACATTAACTTCTTCTGATATTGCTTTCGGACAACCACAACTCTGAGAGACACTCGACATCGCCGTCGTACAAACATCATCTCTGACCTTGCCGTCAAACAAACATTCGACCTCGCCGTCAAAACAAACATTCAACCTCGCCGTCGAACACAAACATGATCTGACCTCGCCGTCGAACACAAACATTCAACCTCGTCGTCGAATACAAACATTGAACAATTCCGACCTGGGGTTCACCCCTGGTAACTGGAACAAAAGGTACACTTGCGTATTTGAAACTACTCCGCTGGGAATGAGAGACTTAACCGAGCACACTCTGATCTGGGGTCCTCCCTCAGAATCATAACGAACATCGGACTACTACTGCACTGATCCCACCGTAGAACTTCAGCATCAAAGCCATATGAAACCCTGGCCCCTGGCCACTTCCAGCTTCAGCTAGAAAAGATCTTCAAGTATTTCTGAAGATAAGCATCCTTGGCCTTCAAGGATGGCAACTCTGCAGGAGGTATCTTCGACTCTAGTCTAAAGAAATGGTCCTTGGCCTTCAAGGATACGTGGATCTGCCTTCAGGCAACTCCGCCTCTACTATAGAGTATTCGTGACTTCAGTCAGGGATATACTTCGGCCTTCAGTCCGAAAAATGAATCCTAGGTCATTCATGACCTTGGGGATAACCTTGCCTTCAGGCACCTTCGCTTCAGCTTGGGAAATCTGTGACTTCAGTCAGAGAAGTGGTATCCTGAGCCATTCATGACTCTACGAGGATTCAAACACTTTGCCTTCAGGCAAACTCCGCTTCAGCTGGAGAAACATCTTCGACTTCAGTCAGAAGAAAAACTATTCACTTGATCGCAATCAATCATCACCAGGACAACCGACTTGGCCTTCAGGCCAACACGGGTCACCTTGAATACAGAAGCTGCATCTACAAACTTTTGAATTTTGTCTTCGGACACACGTTGATTCATCAACAAGGAAATCTGAATCCACAGGAACATTCTGATATCGCCTTCAGGCGTTCACGAAGTCAATCTTCAGATTAGACATCACCGTTGGAGCGAACATATCACGCTGCTAGGGACTTCAAGAATCATCTTGAACAAACAGCTCCGTCGGGCACCTTCAAGAATCATCCTGAACCGATAACCATTCTGGAGACTTTATTCTGCTGGGGATCCCTGGAATCTTCCTGGGCAACTCTTGCTGGGGATGCTACTGGGGAGCTCAAGAATCATCCTAAGCAAACAACTCGGGAAACTGCGCTGAGGTCTTAAGAATCATCTTAAGCAAACGGCCCTGCTGAGAAATTCAAGAATCGTCTTGAACCGAAGACTTCGCGGGGCATCTCAAAAATCATCTTGAGCGAGCGACTGCGGGGATCACACCGGGGGCTTAAGAATCATCCTAAGAAAACGACCTTGTTAGGGAGAATATCAGGAATCATCCTGAGCAAATGATCCTTCGGTGGTACACCTGTAAACAAGAATGATAATAACCTAGATCATGCGTATGATGCCTATGCTTCGGCGCCATGCCCCACACGGTGGGAATGCTATGCGTTTATGCTAAATGCTATGCAATCATGCACAATGATGCGATCCCGTCAGCAAAATAAATGCCGAGGGGGAAATTCTCCTGTCAAGGAGAAAGAACTACTCAGATAGAGGAACCATCCTGCTGAGGAGAACATGGACACGCCAATATCAATCGGACTCCGCTTGGGGAAGTGATCTTTCGGTCGACTGCTGCAGGGAAAACAACTTCAGTTGATTGCTGCAGGGGAACGAAGCTCTGCGAGAACTTGGACCTGCTGATATCAATCGCGAGAATAAACTGCGCGGCCGTCTCGGCTACTCTTCTAGGGAGGATAACTCTGTGGGGAAACAACTTCAGCTGCTCAACACTCCACTGAGGAAAACCAATCATGATCTGATCAAATTCCAAGGACTCGGCTCTCTTGGACATCTACAAACTCGGCTGAGGAAAGAGAAATCATTCTGCTTTGCTGGAGAGAGTGCGACTCTGGGGAAATACAGCATCAGCTGTTCAATGCTTTGCTAGGGAAAATCCACTCATGGTCCCAACTGCTTTCCAGGATTCGGCTTTCCTGGGGGTTTTGCGGACTCAGCCGGGGAAGGAGAAATCATTCTGCTTCGCTGGAGAGTACGACTCTGATGAGGAATTTCAATTCCGCTGGGGAAGAAAGAATCATCTGACTTCGAGAGAAAATACAACTCTGCAGAGGAATACCACATCAGCTGTTCCAACACTCTACTGGGGAAGAAGAAGTCATTCCACTTCGGGAGAGAATACGGCTCTGGTGGGGAATCTTAATTCCGCTGGAGACTTCAGTCTGGCACCATCAGTTACTGCATTCTTCGGCGTATGAACAACTTCCTGCGAATCCTGCACTTGTGACCCGGTGCTGGGGGAGGCACCTGCTTCGGCGACTTTACTGGGGAAACACGAGCTTCAGCACCCGAACATTTCTATGAGATCTACACTTGTGACCCGGTGCTGGGGGACGAATACGAGCTTCGGTGCGTGACTCAGCTGATGAGGTGACGTTCCTTCAGGATGCGTCTGCTTGGGGAACAGAATCATCTCTGCGTGGGGAGACATATCAATACTCACTATCCTGCGTTCAGATTCTGCGGAGGAGAGACTACTGAACACTGTTGGAGAAGAAGGACTCGCCCTGCTTCGGGGATGCGCACGGCACATCTTCTGGAAGGCGCTACACCTGCAACAACACAAACAAACAGACAAGATACCCTCCTCAAAGGGCCTATCCGGGTTATTATCTTGTGACAATATTCGGGTAATTAATTGTTTCAACAATCAATGGGCCTAGGCCCGTAAGTTTATGTATGCGCATTTTATCAAAAACATCGGCGTTTTCATTCGCAAACAAAACAGATAAATGCTAAACAGGCAAGCAGAATTGCTGAACAATATGCATTTTATTAATGGTGAACCCCTGAATGGGCGAGATGTTTTACAACAGAGGCAAACTCCTGGAAAGAGGAAGCCGCGCAAAAATAAAACATAAATATACATCAGTATATACAAATGTCGGCAACAAGGCGAAGACAAACACCATGAGTTGATCCCTCTAAGACCCACTCGACTTCGATACTTCTCCGACGCTTCAGCTTCGGAAGAGATTGATTCAGATAAACGGCCCTCAGATCCTCCAAACCACTAAACAATGAAAGTCCACACGTGGAACGCAGTCATTTGCTTATCCAAATCCCTAACTTTTGCGTGAACTGCCCTTTACGGGTTTTCAGTTCACCGGGATACCCTTTTTTGCCGAAGCCGCCCAGTGTAGGTTTTCGACTTCGCGGGTGTACATTTTTTTAATATATCCCTAATTTTTGCCCGAACCTTTTATTCTGTTTTTGGTTCGCCGGGATGCCCCATTTTTGCCTGGACTCTTTCTTTTTTGTCCAGCGGGTCTCTTTCAAGCAAAGTATTTTTTAACTGCGTCCGCGTTCACCGGGGATGCAAAATCTTCACCATCCATCGTGGATAACAACAAAGCTCCTCCCGAGAAGACCTTGCTGACGACATACGGCCCTTCGTAATTCGGAGTCCACTTGCCCCGGTGATCGGAGTGTGGCGGAAGAATCCTCTTCAGGACGAGATCACCCGTCTGAAAGCTTCTAGGACGCACCTTCTTATCATAAGCTTTCTTCATTCGGCTTTGGTACAGACGACCAAATGCAATCGATGCTAACCTCTTCTCGTCCATCAGGCTGAGTTGGTTCAAACGATTCGTAATCCATTCTGCCTCGTCGAGCTTCACATCAACCAAAACTCGCAAAGAAGGAATCTCCACTTCTAACGGTAGGACAGCCTCCATACCATACACCAAGGAGAAAGGAGTTGCCCCGGTCGACGTACGCACCGTCGTACGATAACCGTGCAAGGCAAACGGCAGCATCTCGTGCCAATATTTGTACGTCACAACCATCTTCTGAACAATCTTCTTGATGTTCTTGTTGGCGGCTTCGACGGCGCCATTCATCTTCGGCCGGTAAGGAGATGAGTTGTGGTGTTCAATCTTGAAGCTCTGGCACAACTTCTTCATCATCTTGTTATTCAAATTCGAACCATTATCAATAATGATCCGCTCGGGGATTCCATAGCGACAGATGATGTCCCTCTTTATGAATTTAGCTACCACCTGCTTGGTCACATTAGTGTACGAGGCTGCCTCCACCCATTTGGTGAAGTAGTCGATAGCTACCAGAATGAAATGATGACCATTGGATGCAGTGGGCTCGATCCTGCCTATCATGTCGGTGCCCCACATGGAGAACGACCAAGGGGAGGACATGACATTCAATGGGCACGGCGGCACATGAACTTTATCAGCATAAATCTGGCATTTATGACACTTCTTCGCGAATCTGAAGCAATCCGACTCCATAGTCAGCCAGTAATATCCTGCTCTCAGGATCTTTCTCGTCATGGCATGCCCGCCGGCGTGCGTACCAAATGTGCCCTCATGGACCTCTTCCATGAGCATATTCGCCTCTTTCTCATCTACACATCTGAGTAGCACGAGATCGTGGTTTCTCTTATACAACACTCCATCAGGATTGAGATAAAAATTTCCAGATAGCCTCCTCAGAGTCTTCTTATCCTGGGTTGACGCGCCCACCGGATACTCCTTAGTCATAAGGAAGGTCTGGATATCGTGGAACCATGGCTTGCCGTCAGCGGCATCCTCGATTGCAAAGACAAATGCCGGTCTGTCAAGACGCGAAAGCACAATTCTTGGAGCCTCATTCCAAAAATTGACTTTATACATTGAAGTCAACGTGGCTAAGGCATCAGCCATCTGATTTTCAGCCCTGGGTACATGATGAAGTTCCACTCGATCGAAGAACGGAAGCAGCCTCCTGGCGTAATTCATATATGGCACCAAATTCGCTTGACGAGTTTCCCACTCCCCTTTAATCTGGTTGATTACAAGAGCTGAGTCACCATATACATCTAGATTCTTGATTCTCAAATCAATTGCCTCTTCTAGACCCATGATACATGCTTCATACTCTGCTTCATTGTTGGTAACTGGAAACGTCAGTCTCGCAGTAAACGGGATGTGGGGTCCGTGAGGAGTCGTGATGATAGCCCCGATACCGCTTCCATAGGAATTAACCGCTCCGTCGAATATCAACTTCCACTGAGACTTCCTATCTGGCCCCTCATCGGGCAATGGCTCATCGCAATCCTTCGCTTTGAGAAACATAATATCCTCGTCAGGGAATTCAAACTTCATCGGCTGGTAGTCTTCGATTGGCTGTTCGGCAAGGTAATCAGACAATACGCTTCCCTTAATGGCTTTCTGGGAGACATACTGAATATCATATTCTGTTAACACCATTTGCCATCTGGCAATCCTGCCCGAAAGAGCCTGCTTCTCAAAGACGTACTTGATCGGATCCATCTTCGAAATTAGCATAGTGGTGTGATTGAGCATATACTGTCGTAGACGTTTGGCAGCCCAAGCTAATGCACAACACGTCTTCTCCAGCATCGAGTGTCGAGATTCACACTCAGTGAACTTTTTACTCAAGTAATAAATGGCATGCTCTTTCCTGCCCGTCTCGTCGTGCTGACCGAGAACACACCCCATACTATTCTCCAGAACCGTCAGGTACATGATTAATGGCCGTCCAGCCACTGGGGGTATCAAGATTGGAGGTTCTTGAAGATACTGCTTTATTTTGTCGAATGCCTTCTGGCAATCCTCATTCCAAGTAATCGCCTGATCTTTCTTTAAAAGCTTGAACATCGGTTCACAAGTGGCCGTGAGCTGAGAGATAAACCTTGCAATGTAGTTTATTCGGCCCAAGAAACCACGAACTTCTTTTTCTGTTTTCGGCGCTGGCATTTCTTGAATAGCTTTTATTTTCGCAGGATCAACTTCAATACCTCGTTCACTAACGATAAACCCCAACAACTTTCCGGACCGCACTCCGAAAGTGCACTTGTTAGGATTCAGCCTCAGCCTGAACTTCCTAAGCCTCTCAAAAAGCTTCAATAAGTTGACCATATGCTCTTCCTCCGTTTGGGACTTTGCAATCATGTCATCAACATAGACCTCGATCTTATGATGAATCATATCATGAAACAAAGTGACCATTGCTCGCTGGTAAGTGGCCCCTGCGTTCTTCAGACCGAAGGGCATTACCTTATAGCAGAACGTTCCCCAGGGGGTAATAAACGTCGTTTTCTCCATGTCCTCCGGTGCCATCTTGATCTGATTGTAACCGGAGAAGCCATCCATGAACGAAAACACGGAAAACTGGGCTGTGTTGTCGACCAACACATCGATATGAGGCAACGGGAAATCATCCTTAGGGCTCGCCCTATTCAAATCCCGATAATCGACGCACATGCGTACCTTACCGTCCTTCTTCGGTACAGGCACTATGTTGGCGACCCACGGAGGGTAAGTGGTAACGGCTAAAAATCCTGCGTCCAACTGCTTCTGGACCTCTTCTTTGATTTTTACAGCCATGTCTGGTCTCGTCCTCCTAAGCTTCTGCTTGACTGGAGGGCAATCTTCTCGCAACGGCAAGCGATGAACCACGATGTCTGTGTCAAGTCCGGGCATATCTTCTTATGACCAAGCAAAGACGTCACTATACTCTCGAAGCATCTCGACCAGTCTGTGCTTGACATCATTCTGCAGTGCAGCCCCTACTCTGACATTTCTGACGAGCTCTTCAGAACCCAGATTTACGATCTCAATATCTTCCTCATGAGGCAGAATAACCTTTTCCTCTTGTCTCAACAAGCGGGCCAACTCTTCCGGAAGGTCTTCGTCTTCATCAATCTCATCCTCGGCTTGATATATCGGGCAATCGAAGTCGTAGTGAGCCGTAGAGGGTCCAGAGTCGATGTCATATGTTATGTGGATCCTGCAATAACAAGGGTTAAGTTTAAAGCAAGAATATGCAGGTTAGCACAAACCTCGTTGCCATTTTACTGTTTTTCGAAATAAACATAAAACAGGAATAACAGAGAACACAATGTTTGAGTACGAAGAAAATGCCTTTTATTTATTAACAAAATGCATGTACATAATCCAACAAGGCCCTGACAATAAAACCGCTATGCCCCGGGCAGGACATAGGGTTGTACAAAGATTGTAAAAAGCAAATCATTACTCTTCACTTGTCAGCTGGATAATCTCCTTGATGGTCCAATTGTTGAGGCGCTCGCCCGACTTGCTTGGTTGAATCCAGGCGTCAAGATCACAATCACTATCCCCGCTGTCCTCAGACGCTGCGTTGATGCTCTCGAAAATTACTCCGCCCTTAGTGAATAGGATCGGCCCCTTCCCACGAGACGAAGACGAAGAAGATGAAGCTTCAGCTTCAGGAGAATACCCCAATCCAAACTTATCCTGCTTGATTGGTATATCCAAAACATGCCCCCAGCCTGGGGTGGAACCGGCTTCGACGACGGCTCGAGCTTCTTTGAACGAGGAGAGATTCATCTCTTGCTTCTCTATGACGACAGGAGCTACCTCTTTCACCTTGACGGTTTCAAATGCTTGGCAGAGAGTTTCATGGATCTCGCCATCCATTTCAACATACTTAAAGGATGACAAGTGGCTCACCATAATGTCCTCCTCACCACAGACGGTTACTATGCTTCCCCCGACAGCATATTTAAGCTTCTGATGCAGCGTGGACGTCACGGCACCAGCAGCATGGATCCATGGCCAACCTAAGAGGCAACTGTAGGCAGGCATGATATCCATGATATAAAAAACCGTATCAAACGTCTCCGGACCAACTTGAATTGGCAGGGTCAACTCTCCAAACACGTGGCGCTTAGTTCCGTCAAATGCCTTCACCACCAGGTCACTGGGCGTGCAAAGCAATCCACGAGTGTCCAACTTCATCAATGCCTTCTTCGGAAGCACATTGAGCGACGAACCCGTATCCACCAGGACATGCGACATGATTGTGCCTCTGTACTCTATTGAGACGTGCAAGGCGCTGTTATGATCTCTTCCTTTAGGAGTCAGCTCTAGATCTGTGAATCCCAGCCCATTACCGGCATTAACATGGGCTACCACCTCCTCTAGCTGATTTACTGATATCTCCTGCGGCACGTAGGCAGCGTTCAATACCTTCAGTAATGCGTTGCGGTGCACTTCAGAGCACAGCAACAAGTTAAGAATAGAGATCTTTGACGGAGTTTGGTGAAGATGATCTACAATCTTGTAGTCACTCTTCTTGATTAATCGCATGAACTCCTCAGCATCTTTAACTAGCAAATCTTTTTCTGCCCCAGAAGGGACCTCTTCGACAGCTTTGCCTTTACCCTTGTCAGCAGCATCGGCCCTGACCACCTTCTCTGCTGCAACCTCTGTTGGCGCAAACACTCTACCGCTTTGAGTAATACCACCGACTCCAGCGAGATTCTGCACAGTCGATCCGTACGGCTCAAGCTCTATCTTCTGACCATTACAATAGACTTCGGCGCCATAATGCCATGGAACGGCGTTAGTGCTTTCGAATGGGATTGGCCCGGCCCTGGTAATAGTGATTGTAGGCGGTCGGGGTGCAGAAATAGTAATAGGGTGACGAGGAATGGTAATGGTGGCAACTTCATCTGCCTGCTTCAGCACAATCTCCCCTGATGCACTTTCAACGCTCCGGCTGAACTGCAAAATACCCTCGGACATCAGACTCTGGATACCTTCTACCAGCTGCTCACACCCATCAGGAAGTGTAGCACAAGCCACACATAACTCTCCGCATCCAGGAAAGAAGCCCTTCTTCAGCAACTTAGCCTTGACAAAACTAAGCGGCGTCTTCAAGTCTTTGACATCAGTCAGCAAGTCCGCGCCCTCCTCAGTGATAATGGCATTCACTCCGCCTCCCCTATGATGAGGCATAGGGTTTTTGGTAACGTTGGGCAAACTATCAGAAAAGTTAATAACCTTGGCGTCCACCAAGTCCTGCACTTTGTGCTTAAAAGCTTTGCAATTCTCAATCGTATGGCCTGGTGCCCCAGTATGGAAATCACAAGTAGCATTTGCATCATACCCCGGTGGTGGTGCCCCTGTTAAGGGAGCCAACGTCCTCTTTTGAACTAGCTGAAGCTGCAGCAAAGTTTGCAGAAGCTGCGCATACGACATAGGTGGAGCTTCAAAATGACGATTTGCCAAAGGAGCCCGATTCTGATACTTCCTATACCCCTGCTGATTCTGCTGCTGAGGCTGCTGCTGCTGCTGCTGCGGTGGAGCTGCTGGGATATTTATGCTAGCAATCTGCTGCTGTGGGCCCTTGCCCTTTCTCCGAGCATTAGTGACAGCACTGGCATCTCCTTCTCGACGTTTGCCAGCGTAGGGTTTCTTACCACCTCCTCCAGCTGAGGATGATTCGCCCTGAATTTTTCCAATCTTTATACCGTTCTCAACATGCTCGCCCATAGTGATGAGAGTCGAGAATGTCCCGGACATGCCACTGACCAGCTTTTCATAGTAGATTCCAGGAAGGGTAGCCACGAACATTTGCACTAGCTCGCGCTCAACCATCGGCGGTTGAACCCGAGCAGCCAATTCACGCCACCGCTGGGCGTACTCTTTAAAGCTTTCATTGTTCCGCTGTGAAAGATTCTGAAGCTGAACTCGGTTGGGGGCCAAGTCGCTATTGTATTGATAGTGGAGGACAAACGCTTCAGCGAGATCCTTCCAGGTGCGCACAGTAGCGGGCTCCAAGCCCATATACCATTCGAGTGATGGACCAGAAAGACTATCTTTAAAGAAGTGCATCAGTAACTTCTCATCGTCAGAATAGGCGGACATCTTTCTATAATAAGATCGAAGGTGGACGCGGGGGCAAGTAATACCCTTATACTTCTCAAAGACAGGCACCTTGAACTTATGAGGTACCTTAAAGTCAGCAATCAACCCGAGCTTGGACATATCAACGCCCAATGTGTTCTGATTTTCAATGTCTCTCATCTTGTCTTCCAGTGCTTTGAACCTGAGTCGAGCTTCAGCATTCAACTCTGCTTCTACACCTCTCTGAGAGAATACGTCATCCTGATGGTCCTCCAGCCACGGTTGAGGCACCAACAGATTTCCGACACCAGCATTGCCGTTAACCGGCCCTATGTTAACATTGGCTCCCAGACTACCATTGCCGACGCCTGCCGCATTGAGTCCGATATTAGTCATCAGATTGCCGTTAGCACTGCCGTTGCCCCCGGCAACAGGAACAACATTCTGCGGAGCATCCACTGGAGGAGGAGTAGGCACAGCCCCTCCATGAAGTATGCCATTACTATCAACCCTGGAGATCAAAGGTTGAACCAAAGTACGAAGCTGGTCCTGACCATTAGCGACCACCTGCATCAGTTCCATAAAACGATCCATCCGTTCACGGAGCTCTTGAACATCTGACTGCACCTGGTCCATGATCCTTGTCTGATTAGCGCGAGTCGAGTAACGGTGGATGAGTCTTTGATCAATCCTGGAGACCGGAAGCAGCTCGGAACCTGTGAACCTGAAAAACCTGTCAATATTAAAGGTTAGGAAAAGCAACAAAATATACGTCATGCAAATATGCTTCATGCAAATGCATGCGTGTGTCTGTGTGCTTGGGAGATTTTTCCCCGATCCTAGTGCCTTAGTGCCAGTGCTGACAATAATAAGAAGACGAAGAAATCCGAGCCCAATCATGGAAACATCAATCTCATATATATATGGAAAGGCCTGTCAAGGCAGTACACAGTATCAGCGAGTACAAAACAAGTCAACAGCATGACCTCAGCCAACAAGTCTGGTGATGGTCAGCATACATCAAAGATCAAAACAACAGGAATACAACTAGTCAAGTACGGCCACGGGCGCGATACTCTGCTAATAATTCCTTCGTCTCTGGATGATCTGGCAAAGTGAGCAACCCCTCGACGAGTAGTTCCCTCTGCATGATGGTATGCTGAAGCCCCTGAACTGAACTCTCCCAAGCTCCTTCGCCAAAGCAATCCTCCAGTTTCTGCTTCTTAGACTCAAACATCAGCTTATGCTCCTTCAGGTTAGCAAGGGATTTGTTGAGTCGAGCTTCAGCGGCGTATCTGCGGGCGGTCTCTTTATCAAACCTCCGCTCACTGTCCTTGACTTCGGCTTCCAGCTTAGAGATCTGCAGCATCAGCTTGTCCTCTCGCTCCTTCCTGGTGGCCAAGGAGGTCTTCCAATGCTGGTCGAACTTAGATATCCTCTGATATGCCTCCTCCAAATGCTGCTTCTTCGTAGCTAGTACATCATTAGAAGCCCTGAAGTCTTGACCCAAGCGTTCCCGATCAGCGATCTGCTTTGCCAAGTCTGCACCCAGTTGGTTCACCGACTCTGTTTGCTTTTTGAGAGCATGCACGGCTTCGTTCCGTTCACTTCGAAGCTGAGCTAACTCCTTCTCCACTTCTGCGTTCTCCCGCTTCAGTTCATCCCGCTCGGCTAATACCTGGTTGTGCTGATGAACGGACACAGTGGTAGGCTCTTCGACTGGTGGAGGACTCTCTGGTCTGACATGAGGAAATGGCATCCCTATAGCGTTGGCTCTGGCTCTGATCCAAGCTGAATAAGGAGAGTAGGCTTGACTGTTGCTCTTTCCTAACAAAGGCTTTCCCCTCTTGCTGATATTGTTCCATGCACGCTGGAGCTTGGACAACAAATCCCCCTCTAGAGTACCCGTGAGGTACAGAGATTCCTGTACCTCTTCCTCCTTCGGTGGAGTCCTCAAAGCATATGCGAACTGACGAACTAGCAATGACGGATTGTAGTTGATGCAACCCTTCCTACCTATCAGAGGTACATTAGGAAACCCACTACAACTGAAAATCACCTCGGTGCCTAACCTGTCTCTGTCAACGAACCAATCAATATCTTCTGCAGACAAACTCATCAGACGTTCAGGCCACTCAGCTGTGGCTGCAGACGAGACAGAAGAACCCCTCCTGGGCAAATGACTATCAAACCACTTGTACAACAACGGTACGCAGCATGAGACATTCTTCCCTCTCCGGTTCTCATTCTTGTAATGCACTGAGTGGTAGACGTCTCCGATCAGAGTAGGGACTGGATTCCCTGAGGCGAAGATGTGGAATGCATCAAAGTCCACGAAATCAGGCATGTTGGGGAACAGGATAATGCCATATATGCATAAAGCAAGGATGGCATTGAATGTGTCCCAACATTTGTCCTTAGCACACTGCTGAGCCTTAGCTATCAGGAACTGCAAGGAGAACCCCGGAACCTTGTTCCAACTCGTCACCACTAACTCAGAGGCGCCCAAATGGAGTGAGGAAGCTAAACCAGCCAGATCAGGCTCAGCATCCATGTGGACAAAAGGCATCTGCCTTTTGATAGGCACACCCAGCATATCAGCATACTCTTCCAGCGTCGGCGCGAGAACGAAGTCGTGAAAAGTGAAACACCTCAGAGGAGGGTCATAGAACTGCAGAAGAGCATGTAACCCATTCAACTCGGACGTAGAAGGTTTGCAAACCAGACTGAGCAACCTGCCATAAGACTTCCTGAACCTATCCTTCACAGAATCACCTGCCAGGGCTATCAAACCAGTCAGCTTCGACACATCAGGGGTCGGGAACTTGTACGCAACAGTCTTCCTGAGAGAGGCCATAATAACAGTAAGAGGCGATAAATCCTGGATCGGGGAAACGGTACATGCAACACAGACACACGTTAATGGAATGCGAATGAGCATGCAATCTAATGCAAAATGCAGGCATGCAATAATATATCCGGATAGCTGTCGTGGAGGTTCTGTATCAACAACCTCTGATGAGAAGAAAACCCCGGTGTAAGACCACTAATCAGATCTGCTGAGAATAACCATCTGATAGGACCATAAGATCAAAATTCTGCTCTGTCGAGAACAAATGGCTGATAATAAGGACCTCGGATGCATGATCAAGAAACATCTGTTGATGAAGTCTTCAGACCCCAAATCAAAATTTGCCCTATCAAGAACAAACACACAGCTGCTGACGAGATCTTCAGACCCCACTCAAAATATGCCCTATCAAGAACAAATAACATCTGCTGATGAGATCTTCAGACCCCACTCAAAATCTGCTCCATCCAGAACAAACCGCTGATGATAATACTCTGATCAAAACCTGCTCTATCAAGAACAGACAAACACCCGATGATAAGATCCTCTTATCAAAAACTTGCTCTGTCAAGAACAGACGAGTCTGGAACTGAGAACCCTAGTACCAACATAACTGATTCACTGTCAAGAAAACCAGGTGGTCTGAAGGTCTAAGTTTCCTGCAATAAACCCGATCCCGCTCACAGGTATGGACCTAAATTGACTCAAGGTACGGCATCCTATGCGTTCATCAGCGTCACCGACTTTCAAAACTGACGATACGATTCCCAGAAGGAGTGGCATCATCAAGTTTTGAAGAGGCCTCACTTAGATGAATCACAAATGATCGGTCCCCAGAGTCGACAATCCACCAAACCAGCAACCGTCTCAACCCAAAGGGTTGAAAGTGAAGCCAACCGGATGAACCTCGTCTGAGCGTGGATTTCATGAGACACTAGTGCCTGCAAAGCAAGCACGCGCCCACTAATTTCCACTCTAAGTCTATGGTGCACTCAAGCCTGGGTCTGGCTTCTCACTCATCAGAACTCCCATCCCACAATAGCACAGATAATCATATCAAACTGGAAATAAAATGCGGGAAATAAAGTGCGAGAAGTAAAAATGCGATAAATAAACGCAACCCAACAAGCAAACACACAAGCGGTAGGATTGACTCTCTTAAGGGACGTTGGATCCCTAAACTGACTCGCTTTCGGGACGTTGGATCCCTAGGAAACTATCACCTCCCCAGCAGAGTCGCCAGCTGTCGCTTGCGCGAAAATAAGGTACCGGCATGACAGAAGAGTCGCCACCTTTCGTTATTTATCCCTCAGAGCGGGAAAGGAAACGATCAGAAAAACCTGACGCATAAGGGTAAGACAAGGTCATCGCAACCATTGTCTGGGTTCGGGAGTCGGTTACGCAAGGGGAAGGTATTAGCACCCCTCACGTCTGTCGTACTCGACGGGATCCTCGCTTGTTTGTTTACTTGGACGGGTGGGTTATAATCTATCTACCTATCAAGGCTGGCTGGAAGAGAAAAGAAAAATGACTCGGCAAAGCGTCGCACTTTATGCCTACGTATTCTCATCAGAGAATGAGAAATCAGAGTCAACGTAGTTCGGCCTACGAAGGGTTATGGGGGAAGGTAGCTCGCCAAGACTTCGCCATCTTGTGCCTACGTACTCTCAACAGGCATGAGAGATCAGAGCTCACGTAGTTCGGGACTACGGGGAAATTCCTGTTTTTTACGAAAGAAGTGTTTTTTATTGTGTTTGCGATTTCAACCGCACTAGAGACTATGACCTGAGAGTGAATGCGTCACATGTCACCCAAAGGGTACCATACTAAACATCCAGACTGTGGAAAAGAAACTCTCCCACAATCCTCTCTCAGATAGCTTAAGGCTCGTAACGTACGAAAGAAATCATTCATGATTACTGTATCTTAAACTGTTTTGAGATGAGAAGAGAACAGGCCCAACTAGGAGGGAGACTATCAAGTCCTAATGTTATCATGCCATGGATTCATCCTATGGTCGAGGTTTGAATAGGGAACTCCTAGAAGTTGTCATGCATAGGTTTCAACCTAAAAGTCTATCATCAAATCCTTATCAAAGGAAATGAGAGTCCTAAGGGATCATGTCAATGATACACCGAAACAGACAAAGCATCAGCTTAACAGTAAAATGCATGCAATGCAAGTGAGGGAGGAAATGTGTGTGGGGCTTCAGCCTCCACAAGCTCATCTCAACCTCAAGCCAGAATGGAATACAGTAATCATACTGAAAAATAAACAACATGCTATCAAGCAATAACAGTAAACTGCAATCATACAGAAAAAATGAAATGAAATGCCATCAGGCAAACAAACCACATGGGCAGGGGAGCTGGGCTCTACCGAATACCCGCAAGCAAAGCCACGCAATAACAATACAAGCAGAGGGAGCAACTCAACCTCTAATGCAATCATGCTCCTAGACTGAACTTATTCTAGATGAACTTATTCTAATGCAACAGACAATTCAAGCAAAACAAACAATACAGAAAAGAAAAACAGAAGAAAGCCTCAGCTCCTCCAGCAGCAACCCAGTCTTCAGACTTCAAAGATCACTTGCCTTCCAGGTATCAACCTTACAACATGAGTATCAACCCATCTTCTCCCCTAAGCTACATCTTCTTTGATCAGCTCCACCTTCAGGCTTCACTATCTTCAGGAATCTTCAAGTATCAACTTGATCTTCACAAAGTCTTCAGACTTCAACAATCTTCAAGGAATCAACCTCTTCAAAGCTTCAGCTTCTATCTTCAATGGCTTTTAGATCTTAAATCAAATCTTCAATGCTCTTCATTTCTATCTTCAACAACCCAAATGCTCCATCAAACAAGATTCAGTCAACAAGATGAGGTGAGGATGTTAAAGTGCTCCCTGACTTCCAAAGGATGCCATTGAGGACTTAACATCAAAAAGGAAGGCTCTCTCAAAGTTCTACCTCAGAGGGCAAGGTCACTAATCCCTCCAAAGGAGAGAGGTGAACACCCTTAAGGGACTTTATGTCATAGAGAAGGAAGGAGGTGAACAAGACACTCCTTGTTTACTGAATGGAAGTATTCTATCTAAGGCTCTACCTATGTACTTATGATCCTATAAACAGAACAAACAAAATCTAAAACTAAGCTCCTCTGCAAGGTCTTCAAAGTCTTCAATGATGATCCACAAGGTCTTCAACTCAATCTTCAAGGCTCACACACTCAAAGGAGAAGAAAAGGAAGCACAACAATACAAACTATGCCCTTAAGCAACACACATACTATCCATACATTCAAAAATCAACTAAAAATACTAAAATACTACATAATATTCTAGTAAAATTCTAGGGGATTCTATACATACTTACCTTTAACCCATATATTCCCCATACACTAATTTGGCCTATAAAACCCAAAACAAAATTGTTCAAATCTACTTATGCAACCTAAAACCCTAATTTTGAGTACACTAAGACTATGCTTAACAAACTAATCAAATTTTAATCTACAAACTGTGAATTAAATCCTATAGGAACTATGATTCAATACCTAACTATGCCAAAAAGAATGGCTCAAAAATCCTAAGGGAAAGTCCTAAAAGAAATTATACAAAATTGAGTATCAACTAAAATCAATTAAAAAGCTATTTATATGGGAAATATACTAAAAATATTAAAAGAAAAATAAAAATGGAATTTTATTTATTTACATTTTTCTAGACATGATTATGAATATGTAGAAAAAACAAGAAGTGAAAAATAATCATTTTTGAATTTTATATGATTTTTATAAAGTGCAAGAAATATTAAAAATGAGAAAATAAAAAGAATTGAATTAAAAGGGATGAGGGGTATCAAAAGTAGAAGCGCCCAGTTCAATTGCTGTTGGGCTGAGGATATGGGGGTGCGTGTAGCAATCTGGGTTAGGCCCATGCGCTCAGAAAATCAAAGGAAAAATCACCAGAAAAATAAAAGGAATACGGTGCAAATAACATGTTTTTCACGTTCATTTGTGAATTGGGCCTCTGGGTAGGTAGTGTGAATAGCACTGAATTGCTGAGCCCAGCACTCCTCATTAAACCAAACGCACCGTTTTGATGTTGAGACTTCCCTCCACTTTCAGAATTGAACTGTGGCCGTTAGATTAGATGAGGAAGTCAAATATCCATGACAATCCAACGATGGAGGCTCATCGTCCCCAAACACATGCTAGGGTTTCATCCAAAACAGAATCCATGCACGAATTTCAGGTCCTTCGTTCTCCATGATTACTCCATGAAATCACAATCTTCCAAAGGCAAAAATGTTCTACGTGTTACCAAGATTCTAACCATGCTCATATCTTCCACTGAAACATCTTGTATCGTTCTAACAGAATGCGCGAACATTAGGGTTTCAACCTCTTTCTCTGTTATCAACCTTGATAGAACTTCAATCTAATGATCCAAACTTGTTCTACATGTTACCCTAACCAAACTACCCTATATCATATCCATTAATGCACCTTAAACAACTTGCTCTTGAATCTTGAAAAAATCGTGATCTGTTACCAACCTTCATGATATCCTCTGAAACTCTATGGAATTGGTCCTCTGATCTAGCTTAACCATTCTATACTAAAGATCTAACCTAAGCATGCATAATTTAGGAGATATGGGAGAATCCACCAACCTGTCAAACTTCAATGGTGGAGGTATGAACAGATGGTTTTCAGAACTGGTAATGGATGCAAAACACTCCTCTAATGGTAGATGACTTTCTGTTTGCAAGAATTGAGATGGATGAGGCTTGCAATGATGAATTCGATCTTGACTTGCACTTGAAGAAGACTTTGGATATCTCTTTCTCCTCTCACTCTTCACCAATGGATTCTGCAACTTTCACCAACCTCTTCTCCATTGTGATTCACTCTTTTTATAACAACCAATGGAATAGCCTAGGAACTTCTAGAATGAGCTAGAAAGTTAAGGAATTTCTCATGAAGTGATACATTGTATATCTCATATCTCATGTGCCAAGCCTTGTCATTTTTCTTTAAAATCTCCTTACAAGAGATATTGAGAAGGAATGTGTGGAAAACAAGCCTTGCCTTTGCTTTATGCCAAGTTTCTCAAATTGCCTTATGATTCAAGAATGAACTTTACAAAGTAACATCCATTTTAAGACCTCAAATCAAAATTCTACTTGAACCATTGTTTTTAAAATAATGTTTGGAGTCAAAATGACATATTGGATGACCCATTTTGGATTTGTACATCTCCTAAACCAAAATTCCATTTCAACTTTTTTAACTTATAAGCCATTTTTAGGTCATTTTTACCCAATCATGAAAATCCTTGCTACAAGCTTTTTCAATAACTCATGACCACTTTTCTAGGCTTAAAATCCCATTTTGAACAACTTTTATGTTTTGAGTTTTTTCATTTGAGGCTTGGAAATAGGAGATATGGTCTTTGCTTAAAATGACCTATAATCACCAAATGACCAAAATACCCCTGTCTTGTTCAAACCATTAGTTGAGTTCTACAAATCCTATCAAGGACTTCTAGTACTCTCTAGAAAGCTAAGAAGATGCTCTTCAATATTAATGTTGACCAAGAAATCATAGGAATCATCCTACTAGGGCAAAAGTTGTCTGCAAGTTGGGTGATTTTCAAGGACCTAGATTCACACACCTCAGCTGACCTATAATTTGTCAAAACCATAACTTGAGCTCTGCAACTCCTATCAAGGACTTCTACCACTCAAATTAAAGCTAAGAACAAGTTATACAACATTCATGTTGTGGGGAAGATGAAATATCAATCACATCTTGAGCTAAAACTGCCTGGAAGATAGGGATCAAACTAGGGTTTTTCACTGACAATCCCTGGAAACCCTAACTCACAACTTCTCAAACTCCTCAATCATGATGAGTTGGTCTATGAATCACCTTTATAACATCTCCATACATAATTCCATGATCACATGGCCCTTGGATTAGGTCTCAACCTTCTCCAAATCTTCAGCTGATCTAGGATTGACCCAGTCAAAACCCTAATTCCACCATTCATGGCTGAATCTCCTGAATTCTTGCACAATGACCTCTCTGGGCTTCATGATGGCTATCAAGACATCTCATAGGCTTTCTCAAATTTCCAAGTTCATTCTCAAAGTCTCAGAATCATCTGAGGAGCTCTCACAACTCTAAAGTTAGGAGGCACACAACCCTGGTTTCAACCAATTCCTCTGAGGATCTCTTGAACTTTCTGATGAAGGTATCAACTTTCAAACACTTGATGGATAAATAAATGTTGGTCAAATTTTGGGGTGCAACAATGTGCTTTTGTAATTACCTGACATGATGTATTAATCTGGATATCTTATGTTTATGTGAATTAATATTTTGGAAATGATTAAATGATTTTATCTTCCACTTAAATTTAAATGTTGAAATGTGATTTCTAAAACCATGAAAATGTTACATATTTTATGGAGCAAATGTTAAAGTGTTTCATTGGTGAAATTGTGACATTCTTCCTTTATACCTTATTCTAAAATTTTCACTCTGATAAATTTGTATATGCATTTATTTGGGGGTATAGAAGGGGGTGTTACAATAGTGGTATCAGAGCAGGTCGGTCCGTCTGACCAAGTTGTTAGAGTGTTTTTCCCTGTGTGTTATTGATATGCTTGTGTTGCATTATCAATATTGGTTGTTCTTACGTGGTTCTGTTGTTGGAATTAGTAAGATGGTTGCAGGGAGGAACGATGAAGCGATCACAGAAGCTTTGACAAGGTTGGCGGGAGCGATTGGGCAGAATCCTCCGGCCAATGTGAATGCGGGGAATGTTGTTGAAGATGAATTCCGTGCTTTGGGGAGGTTTCAAAGGAACAATCCTCTGATTTTCAAGGGAACCCATGAGCCTGACGAAGCACAAATTTGGTTGAAAGCTGTGGAGAAGATTTTTCGGGTTATGAATTGCTCAGATGCACAAAAGGTGCAGTTTGGGACACACATGCTCGAAGAAGAAGCTGAAGATTTGTGGGGTAATACTCGCCAACGATTTGAGGAAGATGATATTGTGATCACTTGGGATCTGTTCAGAGAGACTTTTCTGGAGAAGTATTTTCCAGAGGATGTGCGAGGGAAGAAAGAGATTGAATTTCTTGAGTTAAAACAAGGTAATTCGACGGTAGCAGATTTGAAGAGTTGATCAAATTTTGTCCTTATTACAATACTGCTAATGCCGAGAGGTCTAAGTGCCTCAAGTTTGTGAACGATTTGAGACCCGAGATTAGGCAAGCTATTGGATATCAGGAAATCAGGCGGTTTTCTGAGTTAGTGAACAAGAGCAGAATCTATGATGAAGACAGTAGGGCTCGGTCTAGCCACTACAAGAGTTTAAGTGATAAGAAAGGAAAAGGTCAATTCAGAGGAAAACCTTATGTGACTCCTGCAGACAAAGGGAAGCAGAGAATGGGTTATGGAAAGAGGCCAAGTGGGGGAGTTTCTACTCCGGTTAGATGCTATAATTGTGGTGAAGCGGGACATCATGCTCCCGAATGCAAAAGTGTTGAACAGAAGTGTTTCAAGTGTGGCAAGCCAGGCCACAAGGCTCTTGAGTGTAGAAGCGGTACCGGTGTGACTTGCTACAACTGTGGTGAGCGAGGGCACATTAGTACCAAGTGTGATAAGCCTAAGAAGAATCAAGGGAGCGGAAAAGTGTTCGCTCTATCTGGATTTGAGACTGCTAGCGACGATCGATTGATCTGAGGTACGTGCTTCATTAATGGTACACCTTTGATCGCTATAATTGATACCGGAGCTACGCATTCTTTTATTTCTTTGGATTGTGTTAGAAGGTTGAATCTTGAGTTGTCTGTGATTGGTGGCGGTATGGTTATCGATACTCCTGCTATGGGTTCGGTAACTACACCGTATGTTGGTTTGAATTGTCCGTTGAGTATCTTCGGTAAAGATTTTGGAATTGATTTAGTGTGTCTTCACCTAGACCAACTCGATGTCATCCTTGGGATGAATTGGTTGGAATTCAACCGGGTATATATTAACTGTTTTGATAAGACGGTTATTTTTCCAGAATCGGACGTTGCCAGAGATTTGTTTATGACAGCGAGACAAGTGAAAGAATCAGTGCAAGATGAAGCTAAGGTATTTATGCTTATGGAAACTTTGAGAATTGGTGGAAGTGAAGATATTGGTGCTTTACCAATTGTTAGAGATTTTCCGGAAGTTTTCCCTGAAGAGATAAAGGATTTACCACCGGAGCGAGAAGTGGAGTTTTCAATAGATTTGATACCTGGAACTAGTCTGATATCGATGGCTCCTTATCGTATGTCGACATCAGAATTGAAAGAGTTGAAGAGTCAACTTGAGGAATTGCTTGAAAAGAGGTTTATTCGTCCGAGTGTGTCGCCGTGGGGTGCACCGGTGTTGTTGGTTAAGAAGAAAGAGGGTTCTATGAGGCTCTGTGTGGATTACAGACAGTTGAACAAGGTGACTATTAAGAATAAGTATCTACTTCCGAGGATTGATGATCTGATGGATCATTTGGTTGGTGCAAGTGTGTTCAGCAAAATTGATTTGAGATCTGGGTATCATCAGATTCGCGTGAAAGCTGAGGATATTCAGAAGACGGCCTTTAGGACGAGGTATGGACACTATGAGTATTCTGTGATGCCATTTGGTGTGACTAATGCACCAGGTGTATTTATGGAGTATATGAATAGGATTTTCCATCCTTATTTGGATAGGTTTGTGGTTGTGTTTATCGATGACATCTTGATTTATTCGAAGAGCGAAGAAGAGCATGCCGAGCATCTGAAGATTGTGTTATCTGTGTTGAGAGAGAAGCAGTTGTTTGCAAAGCTTTCTAAGTGTGAGTTTTGGTTGAAGGAAGTTAGTTTCCTTGGTCATGTGATTTCGAGTAATGGTATTGTGGTTGATCCGTCGAAGGTTGAAGCGGTATCACAATGGGAGACTCCGAAGTCAGTTTTTGAGATTAGAAGTTTCCTTGGTTTAGCCGGTTATTATCGGAAGTTTATTGAAGGATTCGCTAAGTTATCATTGCCATTGACGCAGTTGACTAGGAAGGGCCAAGCTTTTGTTTGGGATGCCAAGTGTGAAGCGAGTTTCCAAGAACTTAAGCGAAGGTTGACGACAGCCCTTGTTTTGATTTTGCCAAATCCGGAAGAACCGTTAGTTGTGTATTGTGACGCTTCTTTGATGGGATTATGAGGTGTGTTGATGCAGAATAACCAAGTTGTGGCTTATGCTTCGAGGCAACTCAAAGTGCATGAGAAGAATTATCCGACGCATGACTTAGAGTTGGTCGCCGTTGTGTTCGTGTTGAAACTTTGGAGGCATTATCTGTTTGGTGCAAGATTTGAAGTGTTTAGTGACCACAAGAGCTTGAAATATCTTTTTGATCAAAAGGAATTGAATGCAAGATAAAGAAGATGGCTTGAACTTTTGAAGGATTATGATTTTGGGTTGAATTACCATCCGGGTAAAGCGAATGTAGTAGCGGATGCATTGAGTCGGAAATCATTGCATATGTCGGCATTGATGGTGAAAGAGTTGGAATTGGTCGAGCAATTTAGGGATTTGAGTTTAGTATGTGAGAGAACTTCTTTTGGATTTAAGCTGGGTATGTTAAAGCTTACAAGTGGTATTTTGGATGAAATTCGAGAAGGACAGAAATCGGATTTGAGTTTAGTTGATTGGTTGACTTTAATCAACCAAGACCAAGGTGGTGATTTTCGGATTGATGAGAATGGGATTATGAGATGTCGGGATTGAGTTTGTGTTCCGAATGTTGTTGAGCTTAAAAAGAGTATCCTTGAGGAAGGACATCGTAGCAGATTGAGTATTCATCCGGGTGCTACTAAGATGTATCAGGATTTGAGGAAAGTGTTTTGGTGGCTTAGTATGAAGAAGGATATTGCGGAATTTGTGTATTCTTGTTTGACTTTCCAGAAGTCAAAGATTGAGCATCAAACGCCATCGGGTTTGATGAAGCCGTTGTTTATTCCTGAGTGGAAATGGGATAGTATCTCCATGGATTTTGTATCGGGTTTGCCGAGGACGCCGAGTAATTTTAAGGCTATTTGGGTTATCGTGGATAGATTGACTAAATCTGCACACTTTATCCCTATGCGTATGGATTACCCGTTGGAGAAGTTGGCTGAATTGTATATTGAGAGGATTGTGTGTTTGCATGGTATTCTGTCGAGTATTGTTTCGGATAGAGATCCGAGGTTCACTTCGAGATTTTGGGAGAGCTTGCAGAGTACTTTGGGTACTAAGTTGCGTTTGAGTTCAGCGTATCATCCTCAGACAGATGGACAGACAGAGAGGACGATTCAGTCGCTTGAAGATCTTTTGAGAGCTTGTGTATTGGAAAAAGGAGGAGCTTGGGATAGCTACTTGCCTTTGATTGAGTTTACCTACAACAACAGTTTTCATTCGAGTATCAGTATGAAACCATTTGAGGCGTTGTATGGTAGGCGGTGTAGGACACCATTGTGATGGTTTGAGTCCGGAGAGAGTTCTGTTGTTGGACCCGAGTTAGTTCAACAGACTACTGATAAGATAAAGATGATTCAAGAGAAGATGAGAGTTGCTCAGAGTCGTCAGAAGAGTTATTATGACAAGAGGAGGAAGGCACTTGAATTTCAAGAGGGAGATCATGTGTTTCTTCGAGTCACTCCGATGACAGGTGTTGGTAGGGCATTAAAGTCGCGCAAGTTGTCGCCGCGTTTCATTGGTCCTTATCAGATTTTGCAGAGGATAGGAGAAGTGGCCTATCGTGTGGCTTTACCATCGTCGCTTGCTAATCTGCATGACGTATTCCATGTATCTCAGTTGAGGAAATACATTGCGGATCCGTCTCATGTAGTCCAATTAGATGAGGTGCAGGTGAGAGATAACCTGACTGTTGAGACATCACCTATGCGGATAGAGGATCGGAAATTGAAGCAGCTTCGAGGTAAAGAGATTGCTTTAGTGAAGGTCGCTTGGGGAGGACCGGCTGGTGGAAATGTTACTTGGGAGCTTGAGAGCCAGATGAAAGAGTCTTATCCAGAACTGTTTGAACCAGGTAACATTTTCGAGGACGAAAATTCCTAAAGTGGGGGAGGGTTGTAATAGCCCGAATTTCATTAAATAATTAATTATAGTAATTAATTGATTTAGTGGGATTTTTATTAATGTTGGAAATTAATTTTTATTAATTGGAATTAACAGAGAATTGAGAAGGAAATTGGAAGGAAGAAAAATAAAGGAAATATATAATAGAGAAGGAAAAGAAAAGAAAGTTGGAGAGAAAACATTTGGAAAGAAAGAAGAAGAGAAAAAGAGGGAAGAAGAGGAAAGTGGAAAATCATCAAGAACCAACATCAAAGCTCCGATTAATCGAGGTAAGGGTGAGAAATGTTTCTATTTGATCATTGCATGATGTTATATATGTTGGGTTGGGGTTTTGGTGTAGTTTCCATCCTTTTCCATTTAGGGCAAAAGTTGGAATAATTGGTAGAACTATGATTTAATCGGTTGGAACTGAGTAATAATGTCGTAGTTTAGTCGGGTAGTGTTTAGCCGAGAGTATTGAGTTTCGTTTGAGTGAATTTGATCGAGTTTATGAGTTTTGCCATTTTTGCAGAAATTGGAGGTTAAGATTTGGGTGAAATTCAGAAGTCGTAGAATTAGTGTTTTATGATCCTAAATTATCCCTATATGAGAGGTGATGATGAGTAAGTATTTAATCGGGTGAAAACTATTTAATCGGGCGACTTTTTGGGGCTTTTAAGCCCGAAACCGTAGCTGTTTTTCTGAGATTTTCAGGTGTTAATCGGTTAACCATATACGTTAACCGATTAACACAGTGTTGGGGGCCTAACAGCTGAGTTTTTGGCCTAAAACCTGAGTTTTTGGAGTGGTTAATCGGTTAACCATATGCGTTAACCGATTAACACTGTAAGTGTGAGAAAATATTATTTTTCAAAACTTCGAAAATTCATAACTTTTTCACCGTTTATCAGATTTTGACGTTCTTTATATCAAACTGAAGCGAATAATATGTTCTATAACTTGGTGAAAAGAAATATTATTTTTAGCCGACTTTTAGCCGATTTTACCGATTATTCGAGATTAATTATTTTAAGTAAGTGAGGCTTAAGTAATTAGAGCGCTCGGTCGCGATCGACCTCTTCTCGAATGAGTAATTGTGTTGTGATATATGATGTGGGTAGCCTACGGGTGTGAATCCTAGAATTGTGATTTGAATGTTAATTGCATCAAGTATAAATACATGTGAACATAATAGGTGATTATGTGTGTATTATTTAATGAACTTGTATATGCTTGATGTGCATACAATTATGTGATGAGTATGCATGAGAACATTGTGAATATGTGTGTATAACTTGTAATTGTATGATTGGTATTGTGATGTGAATACCTTGATTGTTGTGATATATGTTGTATGTGCAATCATTGTGTAATTCTTGAAGAGATGAATTATTAAATGCATGAGATTAATATGCGAGAACGGTCTTAAGTGCATTATTGTGGTTGATTGCATATGCATCATTTAGTCAAGAGGCAATGTCTGTTAGTTTCGTGGAAACTAGTGGCTTGTCCCAAACCTAGAAGAGTGGGTTTGAAGGCTTAGAGGACGGGCCTTTGTTGCTATCGGTCTAGAAGAGTGGACCCGGTTTAATGTAAAAACCGAAAAATGATAACGGGTTATCGGTCTAGAAGAGTGGACCCGGTTTAATGTAAAAACCGAAAAAATGATAATGAGAGTCGGTACCGCATTGCATGAGTTGCATTGAGTTGTTGAGTCACATTGATATATGACATGTGCATGAAGAGATGCTTATGTGTGAATGATAAGATTGTGGAAATGTGAGTGTATGCATGATGTGGGAATGCTTTGTGAATATTTATGTTGTCTATATATGTGTGGTAAATATATATGACTAAGAGAGTGAATTGTGTTGAGGAATATGGAGTTGAATTATATGATTACCTATATATATATATATATAATCTTATGCTTTGATTATTATGGTTATATTTCTCACCCTTCTGCTGTTTTATAATGCTCTACGAGGCATTGCAGATTAGGAGGCTGGAGTCCTTTTTTGTGAAGTTATCTTCATTCTTTTGAGTCGGCTGCTCTGATATGTAACACCGGGTAGTTAGACTAGTATAGTTATTCTTTTGTAATACATTGCGATGTATCAGCTGATGTGGTTTTGTAATTACCTGACATGATGTATTAATCTGGATATCTTATGTGTATGTGAATTAATATTTTGGAAATGATTAAATGATTTTATCTTCCACTTAAATTTAAATGTTGAAATGTGATTTCTAAAACCATGAACGTTACATATTTTATGGAGCAAATGTTAAAGTGTTTCATTGGTGAAATTGTGACATTCTTCCTTTATACCTTATTCTAAAATTTTCACTCTGATAAATTTGTATATGCATTTATTTGGGGGTATAGAAGGGGGTGTTACAACTCTCTTTTGATCTAATTGACCACCAAAGTTAAATCACCATAAATATCAAGGTTCTTGATTCTCAAATCAATCGCTTCTTCAATATCCATGATACATGCTTCATATTCAGCTTCGTTTTTGGTGCAGGGAAAGGTTAACCTGGCAGTGAACAGGATTTGAGAACCATGGGGAGTTGTGATGATTGCCCCAATTCCACTACCGTAGGAGTTAACAGCACCATCAAAGATCATCAGCCACTAGGAACCTAACTCATGACCTTCATTAGGTAATGGTTCGTCGCAATCTTTCATCTTTAAGAACATGATATCCTCATCAGGAAATTCAACCTTCATAGGTTGATAGTCGTCAATCGGTTGTTCCGCAAGATATTCTGACAGAACACTCCCCTTAATAGCCTTCTGGGAGACATATTGAATGCCGTATTTTGTCAAAACCATCTGCCATCTGGAAATCCTTCCCGACAGTGTTTGCTTTTCAAACACGTACTTAATCGGATCCATCTTCGAAATTAACATGGTTGTGTGATTTAGCATATACTGTCTCAGGCGTTTGGCAGCCCAAGCGAGTGCACATCACGTCTTTTCTAACATTGAGTACCTGGACTCGCAATCGGTAAACTTTTTACTCAAGTAGTAGATGGCATGCTTTTTTCTTCTAGTCTCATTGTGTTGACCGAGAACATATCCCATGTTGTTCTCAAGAACCGTTAAATACATTATCAATGGTCTTCCAGCCACTCGAGGCATCAGTATCAGAGGCTCTTGCAAATACTCTTTTATTTTTTCAAATGCCCTTTGGCAATTTTCGTTCCAGACGACCGCCTGATCTTTCTTTAACAATTTGAACATTGGTTCACAAGTGGCTGTGAGGTGAGATATGAACCTAGCAATGTAGTTCAATCTACCCAAGAAACCACGAACATCTTTCTCCGTTTTCGGCGCTGGAATTTCTTGAATTGCTTTTATTTTTGCAGGATCGACCTCGATTCCTTTTTCACTGACGATGAACCCCAATAAATTTCCTGACTGTACACCAAAAGTGCATTTATTCGGATTCAACCTCAGTCTGAACTTCCTTAACCTCTCGAACAGCTTCAGAAGATTCACCAGATGTTCCTCCTCTGTTTGTGACTTTGCGATCATGTCATCAACATAAACCTCGATCTCATGATGAATCATATCATGAAAGAGAGTCACCATAGCCCGCTGATAGGTTTCCCCTGTGTTCTTCAACCTAAAAGGCATTACCTTATAGCAAAAAGTCCCCCACAGTGTGATAAACGTCGTTTTCTCCTTGTCCTCCGGAGCCATCTTAATCTGATTATATCTGAAGAAACCGTCCATGAACAAAAACACTGAATATTGCGCGGTATTATCAAGAAGCACGTCAATGTGGGGAAGCGGGAAATCATCTTTCGGGCTCGCTCGATTGAGATCACGGTAATCTACACACACCCGTACCTTACCATCCTTCTTTGGTACAGGTACAATGTTAACGACCCACGGAGGATAATTTGTCACGGCAAGAAATCCGACGTCCAATACTTCTTCTTTGATCTTTACCGCCATATTCGGTATGGTTTTTCTAAGCTTCTGCTTGACAGGTGGACACTCTTCACGAAGAGGCAAACGATGAACCACAATATATGTATCAAGACCGGGCATATCTTCATACGACCAAGAAAAGATATCTTTATACTCTCGGAGAAATTCTACCAGTCTTTGCTTGACGCTATCTTCCAAAGCAGCCCATATCCGTACTTCCTTTCTGACTTCCTCAGTACCCAAGTTGATGACCTCAATTTCCTCCTAATGAGGCAGAATAACTTTCTCTTATTGTTTCAGTAGCCTGGCGAGCTCTTCAGGAAGGTCTTCATCTTCCTCAATATCTTCTTCAGCTTGAAAGATTGGATTATCAAAGTCATACCGAGTCATAGACGAGTCTGAATCGTTGGCATCTGCAATGTGAAACCTGCAATGCTGATGATTTAATGCTTAAAATGATATGCAAACCAGCACAAACCACATTGCCATTTTATTGTTAAAATAAAACAAGAAAAATAAGAATCACAATATTTGAATGCAAAAACGCCCTTTGATTAATGATAAAATAATTGTTCAAAACATAAACAAGATAAGGCCCTACAAACAAAGACCGTTATGCTCCAGGTAGAACATAGGGTTACACATAATCAAGAAAACAAAATCATTACTCTTCTCTAGTCACTTGGATGACTTCCTTGACGGTCCAGTTGTTCAAGCTCTGACCAGGAACACACGGTCGGATCCATGCATCCATGTCGCAGTCACTGTCACCTTCTTCATCGGATACATCATTGATACAATCAAAGATCACCCCGCCACTGGTGAATTGGACTGGTCCTTTGTAGCACGGCGCACTCTGTGAAGAGGAAGAAGATGGGTTGTACCCCAGCCGAAACTTGTCTTGTTTATTAGGGATGCTCAAAACTTGCCCCCAACCTTGAGATGCTCCAGATTTCACCACTGCTTACGCCTCCTTGAAAGACGACATAGCAACTTTAGACACTCTGTTCACAATTGGTTCTTTCTCTTTAATCTGGACGGTTTCGAAAGCTTGACACAGTGTTTCGTGAATCTCCCCGTCTACCTCCACATACTTAAACAAAGACAAATGACTTATCATAATATCCTTTTCACCGCAAACAGTGACAACGCTACCGCCCACCATATATTTCAGCTTTTGGTGTAGAGTTAACGTCTCAGCTCCCGCCGAATGAATCTAAGGTCGTCCCAACAGGTAGCTGTATGCCCGCTGAATATCCATTATGTAGAACACATCATCAAAAACTTTCGGACCGACCTAGATTGGAATAGTCACTTCTCCAAAAATGGACCTCCTTGTCCCATCAAACGCTCGTACAACCAAATCACTTGGGGTGCATATTACTCCCTAGGTGTCCAGCTTCATTAAACCTTTCTTGGGTAACACATTAAGTGAAGACCCAGTGTCTACTAGCACATGCGACAGTACAGTCCCTCTGCATTCAATGGAGATATGCAGAGCATGATTATGGTTTCTTCCCTTGGGCGTTAAGTCAAGATCAGTAAATCCTAGCCCGTTCCCAGCATTGACATGTGCCACCAATCCTTCCATTTGATTCACAAAAATTTCCCGTGGCACATACGCAGTGTTCAGAATCCTTAACAAGGCATTCCGATGTGCCTCCGAGCACAATAGTAAGGATAAGATGGAAATCTTGGACGAAGTTTGTTGCAAATGGTCTATAATCTTGTAGTCACTTTTCCTGATTAAGCGCATAAACTCTTCCGCATCTTTCAATAAAGTTTTTTTCTCCCCATGCTGAGAAGTCTCTTCGACCACATCATTTCCTTTACCCTTATCCGATCTGTCAGCATTCACTTCCGGAGGTGCAAACACCCTCCCGTTCGGGTTATCCCACCGGTTCCTACCAAATTATCAACAGAATCCACCGGCATACTCTTCAGCTCTTGCTTCTGACCGTTGCAATAGACCTAAGCCCCATAGTTCCATGGGATTGCCTTGGTACTCTTGTAAGGTACGGGTTCAGCTTTAGTAATTATGATGGTGGGTGGCCTCGGAGGCGCATAAATAGTAATTGTCTTATACGGAATGAAAATTATAGCCACTTCATTCTTCTCTTCAACAATAACTTTCTCATTCTTCTCTTCTACCACTCTGTCAAATTGAGGAACACCCTCATCAATTAACCCTTGAATATGACTCCTCAGATTTTTACATCCCTCAGGATTAGCTACACAATCTGCACAGTCTCTATCACACCCAAGAAACACTCTTCCGCTCAACAGCTTATCCTTCACAAAACTCAACGAAGTCTTCAACTTCTCAACATCTGTAACCAGTTTCAAACTTTCTTCCTCAATAATGGCACTTACCCCCACCGCTCCATGATTAGGCATAGGATTTTCCACAACGTTCGGCGTGTCATGAGAAAAATGCATAGCTTTACTGTCGATAAGGTCTTGCACCTTATGCTTGAAGGCTTTATAATTATCAATGTTATGGCCGGGAGCACCTGAATGAAAATCGCACCGGGCATTAGCATTGTACCCTGAAGGTGGTGCGCCGGTTAAAGGAGCCAAAGTCCTTTTCTCGATCAGCTGTAACTGCATCAGATGTTGAATTAACTGTGAGTAAGGCATCGGCAGTGCATCAAATTGTCTGTTTACTACTCTACCACGATCTTGGAATCGTCTCGGAGCGTAATTTTTTTATTTTGGTTGTTGTGGACGCTGTGGTTGTTGTTGTGGTGGTACTGCTGGAATTGTAATGCTTGCAACCTAAGGTTGCTGCTGACGATATTGTTGATTTCTGTTCTTATTTCTGCTTCGGAAACCTGATACTGCATTTGTTTCCCCCTCTCTTTTCTTATTGCCAAAACTTTTCCTCCCTCCTCCAGCTGAGGATCCTTCTCCAGCCTGTATCTTCCCTAGTTTAATTCCATTTTCTACCCGCTCATCCGTAATGGTCAAGTTTGAAAAACTACCCGACAAGTTGCCTATCAACTTCTCATAGTATACACCAGGCAACATGGCAACAAACATGTCTATCATCTCTATTTCCACCATACGAGGTTGCACCCTCACGGCAAGCTCACGCCACATCTGGGCGTATTCCTTGAAACATTCATCACTCCTCTATGATAAATTCTGCAACTGAACCCTGTTCAGTGCCAGATCGTTGTTATACTGATAATTCCTAACAAAGGCTTCAGCCAAATCCCTCCAACTTCTAATGTTGACTGGCTTTAAGCCGATATACCACTCCAGAGATGGACCAGAAAGGCTATCCTGGAAGAAATGCATGAGCAGCTTCTCATCATCGAAGTAGGCAGACATCTTTCGATAATAAGAACGGAGATGAACCCTAGGACAGGTTGTCCCCTTATACTTGTCAAAGTCTGAAACCTTAAACTTCAGAGGAATCTTCAGGTCTGGGATCAGCCCCAGATTCGCCATATCCAACCCTAAGGAATTCTGATTCTCAAAAGACTTCATCTTCTTCTGAATTAGCTTAAACCTTATGTCTGCGTCAGATGGAAGACCAACACCAAGATCTCTCATGGAGAAAACATCATCTTGGTCATCCTCATTCCACTGAGGGACAGTATTCCCATGCACAACACATGCTGGACCGGGAATGTGAACTCTAGTCTGGTTTCCTCCGCCCGGAGGGATAACCACTATAGGAATAATGTTAGCATGGGGAGTACCACTATCAGCTGGAGGAGGCACAACAATATACCCTCCATGAAGGATACCATTCCCGTCAACCCTAGCAATCAGAGGTTGCACGAGTGTTCTCAGTTGTTCTTGGCCATTAGCGACCTCTTGCATCATATCCATAAACTGGACCATATGATCACGGAACTCCTGCAACTCGAGCAGAATCTGATCCATGACTTTGCATTGATTTTCTCTGGTAGAGTAGCGATGAATCACTTGGTTGTCAATCCTGAAACAAACTGAAGCAAACCATAGAAAAGGTAAAGTTAAGGGGTCTCAGAACACCAGCGATGCAAATGAAAATGATGCAGTATGCAGACATGTAAATATGCTCTAAGGAGATTTTCCCTCGATTCTAGTTCCACAAGAACATCAAGACAACAGGAAGCCAACAGATGGAGTAACGTAATCTTCTAATAAATAAAATGAGATCCAGAGTCAAATACACAGCACCTCACCGAGGAAATACAACGGAATCAAACACGACCCTATCCAACAATCCTGGTGATGGTCGAGATACAACATAACAACAAAATACAAAGAGAGAAAACACATCAAGTACGACAACGAGTCTGGAAATCCTCCAATAACTCCTTCGTATCTGGATGGTCTGGCCTAGCAATTAACCCCTGAATGAGTAACTCACTTTTGCTAATGGTAGCCTGCAAGCCCTGAGCATAATCTTCCCAAGCGCCTTCACCAAATGCTTCTTCCAACATAGGCCTCTCCAGATCTGCTCTTGACTTGTACTCTTCCAACGTTGCAAGAGCTTCATTCAGCTTACGGTCACTTTCACGTCAGCGTGAAGATTCAACTATATATTTCTCTTCTTTCACCCCGAGCTGAGCCTTCAACCTGACAATTTGTTGCCTAAGCCCATCTTCCCGTTCTTTGTTGTTAGTTAGAATAGTGTCCCACTGTGCATTGAATTTGGAAATCACTAACTATGCTCTGTCTAACTCCTTCTTCTTAACTCTGAGAACATCACTAACACTCTTCAAGTCTAGGACCACTCGCTATTAGGCGTGAATCTCTTCTGTTAGCTCTCTACCCATCTTGTTCACCAGATCTGTCTGCTTCTTGGATGAATAGGTAGCTTGATTTCTTTCACTTCTGAGCTGAAGAATATCTTTTTCCAACTCCTCATTTACCTTTCGTAATCTCCCTTTTTCTGCCCACAGTTGATTGTATCTCTGAATATACACTGTCGTCGGTTCCTCAATCATTAAAGGATACAAAGGTTCTTGAAATGGAAATGGTAACAACAATCTCTCAACTCTTTCCTTAATCCATCCCACATAAGGCTCATATCCTCTGCTATTGCTCTTTCCTAAAGAAGACTTCCCTCTACAGTGAATCTTACTCTAAGCTTTCTCCAATATTATCAGGGTATCGCTATCAATCAAACCAGTGAAATAAAGAGATTCCTATATTTCTTCTTCCTTCGGAGGTTCCCTTAAATCATACCCAAATTGCCTCACTACAAGAGCTGGATTATAGTTAATACCATCCTTTCTTCCAATCAACGGGACATTAGGGAAAACGCCACAACTAAAGATTATCTCCACACCCAACAGATCTTTGTTGAACCAAATAATGTTCTCAGAAGTTAACCCCATCAGCCTCTCTGACCCGTCAGCAGTATCTGAGATATCAACGAAAGGATCGGACTTAGGAAGGTGACTTACAAACCACCTATATAGAAGAGGTACACATCAAGAGAAATTCTTCCCTCTCCTATTCTCATTCTTATAATACAGAAAGTGATACACATCTCCCAAAAGTGTAGGCACAAGATTCTTCGAGACAAAGATATGGAAAGCATCCATATCCATAAAGTCTAGAATATTCGGAAACAAAAGTATTATGTATATGTACATAGCTAATATGGCATTAAAGACAATCTATCACCCATCCTTTGCAAAATGTTGAGCCTTACCCACTAAGAAAGGCAACGGGAAACCAGACATTATGTTCCTCCTAACCAACTTCCCTTCCAACTCAGAAGCATCCAGATGAAGTGAATTGGCCAACTTAGTTAAGTTAGACTCTGCCTTAGAGTGATAAAAAGGCATCTGATCCAGAATAGGAACTCCTAGTAACATAGCAAACTCCTCTAGAGTAGGCATCAACATATAACAAGGGAAAGTGAAGTATCTCAACTGTGGACCATAAAACTGAAGTAAGGTGTGAAGTCCTCCCAACTCAAACACTGAAGCTTTACAGACACAACCCAGAAGCTTCCCATATTCTTTCTTGAAATCTTCCATCACCTTGTGATCAACAACAAAGATCAAACTGAGCAAAGACCCTATATCTGGAGTAGGAAACTTATACATAACTGTCTTCTTCAAAAAAACCTCCATGTCAGCAGTGGATTGGCTTACTAGAATCAAAGGGAAAAAATGCACCTGAAACATAAATACATGTCAATGCAAATGCAACAGGGGATCAAGATTGTTGTGCTGTTGACTGAGGTGAACCAGCGCTTCGCTTCGGCGAGAAGATAACACAGCACTGACATAAGGACCCACTATATCAAGGATCAAAAGTTCATACTAACAAGAAAAGCGGGTAGGTTGAAGGTCAAAGTTTCCTGCATAACCCTCCACACTCACAGGTATGAACCTATCTCTGATAAGATCTGGCATCCAATGCGGTCATCGGTGTCACAGACTTTCGAGAAACGATGATATGTTCACCATTTATGGTATGTCATCATAGTCTAACGAAGCGACCTCACTTAGCTGACTTCCAAATGATTGGTCCCTAGAGTCAACAATCCTCATATTCAACATCCTCTCAACTGTCCAAAACAGACTAGAAAGGTAGTCATAAAATAGAATCTCATCTGAGCGCGAGTTTCGTGAGAACTAGTGCATGCCAAACATATAGGTTCATCACTACTTTCCACTGTCGCTATTGTGAAAAAGGGTCGGCGGAAGACAAAAGAGTCGCCATCTTTCATTATTTATCCCAAAGAGAGGGAAAGGAAACGATAAGAGAAAACCTACGAAAAAAGGAGAAGACACGTCATCGCAACCAAATCTTGGGTTCGGGAGTCGGTTACGCAAGGGGAAGGTATGAGCACCCCTCACGTCCGTTGTACTCAACGGGATCCACGCTTGTTGTTGCACCCCAAATTTGTCCTACCTTTACATGGTTTCTAGTTCCACTTTATTTTGAATGAATAAAATGGCATAATTAGCAAGAGACCGTGTGTAAGGAGTTGTGAGTGTGAGATGTCGAGAGTTCGAATCCCACTTTCTTCACTTTTTGTTTTGTTTCTTATATTTTTATTCTAACTTTTCTATTTTCATAAAAAATAACAAAAATAGTTTTTTTATTATTTAATTATTATTTTCGTATTTTATTTAAATTATTTTTTAAAAAATATTATTTTTTTCACTTTTTTCCATATTATTCATAAAAACATCCAAAAATCATAAAATTAAAAATATTAGAAAAGATTTTATTCTTTTTATAATATTTTCAATGTTTAGTATAAATAAATAGAGTTTTAAGTTTATTTTAATTTGTTTAAATTTTATTTAGTTTTAACTAATTATTTAAGTTGGGATTTAAAGTGGGCATTAGGTTAGAGTTAACCCTAACTTGATACATATATAAACATAAGTTGTATTTGAGAAAAGGGGAGGAGACAAAAGAAAAAAACGGCGGTCGCTCTCACGACTTATCAAAAGAGGGGATTTTTTTGGAAGAACCCTAAAAGGCTTGAATTCATCATCGGCCAAGTGCTACCGGCGAGCAAAAAGTCCCAACGGCGGAGGCTTAGTTCGTTCAACATCATCGCCGTTACCGTAACTTTTCTCTTTCCTTTGATTTACGGTATTTTACAATTTTTGTGTGTTATTTTGTTCATTGATTGTAGATTAATGGGAAGAATAAATAGAAGAAGGAACCATTGACATGCAAGGAATAAAGGAGAAGAAAAGTTTCGATAGACATCCATGGAGAAAACGGCAGAAGCCTTTTTATTTAAGTTTCATTTGTTTTTTTATTTTATTATTCAATTGTTTATTTTTTTCATTTATATTAACTATGTGGTTTGTAATTAATAATGCAATAAAGTTTAAGTAAGCTATTTCAACAAAAAAACATAACGTAATTAGTTTTTAAAATTAAGATCTTTCTAAAAAGTTTTTTTTTCAAAGTTAAACCATTTTTTATTTAAAAACATATTTCTAAATAAAACAGTTTTTGTAAATTAAATTTTTTTTCCATTTAAAACCATTTTAAGTTAAAATCCATTTTCATCAATTAAACTTGTCTTTAACATTTCTTAAACTTAAAAAAAAAAAAATTGATATTTAAGTGAAAATATTTTTTTATATTAATTACTAACAATTATGTTTTTTAAGAATTAAATTAACTTTTCTTTTCAAAATTAAAAATAATTGTTTCTTTTATTAATAAAAGTTTAAAAATTAAAATTAATTATTCTTTCTTAAAAAATAAAGTTTTTGATTTAGGCGCTTCATTTTCGTCTAACCCTCATTAGTTCGTTCGTTGCAGCTCCTCAATATTTCATTTGTTCGTACTATTTTTTTTCATGGATGTAATTTATGCGAGGCCATGATCGCAGTTATTTTTATTTTTGCATTTGTTTTGGGGATTTGTAATTTACGCGAGTGATCATCGCGATGCTTTCTTTACCGCTTTCATTATTTTCCGTACTTTATTTCTGCCGTATAGTAATTTGCTATATCTTGCATGATTTGCCGTTAGAATCCCTTTCGAAGGATTAGGTCTAGCTATTTGACCGCCGAGTCAATAACCCTAACCTTTAACCATTTCAAAACCCTAATTTACTAGGTGTCCCACCGTGGACGAAAATGCCCTTTACTCTAACTTTAGGTCAAGGAGTCGCCGCACTCCATTTTAGGGTTTCCCGCCGTGGAATCCCTAATTTCAACCCTAATTTAATTAACAATTTCAACGTAGAAATATGAGTTTCAAGACTCCACGTAAGCGCTTCCTTAAGAAATGCTTATTCCCCATTAAAACCTTGACCATAGTCAAGAAGTTTCTAACCTCCCTTTCAAGGGGAACTACAATTACTCTGATTCCATTCCCGTCAGGATATATAGGCCCAAGATGCGACGTCTTGCCGAGTAAACTTAGGACTAACCCTTAGGTCTTTTAGGTCACTCTATCCCTTAGCTCAGCATATATTTCAAGCAGATAATAAAATAAAAAAAGCATACATTAAACAAAAGGTTCATGTAGAGTACTATAGAAGTTGAGGGCGCTAATACCTTCCCTAAGCTTAACCAACCTCTTACCTAGGTCTCTTCCCTCATTGTGTTTATGATGCAAAAATAGGTTTTTCCTCTTTTGACCTTTTCCTTCGGATAAATCAAAGAGCCGTTGCAAATTAAGAATTGTGATTCAAACTAATTAATAGTTTGATATCATATTTCCACCGCAACAGAAAATGGCGACTTCACTGGGGACCCTCCTAATTTCTAAGGGTTGCCCCTATTTTGTTGATTGTATGATATTTTATTTTATTACTTATATGTATATATTATTGTACGTTGCTTGTGGGGATATCTGTTTGTTGTGAGATAAGTCCTACACTCGGACTTGAGTGACCTTATTATAGGATGGGGATATATTCGATGAGGCTTATAGGGAGTTGAATCCCGACCAAGCTGACTCCAGAATCACCGCTCAGTTGAGACCCTTTCAAAAATGGTTCGGTTGAACGAGTAATCGTGAAAACTTTTACTATGGTCGATTGGAGTCTATGATATTGGGAACCGTAGTACCTTAACACCACTGTGGCCTTATCTAGGACGTAGTGCGGGAATTATGAGGGAGTAATCCCAAAATAGTTGCTACGCGATACTACACTCAAAAGAGGTTCTCTTGAGAATATTATTAACCACCGAGTCAATCGGGAAATTGATAATATCCGAAATATGGGCTGATGACTTTGGGCACCAATTTAGAACCTTTGTTTTGCAGGTACAACTAACCTATAGTACATACCTTATGGGGATGGATAAACCTTAACTCCATTCCCGTACCTTTAACCTAGGACCTTTGTGTGTATTTGTGCTTTGCATCCATAAAGCATCATATCATTCCTAGTTTCAAGGAATTCAACAATCCTTTACAAATTTAAAAGGTCCTACATTTTAAAGTCTAAAGACTTTTCTAGCTTTCCTAAAAATGTTTGCCATCGACCGTTGAAATTCTTGAAACCATTGCATGGCATTAGCATCACATTTTTGCATTTCATTTTTCCCCCGGTTTCTCATTCTCGGTCCTCTCGTCTTCCAGTGTCTCTTCGAGTTGTGAAGTTGTTTCCTCGACACAAATATCAGACTAGAGCCAATTAGAGACGCCCGATGTCAAAATAAGAGACATATAATGCAGAAATCTGAATGTCTGAGTTCCCTTTGAGAATCCTCTATATGAGCACAATGCTGACAGTGCATCAAAAGTGAAGCTTCAGTCCGACTTCAGCAGACTATCTTCTTAAACGCCAGTGTTTCAGACAGGATGGCTCATCTTTATACTGATTTAGTCATTAGGCTTTTGTTTCTCGTTGTTTGTACTTTCCTTATTTTTTATTAGTTGTTTGCCTTCAAATTATGTTTGTACTTTCATACCAATGAAATGAGCATTGCAAATTTCGATTTCAATTTATTTTGTCTATCATTCGTACTTTTATACTTTATCTTTCAAAAAATTTACTTGTCCAACTTTTAATTATGCAAAGATTGGAGAGAGGATAACGAAAACGTTATACCCATAACTGCTGTCAGTATGCTTTCAATCAAACTTTGTTGATGATGTAAGGTATTGTTTTAATCCCCAAACACTGGAGAAATAAGGAAGTTATTCCCTTGTCACCCCCTTCGAGCCCAGAAGTTGGAGTTCCTTTCTTTACAAAAAAAACCCACAATCTTAACCTGGGGAATGGGTAGTTCTCAGTTAACTTGGTTGTGTGTTCCTGCAATACACCTTTCATACAAAGGTTACACTCACAATTTTCCTTCGCACACAACAAGCAAGTGTCGAAGATGTTTTTCAAGTCAAAAACGATGATGGTTCACCGTAGTCATTAAAGTCAAGCAGTCACTTTCTTCACACAAAAAAATCAAAAGAAAAAGCCCACTAAGTGAAAACCTATGAAGGAGACTTAGGCAAAACTGGGGCATCCCGCTGACTATGTGATTTAAAAGAAACAGTTCAGGCAAAAGTTAGAGATAATAAAAAGAGGAGATCTTTAAACCCTTCTTCTTGAAAATCCTCAATGTCAAAACAACCAAATGTTATAGGGAAGTAGTGGCTACCTTTTCATAAGTCCCTTGACTTCTGTACCATCATTGCTACCATCAGTGCAATTTCTAACCTATAGGAACCTGAATGCATAATATGAGTTAACTGAGCATAGGATTGGAGATCATCATGTAGATTGGGCGGGTATAAATAAATTTTGAGCCTTTATCCTTTGTTTCTTAAACCGTGAACCAGACCACGTTACAACCCTCAAAACACCTAATTGAAACGAGGTTATTTTGAAAGCATACTACAGAAGGGTTGCGTAAGCTGACTCCAAAAGATCTTTGTGAATCATTTATTTTGGCAATACATTTTTGTTTTAAATTTTGAGCGTCTTAAACCACCGTGTTCTGACCAACTACTCATTTATGTTCCATATTTCAAAAACAATTTTGATTTCAAAAGTTGCATGAACTTTGAATTACCATGTTTGTATGAATATTTTTGTTTGCAAACTGGCTTTCCTCTAAGGAATTTTCAAACAATGAGAAACTTGGTCGGTGATCTTATCAGGGGCAAGTTCCTTCCACATCCTGTCTAAGAATCAATTCAAGATTTTCTCAAGACAAGGTATTCTCAGATTTGGTTTATCCCAGAGATTTTTCAAAACTCAGACTGGGGCAAGCTTTCGAGAGTACAGTAAAATAGTCATTTTCATGAATCATACAAGCTGAAGTAATCTGCGGAAGTTTACTTGAAGAATCCTCAAGCGGTTATTCGTCCTTCCTATAGGGACTATCAACTTGATACAATTTAGCAGAATGGTTGTGATGTATGTGTTGAGGAATCAGTTTTCCAATCTTATCATTTCACCAAAAGAGTCGAGCCTTGTCGTCAACATCTGCATTTGCATTTGGTCATATATCATAGCATAATTCATATACATATACATATCATGAGTGTTTCATCCTCATTTGCATTTCTCCCGAGGTCGTGTTTTATCCACCTCTTACCTTATGGTCAAAGTCCAACTCACTTGGCACCTACCAAACAATTTTGTATCGTGTCTATCTAACGTTCTTCCAGATATGACGTTTCTTATCCGATGGTTTTCCGGATATGTCTGTTCCTCTTACATCCCATATTGTTCTCATATATTGTGTTTATACCTTTCATTCAAAGCCATTGTTGAATGTCTAGTATCTTTTTCATCCAATGTCATTCTTGGATGTCACCCTTACATTTGTTTCTTTGTTCTGATGTTTTTCCAGAACTTATCTGATGGTTTTCCAGATATCCCTTCAATTCTGATGGTTTTCCAGAATTCATCTGATGGTTTTCCGGATACGTTTCTCTTTCTGATGGTTTTCCAGATTGAGTCTTTGTTCTGATGTTCTTCCAGAACTTATTTGATGGTTTTCCAGATATTCCTTTGATTCTGATGGTTTTCCAGAATCTATCCGATGGTTTTCCGGATATGCTTCTCTTTCTGATGGTTTTCCAGATCGAGTCTTTGTTATGATGTTCTTCTAGAACTTATCTGACGGTTTTCCAGATACTCCTTTCGATTCTGATGGTTTTCCAGAATCTATCCGACATTTTCCCGGGTTTTTGTCTCTTTCTGATGGTTTTCCAGTTTGAGTCTTGGTTCTGATGTTCTTCCAGAACTTATCTAATGGTTTTCCAGATTAACCCCTGTGATTCTGATACTTTTCCAGAATCTACCCGATGTTCTTCCGAGTGTCTCTAGTGTGTTTCAGAGTTAATTCGATGTTCTTCTGGATGTTTCTGATGTTTGTTTCTCCCTGTATGTTTTCCGATGATTCCTAAAGATCCCGCTCGATCTCTTTATTTAAAGAAATGTCCCAAAAACTCCAACACTTGTCGTTTATCTGATCTTACCTCTGTGTGGATCCTGTGTTACCTTGTCTTCCTAAAGTGTCAGTCGATCATGCCTGAATCTCTTAGATATTTCCCTGTATCATCGTGTCGTCTGCATCCTTGCATTCCTTATTCCATCATATACATCATATTAGATTCATGGCATTGTCGGCATTATAGTTCGTTTTATTTTGTCCATATCATTGCATAACGATGTGTCTAAGGGCAAAATTTTCGGTTAACTGTATTTAAATCCCTCCACCGTGATTCCTCGAGTCTCTGCTACTCATATCATTCAGTGAAGCTATTTAAATAGGGGCATCTGTTGCACCCCAAATTTGTCCTACCTTTATATGGTTTCTAGTGCCACTTTATTTTGAATGAATAAAATGGCACAATTGGCAAGAGACTGTGTGTAAGGAGTTGTGAGTGTGGGAGGTCGAGAGTTCGAATACCACCTTCTTCACTTTTTGTTTTGTTTCTTGAATTCATCATCGGCGAAGTGCTACCGGCGAGCAAAAAGTCCCAACGGCGGAGGCTCAGTTTGTTCAACATCATCGTCGTTACCGTAACTTTTCTCTTTCCTTTGATTTACGGTATTTTATGATTTTTGTGTGTTATTTTGTTCATTGATTGTAGATTAATGGGGAGAATAAATAGAAGAAGAAACCATTGACATGCAAGGACTAAAGGAGAGGAAAAGCTTTGATAGCCATCCATGGAGAAAACGGCAGAAGCCTTTTTATTTACATTTCATTTGTCTTTTTATTTACATTTCATTTGTTTTTTTATTTTATTATTCAATTATTTAGTTTTTTATTTATATTAACTATGTGGTTTGTAATTAATAATGCAATTAAGTTTAGGTAAGATATTTCAATAAAAAAAACATAACGTAATTAGTTTTTAAAATTAAGATCTTTCTAAAAAGTTTTTTTTAAACTATTTTTTTATTTAAAAACATATTTCTAAAAAAAACAGTTTTTGTTAATTAAAGCTTTTTTTCAATTAAAACCATTTTAAGTTAAAACCCATTTTCATCAATTAAACTTTTCTTTAACATTTCTTAAACTTAAAAAAAAAAAATTTAATATTTAAGTGAAAACATTTCTTTTTAGTAATTACTAACAATTATGTTTTTTAAGAATTAAATTAACTTTTCTTTTCAAAATTAAAAATAATTGTTTCTTTTATTAATAAAAGTTTAAAAATTAAAATTAATTATTCTTTCTTAAAAAATAAAGTTTTTGATTTAGCCGCTTCATTTTCGTCTAACCCTCATTAGTTTGTTCGTTGCAGCTCCTCAATATTTCATTTGTTCATACTATTTTTTTTTTCATGGATGTAATTTATGCGAGGCCATGATCGCAGTTATTTTTATTTTCGCATTTGTTTTGGGGATTTGAAATTTACGCGAGTGATCATCGCGATGCTTTCTTTACCGCTTTCATTATTTTCCGTACTTTATTTCTGCCATATAATAATTTGCTATATCTTGCATGATTTGCCGTTAGAATCCCTTCCGAAGGATTATGTTTAGCTATTTGACCGTCGAGTCAATAAACCTAACCTTTGACCATTTCAAAACCCAAATTTACTAGGTATCCTGCCGTGGACGAAAATGCCCTTTACCCTAGCTTTAGGTCAAGGAGTCACCGCACTCCATTTTAGGGTTTCCCACCGTGAAATCCCTAATTTCAATCCTAATTTAATTAACAGTTTCAACGTAGAAATAGGAGTTTCAAGACTCCACGTAAGCGCTTCCTTAAGAAATGCTTATTCCCCATTGAAACCTTGACCATAGTCAAGAAGTTTCTAACCTCCCTTTCAAGGGGAACTACAATTACTCTAATTCCATTCCCGTCAGGATATGTAGGCACAAGATGCGACATCTTGACGAGTAAACTTAGGACTAACCCTTAGGTCTTTTAGGTCACTTTATCCCTTAGCTCAGTATATATTTCAAGCAGATAATAAAATAAAAAAAGCATACATTAAACAAAAGGTTCCTGTAGAGTACTACAGAAGTTTAGGGTGCTAGTACCTTCCCTAAGCTTAACAGACCCCTTACCTAGGTCTCTCCCCACATTGTCTTTATGATGAAAAAATAGGTTTTTCCTCTTTTGACCTTTTCCTTCGGATAAATCAAAGAGCGACTGTGAATTAAGAACTGTGATTCAAACTAATTAAGAGTTTGATATCCTATTTCCACCGCAACACTTGTTATCTATCCAAAAGGGTGTTAATCTAAAAGGCTGGCCACAGGGACAAAAGAAAAGAATAGAGACTCGATAGAGTATCGCCGCTCTATGCCTACGTACTCCCTCGTGCAATAGGAAAGTCTGAGTCAACGTAGTTCGGAGAACTACGAGTGAAAGTGGGGAAGGTTGCTCTCCAAGACATCAACGTCTTGTGCCTACGTATCCTCATCTAGTATGAGAAATCAGAGCAAACATAGTTCGGGCTGACACGACCATAGGTTGGTTCAAGTGTTTTAACTGAGTAAGGTTAAACCTTCATTCTAGCAGTTAGGTGTATTGTTGCTCGACCATTAGAGACTTAGGCGTTACCTGCTTGCAGTATAACCAAGAGTTAACAACACTCTCTTTGAAAATCGTTTGAAATTAATCCCGAAGGATAAAGAGGTTTGATGTTTGTTTTTGAGTCTTTTAAGAAGAAGTGAATTGAATTGTGTTTGTAATTCATGTTACACTAAAGACTATGACTTAGGAGTGAATGCGTCGCATATCGCCCAAAGGGCATACGCTAAAAACTCTAGACAATTGAGTGGAGGCCCCCCAATTATCATTTCCCAAATGTTTAAGGCTCGTAGCGTACACCATTTATTATCCTTTATTACATGTATTGAAGTGGTTTTGAGATGAGAAGAGAAGACACAACTCTTAGGGGAAACTAACTCAACCCTAATGTTATCATGCAATGTGCTCCTATGATTGAGATTGAAAGGGGAAGAAACTATTATAATGTTGGCATGCTTGGATTGAAAACTTAATGTCTCTCCTACTCCCATCCTAAACGGAGGGACTAGGATTCCTAAGGGATCATGGCAAAGAAAACCAAGTAAACACAAGATGAATCAATCACAAAAAGAAGTGCAAGAAGAAGATAAAGATGACTTAAACAAGTCAAGAGAAATGAAAACATGATATGCAAGATGCAAGAGATGCAAAACAAATAAAAGATGAGAACAAAATGACTTAAACAAGACAAAAGAAAGTGAGATGAAATGGGAGAAGTTACAACTCCTACAACCATTTGTGCATCAATCACTAATACCAAAAGGTAAACAAATAAGAAAGAGATGAAACCATGATTAAGATGAGGATGGGAGAATAAGCTTGGGCAGAAAGCAACGTGACAAATATCTCAACCAAATGCATCAAATTTATCATGCAAAAAGAAAGCACAAACAAGTTCTCAAAATGGCATCTCATTCATGGCAAACTCAAAGTACAAACAAAGAGTACCAAATCACCTTGGATGAGCTCCAAAGTCCAAGGGACAGAAGTGAGAATAAGAGAAGAATGTTCACAAACCAAGGGAAGAACAAAACCAAGATAAGTCATAAGCTGAGGCAAGAGAAAGAACCAAAGTTCAAACCAATTTCAACATTCAAACACAAATGGAAAGCCCAACTTAAATGTGACTTGCAACACAAACCAAACAAATGTATCACCTATAAAATTGAAACCAGCATCCTAAACATGTCAAGAATGTGAATCAAGAGGCATAGGATGCATATGGGATCCACAAGGGTCATCTCACAAAGCACCTAAACATGTTGGCAACTAGAGGCCAAAACATCCAAACCAAATTCCAATCAAGGCATCACCAAATGATTTGATCAACTAAGGTGCTCCACCTTGAGGAATTATTATTGAGGGTCAAACAAAAGCAACACAAAGTCAAACAAAAATTGATCAAACCTTGACCACAATCAGCCTCAAAGGTACAAGGCAATTCAGTTCAAATGCGCTTGGGCTTCAAATATGGGGGGCATGGAAAGCAATTTTGGCCCAATCCAAATCAAAAGCTCAACCAGATTAATGAAACACAACGTTTCATTAATCTGCGTGGAGTCAAACATGCCAAATCACCAGGTCAAACCAATAAAAATAACACATGCGCATGGTCAAGGTTTTAACTCAAGCTACATCAGCCCTGACTGAGTTAAAACCAGACGCCAAAACCCTAGCTCCGGTCGTCTTCTCTGGTGAACTCACCGGAGCTTAGGCGACCAAACCTCAACCAAACTCCACAAAATTAGTATCAAAAGAAAGCTAAACTCATGTAGATTCCAAATCCAAGATCCATTCATTGATATCACTCATGGATTGAGAGAATCGAACGATGAAAGTTTAAGATGCACAATTGAAAACTCAACCAACCATGAACAATAAGCAATGAAACATGGCCTACTCAACGTAAGGCTTCAGATGCAACCAGTATGAACATAATTCATGGTCTAGAATGAGAGAATTGTGCAGAAGAAAGTTACTGAACGGAGACACTCTGTTGGTGCTTCAGATGCTTGCAAGCTTACTTCTAATGCTCCAGGTCCACTCCAAATTCTTCAAGGAAGCTAAATTGATCTTCAATTGGACTTGATTTATGCAGAAAAGTGAAACACGATTTTGAATTTTGCTCAAGAATTTCAAATCTGAAAATGCTCTCTCTAAGTCCAAATGCAACTTCTGAGCTCTCAGGGCGAGTTTTGAACTTATATATGATGGATCTCATATGAATTGGAAGGCCCATGAAGCCTTAATTTGATTAATTTGTAAAATGCCCAAAAATGGCAAGCTTCTCATGCACACATGAAATGCTTGCATACACACACGAAAATCACTTCATTTTGCAGCTTGTAAGTTTAATTTGACAATGGAATGGACTTGGGCCTTTAATTGGATCCAATTTGCAAGTTTTGGATTGAAACTTCCTTGTGAAGAAATGTGAACTTTCACGTGTTTGAGCTCTTTTAAACCAAAACCAAATTGTGCAATTTGCTTGTAAGTGCATTATGGAGTGAATTGGATCAAAATAAATCATAAACATGACCTATAATGAATTGAATTGAAACCATACTTGAAAGTTCACTTTTCACTTGAAAATCTCACCACATGTCCATAATCATCCATAACTCTCATGATCCTTGAGTTCTATGATGTAAATGAGGTCTCTATGAGCAAATTCCATGTTGGTAGGAAGTTCATTTGAGGTACACAAGTGCATGAAAATGACCTATGTAACAAATGACCTATAATCAAACTTTCCCAAAATACCCTTGCCTTGTAAGGTCCATGACTTGAGTTCTACAAATGATATCAAGGACTTCTAGGACTTTTTGGAAAGCTGAGACCATGAGGAAAAACTTTCATGTTCACTTCAAGTTGAGGAGAAACTTCATTCTAGATCAAAAGTAAAATTCTGGCAGGCACACGATGGATGTTATTGCCAAAGTTATAACATCCACTGTGACATTGACTACTACACTAACTATTTAGACAGTAATTGAAAGCAGTAAATAACATAGCAATTGTTCACCCAGTTCAGTATCAACAACACTTACATCTGGGGGCTACCAAGCCAGGGAGGAATTTCACTATCAGCAGAATCAATTCAAAGTCAAACAACCAGTTTGCACTTCTCACTTAATCTCTACCCAATGACACTTCAACCTAGAGACACTCTAGACCTGATTATACCCACTCACTCCCCCTCAATCACACAACAATGAAATTATACAATTACAGAAATCAATATGAAGAGACACTTCATACAACCCTTGATCTTGCTTCACAGCTTTGAGTGAGACACAGCCTAGAATCTACCTAACCAAAGCAATCATCAACCAGACAATTGCTTGGATTACAAGTATTCCTAAACAGACTTTTACACGTGAAGACTAGCTTTCTTCACTTACTAGGACTCTCTGCTTTGCACTCTCTATTCTTCTTTCAAGAGCTACTGTTCAGAATTGCTCCTTCTGATATTTATAGCAGCTGCAGTCCTTTGGGCCTTGGTGCATAAATTAGGTTTTATCCATAATAAAACCTCTCTTCAGTATTCTACATGTTTTCCACTTTAATCAGGTCCATATTAGATCCCCTAGGGCTTCTAAAATATCTCCTGCATTCCAGCTTGAGCTTCTGGTTTGTTTCCTGAGTTCTAGCTACCATAATAACAAACATGTGCTTGATGTCACACGACCTATGTCATAACATTGAGTATGACATCCAACTTAACTTATAGTTAGCTGATTTAACTTGCCCTGCAAAGTCCACATTGTGAATGCACCAACATCATACATGACATTCATACATATACTAATGTTATGCCACAAAATGCAGCCAATCAAGAGCACTTACAAACTCCCCCTTTGGCAAATTTTTGGCTAAAACACTTTGTACTTACACCAGAGATTTACACACAGTAGAAGACTTAACATAGGTCCTGTCATGCAGGAAAGTTACTAATTGCTCAAGCTCTCAGAGTCCTTACAGTTGGCTTTCAGCCCTATTAACACTCACCTTGTTAACCATCTGATAGTTCTCACTTCAGATGTCACTCCCCCTCAACTAATGTAATTATCAGCTAGGCATTTTATCTGCACATCCTGTGCTACTCCCCCTGAAGGATGCACACTGCTCTCATTTTGCTCACACCTTGCAGACACACATAAGGTTAGCAGCCTACACATATGGTTAACATCCTAGTTCTACCATACACTCCTACTCAAACTAGGCATTTAAAACAGCACAGCTGTTTTCACACACACATCAGCATCATCAGCCACACCTGCAAGCTTGCAAATATACTATCATGTATACTATCATATGCACTATGGTACATATGGTGCATATGCTCTAGCAACTCTTCAACCTATTCTTCCACCTGTTGTACTCGCTATTCTTTATCATACTCTCCCCCTTTTTAGCCACAAATTAAGATCCAACTAAATAATAACATAAATCATAAGGTGGAACAAAACATATGTTTGGGGTTACATGACAAAACTGCTCATAGAGAGCATCAGAATTCATGATGTCAAAAAACATTTTAACAAAACTTAGCAGCAGCACACCGCACCACCTCAGCAGCAACCTGAGGCACACTCAATCTTCTTCTGGCTTATCAGCATGATGAGGTGGGAATCTATGAGCCAATGGAACAGTGATACCTCTGAAGACCACCCTTTTGTGAATAGCTCATCAATAATTTCCTCTCTCGACATACCCAAGAAGGCGGATTTCTTCTTAATTTCTTCATCAGTGGGAGGAGGATACTTGCGCCTTCATTCTTCATGAGATAGAAAAGCATCTTTGGAGGGTTTTGGTGTGGTCTTTGATGAAGATCCTTTGTGAGAAGACATGTTGTTATGGAGAGTGAAAGTCTGAGGGAGACGTTGGTATATAATGGTGGAGGAGAAACATGTTTGCATGGAATGGAGAGTTTCGTTGGTCAAGAAGTTGGACTGCATTGAACTTTTAAAACTCTCAGGTGCCATTAGTTGCTATGCATCCTCATACATGCAAACACCCAACTTCCATCTAAGATTTTCAAATTGGGCAGCATCTAGCGCCTTTGTGAAGATGTCAGCTAGCTGTAGCTCAGCGGACACATGCTCCAGTGAAACCACTTTGTCTTCGACAAGGTCCCTTATGAAGTGATGCCTTATATCAATGTGCTTAGTTCTGCTGTGCTGGATCGGGTTTTTGGAAATGTTAATAGCACTAAGATTGTCACAGTACAATGTCATGACATCCTGAGTGACATTGTATTCAGTTAACATTTGCTTCATCTAGACCAGCTGAGAACAACTGCTACCAGCTGCTATGTATTCAGCTTCAGCAGTGGATAATGAGACACAATTTTGCTTCTTGCTGAACCAAGATATTAGGTTATTTCCTAAGAAGAAGCATCCACCAGATGTGCTTTTTATATCATCAGCACTGCCAGTCCAATCTGCATCACAATAACCAGACAGAATAGGAACACACCCATGAGAGTAGAGTATGCCATAGTCACAGGTTCCATTTACATATTTGAGAATCCTTTTTACTTGATTCATGTGACTCACTTTAGGATCTTGATGTCTAGCACAGACCCCAATAGCAAAAGCAATGTCTGGTCTGCTGGCTGTTAGATATAGCAGACTTCCAATCATGCTTCTGTAGAGCCTTTGATTAACACTAGTACCATTTTCATCTCTGGACAGCTTTAGATGAGTGGGGGCAGGTGTTCTTTTGTGACTCGCATTGTCCATCCCAAACTTTTTTACTATATTTTTGGTGTATTTACTTTGGGAGATGAAGATGGAGTCTTCCATTTTCTTGACCTGTAGCCCAAGAAAATAGGTTAATTCTCCACACATGCTCATTTCAAATTCATACTGCATGTGATTGACAAATTGCTTCACCATCTTTTCTGACACCCCACCAAACACTATGTCATCTACATAAATCTGAGCTATCATGATTTCTCCACCCTCATTTTTTACAAACAGTGTATTATCAGTTCCCCCTTTCTTGCATCCATTTGAGGTGAGAAGCTCAATGAGCCTTTCATACCATGCTCTAGGTGCCTGTTTCAATCCATAAAGGGCCTTCCTTAGTTTATAAACATGGTCTGTCAAGTTAGGATCCTCAAATCCCTTGGGTTGTGCCACATACACTTCCTCACTTAGATATCCATTCAGGAAAGCACTTTTCACTTCCATCTGAAAGAGTTTAAATTTCAGGATGCAGGCAATTCCTAACATCAGCCTGATAGACTCAAGCCTTGCAACTGGTGTAAAGGTTTCATCAAAATAAATTCCTTCTACTTCAGTGTATCCTTGTGCCACTAGCCTAGCTTTGTTTCTGACTATGATCCCTTCTTCATCTGACTTGTTCTTGTAGATCCATTTGGTTCCAATGATATAGGTTCCTTCAGGTCTTGGCACTAGTTCCCATACTTCATTCCTTTTAAACTGCTCCAGTTCATCTTGCGTGGCCTTGATCCAGTATTCATCAGAGAGAGCTTCCTTTACATTCTTGGGTTCAACCTTGGACACAAAACAAGAATTTGAGATGACATCTCTTGCTTTAGTCCTTACTCCTTTGTTGAGGTCTCCAATGATCAAGTCTTTGGGATGATCTTTCAGAAGTCTAATAGATGGTTCTTTGGTGACTGTATCTGGTTCAGTACTTGGACTTGCAACTTGGGTGTCTTCAGTCTCCTCAGATGGAGTCTCAAGCAATGTTCTGACATCCTATATGACATTGATTTCATCAATCTGATCATCAATGATGACATTTATGGATTCCATTAACACTTTTGTTCTGGAGTTATATACTCTGTAAGCTCTGCTGTTAGTAGAATATCCCAAGAATATTCCTTCATCACTTTTGGGATCCATTTTCCTTCTTTGTTCTCTACCTACCAAGATGTAGCATTTGCTTCCAAACACATGAAAGTACTTCACAGTTGGTTTTCTTCCTTTCCACAATTCATACAGAGTGGAGGATGTTCCCTTTCTCAGAGCAACCCTGTTGTGAACATAGCATGATGTATTCATAGCTTCTGCCCAGAAGTGCATAGGCAGCTTCTTTGCATGGATCATGGCTCTAGCAGATTCTTGAATGGTTCTGTTTTTCCTTTCTACTACTCCATTTTGTTGAGGGGTGATAGGAGAGGAAAATTCATGGCTTATGCCTTCAACTGCACAGAATTCAGCAAACTTGGAGTTTTCAAACTCCTTTCCATGATCACTTCTGATCCTGATAACAACACTTTCCTTTTCTTTTTGGAGTTTGATACATAGTTCTTTGAAGACTTCAAATACATCAGACTTCTCTCTAATGAAGCTTATCCAGGTGAATCTGGAGTAATCATCAACCACCACATATGCATACCTTTTTCCACCAAGGCTTTCTATTTGCATTGGTCCCATCAGATCCATGCGCAGTAGTTCCAGAGCTTTGGAGGTGTTAAGATGTCCAACCCTTGAATGATATGTCTTGGTTTGTTTGCCCACTTGGCATTCCCCATAAACTTTTCCCTCATCAATAGTCAGTTTAGGTATCCCTCTCACATCCTCCTTGGATATAATCTTCTTCATTCCCCTTAGATGAAGATGTCCAAGTTTTTGATGCGACAATTTCACTTCCTTTTCCTTTCTTGCCATATAGCAAATTGTGGATTTACTAGTGTCCTTAGGCTCCCACAGATAGCAGTTGTCCTTGGATCTAAGTCCTTTCATAACTTATTTATTTTCATTATTTGTGACCACACATTCTTCTTTAGAGAACTTCACACTTAGTCCTTGATCACAGAGCTGGCTGATGTTGATCAAGTTGGCAGTTATCCCTTTTACCAGCAACACATTGTCTAGGGTAGGAACTCCAGGACATTCCAGTTTTCCAACACCTTTGATTTCTCCTTTTGCTCCATCACCAAATGTCACATAATTGGTAGAATGTGGTTTGATGTCTACTAACAAATTCTTTATGCCAGTCATATGCTTAGAGCATCCACTATTGAAATACTAGTCTTCTTTGGTTGATACTCTTAGAGAGGTGTGATCTATTTGTGCCACAGTCTTGGCAACCCATTCTCTTTGCTTGCTAGGCATATCCCTCTTGGGTTTGGCATGATGATGCCTCTTGCTATGCATACCTTGTTTGGTTTTTCCTTGACTAGGGAATCCATGCAGCCAGAAGCACATAGCTTTAATATGCCCAAGTTTTCCACAGTGGTAGCATCTATACCTCTGGAACTTGCCCTTGATTTGATTCCAATTTTTGTGTGGAGGATGTTGTGACTTTGGCTGTGACATCCTTTTTAACTGTTGAATCTCAGGCTGCAACCTCTTTAGTTTTAAGACAGGATTTTGTTTCTCAACAAATCCTAGACCCGACTTATTTCCTGCAGTCTGACCATTCTGAAGGATTTCCTCTAGGGTGTCAGTCCCAGAGTTTAGCATCCTTATGGATTTGGCCATTTGATCCTTTTGACCTAGCAACTCATTTACCTTTCCTCTGAGTGTGTCTATTGTGGCCAGATGCTCTATTTTTTCAGCTTCTAACTCCTTGATGATTTTCTTCTGAAGCTCTCCTTGTTGGTATAGTTCTACAATTCTGATGTGAAGCTTCTGATATGAGGTTGTAGGATCCTCAAAAGGAAATTCCTCTTCACTTGAATCACCATCAGATACGCACACACTGTTGGGAGCAGTGACATGTTTAGCTGTCTCTTCTTCTGATTCACTGTCATAGTCTCCATCAGACCAAGTGACAGTTAGGCCTTTCCCTTCTTCTTGAGGTATGTTGGACATTCCTTTCTGATGTGGACATATCCTTCACATTCATGGCACTGAGCACCTCTACTTAGGCTGACTTTATCTTCGGATTTTTCTTTGTCAGCAGACATGTTTTTGGAATAAGTCTTAGCACCTATCCTTTTGACCAGTTTGTTGAACTGTTTCCTAAGCAATGCAACTTCTTATGACAGATTCTCCTCTTTTTCATAATCTGAATCATCAGCAGTGTTTGAGACAAGAGCTATACTTTTGCTCTTTTTCTCCACAACCTCATCACTCATTCCCATCTCAAAGGTTTGGAGTGAACCAATGATTTCATCCACCTTCATGTGGCATATGTCTTGAGCTTCTTCAATGGCTGTTACTTTCGAGCAAACCTTTTAGGTAATGACCTTAGAATCTTCCTTACAAGTTTCTCATCAGTCTTCTTTTCCCCCAAAGCTCCTGAGGTGTTTGCTAGTTCCAGAACATTCATGTAAAACTCATGAATGGTCTCATCTTCCTTCATTCTCAGACTTTCAAATTTTGTGGTCAGCATTTGAAGTCTAGACATTTTGACCTTGGAAGTTCCCTCATGACTAGTTTTGAGAGTGTCCCAAACATCCTTTGCTAGTTCACAGTTGTGTACTTGCCTGAAGATGTTTTTATCTATGCCATTGAAGAGTGCATTCAAGGCTTTAGAGTTTCCAAGAGCCAATGCTTCTTGCTCTTTGGTCCATTCCTCTTCAAGAATTTGCACAGATGCTCCATCCTTGTCAGTCTTCACAGGATGTTCCCAGCCAGAGTTTGCAGCTCTCCAAGCCTTGCTGTCTAAGGACCTTAGAAATGCAATCATCCTAGGCTTCCAATAGTCATAGTTAGATCCATCCAAAATTGGAAATCTATTAGTGAATCCTATATCTTTATCCATATCACCAGAATTTATTTTCCCTAGATCTCACCCATATTAAACAGGTAGGGTGCCTGCTCTGATGCCAATTAAAATTCTGGCAGGCACACGATGGATGTTATTGCCAAAGTTATAACATCCATTGTAACATTGACTACTACACTAACTATTTAGACAGTAATTGAAATAATTAAATAACACAGCAATTGTTCACCCAGTTCACTGTCAACAACACTTACATCTGGGGGCTACCAAGCTAGGGAGAAATTTCACTATCAGCAGAATCAATTCAAAGTCAAACAACCAATTTGCACTTCTCACTTAATCTCTACCCAATGACACTTCAACCTAGAGACACTCTAGACCTGAGTATACCCACTCACTCCCCCCCAATCACACAACAGTGATATTATACAATTACAGAAATCAATATGAAGAGACACTTCATACAACCCTTGATCTTGCTTCACAGCTTTGATCAAGGAACTCACACACTCTTGCTTCACGGCTTTGAGTGAGACACATCCTAGAATCTACCTAACCAAAGCAATCATCAACCAGACAATTGCTTGGATTACAAGTATTCCTAAACAGACTTTTACACGTGAAGACTAGCCTTCTTCACTTACTAGGACTCTCTACTTTGCACTCTCTATTCTTCTGTCAAGAGCTGCTGTTCAGAATTGCTCCTTATGATATTTATAGCAGCTGCAGTCCTTTGGGCCTTGGTGCATAAATTAGGTTTTATCCATAATAAAACCTCTCTTCAGTATTCTGCACGTTTGCCACTTTAATCAGGTCCATATTAGATCCCCTAGGGCTTCTAAAATATCTCCTGCATTCCAGCTTGAGCTTCTGGTTTGTTTCCTGAGTTCTAGCTACCAAAATAACAAACATGTGCTTGATGTCACATGACTTATGTCATAATATTGAGTACGACATCCAGCTTAACTTATAGTTAGTTGATTTAACTTGCCCTGCACAGTCCATATTATGAATGCACCAACATCATACATGACATTCATACATACACTAATGTTATGCCACACAATGTAGCCAATCAAGAGCACTTACAAAAAGTGCCTTGTAAGTGAGTTGACTTTTAGTTGACTAAAAATATGTTCATCTGAGACCTCTAACTTGATGGCATCATAACTTGAGTTCCACAAACCCAATGGATGAGTTCTAGTACTCAAAAGAAAGATTAGAACACGCCCTACAAGTTCCCTATTTACATAAGAATGAGATTGAACTTGTACCATGAGGTAAATTGTCCTTGAAGTTGGGCTCTAAAGAAGGGGATTTTACACTGAGACCCTTTGAAACCCTAATTTAGTAACCTCTTCAACTCTTGATTCTTCTAGATTTGAGCTTGACATGACATCCTAGATGTCTCAACATAACTTCCCATGACTCCAATGACTTAAAACCAAGTCTTAAACTTCCTCAGGTCTACAGTTGACCCTGAGTTGACCAGATGAAACCCTAGGTGCACAATCTTTGACTGTGACCTCTTGCCAGTGAACTGAAAACTTAGAAAAGTTCCACAATGACTTCCAATGTACTTGTGAGCTTCTCAAACATTTCTTATCCAAATCAATGAACTTGTGAACCCCTGATGATCCTCAGATGATATCCAGGATAAGAGATAAGCAACACATATCAATCTTCTCTCTTAAAGAACTTTGACCACCTCTTGATGATTGTATGCTTTTGATGACTTGAATAAGCACTCTTGCTTGAATTTGAAACCCTTGAAAGTCTTCTCTAGAATTGGCACACCTCTCTTGATCCCCTGCAAAGGACAATGCTATTCAAATGCAAATGCTAAACATGAAATGAAACATAAGCCAAGTAAAGAAAAAGGTTGGTCAAATTTTGGGGTACAACAGCTGCCCCTATTCAAACGACTTAGACCTGAATGGGTGAAAAGTGAACGACTTTCAAACAATCAAGGTAAAATACGGATGAATACCAAAGAAACATCTGCTAACGCATAGGCCACAACACTAAGTCGGAAAGAACATCTGATTTCATCATCAGGCATCTATCAATCAAACCAGATAACGAACCCGAAGGCCGGCTCAACACAAAGTTGGTAACATCTGTTAATCCAAGCAGGCATCCGTTAATTAAAACAGGCAACAAAACCGAAGGCCGACTAAACACGAAGTTGTTAACATCTGCTAATCCAAGCAGGCATTTGTTAAATAAAAACAGGCAATGAACCGGAAGGCCGACTCAACACGAATTTGGTAACATCTGTTAATCTAATTAGACATTTGTTAAATAAAAACAGGAAACGAACTCGAAGGCCGGCTCAACATAAAGGTTGGGAGTGAATCTAAAAATAATTCACAAGAGAACTCCACTAGGGAAAGAAAAACTTAAACAAACAACTTTGTTGGGGAAGCACATGATAAGATGAACACATTTACCAAAGATTTTTCTTTCGGGGTCTGGATACCGCACGGGCTAAAGAATCACATCCCAAATTGCCAGGGTCTGGATACCACACGGTCAAAGTAAATCAACCGTCTATTGGAGATACACCTGAAAACAAAGAGGTAACAACCTGGCTTATGTTTCAAATGTACATGTTTGAGTATGGCATAATGCTCCATACGAAATGGAAATGCTACTCGTTTCGGAGAATGCGATGCATAATGCAAAATGAAACGGAACCACTCCAGCAAAATAAATGCTGAAGAGACAGAGCCAACTCCGCTGGGGAATGACCGGGCACACCAAGTAAAATTGGACTTATGTTGGGAAAAACAAATCCTGGATGGCCTCCTGGAAAAGAAATTTCCTGGGTAACATTGTTCTGGTAAGAACAAGAATCCACTCCAGTGGGGTTTAACTTCAAATTCTGTTGTAGTCAATGCCCTTAATGGCCTACCAGAATACAACTCAGCTGGGGAATAAATGACCTGGCTGGGGAAAAGTGGCCAACTAGAATTCAAAGACTCTGCAAGGGAAAACCTGACCAACTACTGAAGTTGACCCTGCTCTACCGGGGAAAATCAGCTCTGAATGGCCTCCTAGAACACCGAAACTTTTCTAGGGCACAAAGTACACAACCGGGAATAACTCCACTCTGCCAGAGATTAAAATCCACTTCGTTGGGGATTACGAATAAGATTTACCGGGAAGTTATCCCAAACTCTCTCTGTTGAGGATAGCAATCTCTGAATCAACCCTATTCTGCGGGGAAGAAAAAAATACTCTTCTGACTTCTCTGGGAAATAAACAAAAAGGGAAACAACATCAACCTTTGCTTGGGGAATGAGTCAACAACCTAGACTCCAAGGGGATACAAAGTCAAAGATTTGGACTTCCTGAGGGAACGGAACCCTGAATTCGCTCCATTGCTGGGGAACTAATCCCAAAATTTCCTACAATCTGTTAGGGAATGAGTGCATACATGAAACCTGCTGGGGAACCTCAATTTCGACCTTTTGGGGATAAGATAATATGCACTCGGGATGTTGAGACTAGATGCACAAACTCCACCTGCTGGGGATGAATGAGTCTTAACTATACATTTTCTCTTTGTGGGGATAAGGTGATCCTACCTGGAATACACCTCTGGAAGTTTTCCCCAAGAGTAACAAACTTGAAAATGAACAAATGGACAAGATATCATGCACAATGGAAACTATCTTGGTCATCATCAGTGACATCGTTCAAGTAAATCAAAGTTTTAATGATTATTGGCAAAGCCCACACGTTTATGTATGCAAAGTTTTATAAAAAACATTGGGCATTTTTCAAAAACAAAATAGTAAAAACATAAAGCAAGAACAACAATTTACTGAATAGTATGTGTTTTATTGGCAAATGGCCTGTAAATAGGCAGATTTTACAATAGATGCAACTCTTGAAAAGAGAAAGTTGCGCAAAATTTACAGGAATGCACAAGAAATATACAAAATGTCAGCAATGTGGTACAGACAACCGCCATGTGTCGATTCATCTATGAATCACATGACTTCGATGCTTCTCCAATTCTTTGTCCTCTGAAGAGACTGATTCGGATGAACGGTCCTCAGGTTCTTCCCATAACCCATTATGCTCTGGAGATCAATACGCAGACCTCAGTCATTTGCTTTCCAAATCCCTAACTTTTGCCTGAATCGCCCTTACGGGTTTTCGATACACTGGGATACCCATTTTTTCCAAAGTCGCCTTTTCAGGTTTTCAACTTTACGGGTTTACATATTTTCTTTTTTATCCCTAACTTTTCCCCGAACCCATTCTTTTTATGGTTCGCCAGGATGCCCTTTTTTTGCCTAGATATTCTTTTTCTTTCCAGCGGGTCTCTTTAAGCAAAGTATTTTTTAACTGCGTCCACGTTCACAGGGGATGTGAAATCTTCACCATCCATGGTTGACCACAGCAAGGCTCCTCCTGTGAAGACATTTCGTACGACATACGGACCTTCATAGTTAGGAGTCCATTTACCCCTATGATCTGTCTATGGAGGGAGAATCTTCTTTAACACTAAATCACCTGCCTAAAAGCTCCAAGGGTGCACCTTCTTGTCAAAAGCATTCTTCATCCTGCTCTGATATAACCGACCATATCCAATGGATGCCAGCCTTTTCTCATCCATCAGGCTGAGCTGATTCAATCTATTCTTCACCCATTCTGCCTCATCAAGCTTGAAGTCAACAAGAACTATCACAAACGACGCCAATTTTGTTAGAACAATGATAGAGTATCGGGTTTTTGTTATCGTCTCCACAGGGAATATGTGATATCGCCGCCGTTCGACAGTTGTCAAGTTCTTAACTTTATAGTAACAAAAGGGGTTTGGTTTTTAGTCATGGTATCTTGCATAAAAAGTAATAAATTGCGGTAAAAGTTTGGGTTTTACGATTTGAGAAAGATTGTCAAAGTTAGGGTTCGACAATCACTTTGCATGCATATGTTCGATCAAACAATACTCATAAACTCCTTTAGATGATAAACACATTCACAATATCCTCCCAATGTGATTATTTCTAACTCACATTGTGGTTTTTCCCATTTTGATCCATTGTTGATTTCTCACACAATCTATCAAAATGACAACATTTAGGTTTAACATTTTAGTGAACAACCACATTCAAAACAATCTCTAGCTCAAGAATATAGATGGATGAAAACCTAGGTCAAGAGTTGGAAAATACCTTTCAATAATAAACCAACACAAATAGTTATCAATAAAACAAGGTTTTCACCATACATTCATCATCAAAGAGTTTACAAATGAAGATCATCCCATATACATACAAAGCTAATGATCACCTGCATCTAACCTTGAAAAAAGAAAATACTTGGCCACTCATTTTCATGGTAGCTTGCACAAGAAGTTTCGGAAGAAGGTTGATGAACATCCGAGTCAAAGAATCCAACTTGGATGAGAATCCACCTTCTTTTTGTAAAATATTGTTAAGAGATGAAGAAATGAGAGATATTGGGTTTCTAGGGCACAAAAATCTGCTTTGGAGCAAAACTAGTAAGAAAAATATGATATGTCCTCAAAAGGTACACATTTCTACTTATAGAAAAAGTTGATGTGTTGTCACGCTCGCGACCTTGCTCGCCTAGCGAGCTCAGAGCGAACGCTCGCCACAGCCTCGGCTGGCGAACATGCTAGCGAGGCTGAAGATTTGATTCTGGAATGCTTCGCTACTTGCTTGCTAGGTGCTCGCCTAGCGAGTCCTTCGCTACCTTCTTCGCTCCAAGCGAATGATGCCAATTCTGATTCTGCCCAAGTCTGGGAATGTTCGCTAGCAGCTCGCTATGAGCTCTCCTAGCGAACAGCTCGCTGCCTCACTCACCAGGTGTTTGCCTAGCGAACTTGCTCTTGCTCTTCTTCTTTCTTGATTCCTTTGTCATCTTTTTTGTGTCTTCAAATTCTATTCTTTAATGCCTAAATTCTGCACAATAACACACAAATCAAAGGTACCAAGATTATTTCACATAACATCGCATATCAACAAAAGCAAGCTGGTTTTAAACATTTTCTTGACAAAAAGGAGTGAAAAATGCCCACTTTTGATAGCTCAAATAAGCATAATTGGGCATCTAACAACTCTACACAACTAGATTCTTGCTTGCCCTGAAGCAAAGTATGCATATTGGAGAACAAGAGGATTTGCTTAAAGAAAAAGGTTTTTCCGAAATTGGATCAAATGGCTCAAATACAAGTGACTCAACCAGACACGCGTTCCTAATGGTTAGAACAACACAATACACAAGAACTAAATGCTTAAAGCAATACAAAACATGTATCAATCCACAACAATGATATCCTGAATGAATCACCCTATCTCTCCTCTTTGAATAAGGATTGAAGAAATTACGTGTTTACAACCGCGGGGACAATTTCATTCTCCAACAAACAATGCAAACATCAAATCAATTCATACAATGTCTAACAATTATAAATGAAAATGCGGAAGCACGAAGATCACTATGGTCTTTTTTGGTTGTAGCTTGGTCAGGTTAACAAACAAGGGACATATCTAAAGCCATTGAAACGAAATTGCCGATGCAAAAGAGACATTCACTGTGCAACTATTCACACATCCCAACTTCGTTCTACTTGTTTCTCATTTGAAACCTTCACAACTCTTATTTCACAACTCAATTTTTTTCAATATTTTTCTTCCAAGCAAGCATTCACTTTCATTCTTTTTTCTTTTTTTTTTCACACCGTATTCACAAAACAAGTGTTTCTCTTTTTCTAATTTCTTTTCAATGCTTGCTTGGTTCTTCAAGAGTTGTGGCAAATTACCAAATTACATTTTCGTTCTCCCCAACTTATCTTCTACTTCCTTTATAAGTGAGTGCTCTTTACTTTTTACGGCAAAAGAACAATAATAAAAAAATTTCAGGTTTTCAAGAAAAAAAGATTTTTGAAGCCTCGCCTTATTTCAAGCCGAGATTCAACTGTTTAAGCTCAAAAGGGTTCACAAATACTCTCTACTCACGGGTAAGTTTGCATTTGAAACTGGTTGTGCTCGAAAGAAACAAGCGCCTTGATCATTTCTAATTGCTTCCACAAATTCGTAATGATAAAAGACAAAGCATGAATTAAATGAATCAACACAGTTTATTAGAATCCAGCATTTAAGTGCACAATGGAGGTTTCCTCACAATTTATGGTTCTAAATCCTAAGTGAATCATTCATTCAATTATGTTGCAAAAAAAAATAATATTTAATCACAACAGAGGCAAAGTTCTTCATGCTTTCTAAAGTTCTAACCGAAGGTAACCATGTACCTTAGCCTTATTCGCTTGTTTATTTTTATCATTGCCATCCAAGCTCGAATGCACCTTCATTGGATACTTCTTTCAGAGAGCAACCAATCTAGATGGTTTTGACATCCAACAACCACAAAAGTTACTAAACAGAATAATTGAACAAAAACATTAAACATTACTAAAATTAGAATAACTAAAATGTGCATGGGGGACAAAACACCCCAAAAAGTACAACCCAAAACACCACAAATCAAAACAAAATATCCTGAAAATACAAAGCACTAAAACTGATAAAGATAAAAACTTAGTCCTCTTTGGACTCATACTCCTCGTCATCGTCACCATCATCATCAAAATCTTCCTCGCCCTCGACATCGTCATCATCACCAACATCACCAGCATCAACATCGCCACCAACAGGACCACTAGCACCCGCCCCCTCTCCAAAAACAGGCATGTCCACAGGCCAGCTCGCGTGCTGCATAAATAGCTCACGCGTCATCATAGGACGCTCAACGGAGGGGTCACGTATCTGAAGCTGCAGTACTTGCATAAAGTCATGAATATCCACCATGGTACGTTGTGTTGCCGCCATCCAATCCCAGTTGTAGTTACACACTGCCTGCTGAAAAGGGTCGAACCCCTGAGAAAACGCGCAGGGACCATCAGTAGTCTGGGTACCAACAGGTGCACTACTTCTGTAGTTCTTTGGCCTACAATACTTGTCCACATATCTGTCATCGATAGCGGACGGGATCTTCACTAAACTTCAGGATGGAAGCTTCAGCCTTGACTGTGAGCATAAAGCCATAATGATGCAAGGAAAAGCAAGGGGGCAATTAACTCGCGCCCCCGACTTTAGTCTGCTCTCAACAACTGACTTCATCTCATTAGCAATAATCCGAGGCACATCAATCTGAACATTTGTAAGAATATTATGGACCAAGTGTGCCACTGGGATCGGCACAGTTGACGTATATGACTTTGGCTTGATGTTTGTCAGAACCAACATCAGGATCAGCTGAGCCAAGGGAATCATATCCTCCCTATGAAACCTCACAGCCTCCTCAGATGGGTTTCTCTCTACACTCTTTTCCTCTAACAAGAGGGCCGCTGAATATCATCAATGTTGGGGCGGATCCTCAGGTTTCTGATGTATGTATCCAATTCATTTACTCCCAAATGGAGCGGTTCGCCAAGCACTCGGTTGATGGCAGCCCTATCAAAAGCGATCTTACGGCCTAACACTCTTGTTGTTCACGTGAAAGGCTCGTCATTGTTAGGCAGCCTGTTCGCTTAGAACTCGCGCACTATGTCAATACTATAGCTCTCGAGTGGAGAAATCAGGCTGCCCCACCTCTTACTATTAATCAGCCCCGCAAAAGTCCTGTAGTCGCCTTGTGGGTCAATTACGAACCTCTTTTCAGGAAGTATCTTCCTTTTCTCTAACGCCACAAAGCGTGCGGCTTGTTTTGGCCCGACAAACTTTTCGGTATCAAACTGAATCGGAACATGACGAGATGTGTTTACAACTTTTCGCTTTTTTCCATGACTATCAGAGGCCATCTGCACACAAACCACAGAAAACACCAACAAACAGCAGCAACTGATTAGCAGTCAACATAATAAAAAAAAGGTTCTGTCATGTTCGCTGGCTTGCTCACCTAGCGAAGTTAGAGCGAATGCTCGCTACAGACTCGCCTAGCGAACGCTGCGAGAATTCAAATCTTGCCATAGTTTTCCACCCAATTAAAAAGTTCTAATGTTTATCCAACCCCATTCTAGAAACTAATTGATTTATCATGAAAAGAACAGTCCTAGATACACATGCAAACCAAAAAAAATTCAAATCCCTAACTTGCAAAATTTAACCTAAATTCTTCATTCTTCTACAAATTTAACAATAAACACAAAGAGAGAAGAACAAAGATCAAACCTGATTGCAGTAGGATTAGAGAGAGAGAGAGAGAGAGAGAGAGAGAGAGAGAGAGAGAGAGAGACAAGATTAGGGTTTACAGTAGAATGGAGAGAAACAAAAGCTTGGTGCAATGTGAGAGTGTTATGTTGAAAGTGTGAGAGTGAGAGACCGTGAGTGACTAAGCAAAATAAAAACAGATTTTTGGGCCTAAATGAGTGGCCCACCAAATAAACTTAAACTGCCTGTTTCGCCACGTTCGCCTAGCGAGCAGCTAGCGAATGCTCGCTCTGTGCTCGCCTAGCAAGCGAGCTAGCGAGCATGATAGATTTTCAAATTTTTTAGCTCAGCATACATAGTCTAATTCAGACAGGTTCCACCACTTAGACACCATAACACATAACAAAAAACAGTAAATACTTACAATGTTGAGGTGCCTCTCAACAATCTCTTGTTTAACATCGGATAAGCTCGACGATCCAAGATGCTCACACAGGAACATCCAGAAGGAAAGCACAACTCTCTCGATCCACTAGACTGCCAAGATAGATCTTCAAATGTTGTTCACCGTCCAACTGTCCTTCTTTTCCATGTCTTCAATGACAACAACTCCATATGCTTTGACCTCTTTTACACGAAATGGCCCGGACCATTTTGACTTCGGTTTTCCGGGGAATAACCTCAACTTGGAATTAAACAAAAGTAACAACTATCCCAACACAAATTCTTTTTTTCTGAGCTTCTTGTCATGATACTCTTTTACCTTTTCTTTATACAACCAACTTGAGTGATATGCGGCATCGTGCATCTCTTCCAACTCAAGCAATTGTATTTTTCTTTTTTCACCGGCCAACTCTTTATCAAAGTTCAAAAATTTTAAGGCCCACAAGGCCTTGTGCTCCAATTCGATCAACAAATGACAAGTTTTACCAAATACCAATTGAAATGGAGTTAGCCCAATTGGAGCTTTATAAGCGGTGTGGTACGCCCACAATGCTTCATCCAATTTTTGCGACCATTCTTTTCTAGAATTAGACACGGTTTTTTCAAGAATTCTCTTAATCTCACGATTAGAGACTTCGGCTTGCCCATTTTCCTGTGGGTGATACGGAGTCGCCACTCTATGTGTTACACCTAATGTTTTAACATGCTTTCCAACAGTGCATTACAAAAGTGTGACCCTCCATCACTTATCAACACACGGGGGGTTCCAAAATGGGAAAATATGTTTTTCTTTAAAAAATTTATTACCGTTTTGGAATCCGCCCGAGGTGAGGCAATCGCCTCAATCCACTTTGAAACATAATCAACCGTAACAAGCAAATATTCATTTCCATATGAGGGTGGGAAAGGTCCGACAAAATCGATACCCCAACAATCAAATATTTCAACCTCTTGGATATTTTGGAGAGGCATCTCGTCTCTCTTACCGATCCCACCGCTTCTTTGGCAACTATCGCAACTTTACGCATGGGCATTTGCGTCTTTGAAAATAGTAGGCCAATAAAATCCTGACTGGAGGATTTTAGTGGTCGTTCTTGCCCCATTGAAATTTCTGCCGTAAGGCAAGTTGTGACAATGCCAAAGAATACTTCGCGATTCATCGCCCGTAACGCACCTTCTCAAAACGTTATCACCACCCAATTTAAAAAAATATGGGTCATCCCAAACGTAATATTTACAATCCGGGAGGAATTTCCTCTTTTGGTTCGGAGTTAGGTCGGGCAGCACCAAACCACTAGCTTTATGGTTCGCAAAGTCCGCAAACCACGGCCTAACTTAAACTTTAAAAAGTTTTTTGTCGGGAAATTCTTCTCGGATTTCCTTTTCAGAAGATGTAACCTCCACATTAACAAGGCGAGATAAATGATCTGCCACCAAATTTTCCGATCCTTTCTTGTCTTTGATTTCAACATCAAACTCTTGCAACAAGAGGATCCAACGGATGAGCCTTTGCTTCGAATCCGGTTTGGTGAGCAAATATTTAATCGCCGAGTGGTCGGTATACACAATCACCTTAGAACCAATTAGATAGGACCTAAACTTTTCAAGCGCATACACTATCGCAAGTAATTCTTTTTCAGTGGTGGCATAGTTAATTTGCGCCTCATTTAGAACTTTACTTGCGTAGTGTATTGCATGAACATTTTTGTCTTTTCTTTGACCTAATACCGCTCCAATTGCATAGTCGCTTGCATCACACATGAGCTCATAATTTAAATTCCAATTTGGAGCGACTATAATTGGAGCGGTAACCAACTTTTCTTTCAAAACATCAAAAGCATGTAAACAATCTTTGGTTAGAAGAAATACCTGATCCTTAGCCAGCAAATTGCTCAAAGGTCTAGCTACCTTTGAGAAGTCTTTGATAAATCGCCGATAGAAACCAGTGTGCCCAAGAAAGCTTCGGATACCCTTCAAATTCTCCGGAGGAGGCAACTTTTCAATCACGTCAACCTTGGCACGATCCACTTCAAGCCCTCTTGATGAGACTTTATGGCCAAGAACTATCCCCTCGGTCACCATGAAGTGGCACTTCTCCCAATTGAGAACAAGATTTGTCTTCACACACCTTTCAAGAACCGTTTCCAAGTTGTCTAAGCATAAACCAAAGGAACCACCAAATACCGAGAAATCATCCATAAAGACTTCCATTGTTTTCTCGATAAGGTCGGCAAAAATAGCTAGCATACATCGTTGGAAAGTCGCTGGCGCATTGCACAACCCAAAGAGCATTTTTCGGTATGCAAAAATTCCAAATCGACATGTGAAAGCTGTCTTTTCATGATCGGCCGGGTCAACCGCAATTTGGTTATACCCGGAATAGCCATCTAAAAAACAATAGTATTGTTGCCCCGAAAGTATTTCTAACATTTGATCCACGAACGGGAGTGGAAAGTGATCTTTTCGAGTTGCGGTATTCAACCGCCTATAATCAATGCACATTCTCCACCCCATTGCCACCTTCGTCAGGATCAACTCATCTTTTTCATTTCGAATGACGGTAATGCCACCCTTTTTAGGAACCACATGCACGGGACTCACCCATGGGCTATCCGAAATCGGGTAAATCATTCCCGCATCCAACAACTTAACAACCTCCTTCCTAACAACTTCCTTCAAAGTAGGATTTAAGCGGCGTTGAGGTTGAGCTACTGGCTTAAAATCCTCTTCGATTAAAATTTTGTGCATGCAATAGGAAGGACTAATTCCTTTGAGATCGGAAAGAATCCATCCCATGGCTTCTTGATTCTTTTTCAACACATCGATCAAACAGGCTTCTTCATTTTTTGAAAAAAGGTTGCTTATGATAACCGGCTTTGCTTCGGTTTCATCGAGGAATGTATACTTCAAGTTAGAAGGTACCTCTTTTAATTCAATCAATGATTTTTCTTCAATACTTCCTCCTCAACTTCCCACGGATGTAACTCTTTAAGACTATCAAGCTCCCTTAGGCATTCATCGAGAGCTTGCTCTTCTTCAATTGTGAAAACTTCAAAAGAGTCATCAAGAGCTAACTCCATAGGAGATGTCACATGAATATGCTTAGTAACTTCCAAAGTTGCCTCTTCGATCACATCAATTCGAAAGCTATCATGACTATCCTTTGAATGCTTCATAGCTTCAAATAAATCAAAAGTAACTTCTTCATTTTGGACCCTTACCTTCATCAAACCGTCGTCAACGTCAATCATCATGCGTGCGGTTTTCATGAACGGTCGGCCAAGAATAAGCGGAGCATCATCATCCTCTTCCATATCAATCACAATGAAATCAACCGAAAAGAAGAATTTATCAACTTTGACCAATACGTCTTGGGCTAACCCATGAGGATGGGTAGTCGACTTATCGGCCAATTGCAAAGTCATCCGGATAGCCTTCATTTCAATGTTGCCAGGCCTCCTCACAATAGACAATGGTATTAAATTAATGCTTGACCCCAAATCAATTAGCCCTTTTCCGACATAGACATCACCAATTGTAACCGGTAAAGTTACTCGTCCCGGTCAACCTCTTTTCTGGAAGAGTCCGTTGGATGATGGCACTACCACTAGCATCAAGAACAATTGTTTCTGGTTCCGTGTACCTCCGCTTTTTAGTAAGTATGTATTTCATGAACTTGGCATACTTAGGCATTTGCTCCAAGGCTTCGGCAAACGAAATATTCACTTGAAGTTGTTTGAAAATATCCATGAACCAGGCGTAATACCGTTCATTCTCCCTCCTAGATGGAGCATGCGAATATGGAAGGTTTTGGATTGGAGTAGCGTCCACTACCTCCTTTCCTCTAGAAGCTCTAGAATTCCTCTCTCTTTTCTTTTTAACTTCCTCCACCTTCACTTCATCACTCTTATTTTTTTCAACTTCCACACTTTATTTATTTTCAACTTCAACCATTTTTTCATTCTTTTCAACTTCTTCCTCACTCTCCTCCCCAACTTCACCATAAATTCCATCATCTATTTTTTTCTCCTCATCTTTTCTTTTTTCACTCTCATCTCTTTGTTTTACTCTCACTAATCAACTCCCTTCCACTTCTCGTCATTATCGCTTTACAATGCTCCTTTGGATTTGTTTGCGTGTTCGCCGAAAAAGAAGGTCTGGATTGTTGTTTCGCTATTTGCTTAGCAAGTTGACCAACTTGAGTTTCGAGATTTTTGATTGCCACATCGTTGCTCTTTTGATTAGCCATTGACAATTGCATAAATTGCGTCAATGTCTCTTCTAACTTTGAAGTTATGACCTGCGGTTGTTGAGGTTGATAAGGATTTTGACGGCTAGAATTACCACCTCCATAACATTGGTTATGGTGATAGTTACCTCTTGGTTTGAACCCTTGATTCCCTTGATAGTGTTGTTGTTGATTTTGAGGATGTTGTTGATACGGTGGTTGTTGTTGTTGTTGCCTCGGTTGGTAGTCTCGTTGATTCTCCATGTAATTCACCTCTTCGAACCCCAGAGGTGGACAAAATCCGGTGTCATGCTCACCCTTGCAAAGCTCACAACAAGCTATTTGTTTAGCTTTTGAAGGCTCTTTCAACTCTTTAATTTGTTGAGTTAAGAGTTCAACTTGTTGATAAATGAGTTTATTTTGGGCATGAATAGCATCGTTTGTCCCAAGTTCAAGGACTCTCGGCTTCTTTAAAGTGTTTCCTCTACTTTAACTTTCGAGATCATTTAGAGCCACACGGTTAATGATATTCGTAGCTTCGGCGGCGCTTTTGGATAATAAAGAACCACCCGAGGTAGCATCCAATAAAGTCTTGCAATTTGGTTGAAGACCGTTTTTGAAAATGTGGATTTGCGTCAATTCGTTAAAACCATGGCCTTTGCACTTTCGAAGCATGGATTTAAATCTTTCCCATGCCTCATTCAATGATTCGTTGGCTCCTTGAGAAAACACGGAGATTGCCGTTTTGGATTCCATGAACCGGTTGTGAGAGAAAGACCTTTCAATGAATTTCTCTTCCAACACGTTCCAATCCGTCATGATCGTCGGTGTTTGATCCAAGTACCAATCTTTAGCTTCGTCGAGCAAAGCATGGGGAAAAAGTCTTTTGAACAACGGTAGCTCTTGAGCTTGATCAACTCCGGCCGCCAATGCTATCTCGTAAAATTTGGTGAGAAAAGCAAAGGGGTCTTCATGGTCCATTCCGGTGAAAGGACTTCCATATAACAAGTTAAGAGTTCCGGTCTTCATCTCGACTTGCCTTCCCGTGTGGCTAGCAAACTGAGCAGCATTTCTCAGACTGTTGACACATGGTGTGGAAACGAACGGTGGTGGCGGTGGATCCGCCATAGGTGTGAAATATGGTGGTGGTGGTGTTGTAGAAGAACTTTCTCCTTGTTCTTGTCGTTGTCTAGCTTGTTGCTTGCTTCGCCTCATTTTTCTATTCAGTATCCTTGCGGTTCTTTCGATCTCGGGATCAAAAAGAATTTGGTCCTCAGGAATCTGCCCTCGCATAAAATGAAAGCTTCACACTAAACCAAACAAATCAACAAGCACAAGTCAAAAATTCACAAGTTAAAAATTCGGCAACTATTGCGATGCTCGCAATATTAATTAATATTCTCGGGCAACGGCGCCATTTTGTTAGAACAATGATAGAGTGTCGGGTTTTTGTTATCGTCTCCACAGGGAATATGTGATATCGCCGCCGTTCGACAGTTGTCAAGTTCTTAACTTTATAGTACAAAAGGGGTTTGGTTTTTAGTCATGGTATCTTGCATAAAAAGTAATAAATTGCGGTAAAAGTTTGGGTTTTACGATTTGAGAAAGATTGTCAAAGTTAGGGTTCGGCAATCACTTTGCATGCATATGTTCGATCAAACAATACTCATAAACTCCTTTAGATGATAAACACATTCACAATATCCTCCCAATGTGATTATTTCTAACTCACATTGTGGTTTTTCCCATTTTGATCCATTGTTGATTTCTCACACAATCTATCAAAATGACAACATTTAGGTTTAAAATTTTAGTGAACAACCACATTCAAAACAATCTCTAGCTCAAGAATATAGATGGATGAAAACCTAGGTCAAGAGTTGGAAAATACCTTTCAATAATAAACCAACACAAATAGTTATCAATAAAACAAGGTTTTCACCATACATTCATCATCAAAGAGTTTACAAATGAAGATCATCCCATATACATACAAAGCTAATGATCACCTGCATCTAACCTTGACAAAAGAAAAGACTTGGCCACTCATTTTCATGGTAGCTTGCACAAGAAGTTTCGGAAGAAGGTTGATGAACATCCAAGTCAAAGAATCCAACTTGGATGAGAATCCACCTTCTTTTTGTAAAATATTGTTAAGAGATGAAGAAATGAGAGATATTGGGTTTCTAGGGCACACAAATCTGCTTTGGAGCAAAACTAGTAAGAAAAATATGATATGTCCTCAAAAGGTACACATTGCTACTTATAGAAAAAGTTGATGTGTTGTCACGCTCGCAACCTTGCTCTCCTAGCAAGCTCAGAGCAAACGCTCGCCACAGCCTCGTCTAGTGAACATGCTAGCAAGGCTGAAGATTTGATTCTGGAATGCTTCGCTACTTGCTCGCTAGGTGCTCGCCTAGCGAGTCCTTCGCTACCTTCCTCGCTCCAAGCGAATGATGCCAATTTGATTCTGCGCAAGTCTGGGAGTGTTTGCTAGCAGCTCACTATGATCTCACCTAGCGAACAGCTCGCTGCCTCACTCACCAGGTGTTCGCCTAGCGAACTTGCTCTTGATCTTCTTCTTTCTTGATTCCTTTGTCATATTTCTTGTGTCTTCAAATTCTATTCTTTAATGCCTAAATTCTGCACAATAATACACAAACCAAAGGTGCCAAGAGTATTTCACATAACATCGTATATCAACAAAAGCATGGCGGTTTTGAACATTTTCTTGACAAAAAGGAATGAAAGATGCCCACTTTTGATAGCTCAAATAAGCACAATTGGGCATCTAACAAGGGCGCACCTTCTTGTCAAAAGCTTTCTTCATCCTGCTCTGATATAACCGACCATATCCTCAGTTTAAATTTCCTTAATCTCTCAAACAGCTTCAGAAGATTCACCAAATGTTCTTCCTCCGTGTGTGACTTTGCAATCATGTCATCAACATAGACTTCGATCTCATGATGAATCATATCATGAAAGAGAGTCACCATAGCCCGCTGATAGGTTGCCCCTGCATTTTTCAAACCAAAGGCCATTACCTTATAGAAAAACTTCCCCCACGGTGTGATAAGCGTTGTTTTCTCCATGTCTTCCGGTGCCATTTTGATTTGACTGTATCCGGAAAAACCGTCCATGAAAGAAAACACTGAATACTGCACAGTATTATCAACAAGTACATCGATATGGGGGAGTGGGAAATCATCTTTCGGGTTCGCTCTGTTCAAGTCTCTGTAATCAACACACATCCTTACCTTACCATATTTCTTTGGTACATATACGATGTTAGCGACCCACAAAGGGTAGTTCGTTACGGCGAGAAATCCTACATCCAACAGCTTTTGGACCTCCTCTTTGATTTTTACCGCCATGTCTGGCCTGGTCCTTCTGAGCTTCTTCTTGACAGGCAGACATTCTTCATGCGAAGGCAAATGATGAACCACAATATCTGTATCAAGACCAAGCATATCTTCATATGACCAAGCAAAGATATCACTATACTCTCGGAGCATTTCAACAAATCTTTGCTTAACATCACTCTGCAACGCGGCCCCTGTCCTGACGTCTCTTTTGGATTCCTCAGTACCCAAGTTGATGACTTCAATTTCCTCCTGATGAGGCAGAATGACTTTCTCTTCCTATTTCAGTAACCTGGCGAGCTCTTCAGGCAGGTCTTCGTCTTCCTCAATCTCTTCTTCAGCTCGGAAGATCGGATTATCAAAGTCAAAGCGAGTCATAAACGATTCTGAAGCGGTGTCATCTGTAATGTGAAACCTGCAATGATGATGATTTAATGCTTAAAATGATATGCAAACAAGCACAAACCACATTGCCATTTTATTGTTAAAATAAAACAAGAAAAACAGAGATCACAATATTTGAATGCAAGAAAAATGCCCTTTGATTAATTGATAAAATGATTGACACAAAAGATTAGGCCCTTCAGACAAAGACCGATATGCTCCGGGTAGAACATAGGGCTACACATAATTGAGAAAAACAAATCATAACTCTTCTCTAGTCACTTGGATGACTTCTGTGATAGTCTAGTTGTTTAGACTTTGACCAGGAGTACACGGGCGGATGCAGGCATCCATGTCGCAATCACTGTCACCTTCTTCGTCAAATACGACATTAATCTGCTCAAAAATCACCCCACCGCTGGTGAATTGGATGGGTCCCTTGTAGCGCGGTGCGCTCTGTGAGGAGGAAGATGGGTTGTACCCTATTCCAAATTTGTCTTGTTTGTTGGGGATATTCAATACTTGGCCCCAACCTTGAGATGCCCTAGCCTTCACCACTGCATGTGCTTCTTTGAAGGATGACATGGCAACTTCAGGCATCTTGCCTACAACTGGTGTTCTCTCCTTGATCTACACAGTCTCGAAAGCCTGGCACAGTGTTTCGTGGATCTCACTTTCAACCTCGACATATTTGAACGAAGACAAATGACTTATCATAATATTTTCTTCTCCACAAACAGTAACAACACTGCCACCCACCATGTATTTTAACTTTTGATGTTGAGTTGATGTTACAACGCCTGCTGAATGGATCCACGATCGTCCTAGCAGACAGCTATATATCGGCTGAATATCCATTATGTAAAACATGACATCAAAAACTTCCGGACCGATCTGGATTGGAAGCGTCAATTCCCTAAACACGGACCTTCTTGTCCCATCAAAAGCTCGTACCACCAAATCACTTGGGGTGCATATTATTCCTCGGGTGTCCACCCTCATCAACGCTTTCTTGGGTAGCACATTATGTGACGACCCAGTATCCACCAGCACGTGCAACATTATAGCCCCCTACATTCAATGGAGATATGCAGCGCCAGATTATGATTTCTTCCTTTGGGCGTTAAATCCAGATCAGTGAACCCCAGCCCATTGCCAGCATTGACGTGTGCCACCACAGCTTCTAACTGATTCACAGAAATTTCTTGTGGCACATACTTCGTATTCAAAATTCTTAGGAGAGCATTTCTATGTGCCTTGGAGCACAACAATAATGATAAAATGGAGATCTTCGACGGAGTTTGTTGTAAGTGATCCACAATCTTGTAGTCACTCTTCCTTATCAAGCGCATAAACTCTTCCATATCCTTCAACAAGGACTCTTTCTCACCGGCCTAAGAACTCTCTTCGACCATAGCTTTTCCTTTACCCTTATCATACTTTTCAACATTCACTTCAAGAGATGAAAATACTCTTCCACTTCGGGTTATGCCATCGGCTCCTACCAGATTGTCAACTGAATCTAATGATGAACCTTTCAGTTCCTGCTTCTGACCATTGCAATAGACCTCGGCCCCATAGATCCATGGGATTGTGTTGGTGCTCTCATAGGGTACAGGCCCTGCTTTAGTAATAATGATGGTAGGTGGCCTTGGAGGCGCGAAAATAGTGATTGTCTTGTAAGGAATCGAAATTGTAGCAACTTCATTCTTTTCTTCATCATCTATTTTCTCATTCTTCTCTTCTAAAACCCTGTCAAATTATAGAGTACCATCATTCATTAGCTTCTGAACATGACTCTTCCACTTCTCACACCCCTCAGGATGAACAGAACAACTTGCAGAATCTTTATCATAACTAGGAAATACCCATCCGCTCAACAATTTGTTCTTCACGAAACTCAACGGAGTCTTCAACTCTTCGACATCAGATACCAAATTCAAACCTTCATCTTCAATAATGGCACTAACCCCAGCTGCCCCATGATTAGGCATGGGATTCTGCACTACATTAGGCGCGTCGTGGGAGAAATTGATAGCCTTGCTATCTATAAGGTCTTGCACCTTATGCTTGAAGGCTTTATAGTTATCAATGTTATAGCCAGGAGAACCAGAATGAAATTCGCATCGGGCATTAGCATCATAGCCTGGAGGTGGTGCGCCAGTTAAAGGAGCCAGCATCTTTTTCTGGATTAACTGTAACTGCATCAAGGGTTGAAGCAACTGTGAGTATGGCATCGACAGTGCATCAAACTACCTGTTCACCACCCTTCCACGATCTTGGAATCGTATCGGAGCGTAATTTTGTTGTTATTGTTGCTGTGGTTGTTGTTGTGGTGATGGTACTGTTGGAATCGTAATTCTTGCAACCTGAGGTTGCTGTTGATGATATTGCTGGCTTCTATTCTTGTTTCTATTTCGGAAACCTGATACTGCATTTGTTTCCCCCTCTCTCTTCTTATTTCCAAAACGTTTCCTACCTCCTCCCGCTGAGGATCCTTCTCCGGCCTGTATTTTACCCAATTTGATTCCGTTCTCAACTCTTTCTCCTGTAATGATTAAATCTGAAAAACTCCCCGACATGTTTCCTATTAGCTTCTCGTAATACACCCTCGGTAGTGTAGCAACAAACATGTCTATCAACTCCCTCTCCATCATAGGAGATTGCATTCTAGCTATCAATTCACGCCATCTCTGGGCGTATTCCTTGAAACATTCATTATTTCTCTGAGACAAGTTATGCAGCTGGACCCTGTTTGGCGCAAAATCACTGTTGTATTGGTAATGCTTGACAAATTCTTCAGCTAAATCCCTCCAACTCCTGATGATGACGGGCTCTAGACCCATGTACCATTCCAGGGACGGACCAAAGAGGTTGTCTTGGAAGAAGTGCATAAGTAGTTTCTCATAGTCGGAATACGCCGACATCTTGCGATAGTAAGAACACAGATGAACCCTAGGACAGGTTTTCGCCTTATACTTGTCGAAATCCGGAACCTTAAACTTCAAAGGGACCTTCAGGTCTGGGATCAGCCCCAGATTTGCCATATCTAACCCCATAGAGTTCTGGTTTTCACAGCTTTGCATCTTCTCCTCAATCATCTTAAACCTCCTGTCTGCGTCAGACTGCAGACCAGCATTAGGATCTCTCATAGAAAATATATCGTCATGTTCATCCTATTCCCACTGAGGGCCAGTATTTCCATGCACAACACATGTAGGACTCAAAATATGACCTCCAGTCTGATTTCCTCTGCCCGGAGGGACAACCACTGTAGAAACAACATTAACATGTGAGGTACCACCATCATTATGAGGGGGAACATCAGCAATTCCACCATGAAGGATGCCATTCCCATCAACTCTAGCAATTAAAGGTTGCACCAAAGTTCTCAGCTGTTCTTGGCCATTGGCGATCCCTTGCATCATATCCATAAATTGAGTCATCCTGTCACAGAACTCCTGAAGCTCATCTTGAATCTGATCCATAATCTTGCGTTGCTTTCCCCTGGTAGCGTAGCGATGAGTCGCTTAATTGTCAATCCTAAAACAAACTGAAGCAAACTACAAAAGAGATAAGGTTAGTAGATTCGGGAACACCTGCGATGCAAAATGAGGAATGATGCAGTATGCAAACATGTAAATATGCTTTAGGGAAAATTTCCCCTCAATTCTAGTTCCACAAGAACAGCAAGATAATGGAGAGCCAATAGATGGAATAAATCAATCTTCTCATAAATAAAATGAGAGCCAAAAGTCAGATACACAACACAATACTGCAGCAATACAATGGAATCAAAATGACCTCATCCAACAGATCTGGTGATGGTCAAGATACAACAAACTACAAAGAGAGAAGGTACAGTCAAGTACGACAACGAGCCTGGAAATCTTCCAAAAACTCCTTTGTATCTAGATGATCTGGCCTAGCAATCAACCCCTGGATGAGCAACTCTCTCCGGCTAATAGTGGTCTGCAAGCCCTGAGCATAATCTTCCCAGACACCTTCACCAAATGCTTCCTCAAGCTTAGGCCTCTTCAGATAAGCTCTTGACGTGTAGTCCTACAATGTTGCAAGAGCTTCATTCAGCTTGTAGTCTCTTTCGCATCGGCGTGAGGATTCAGCAATAACTTTCTCATCTCTCACCTTGAGTTGAACCTTCAACTTAGCAATCTATTTCCTAAGTCCATCTTCTCGCTCTTTGTTGTTAGCTAGAATGGTGTTCCATTGATCATTGAACTTTGAAATCTCTACCTGCGCTCTTTCTAACTCTTACTTCTTACTTTTAAGGACATCACTAACACTCTTCAAGTCTAAGCCAACTCGCTCTCGGATGCGAATCTCTTCTGTTAGTTCTCTGCCCAACTTGTTCACCAACTCTATTTGCTTCTTGGATGAATAAGTGGCTTGATTTCTCTCGCTTATGAGCTGAACAATCTCCTTTTCCAGCTCCTCGTTTTCCTTATGTAATTCCTCTTTCTCGAACCACGACTGATTGTATCTCTGAGTATCAACTGTCGTTGGCTCCTCAAACATCAAAGGATACAAAGGTTCTTGGAATGGAAATGGTAACAACAATCTTTCAACTCTTTCTTTAACCCATTCCACATAAGGCTCAAATGCTCTGCTATTGCTCTTTCCTAAAGTAGACTTCCCCTCTCGGTGAACTTTACTCCAAGCCTTCTCCAATCTCATCAGGGTCTCGCTATCAACCAATCAGTGAAATACAGATATTCCTGTATTTCTTCTTCCTTCGGAAGTTCCCTCAGAGCATAACCAACCTGCCTCACTGCAAGAGCTGGGTTGTAGTTAATACCTCCCTTCCTTCCAATCAACGGGACATTAGGAAAACCGCCACAGCTAAAGATTATCTCTGTGCCTAACTGATCTCTGTCAAACCATATGATGTTCTCAGAAGTCAAGCCCATAATCCTTTCTGACCATTCAGCAGTACATGACTTGTCAACAAAAGGACCAGACTTTGGAAGGTGACTCACAAACCATCTGTATAAGATAGGTACACAACAAGACACATTCTTCCCCCTCCTATTCTCATACTTGTAATGCACAGAATGATACACATCTCCCAAAAGTGTAGGTACAGGATTTCCTAAAATAAAGATGTGGAAAGCATCCAAATCCAAAAAGTCTAGAATATTTGGAAACAAAATTATACCATATATGTATAGAACCAAGATGGCATTAAAGACAATCCAGCAACCCTCCTTTGCAAAGTGTTGAGCTCTGCCAACCAAGAAAGGCAATAGAAAACCAGGCATTCCATTCCTCCTAACCAACTTCCCCTCTAGCTTAGAAGCATCTAAATGAAGAGCACCAGCAAGCTTAGTCAAATCAGGCACAGCTTCAGAATGATAGAAAGGCATCTGATCCAGAATAGGAACTCCTAACAACATAGAAAACTCCTCTAGAGTAGGCATCAGCACATAACCAGGAAAAGTGAAGCATCTCAACTGTGGATCATAGAACTGAAGCAAGGTATGAAGACCTTCCAACTCAAAAACTGAAGCCTCACAGACACAACCTAGAAGCTTCCCATACTCTTTCTTGAAATCTTCCATCACACTACGATCAGCAACAGAGATCAAACTGAGCATGGACCCTACATCTGGCGTGAGAAACTTGTACACAACAATCTTCTTCAAACCAGACTCCATGTCAAAAGTGGATTAGCTTACTAGAATCGAAGGGAAAATATACATCTGCAACATAAATACATGTCAATTTTAATATGCAAATGCAACAAGGGATCAAGATTGATGTGTTGTTGACTGAGATGAACCAGCGCTTCGCTTTGGCAAGAAAATAACACAACACTGATATATGGACCCACTGCATCAAGGATCAAAAGTTCATACTGACGAGAAAACCGGGTAGGTTGAAGGTCAAAGTTTCCTGCATAACCCTCCCAACTCATAGGTATGAACTTATCTCTAGTAAGGTCTGGCATCCTATGCGGTCATCAGCGTCACAGACTTTCAAGAAACCATGATACGTTCACCATTTCTGGTTTGGCATCATAGTATAACGAAGCGGCCTCACTTAGCTGACTCCCAAATGAACGGTCTCCAAAGTCGACAGTTTTCAGATCCAACATCCCTATCCTGACTAATGCAAAGGATGAGATGTCTTCAAAGAAAACCTCGTATGAACGCGAATTTCGTGAGGACTAGTGCATTCTTCCAGACACGTCCTCACTACTCTCCACTCTAATGTTATGGTTATACTCAAGCATGGGTTTTGCCTTATGTCACAGTGGAACATTCCCACCCAACAGCACAACAATAATGATATATAAAGTGCTGAAAGTAAAATGCAAATGCAAAACTATACACATGCAACACACATACACATATATACACACCCAAAGACAAACACACAAGTGCTACGACTGACTCACATAGGGGATGGGAAGTGTCCCCAGAAGAGTTGCCAGCTATCGCTACTGTGAAAAAGGGCCAGCGGAAGACAGAAGAGTCGCCACCATTTGTTATTTATCCCAAAGAGAGGGAAAGGAAACGATCAGAGAAAACCTACGAAAAAGGGAGAAGATAGGTCATCACGACCAAATCTTGGGTTCGGGAGTCGGTTACGCAAGGGGAAGGTATGAGCACCCCTCACGTCTGTTGTACTCAACGAGATCCACACTTGTTATCTATCTAAAATGGTGTTAATCTAAAAGGTTGGCCACAGGGACAAAAGAAAAGAAAAGAGACTCGATAGAGCATCGCCGCTCTATGCCTACGTACTCCCTCGTGCAATGGGAAAGTCAGAGTCAACATAGTTCAGAAAACTACGGGTGAAAGTGGGGAAGGTTGCTCGCCAAGACATCACCATCTTATGCCTGCGTATCCTCATCTGGTATGAGAAATCAGAGCAAACATAGTTCGGGCCGACATGACCACAGGTTGGTTCAAGTGTTTTAACCGAGTAAGGTTACACCTTCATTCTAGCAGTTAGGTGTATTGTTGCTCGACCATTGGACACTTAGATGTTACCTATTTACGGTAGAACCAAGAGTTAACAACACTCTCTTTGAAAATGGTTTGGAATTAATCCCGAAGGATAAAGAGGTTTGATGTTTGTTTTTTAGTTTTTTAAAAGAAGTGAATTGAATTGTGTTTGTAATTCATGTTGCACTAAAGACTATGACTTAGGAGTGAATGCATCGCATATCGCCCAAAGGGCATACGCTAAACACTCTAGACAATTGAGAGGAGGTCCCCAATTATCATTTTCCAAATGCTTAAGGCTCGTAGCGTACAACACTTATTATCCTTTATTACCTGTCTTGAAGTGGTTTTGAGATGAGAAGAGAAGGCACAACTCTAAGGGGAAACTAACTCAACCCTAATGTTATCATGCAATGTGATCCTATGATTGAGATTGAAAGGGGAAGAAGCTATCCTAATGTTAGCATGCTTGGATTGAACACTTAATATCTCTCCTACTCCCATCCTAAACGGAGGGACTAGGAATCCTAAGGGATCATGGCAAAGAAAACAAAGTAAACACAAGATGAATCAATCACAAAAAGAAGTGGAAGAAGAAGATGAAGATGACTTAAGCAAGTTAAGAGAAATGCAAAAATTATATGCAAGATGCAAAAGGTGCAAAACAAATAAAAGATGAGAACAAAATGACTTAAACAAGTCAAAAGAAAGTGAGATAAAATGGGAGAAGTTACAACTCCTACAACCATTTGTGCATCAATCACTAATACCAAAAGGTAAACAAATAAGAAAGATATGAAACCATGATCAAGATGAGGATGGGAGAATAGGCTTGGGTAGCAAGCAACATGAGAAATATCTCAACCAAATGCATCAAATTTATCATGCAAAAAGAAAGCACAAACAAGTTCTCAAAATGGCATCTCATTCATGGCAAACTCAAAGTACAAACAAAGAGTACCAAATCACCTTGGATGAGCTCCAAAGTCCAAGGGAAAGAAGTGAGAACAGGAGAAGAAGGTTCACAAACAAAGGGAAGAACAAAACCAAGACAAGTCATAAGTTGGGGCAAGAGAAAGAACCAAAGTTCAAACCACTTTCAACATTCAAACACAAATGGAAAGCCCAACTTAAATGTGACTTGCAACACAAACCAAACAAATGTATGACCTATAAAATTGAAACCAGCACCCTAAACATGTCAAGAATGTGAATCAAGAGGTATAGGATGCATATGGGATCCACAAGCGTCATCTCCCAAAGGAACTAGGTCAACTAGTTTGTATGAATTTCAACTAGGGTGACTTGACTTGCAAGGTTCACCAAAAATATAAGAAATGTTCAATAAATCTCAAATAAAATGCACAAAGCACCTAAACATGTTGGCAACCAGAGGCCAAGATATCCAAACCAAATTCCAATCAAGGCATCACCAAATGATTTGATCAACTAGGGTGCTCCACCTTGAGGAATTATTATCGAGGGTCAAACAAAAGCAACACAAAGTCAAACAAAAATTGATCAAACCTTGAGCATAATCAGCCTCAAAGGTACCTCAATCCATCATCTAAGTTGTCGCTACTGCGAAAAAGGCCGACGGAAGACAAAAGAGTCACCATCATTCGTTATTTATCCCAAAGAGAGGGAAAGGAAACGATCAGAGAAAACCTACGAAAAAGGGAGAAGACAGATCATCGCAACCCAAATCTTGGGTTCGAGAGTCGGTTATGAAAAAGGAAACGTTCGTTATTGTGATCTCTATTTTTCTTGTTTTATTTTAACAATAAAATGGAAATATGGTTTGTGCTTGTTTGCATATCATTTTAAGCATTAAATCATCATCATTGTAGGTTTCACATTGTAGATGCCACTGATTCAGACTCGTCTATGACTCGGCATAACTTTGATAATCCAATCTTTCAAGCTGAAGAAGAGATTGAGGAAGACGAAGACCTGCCTGAAGAGCTCGCCAGGCTACTGAAACAAGAAGAGAAAGTTATTATGCTTCATCAGGAGGAAATTGAAGTCATCAACTTGGGTACCGAGGAAGCCAGAAAGGAAGTACGGATAGGGGCTGCTTTGGAAGATAGCGTCAAGCAAAGACTGGTAGAAATGCTCCGAGAGTATAAAGATATCTTTGCTTGGTCGTATGAAGATATGCATGGTCTTGATAAAAATATTGCGGTTCATTGCTTGCCTCTTCGTGAAGAGTGTCCACCTGTCAAGCAGAAGCTTAGAAGAACCAGACCGGATATGGCGGTAAAGATCAATGAAGAAGTCCAGAAGCAATTGGACGTAGGTTTTCTTGCCGTAACAAATTATCCTCCGTGGGTTGCTAACATCGTTCTTGTACCAATAAAGGATGGTAAGGTACAGATGTGTGTAGATTACCGTGATCTCAATCGAGCGAGCCCGAAAGATGATTTCCCGCTCCCCCACATTGACATGCTTATTGATAATACTGCTCAGTATTCGGTGTTTTCCTTCATGGACGATTTCTCCAAATATAATCAGATCAAAATGGTGCCGAAAGATATGGAGAAAACAACGTTTATCACACCGTGAGGGACCTCTTTCTATAAGGTGATGCTTTTTAGGTTGAAGAACGCAGGGGCAACTTATCAGCGGGCAATGGTGACTCTCTTTCATGATATGATTCATCATGAGATCAAGGTCTATGTTGATGATATGATTGCGAAGTCACGGATGGAGGACGAACATCTGGTGAATCTTTTGAAGTTGTTCGAGAGGTTAAGGAAATTCAAATTGAGGTTGAATCCGAACAAGTACAATTTTAGTGTACGGTCAGGAAAGTTATTGGGGTTCATTGTCAGTGAAAAAGGAATCGAGGTCGATCCTGCCAAACTAAAAGCAATTCAAGAAATGCCAGCGCCGAAAATGGAGAAAGAGGTTCGTGGTTTCTTGGGTAGATTGAACTACATTACTAGGCTCATATCTCACCTCACAGCCACTTGTGAACCTATGTTTAAATTGTTAAAGAAATATCAGGCGGTCGTCTGGAACGAAAATTTCCAAAGGGCATTCGAAAAAATAAAAGAGTATTTGCAGGAGGCTCAGATACTGATGCCTCCAATGGCTGGAAGACCATTGGTAATGTATTTAACGGTTCGTGAGAACAACATGGGTTCTGTTCTTGGTCAACACGACGAGACTGGAAGAAAAGAGCATGCCATTTATTACTTGAGTAAAAAGTTCACAGAGTGTGAGTCCAGGTACTCAATGTTGGAAGAGACGTGTTGCACACTCGCTTGGGCTGCCAAACGCCTAAGGCAGTATATGCTAAATCGCACAACCATGTTAATTTCGAAGATGGATCCGATTAAGTACGTGTCTGAAAAGCAAGCACTTTCGGGAAGGATTGTCAGGTGGCAGATGGTTTTGATAGAATACGACATTCAATACATCTCCCAGAAGGCTATTAAGGGGACTGTTCTGTCAGAATATCTTGCAGACCAACCGATTAACGACTATCAACATATGAAGTTTGAATTTCCTGATGAGGATATCATGTTCTTAAAAATGAAGGATTGCGACGAACCGTTACCTAATGAAGGTCCTGAGTTGGGTTCCTAGTGGCAGATGATCTTTGACAGTGCTGTTAACTCCTACGGCAGTGGAATTGGGGCAATCATTATGACTCTCCACGGTTCCCATATCCCATTCACTGCCAGGTTAACATTTCCCTGCACCAACAACGAAGCTGAACATGAAGCATGTATCATGGGTATTGAAGAAGCGATTGATTTGAGAATCGAGAACCTTGATATTTATGGTGATTTAGCTTTGGTGGTCAATTAGATCAAAGGAGAGTGGGAGATTCATCAGCCTAATCGGGTTCCGTATATGAACTACGTAAGGAGGCTGCTGCCTTTCGTTGACAAGGTAGAGTTTCATCATGTGCCAAGAGCGGAGAATTAGATGGCAGATGCCTTGGAAACATTATCTTCAATGTATAAAGTGAACTATTGGAACGATGCTCCGAGATTTGTCATCTCGCGCCTCGATAGGCCAGCATTTGTCTCATTATCTTCATTGAGAGATCACCAATGAGACAACATGGTTGTTCTCTCGATGATGCGTTAGAGATAAGCTTTGTCGTGAGTGATATGTAAGGGTATTAGACGAATGATTACATTGTGTTTAATTTGATCAGAAGAATGCATGTGTTATCAATTGATGAAATCCAATCCCAACAAGGCTCCATTTATATTTCAATCTTTATTTTATATTTTCTGTTTTTATCTATGGTTCCTTGAATTTTTAAACAAAAAATTTTGAACAATAAGCTTAGAAATGTAGAGGCCGTTGAATGGCGTTCATATCGCATTGATCCCTGTGGAGACGATAAAACAGGGTACTTAATATTTTTTCTTGCTGCTTTACCGCGCCAACAAAATGGCGTCGTTGCCGGGGATTGGTGTTGAGATTTTGAAGTGCATTGCAACGGTTCTATGTTTTTAAGCTTTATATATTGTATATATTTGTTTCTTTTTATGTTTTTTCTAGTGTGCTCAAGAATGACGAAAATTCCTTCTAGAGTGGTTGCTATCGGTATAAAAGCATTCAATGAAGCTTCGACCGAGTTTGGATGGCAATGATAGTATGAAACAAGTGAATGTTGTCAAGGTACATGGTTTCCTTTGTTTAGAATTTTAGAATGCTTAAGAACTTAAGTCTTTGTGCAAATGAAATTTGTTCGTTTGACAACTTATTTGAATGATTGTTTCACTTAAGACCAAAAACCACAATATGTGAGAAAGCTTCCATTGTTTACTAAATGATGAATTTCTGATAAACTTTGTTGATTCGTATGATTCATGCTTTATCTTGTTATCATTGTGAATTTTTGGAAGCATTAGAAATTATCAAGGCACTTGTTTTTAATGAGCACAACCAGTTCCAAATGCAATTTACCCGTGAGTAGAGAGAATTCGTTAACCCCTTTGAGCCTAAACAATGTGAATCTCATTCTTAATTTTGTGAGATTCTAAAAATTATCTTGAACCCTTGAATTTTTTTAATTGTCCTCTTTGCCATAAAAAGCCAAGAGCATTCACTTGACCGTTGAGTAAAAGTTAAGTTGGGGAGAATGAAAAAGAAAGATGGTAGGTTGCTACAACTTTTGAAAAATTCAAGCAAGCACCAAAACAATTGTGTGAATAAGAAAAAGAAAAGAAAAGAAAAAGAATGCTTGCTTGGAAAAGAAAAATAATGAAAGAATAAGTTGTGAAATAAGGTTAGTGAAGGTTTGCAACTAAGAAACAAATGGAATGAAGTTGAGGTGTGTAAATAACGTGTTCGGTGAATGTCTCTTTTGCATCAGAAATTTTGTTTCAATGGCCTTAGAAATGTCCCTTGTTTGTAAACCCGACCAAGCTACAACCTTAAAGACCTTAGTGATTTTGTTGCTTCCATATTTTCGCTTTTGATTGTTAGATTTTGTATGAATTGAATTGATATTGGCATTGTTTTTTAGTTGAGTGAAATTGTCCCCGCGGTTGCAAACGCGTAATTTCTTCAATCCCTATTCGAAGAGGAGAGATAGAGTGATTCATTCATGAAACACATAGTTGTTGATTGATGCATGACTTAATATTTATTTTAAGAATTTAGTTCTTGTGCATTGTTTGATTCTAAACATTAGAAACCATGGCTCGTTTGCATCAGTTGTGTTTGAGCCAATTTTATCCATTCTTTGGTGAATCTTAATCCTGAGCAAATCCTCTTGTTGCAAAATGAGAGGCAAAAATCTTTTCCCTATCGTCCAAAAATGAATGGCGCTGTTGAAGCGGCCAATAAGAACATAAAGAAGATTGTGCAGAAGATGGTCGTGACCTATAAGGACTGGCACGAGATGTTTCCCTTTGCATTGCATGGATATCGTACTTCGATACGTACTTCAACTGGGGCAACCCCTTTCTCGTTGGTGTATGGTATGAAGGCTGTCCTACCATTGGAAGTCGAGATTCCTTCTTTGAGAGTTCTGGTTGACGTCAAGCTTGATGAGGTAGAATGGATAAGAAACAGATTGAATCAGCTCATCCTGATGGACGATAAGAGGTTGGCATCCATTGCTTATGGTCGTTTGTATCAGAGTAGAATGAAGAAAGCTTTTGATAAGAAGGTGAGCCCTCGGAGCTTTCAGGCATGTGATTTAGTGTTGAAAAAGATTCTCCCTCCACAGACAGATCATAGGGGGAAATGGACTCCCAATTATGAAGGTCAATATGTCGTACGGAACGTCTTCTCATGAGGAGCCTTACTGCTGTCAACCATGGATGGTGAAGACTTCACATCCCCCGTGAACGCAGACACAGTTAAAAAATACTTTGCTTAAAGAAACCCGCTGGAAAGAAAAAGAATATCCAGGCAAAAATGGGGCATCCCGGCGAACCATAAAAGGAATAGGTTCGGGAAAAAATTAGGGATAAAAAGAAAAGTTGTAAACCCGCAAAGTTGAAAACCTGAAAAGACGACTTTGGCAAAAATGGGTATCCCGGTGAATTGAAAACCCGCAAGGGCGCTTCAGACAAAAGTTAGGGATTTGAAAATCAAATGACTGCGGTCTATGTGTTGATCTTCCGAGTATAGTGGATTATGGGAGGATGTTAGATGCCCAATTTTGCTTATTTGAGCTATCAAATGTGGGCATCTTTCACTACATATTGTCGAGAAAGTATTCAAAATCGCTCTTGCTTTGGTTAGTTTGCAACTTTATATGAAATAATCTTGGTACCTTTAATTTGTGTGTTATTGTGCAAGATTTAGGCATGAAATAGTAGAAAATTAAGACACAAGAAAGATGGCAAAGAAACCAAGAAACCAAGAAAACAACAGCAATTTCGCTAGGCGAACTTTCCAGCGAAGCTCCCTCCAAAACTTCACAAAGTTCGCTAGGCGAACTATGTAGCGAAGGCAAGAAATCATGACACTATTCACAACAGAATGGAAAAGGCCCTAAACTCACTAGGCTAAGAAGCAGTGAGCTGCTAGCGAACACTCCAAGACTTGGACAGAAGCAAAAGGAGCATAAATTCGCTAGGCGAGGGAGGTAGCGAAGAGCTCGCTAAGCGAAGCATCAGCGAGCAGTTAGCGAACACTCCCAGACTTGGAACAGAGGTGAAAGGACCATAAATTCGCTAGGCGAAGTTCACAGCGAAGGCTTCGCCTAGCGAAGGATTACTCGCCTATCGAACATTTGCAAACTGGTCTGGTGAGAGTCCTCAGGACACAGGCACTTCTGGTGGCACATTTTGGGGTTCGCTGGGCAAACCACTTTGTTCGCCTAGTGAACATGACAGCTCAGCATACCCTTCTATAAGTAGTATGGGCTACTTTTTGTAAATATATCTTTTTTTCTTGTTTTTGCTCTAGGGGTGATTTTTCTGACCTAAAATCTCATTCCTTCATTTCTCATCATCTCTTGACAATAATTTCCAAAAAGAAGGTGGATTCCCATTCAATCTCGATTATTCGACTCGGATGTTGATCAACCTTCTCCCAAAACTTGTTGTTCAAGCTATCATGGAAATGAGTGGCTAAATCCCTCTCTTGTCAAGGTTAGAAGTAATTGGTTTAGATTTTATGTATTCTTCTTAATCTCTTGTATGTGAACAAGTTGTTAATCAATATAGATGAAGTTATTTGCTATCATTTATACATTTATAGTTTGGTTTGTATTAGAGATAAACTTTCCAAGTATTGACCTAGTATCTTCATCTATCAACTATACAAATGCTAGAGATAGATTTAAAAGTTGATATCCGCTTTGTATCGATCTTTAGGGTTATTGTTCCAATTGTTATTTAGAGAGATCATATAACGGTCGAAACAATAGCATTCACGAAATCGATTTAGAGATGAACGTTTTTGCGAGGATACACGGTTATGTTGGTTAGAACTTTGTTCACATATTTAATTGGTTGGATACATTTAGGACAGACTAACAAACCCTAATCTTGGCATGCTTTTATCAAACTTAAAGACCGACTTTTATTCCGATTTAATTATTGCAAACTTTTGTTACAAACATTGAAATGATTCTAAAAAAAAACCCATTCTCTTAAGTCGCTAAACGGTTGAATGACAAGAATCTATATTCTCTATGATCCCTATGGATACGATAAAACACTACCGCATAATAATTTCTAACAAAGGACCTGAGGACCATTCATCTAAATCAATCTCTTCAGAGGACAAGGCATTGGAGAAGTATCGAAGTCATGTGAGTCATAGATGGATCGACACATGGTGGTTGTCTGTACCACATTGCCGACATGTTGTATATTTTTGTGCATTTCTATAAATTTTGTGCATTTCTGTAAAATATGCCTATTTACAAACCATTTATCAATGAAGTATATACTATTCAGTGAAATTTGTTCTTGCTTTAGCCTTTACTGTTTTGTCTGCGGAAAAACGCCTGATGTTTTTGATAAAACTTTGCATACGTAAACTTGTAGGCTTTGCTAATAATCATTAAAACTTTGATTGCTTGAACGACGTCACAGATGATGAATGAGGTAGTTTCTGTTGTACAGGATATCTTGTTTGTTTGTTCATTTGCAGGGTTTTGTTCTCGGGCCAAAATTTCTAAAGGTGCATCCCAGGTGAGAGCACTATATCCCCAGTGAGTCGTCACGAGAAAAAGATGTGTCGTTGAGACTAATCCATCCCCAGAAATTTGAGTCTGCACGTGATCAGGATTGGTATTCTCAACAGAGTAAAGTCATCTCCAGCAGGTGGAGCTTGTACATCTAGTCTCAGCAGTCTGAATGCATATTGTCTTATCCCCATAGGGTTGAAACTGAGGTTCCCCATGCAGGTTGCGTGTGCGCATATCCCCAGCATATTGGTTGTGTACATCTACTCCCAAAAGGTTAAAATTGAAGTTTTTCCCTATCAGGCAGATTTTGGGTTTATTTCCCTAGCATAGGGACGAGTTCAAGGTTATGTATAGTTACAGAGTCTGAGTGGTTGACTCCTTTCCCCTCAGAATCTAGGTCATTGACTCATTCTCTAATTAGAGGTCAATGTTGATTCCCTCATTGCTTAATTCTCCAGTGAAGTCGGTGGAGTGGGTTTCTTCCCCACATAGTGGGTTTTGTTTCCTAAAGAGGTCATTTCTTATCCTCAGTAGAGAGAGTTTGGGTTGGTTTCCCAGTAAATCTTATTCGTATATCCTGAGCAGTGTGGATTCAGTCTACAGCAGAGCAGAATCTCTGGCAGAGTGGAGGTATTCCCAGCAATTTGCTTTGTACCCTAGAAGAATTTTGGTGTTCTAGGAGGCCATTCAGGGCTGATTTTCCTGGTAGAGCAAAGTCAATCTCGGTGTTTGTTTGTTCTTCCCCTGTAGATTTGTTCACTCCCCAGTAGAGGGGAGTTGATTTCATCAGTTGGCAGCTTTTCTCCAGCCGAATCTTTTGTTCCCCAGAAGAGTTGTACTCTGGTAGGCCATCCAGGGCGCTTTCCTCAGCGAAATTTGGTTTGAATCCCTAGCAGAGTAGATTTTTGTTCTTGTCAGAACAATATTTTCCAGGAGGCCATCCAGGGCTTGTTTTCCCAGCATAAGTCCGATCGTACTTGGCATGTGCTACCTCTCCCCGACGGAGTTGGTTTCTTCTCTCTTCAGCATTTATTTTGTTGATGTGGTTCTGTTGCATTTTGCATTGTGCATAACATCCTCCTAAATGCATAGCATTTCCATTTCGAATGGAGCATTACGCCATTTTCAAACATATGCATTTGAAACATAAGTCAGGTTGTTACCTCTTGTTTTCAGGTGTATATCCAGCAGACGGTGCATTGCTTTGCCCGCGCGGTATCCAGACCTCGATAAATGATGTTATACTCTTAAGTTTGTGTGGGATCCAGACCCAGCAAAATCTTTGATAGATCAGTTCATCTTATCATTTGCTTCCCAACAGATTTGCTTGTTTAAGTTTCTTTTTCCCCAACAGAGGTCTCTTTTGGATTATGAATCAGTAGATTCTGTTATCAACTTCGCGTTGAGCCGACCTTCGGGTTCGATGCTCGCTTTTATTTAGCGAATGCCTGCTGGTTAGCATATGTTTTCAACTGCGTGTTGAGTCGGCCTTCGGGTTCGATGCTCGCTTTTATTTAGCGAATGCCTGCTAGTTAGCAAATGTTTTCAACTGCGTGTTGAGCTGGCCTTCGAGTTTGATGCTCGCTTTTATTTAGCGAATGTCGGATGGTTAGAAGATGTTCTCAACTGCGTGCTGAGCCGGCCTTCGGGTTCGATGCTCGCTTTTATTTAGCGAATTCCTGCTGGTTAGCAGATGTTTTCAACTTCGTGTTGAGCCGGCCTTCGGGTATGCTCGCTTTTATTTAGCAAATGCCTGTTGGTTAGCAGATGTTTTCAACTGCGTGTTGAGCCGATCTTCGGGTTCAATGCTCAATTTTATTTAGCGAATACGTGCTGGTTAGCAAATGTTTTCAACTGCATGTTGAGTCGGCCTTCGGGTTCGATGCTCTCTTTTATTTAGCGAATGTCTGCTGGTTAGCAGATGTTCTCAACTGCGTGTTGAGCCGGCCTTCGGGTTCGATGCTTATGTTGTTTAAACAGATACTGATGATGATGAAATTAGATTTCCTTTCCGACTTAGTGTCATTGCCTACGCATTAGCAGATGTGTTTTTGATTGCCTGTTGATTAGTAATCAATTAGCTTATTGCCGTTGCAACTATCAGATACAGTTATTTCCGGGGATTTTGTTCTAATAAACAAGTTTGCAGTACCACTTTTTGCGGTTGGCAAATTTTCGGGTTCTTTGATATTCAACTGTCTTTCACCTTGATTGTTTGAAAGTCGTCCGCTTTTCACCCATTCAGGTTCAAGTCGTTTGAATAGGGGCAGCTGTTGTACCCCAAAATTTGACCAACCCTTTTCTTTACTTGGCTTATGTTTCTTTTCATTTTATCATTTGCATTTGCATAGCATTGTTCTTAACAGGGGATCAAGAGAGGTGTTTCATTCAAGAGAAGAGTCTCATTGGTTTCAAGCTCAAGCAAGAGTGATCATTCATTTCATCAAGTGCTTACAATCACCAAGAGGTTGTCAAGGCTCCTTAAAGGAGAAGGTTGATGTGTGTTGCTTGCCTCCTATCTTGAGGGCCCATAGAGGATCATCAGGGTTCATGAGATTATTGTTTTGGATAAGATGCGTTTGAAAAGCTCATTGAGTACCTTGAAGGTCATTGTGGAGCTTATTTGGACACTCATTTCATTTGCAAGAGGTCACAGTCAAAGGATGTGGACCTAGGGTTTCATCTGGTTAATTCAAGGTCAACTGTAGACTTAAGAGAGTTCAAGACTTGGTTTTCAGTTCTTGAAGCCATGGGAAGTTACCTTGAGACATTTAAGATTTAATTTCAAGCTCAAATCAAGAAGAATCAAGAGTTCAGGAAGTTACTAAATTAGGGTTTCAGAGGATCTCAGTGTAAAATCCCCTTCTTTAGTGCTTAACTTCAAGGACACTTTACATTATGATACAAGTTCAATCTCACCTTCATGCAGATATGAAACTTGTAGGGAATGTTCTAAGCTTTCGTTTGAGTACTAGAACTCATCCATTGAGTTTGTGGAACTCAAGTTATGATGCCAATAAGTTAGGGGTCTCAGATGAACTTATTTTTGGTCAACTAAAAGCAAACTCACTTCCGAGGCACTTTTGACCTAGAATCAAGTCACTCCTCAACTTCAAGTGAACATGAATGTTGTTCCTCATGGTCTTAGCTTTCCAAAAAGTCCTATAAGTCCTTGATATCATTTGCAGAACTCAAGTTATGGACCTCACAAGGAAAGGGTATTTTGGGAAAGTTTAATTATAGGTCATTTGTTATATAGATCATTTTCATGAACTTGTGTACCTCAAATGCACTTCCAACCAACATGGAATTTGTTCCTAGAGACCTCATTTACATCATATAGCTCAATAATCATGTGAATTATGGATGTATATGGACATGTGGCGAGAATTTCAAATGAAATTTGAATTTTTAAGCATGGCATGAGATGGATACATTATAGGTCATAATTTTCTCTCATTTTGAATCAATTCACATCACAATATGATCATAAGAAAAATACCACAATTGAATTGGTACAAGAGAGGCGTGGAAATGGGGCATTTTCAAGTTTCTTCATAGAAAAGTTTCCATTCCAAACTCATAATTTGGATCAGATCAAGAGCCCAATCCAATTCAATTGCAAAATGCACCTCACAAGCTGCAGATTAGTGTACTCACAAGGCATGAATGAAGCAAAACGCGTGTGTTCAAGTAAGTTGCTTTTTTAGGCAAAATTTCAAATATCACAATTGAGGCTTCATGGGCTTGCAAAACACATTCAAATCCATTATATATAAGCCAAGAGATTGCCCTAGAAGCTCAGAATGCACATTTGGAGCTAGAGAGAGAAATTTCAGATTCAAATTTCTCAAGAATTCTCCAACTTCGAATTCCATTTTTCTCTACAAATCAAGTGAAATTGAAGCTTGATTCTTCTTCCTAGGAGCATTTGGAGTGAAACTGAAGCAAGAGAGTGAAGCTTGCACGCCTGAGAAGAACCAACGGAGTTGCTCCGTTCAGTAAGTTTCCATCACTTAATTCTCTCATTCTAGACCATGATTTAGGCTCATACTGGTTGCATCTGAATCCCTACGTTGAGTAGGCTATATTTTCATAGTTGTTGTTCATGTTTGATTGAGTTTCAGTATGTGCATCTCAAACTTCAAGCCTTCGATTCTCTTATTTCATGAGCCTTTTCATTGATTGGATCTTGGATTTGAAACCCTTGCAAGCTCAGCTTTCCATTGGTATAAGGATCATCAGTTTTCATGGTGGTTTTTCACCTGAGCTCCGGTGAGCTCACTGGAGAAGACGACCGGAGCCCTAACTCCAGCGTCTGGTTATGTTTCAGTGATGAGCTGATGTAGATCCAGGTTGAACATTTGACTGTGTCCGTGTTTATTTCTCATTCGCTTGACCAGGTCCATGTGTCATTTTGACTCCACGTCCGTTTAATGAAACGAAGCGTTTTGAGTGTTGAGTCAGGTCTGAGGGATTGGGCTGAATGTGATATTCACACCCCCAGTGCTTTTGAGCCCAATGCGCTTTCAACTGATTTCCTTTGTTTCTCTATTTTGTTGTTGCACCTCCCTTTCATTTCCGTTTATTTTCTTTTTATTTTATTTGTTGTTATGTTTTGCAATTATTAAAAATAACTCTAATTGGCTAAAAATTCCACAAAAATTATTTTCCATCATTTTAAAACCTTATTTAATTTTTAATTCTGATTTTATTTTATTTTGCAATTTATTTTGAATTTTGCAATTGGAGAGGTTTTTAATATTGTTTTCATTTGATCATCCATGCTTGAGCTACCATTTGATATCACCTATGGGTAGGGTTTCCTCTCCATTTAGAGGATGGATTAAGGTATCTTTGAGGCTGATTTTGGTCTTTATTTGATCATTTTTTGTTTGACTTTGCTTTACTTTTGTTTGACCCTCGATAATAATTCAATAAGGTGGAGCACCCTAGTTGATCAAATCATTTGGTGATGCCTTGAATTTAATTTGGTTTTGATACTTTGGTCTCTGTTTGCCAACATACCTAGTTGCTTTGTGCATGTTATTGTAAGTTCAGAGTATGCCTAAGTGGGGGGTGAATTAGGCTTATGGAAACTTTTTTGGATTTTTGGTGTTCTTTAATTTTTCTTTGGTTATGTTCTTGGTGATGGATGCAGAAAAAAAGCATAAAGAAAGTGGACACCAAGATTTATAGTGGTTCCCTTCACAATCCGAAGGTACTCCACTCCCCTTTCCACATGAAAGAGAGTTTTCACTATTGTTTTAGAAAGTACAACCTATCACACCATCAACCGGTGAGGCCTACAATCTAACAACAAAACAAACTAGTGTGCAAGAACAATCCTCTTGCAAAACACTAACCCTTGTGTCCAACAATCCTGGATCACAAGTCACAACAGACTATTCTGTAATTCTTTTTGTAATTTGAGAGTACAATAGTAATATCAATACAAAGATTGATCTTCTCCTTTAATCTGAATTCACAACTTAATCTCAATACAAGTGTTCAAACAAATGGATGTGAAAGGTTATGCAAGTATGAACACTTTTTGAATGTATTTGAAATTATTTGAAAAGTAGTGAATATGATTCAATGATTGTTTTCGAAAATTGTTGGAGGTGTTTGTTAATCTGAAATTTTCAGAATTTATATCATCAAAAACACCTTTTTAAAAGGGTATATTTGAGTATGGGTTAACACATGGAAAGGTATAACATTCAAATAATTTTTGAACTTGAAATCAAATAATTTTTCAGAAAACGTTCAGTGTTAATCGGTTAACCATATAGGTTAATCGGTTAACACTGTAACGTTGGCCCAAAGAATTTAAAATTTTAGGGCGTTAATCAATTAACCTATATGGTTAATCGGTTAACACTGTAAAAACTTTGAAAAATTCTTAATTTAAAAGTGTTATACCAATTCCAAATGGTTTTAAAATATGTTAATGCATTATGCAAAAATATTTTATAGTTTTGAAAACTTGTATATCAATTAAATTAGAGAATTTGATATACCATAGCTTGTGTCCAAGTCTTGAAAGATGATCGAGCACATGTACATGAAGCTTGAATGTTGATCACTTCCATAATACTTTGATCTTGGTCTTTTGAAAGCTTTTGACTTTTTGCACAGATGAAATGATCTTGAGTCTTGTTGTTGTTGTCATCAAAACCTTGAAACCTTGAGATGAAGCATGCTTCTACAATCTCCCCCTTTTTGATGATGACAACCACTTACAACCAATCGAGTCTTGTGCAGTGCTTTGGCGATTTTTGGTTCTGGTCTTGTTTCTCCCCCTATGTCCATGAACTCCCCCTTTCTAAAAACAGAGGCTAAGAACAGACAAAAATTATGCATACATAGACATTAGAAAGCCAAAGCTCTTCTCCCCCTTTGTCATTAGCAAAAAGGAAGGAGCTTTCAAACAAAACTAGAAGATATCGACAATTATGAAAGCAATCAAAAGAACAATCAAGTAGGTAAGCAAAACATATGAAAATAGAATTAAACATGCAACATAGTGCAACCAAAGTAGTGTACGAGTACAACGCAAATGAAACAAAGTTAAGAACATAAACTTAAAATTTAATAACTAGAAAGCAATAAAAGACATCAACAACAGCATATTCTCTAAATGTCCTCATCAGCCATATCCTCCTCCTCTTCTTCCTCTTGTCCTTCATTTTCTTCATCAGATACAACAAAGTTGTCAGTGTTGGTGCGGCGAGAGGTAAGTACAAGGTTTCGGAGAGAAGCAATGGCCCGGGAGGTTTCTCTATGTTGAGTCATTATAGTTTGGTAAAGGAATTCATTTGTAATGCCTCCTTCAGGTACAGGATAGGCTTGGTTAGCAGTGGCTCCTTCATCTGAATACTTATAAGTACCGTCAGTATCCTTAAAAATTCCAGTGTTCTTGACAATTGTAATTTCGTTAATCTCATCGGTGGTTGATTTCATCTTGGTGGTTGGTTCACAGTTAAGATCTAAAGTTGTCAGCTCCAAAATTCTTGACACCAGCCTTGCACACGGTAGACGGGTCGAAAGAGATAGTTGTTGAAGGTGATACATGATGGTCAGAATCCAGTTGACACGAATCTTGTTCTTGATGGAAAAAAGAAGTTGCATTTCCAGATCATTAATTTGGGCATGATTTGAATCCTTGAGAATTAGCACATAACAGATTATGTAATGAAGCACCCGATCAGAAACGGTAAGATTCTTTGCATAGCACAACAGACGAGCAGTGCGTTGGTTGGCGATAATCACCTCCTTTGGAAATCTGCAAATCTGATAGTAGAACTCCATCTTGTCGTAGTTGGACCACGGCCCTTTCACGTGGTTAACTCCCTTTCTCAGAAAGTACCCAGATGATGGTATGTTCAGCATTGCAGCAACATCAGACAGATTTTCTTCAACAATACAGTCTCTAACAATTGTTTTCATAACATGCTCATCATTTGCATTCATAAACACAGACAGCTTATGCAAAAAGGATTTGACAAGATCCGGATAGCAGTTTCCAAAATCCGACACAAATTTATCGATCCTCTGATATTTGAGCAAAGCAGGAAAATCAAAAGATGATGCTGGAAAAGCCTTAAGATTCACATACTTTACCGGGAGGATGTGACGAACTCGGACTTTGAAATCCATTATGCGCTTCTTGGTTGTTTCCATAGGGATATCTTCTTCATCAGATGCAGAATGATGTTCTGGTAGCTTTCCCTTGCCGCGATTTGATGCTGAAGCCATGGATGAGTTTGATGGAACTGAAGTTGTGGGTTCTGAGGAAGTTAGGGTTTGAGAAGATGGGGATGGTTATGAGGAGTTATCCAACTTAGAGAGTGGGAGAGAGGTAGTGGGTTTTAAACTTAGGGTTTGAAGAGGGAAGTTCCAAATACTCTTTAAGAGGGAATAGGATTCAAAGGATATGGATTTTGGACACTTAGGAGAATATTGACCACATAAAAATGCATTTAACACATATAATATTTCAAAAATTTTAATTAATTTTCGTTTCTGATTTTTAGGAATTTGAACAGTGTTAATCGGTTAACCATATAGGTTAATCGGTTAACACATTAAAAAATTGAGTCAGAATTGAAAATTTAACAGTGTTAATCGGTTAACCCATATGGTTAATCGATTAACACACGCGAATTTTTGAAAAATGCTTAAAAACAGAATGCATACACATGAAAACACAACACAAATAATGCATACACATATTAGAGAAAAAGGTCAGATGTCACCTTCATCAAGAATCCCAAGTTCTCGCCGAATTTTGTAGAATGGTTCTTTCGCCAAAGGTTTGGTGAAGATGTCGGCGAGTTGATTGTGCATGTCGACGAAAGTAACATCTACATCTCCATTCAATACGTGATCTCGAAGGAAGTGATGTCGGATATCTATATGTTTTGTTCTTGAATGCATGACCGGGTTCTTTGTAATGTTTATGGCACTTGTATTATCACATCGAAGAGGAATGCAGCCGAGGTCTATACCGTAATCGAGGAGTTGTTGCTTGAGCCACAGAATTTGTGCACAGCAACTTCCTGCTGCAATATATTCCGCTTCGGCTGTACTGAGTGCCAGACATGCTTGGTTCTCGCAGGCCCATAACACTAATGCATTCCCAAGAATGTGACACGTACCGCTTGTACTTTTTCTATCGGTCTTACATCCTGCATAGTCAGCGTCAGAGTAACCAACTAAAGAATAAATACTACCTTTAGGATACCATAATCCGACGTTCATTGTCCCTTTGTGATACTTTATGATTCTCTTTATGGCTGTGAGATGTGATTCCTTCAGACTTGCTTGAAAGCGTGCACACAAACAAACGCTAAACATAATGTCAGGACGGCTTGCCGTCAAATATAGTAATGAACCGATCATACCTCGATATCTTGTTATATCAACTGGAGTACCGGATTCATCTTGATCAACGTACGTTCCGGATCCCATAGGAGTGGACATAACCTTGCAACTATCCATATCGAATTTCTTCAACAATTCCTTGCAATACTTGGATTGGTTGAGGAAGATGCCATCCTTTGTTTGCTTGATTTGTAGTCCAAGAAAATAATTCAATTTTTCCATCATGGACATCTCGAATTCTCCTTGCATCATAAGTGAAAATTCTTCGCAAAGCTCTTTGTTTGTTGATCCGAAGATGATGTCGTCGACATAGACTTGAACCAATAAAGTGTTTCCTTTGATCTTCTTTATGAACAATGTCTTGTCAACCTCTCCTTTTGTAAATCCCTTCTCACATAAGAAATTGCTAAGGCGGTCATACCATGCTCTTGGTGCTTGTTTTAGTCCGTAGAGTTCCTTTTTCAGTTTGTAAACATGTGAGGGATTCTTGAAGTCTTCAAAACCCGGAGGTTGTTTGACGTAGACTTCCTCATTGATGTAGCCATTCAGGAAAGCGCTTTTGACATCCATCTGGAACAATTGAAAATTCATAGAACAAGCGTAAGCAAGTAGTAATCTAATTGCTTCTAACCTTGCTACCGGAGCGAACGTTTCATCAAAATCAATTCCTTCCTCCTGGTTGTAGCCTTGCGCGACCAATCTTGCTTTGTTACGAACTATGATCCCATTCTCGTCAAGTTTGTTCTTGAACACCCATCTTGTTCCTATGATATGCTTATGGTCTGGTCTTGGTACAAGACTCCAAACTTGATTCCTTTCGAATTGATTGAGTTCTTCTCGCATTGCTACAATCCATTGGTCGTCTCCTAAGGCTTCATCAATCTTGGTTGGTTCAATTTGAGACACAAAAGCCATGTTGAGACAAGCATCCTTTAGATTAAGTCGAGTTGCAACGCCTTGGATAATATCACCAATAACTTTATCTATCGGGTGATCTCTATGCGTTCTCCATTCCTTCGGAAGATCTTGATGTTCTTCAATGATTTGAGTGACATCTTCTTGTGGTATTTCCTGATTCTTTGAAGTATCTTCTTGTTGTTGTGAAGAACCTACTATATCATCATCATCATCCATAATAATATTATCCTCTTTCGAGGGGTTAGTCTCATCAAACGAAACATGGATGGATTCTTCAATAGTAAGAGTTCTCTTATTAAAAATTCTAAATGCTCTACTATAAAGAGAATAACCAAGAAATATACCTTCGTCGGATTTCTCATCAAACTTACCGAGATTATCCTTGTTGTTGTTGAGAACAAAACATTTGCATTCAAATATGTGGAAGAAAGTTATATTTGGTTTTCTACCCTTGAACAACTCATACGGAGTCTTTTTGAGAAGTGGTCGAATATTGACACGGTTACTTACGAAGCATGTTGTACTAACTGCATCTGCCCAAAAATATTTAGGAAGATGTGCGTCACTAAGCATTGTCCTTGCAAGCTCCACCAGTGATCTATTCTTCCGTTCTACGACACCGTTTTGTTGAGGCGTCCTTGGTGCTGAAAAATTATGAGAGATTCCATGCTCTTCGCAAAAATCTTCAAAGTCTGAATTTTGGAATTCTCCACCGTGATCGCTTCTTATAGAGGCTATGGTGAGTGATTTCTCATTCTGAATTTGCTTTGCATACTTCTTGAATGCTTTAAAAGCATCATTTTTCTGCACTAAAAACAATGTTCAGGTGTATCGAAAGAAATCATCAACAATAACTAAAGCCTAAAAATTACCTCTGAAGCTTTTTGTTCTTGATGGACCAAAAAGATCCATATGCAACAATTGAAGTGGCCTTGATGTAGAAACCACTTGCTTGAATTTGAAAGTTGTCTTGGTCTGTTTTCCCTTTTGACATGCATCGCATAATTTATCCTTGATGAACTTTATCTTTGGGAGTCCAACAACTAGATCATGCTTTATCAATTTGTTTAGATGCTCCATGTGGATGTGAGCAAATCTTTTATGCCAAAGCCATGCCTCGTTGTTGTTTGCCATAAGACACTTTACCTTCAAGGAAGAGTCATCAAAAGAAATCATAAAAATGTTATTATATCTTTTACCTTTTAGCAAAATGTCATGAGTGACTTCGTGTTCTATCAAGCATTCCTCCTTTATGAAGTTGATTCGGAACCCTTTGTCACACAATTGACTTATGCTAAGTAGGTTGTGTTTAAGGCCTTCCACATAAAGAACGTCTTCGATGATTGTACAAGGAGGTGCACCAATGGTTCCAACTCCAAGAATTTTTCCTTTATTATCATCACCGTAAGTGACGTATCCTTTGGCCTTTAATAATAGACTTGAAAATTTGTTTATGTCTCCTGTCATATGCTTCGAGCAACCGCTATCAAGATACCATTGATTAGACGTTGTCTTGAAGCATACCTATAACACAAATTTAAGTAGTGTTAGGTACCCAAATTGCTTTGGGTCCTTGATAGTTAGTACCTTTTTCAACCCACACATAATGCCCTTTAGCAACACCAATATTGCGTACATAGCAAGCATTAGGTGTATGGCCTTTAATTCCACAATAAGAACATGTAGGTTGAAAGTGACTTCTATATCTAGGAACATAATTCTTTTTCTTTGTAACTTTTATCTTGTTATGATTTTGATGCTGATTTCTAGAATTGCTTCTCTTTTCTTTAGCAAGTTGTCCACTTGCTTTTACAAAAATGGTCTCATTGGTACTTGGTTTTGAAAATTTAGAATATCCTAATCCACTTTTATCATTAGGATATCTTTGATGTTTAAGAATTTCTTCCAAGCCAATTTGACCTTTTTCGTATCTTTCTAAAACTCTTTTAAGTTGCACAATTTGAAAAGATAGAGATTCACAATTCTTACATACAAGACTTTATTTTTCATCTATTAATTTCTGTTTTTCATTTTTAACATTTTTCATAAAAACAGAATTTTGTTCTTCTAAAAAAGAAATTCTTTTCTTTTGTGCTGAGATGCTTTTATACAAAGTCTTGCATTCTTTTAGAAGTTCATCTATAACTTCTTGTGCATCATTATCATAAACAGAAAAATTGCTACTAACCTCATTTTCTTCATCGGAGTGGTGTGAAGCCATTAAAGCCATATTTGCACATTCATCGCTTTTCGATTCCGATAATGAACTTATCTCGTTGTCGTCCCACGCAACATAAGCCTTTTTGTTCTTGAAGTCCTTTTTGCCTTTGAATTTCCCTTTATTTGCGAGTTTCGGGCAATCCGGCTTTATGTGACCTTGTTTCCCACATTCGTAACATGTAACTTCTTGATTTGATGTGGATACTTCCTTTTTCCTGAAATGTCTATTCTTTTTAGAAAAAGAGGAATTTTTATTATTATTAAAAAACTTACCCAGCTTCTTTACTAGAAGCATGAAATTTTCGTCTTCGGAAGATTCGTCATTTTTGTCATCCTTTGTGTCAATCTTCAAGGCAATTCTTTTGGACTTCTTGTCTTGACTTTCATGCTTCTCAAGCCTTCCAAGTTCCAGTTCATGCTCTTGAAGTTTGCCAAATAAGGAAGCGGATGTCATCGTTGAAAGACTCTTCTTTTCCGAAATAGCGGTCACCTTCAGTTGCCATTCTCTTGTTAAGGATCTTAGAACTTTCAAGTTGAGATCATCATTGGTGAAGGTCTTCCTGAGAGCAATAAAATGATTAGTTAGATGAACGAATCTCTTTTGTAAGGCAACAATGGATTCACCAGGCTGCATACGGAACATTCCATATTCTTGACTTAAAGTATTAAGTCTTGATCTTTTTACTTCGGCTGTCCCTTCATGCATTTCTACCAAGGTGTCCCAAATCTCCTTTGTTGATTTACACTGTGATATACGGAAGAATTCGTCCATACTAAGAGCGCTTTGAAGTATGTTGATTGCTTTCTTCTCATTCAAAATTCTCTTCTTGTCATCTTCATCATATGAGGATTTTATCTTTAGAGTGCCTACGTTATTTATGACGCTCATAGGAACATGCGGACCAGTTTCTACGGTTTCCCATATACCATCTCCTTGAGCCTCAAGATGTGCCTTCATACGGATTTTCCAAAAATCGAAATACTCTCCAGAAAAGAGTGGTGGCTTGTTACTACTTCCACCATCTTTGAAAACTGGGTTGGTACTTGCGGAAGCCATACTGAATCATTCGAAACAGGTTACCTTAACCTGCTCTGATGCCAATTGTAAGTTCAGAGTATGCCTAAGAGGGGAGTGAATTAGGCTTATGGAAACTTTTTCGGATTTTTGGTGTTCTTTAATTTTTCTTTGGTTATGTTCTTGGTGATGGATGCAGAAAAAAGCATAAAGAAAGTGGACACCAAGATTTATAGTGGTTCCCTTCACAATCCGAAGGTACTCCACTCCCTTTTCCACATGAAAGAGAGTTTTCATTATTGTTTTAGAAAGTACAACCTATCACACCATCAACCGGTGAGGCCTACAATCTAACAACAAAACAAACTAGTGTGCAAGAACAATCCTCTTGCAAAACACTAACCCTTGTGTCCAACAATCCTGGATCACAAGTCACAACAGACTATTCTGTAATTCTTTTTGTAATTTGAGAGTACAATAGTAATATCAATACAAAGATTGATCTTCTCCTTTAATCTGAATTCACAACTTAATCTCAATACAAGTGTTCAAACAAATGGATGTGAAAGGTTATGCAAGTATGAACACTTTTTGAATGTATTTGAAATTATTTGAAAAGTAGTGAATATGATTCAATGATTGTTTTTGAAAATTGTTGGAGGTGTTTGTTAATCTGAAATTTTCAGAATTTATATCATCCAAAACACCTTTTCAAAAGAGTATATTTGAGTATGGGTTAACACATGGAAAGGTATAACATTCAAATAATTTTTAAACTTGAAATCAAACAATTTTTCAGAAAACGTTCAGTGTTAATCGGTTAACCATATAGGTTAATCGGTTAACACTGTAACATTGGCCCAAAGAATTTAAAATTTTAGGGCGTTAATCGATTAACCTATATGGTTAATCGGTTAACAATGTAAAAACTTTGAAAAATTCTTAATTTAAAATTGTTATACCAATTCCAAATGGTTTTAAAATATGTTAATGCATTATGCAAAAATATTTTATAGTTTTGAACACTTGCATATCAATTAAATTAGAGAATTTGATATACCATAGCTTGTGTCCAAGTCCTGAAAGATGATCGAGCACATGTACATGAAGCTTGAATGTTGATCACTTCCATAATACTTTGATCTTGGTCTTTTGAAAGCTTTTGACTTTTTGCACAGATGAAATGATCTTGAGTCTTTTTGCACAGACTTTTTGCACAGATGAAATGAGCTTTTGACTTTTTGCACAGATGAAATGATCTTGAGTTTTGCACATGAAAGCTTTTGATTGATGCATGAATGGTTGTAGGAATTGTAACTTCTCCCATTTCGTCTCACTTTTTGTTTGACTTGTTTAAGTCATTTTTCTTCCATCTCTTGTTTGTGTTGCATCTTGCATATCATGTTTGCATTTCTTCTTGACTTGCTTAAGTCAAATTCATCCCTTTCTCGCATTTCATGTGTGATTGATTTATCTTGTGTTTTCTTGGTCTTTCCCATGATTCCTTAGGATTCCTAGTCCCTCCGTTTAGGATGGGAGTAGGAGAGACATTAAGTGTTCAATTCAAGCATGCTAACATTAGGATAGTCTTTTCCCCTCTTAATCTCAATCTTAGGAGCACTTTGCATGATAACATTAGGGTTTTTTAGTTTCCCCTTAGAGTGTGTGTCTTCTCTTCTCATCTCAAAACTTCTTCAAGACACCTAACAAAGGATAATAAGTGTTGTACGCTACGAGCCTTAAGTACTTGGGGAATGATGATTGGGGGGCTTCCTCTCAACTGTCTAGAGTGTTTAGTGTATGCCGTTTGGGCGATATGCGACGCATTTGCTCTCAAGTCATAGTCTTTAGTGCAACATGAATTACAAACATAATTCAATTCACTTCTTCATAAAAAACACAAAACAAAACATCAAACCTTTTTATCCTTCGGGATTATTTGAAAATTATTTTCAGAAAGATTGTGTTAACTCTTGGTTCTACCGTAAACAGGTAACGCCTAAGTCTCCAATGGTCGAGCAAAAATACACCTAACTTCTAGAACGAAGGTTTAACCCTACTCGGTTAAAACACTTGAACCAACCTGTGGTCGTGTCAGCCCGAACTACGTTTGCTCTGATTTCTCATACCAGATGAGGATACGTAGGCACAAGACGGCGATGTCTTGGCGAGCAACCTTCCCCACCTTCATCCGTAGTTTTCCGAACTATGTTGACTCTGACTTTCCCATTGCACGAGGGAATACGTAGGCATAGAGCGACAATGCTCTATCGAGTCTCTTTTCTTTTCTTTTCTTTTGTCCTTGTGGCCAGCCTTATAGATTAACACCCTTTTAGATAGATAACAAGCGTGGATGTCGTTGAGTACAACGGACGTGAGGGGTGCTCATACCTTCCCCTTGCGTAACCGACTCCCGAACCCAAGATTTGGTTGCGATGACCTGTCTTTTCCCTTTTTCGTAGGTTTTCTATGATCGTTTCCTTTCCCTCTCTTTGGGATAAATAACGAACAGTGGCGAATCTTCTGTCTTTGCCGGCCCTTTTTCGCAGTAATGACACCTATTAATTAGGATTTTTCACTATTCAATATTCTTATCCCTTCATGGTCAGACATATAACAATTCAAGGTTTTAGCCACGAAGGCCTAAGGTTTCCTAATTCTCATATCTATGCTCAAACAGTCAGGAATGCTTACCACTAACCACAACCCTCAGGGTCTCACTATCAATTTCCCTATTTTCCTACAATCAAACCCAAAATCCCTTAAACCTTAAATCAACCATAAACACATCGAAAGGCATACATGGAAAATCATGAAAAGCTATACTCCCCATACCTTAATCGTTGATTCAAAGACTTTAGGATATCTCCTGAAATCTTCTGCCTCCAATCTTCTCCTCAGAGCTTTGGTCACAAAACTTTTCACGGTTCACAAAAATGAATCCTAATTCCCTTCAGAATTCTATTTTGTCAAACCTAGTCTTGGGCCTCAAAATTGGGTTTTTCCCATAATATCCTTACTAACTCCTCTTAATGCTCAATTTACCCTTATTTCACTTATATTCATTTTAATCAATAATAATACTAATATTCTCATATAGTATACTATTAATTAAATAAATAATCCAAAAATGCACGATTTCCCAATAATTCGCAAAATCACCGAAAAATGAATATTCTCAATTAAATTTAGGGTGTTACAACTCTCCCCCACTTAAAATAATTTTCGCCCTCGAAAATCACCTCAAGGAAACAGAGTCGGATACGACCATGCGACTTCAAATACAGCATGAGCTTTCAAGACTTCAAAGCTCGCCCAACACCAGTTACCAGAGTAACTCTTAAAAACACGTGATCTCCCTCTTGGAATTCAAGTGTTTTCCTCCTCTTATCATGGTAACTCTTCTGACGACCATGCGAAACTTTCATCTTTTCTTAGGTCCTCTTGATCTTTTCAGTCGTCTCTTGCGTAATCTCAGGTTCAAGCACGACACTCTCGCCTGACTCATGCCAACACAAAGGAGTCCTACACCTCCTACCATACAAAGCCTCATACGGTGCCATTTAAATACTAGAATGATATAGTTGTTGTAGGTAAACTCAATCAACGACAAATAACTATCCCATGATCCACCTTGATCCAACATACAAGCTCTTAGCAAATCCTCTAAAGACTGGGTATTTCTCTCTGTCTGTCCATCTGTCTGCGGATGATAGGCAGAGTTCAACTTCAACGTGGTACCCAAAGCGTCTGCAAACTCTCCCAAAATATCAATGTGAATCTCAGATTTCCATCTGACACAATATTCGGTGATATCTCATACAAATTCATAACTTCCTCAATATATATCTCAGCTAGCTTCAACATAGAATAGTTAATCTTCATTGGTATAAAATGAGTTGATCTAGTCAATCTATCCAAAATCACCCAAATTGAATCATATCCCTCTCACAGCCTTCGGCAAACCCGACACAAAATCCATGGAATACTATCCCATTTCCACTCTGGAATATTCAACGGTTGCATCAGACCCAAAGGTCTCTAATGTTCAATCTTCGACTTTCGACAAGTCTAACCAGCATATACAAACTCAATCACTTCTCTCTTCATCTATGGCCACTAAAACAATTCTCCCAAATTCGGTTACACCTTTATAGCACCGGGATGGATACTAAATATACCTCAATGTCCTTCTTCAAGAATACTCTTATTCCACTCAAAAATATCTGGAACACAGACTCTATCACGACGTCTCATGATACCATTTCCATTAATCTGAAAATCAGCTCTTCGACTTTGATACATCAAGTTCAACCAATCTACCAACTCCAAATCAGATTTCTGACCTTCTCGAATCTCATCAAGAATGCCACTAGTAAGCCTCAACATACAAAGCTTAACTCCATAAGATGTCTCTTCACAAACCAAAATCATATCACGAAATTGCTCGATCAGTTCTAACTCTTTTACCATCATCATCGGTATATGCAAAGATTTCCAAATCGATACATCAGCTACCATGTTTGCTTTATTCGAGTGGTAATTCAATTCAAAATCATAATCCTTCAGAAGTCCCAATCATCTCTTCTGCCTCATATTCAACTCTTTCTAATCAAGGAAATACTCCAAACTCTTATAATCACTAAACATCTCAAATCTCAAACCAAACAAATAATACCTCCAAAACTTCGGCACAAACACAACAACAACCAACTCTAAATCATGCGTTAGATAATTCCTCTTATGTACCTTAATTTTCCTTAAAGCATAAGCTAAACTTGCTAATGTTGCATTAACACACCTCCCAATCCCATCAATGAAGCATCACAATGTACCATAATGGTTCCGTTGGATTCGAAAAAATCAAACATGAGCTGTTGTCAGTCTTCTCAAAAGCTCTTGCAACTTTTCTTCATACTTTGCATCCCAAAACAAAAGCTTGAACCTTCATAGTCCACTTCTTCAATGGCAAAGGTGACTTGGAAAACTCCTTCAATGAATTCCAACAACAATCTGCCAACCCAAGAAAACTTCTAATCTCAAATACAGGTTTTGGAGCTTCCCATTGCGATACAGCTTCAACCTTCGACATATCAACCGTAATAACTCTACTCGAGATCACATGACCAAGGAACTCATATCCTTCAACCAAAACTCACACTTTGACAGTTCTGCATACAACTGCTTCTCTTTCAACACTGATAACACAATTTTTAGATGCTCAGTATGATCCTCTTTACTCTTCGAGCATATCAAAATATCATCCATGAACACAACCACAAACTTGCCCAAATAAGTATGGAAAATCCTGGTCATACTCTACAAAACCACATGGTGCATTAGTCACAACAAATGGCACCACGAAATACTCATAATGTCCATACCTTTTTTTAAAAGTAGTCTCCTGAATATCTTCAGCCTTCACACAGATATGATGATACCCAGTTCTCAAATCTATCTTACTAGACACACTTTCAACAACCAACTGATCCATCAAATCATCAATCCTTGGAACTGAACACTTATTCTCGATAGTCACCTTGTTCACTTATCTATAATCCACCCAAAGCCTCACAGAACCTTCTCAAGCAAATCTTTAAGTTGCCTCTTCAACTCTTTCAATCCTAATGCAGGCATACGATATGGAGCCATCAATATCGGACTAGTTCCAGGACCTAAGTCTATCGCAAACTCCACTTCGCGTTTCGGCGGTAAATCACTTATCTCATCAGGAAAAACCTCCGAACAATAACAATTAATTGGCAAACCACCAACTTCCCCACTTTCATTAACACTCAAAGTTTCCATCAAAATAAACATCTCAGCACCATCCTGCACCGACTTATCAAACAATCTGTAAGCAGTTAGCTTAACTCAAAGCAATCTATTGCGCACGCCTTCTAATCTTGAAAGACACGTCTATCCCATCCAACATGACTCCGTCTACTATCAATAAGAGATTAAGGGTGTTCAGTTCTTCAATTTTTCAATAGACAGCCGAAAATCATGATGGGGCATAAACTATCTTTACCAAACTATAAGAGCGTTCATCAAAACACTGAGCAACCACTCCACACTTTAAGCATCTTGGAGAAGCACAAAATTCTCCCCCACTTGTTTCATTCCCACTCCTGCAGACAAAGGTTAGAAAACAAATGTGTATCGACAGTGTTTTCACACACATGTCGCATACAAGGGAATAAACAACATTAGACAACTTGGTCGGACGGACCGAACTGCTCTGATACCACTAATGTAACATCCTTTTCTGCCCCACAATTATTAAGGCAAAATAACACAGATATCAGAGTAAATTAATAAATGTCATAAAAAGCCACTAAAAAGGGCGTACATTTCTTGATGTCTCAAAATAAGTCAATGCTCCCTATACAACGGGTTTTCTCAAAATATATCTAATTGCACAAAGTAGAGGAACTCAAAACATAACTCAAGGTTTTCTTCATATGGGAAGGTAAGCAAAATAACTCAACGGTATATAGTTTAACTCAAAAGAACCCAACCCGATGTTACATATTAGAGCAAGACCCTCTAAGTTAACCAAAAAGGCTAACGACTCAAAGACTTCAAAAATAATCCTCGACAGCGTCCGCGGATAAACCTGGTCATCTGCATATTACCCATGTAGAGGTAACATTCAAACAGACAGGGTGAGTAAAACAATTCATAATAATAAATGTATAACAATCAACATATAAACGGCGTGATAATCATATTCAACACATTCATATCCTTCAATAGACTTCAAAGGCCACAACATCATAATTCATACAAAAAGACTCATAAATGCAATGCGACAAGACTCAATGCATGTAGTACCCATCATCACAGCTCAATGGACACTGGGCCATCAACCCTCCATAGATCCCCATCAATAGGATTGATTCTACTAGAGAATTGGAGCACATCAAAACACTTCACATCCACACAATAGGATTGAAGCCAAAGTAATCGAGCTCCTGAACCGAAGTCCGGATGCACATAAATGCATGATGCACACATCAATAATAATCCTCATAATAACAGCATATGATGCATCATCATTCATCATATTCATCAAACATCATAGCTCATCATCATAATCATCATCATACATCATAGAAAACCATCATATAATCATGTACAAATCATATGGCGCTCACAGTCATACTCATATCAATTCATCATACTATCACATATTATCACATATTATCACATATTAATTCATAATTATACTCGCGGTAATCCTCACACTATTGCCTATTAATCACATCAACTTCACAGTCCTACTCATGTTAATCCGTCACAGGAGTCACAAAATCAAACATCAAAGCATCACTGCACACGATCAACATTCGCGAAACTCTGCTACATTCACTGGCATGTTCGCTAGGCGAGTTTGGAGTGATTTTCTTCGCTAGGCGAACCATCCTTCACTAGGCGAGTCTGGAAACAACATTGTTCGCTGGGCGAAGCATCCTTCGCTAGGAAAACTGTGCGATGAGAGCAAATTTTGCTATGCACCAGAACTTAAACCCACCTGAATGTCCACACGATTCACTTCCCTAAAGCCCCTAAAACATCCCTAAATCATCCCTAAGTTCTTACGGCAATAAAGGCACAAAACCTACGGTTCATTAGGCCAATCCCGGAACATATTCACGCCTTAACTCATAATTTTTCCTTCAATTACACCCTACTCATTAGGATTACACACTATTCAATATTCCTATCCCTTCAGGGTTAGACATATAACAATTCAAGGTTTTGGCCATGAAGGCCTAATGTTTCCTAATTCTCATATCTATGCTCAAAAAGTCAAGAATACTTACCACTAACCACAACCCTCAGGGTCTCACTGTCAATTTCTCTATTTTCCCACAATGAAACCCAAAATCCCTTAAACCTTAAATCAACCATAAACACATCAAAAGGCATACATGGAAAATTATGAAAAGCTATACTCCCCATAACTTAATCGTTGATTCAAAGCCTTCACGATATCTCCAGAAATCTTCTGCCTCTAATCTTCTCCTCAGAGCTCTGGTCACAAAACTTTTCACGGTTCACAAAAATGAATCATAATTCCTTTCATAATTCTATTTTGTCAAACCTAGTCTTGGGCCTCAAAATTGGGTTTTTCCCATAATATCCTTATTAACTCCTCTTAATGCCCAATTTACCCTTATTTCACTTATATTCATTTTAATCAATAATAATACTAATATTTTCATATAGAATAATATTAATTAAATAAATAATCCAAAAATGCACGATTTCCCAATAATTTGCAAAACCACCGAAAAATGAATATTCTCAATTAAATTTGGGGTGTTACACTCAACGCACCCATGTAGGGCCCCCCCTCCTTTGTGCCAGAAGCATTTTCCTAGTTATACCCTCAATTTCATCCTATTTTTGTCTTTTGTATATTTTTTTATTTATTTGTTTTCTTATTATTGCTTTATTTACTTATTGTTGTTTTTTATTCTATTTCCTTTAGTTTTTTTAATTCTTTTACCTTTTGTATTGATAGTGTGTCCTCTCCCTTTTATTATTTCTTTTGTAGTTCAATTGCTTTTAGCATCACCATCAACCTCACATGGCTTACTCTCGAACCTTCTTACAATGAGATCATTCTCTTGTGCACTTACACTCATTTATTTATATTTTTTGATTGAGTTTGATGTAATTGTTTCATTATCTCATATCCTCATTTGACAAAATGTACTCCTATCCCCATATGATGTAATAACTTTATCGCTTTCGTCTTGATTGTATTTTAATACTTTACCCAATTGTTAATCACTTCAAGCATCACGTTAAACCCTTTTCAAAAAGGACTAATTCTAGATTCAATATCAAGTCATTTTATACCTTGTAAGTCGATCGTTTTTTAAGCATCGCAATCAACCTATGGCTTACTCTTGGGCTTTCTTACAATGAGTTTGTTTTGCATACACCCACATAGCTTACTCTTGGGATTCCTTACAATGAGACTCATACATTTTTAATTAATTAATTGGATGTTTATTTGAGTGTTTAGTCCATTTGTCTGCTTATTTGTTTGGGCTTGTGTTTATTGCTTCACCTTTCTCCCATTTAACAAAGTGTATCTCATCTATTAACCCTTGTAAGTCAACTGTATTATGCATCACCATCAACCAAATCCAAAGCATTTGTGATCCATACATCAAGTTATACCCAACTTGTAAGTCGATTACTTCATGTGTCGCCATCAACCTATCCCATTTCAATCTCAAACCATCTTCATAATCATCTTGAGATGTTAAAACCATTGATTTAACGTCAAACAATTTTTTCTTAATCAAACTTCAAAAAACATAAAAATATTGAAACTCTGAACTACGGACGCTCTGATTCCTCATTTCATTATGAGGATACGTAGGCACGAGGGCCTTAATTTTTGGCGAGCACACTAATAAAAAACCTCCATTTTCCCCCTTTGGAGGTTTCCATTTCTTTTCTCCTTTTAATCTTTTTATCACTTGAAGAAAGCAAATAAACATGAGTTAACATTCAATTGTAAATCTAACTAAAAGGTTTTCGTTAAGTACATTTAAAGTTTCACATATATTTCTTTAGGTAATTTTTTTAAATATGTTTCACATATATTAGAAAAAAATCGACTAATATTTTAAATATGTTTTTGTCAAAAAGATACATTTAAAGTTTCACATATATTTCTTTAGGTAATTTTTTTTATGGTAGAAACGTATTTTTAGTTTTTTTTTTCTTTATTTTCAAGAAAAAAATGGTTTTTTACAAAAATAAAAATATTTTAGGAAATATTTAATTTCAAAAATTAAAAAATAATTTTTTTTCCAAATGTTTCATTTTTATTTTAGGAAAAAGGTTTTCCAAAATTAAATAAATAAATCTTATATTTTTCATAAAGAAAAAGAATTTATAAACAAGTTTTATTGTAAGGTTATTTTTTTTTTGCAATTTTTAAAAAATAGAATAATTTGATTTTTATTTTGGATATGGATGCACTAAATATGAATTTAGTTAAAATCATATCGATAATATGTCCACAAAAATTTTTTTTGTTAAAACCATAAGAGTAATTAACAGATTTTAATTAACGGATTTGAATATGGATATGAATAATCCAAGTAACTGAATACGGAGCTCTGATTTTTTTATTACATTATGGATGAGCTACCTTTTTTTCTACCTTTTTCTTTTCAATATTTTTCGCCGTAGTCCTCTGAACTACGGACGCTCTGATTTCTCATTTCATTATGAGGATACGTAGGCACGAGGACCTTAATTTTTGGCGAGCACACTAATAAAAATCCTCCATTTTTCCCCTTTGGAGGTTTCCATTTCTTTTCTCCTTTTTATCACTTGAAGAAAGCAAATAAACATGAGTTAACATTCAATTGTAAATCTAACTAGAAGGTTTCCGTTAAGTACAACGGACGCGAGGGATGCTAATACCTTCCCCTTGTGTAATTGGCTCCTGAACCTTAATATGATTCCGACGATCGTTATTCTGTTTTTAAAGGTTTTATCTATATTTTCCTATTCCATTTTAGAATGAATAAAGTTTAGTGGCGATTCTATTCGAACAGTTTTTCTGTGACCATCATGAAGTATTATATTTTTCGAGGTACGAGAAGATTGAATTGCAAGTATATCTTTATTATGATGCACCTAGTCACACACTAATATAATCTTTAATTATATAAACTTAATAATTGTTTTCTTAGTTTTTAATAATTTAATAATCATGTTCATATATTTCAAAAAGGTTAAATATATTAAATTAGTTATATTTAAAAAAATAAAAAAAATTACTAATAAAAATATTATTTCAATATGTAACACATTATGTATAAAATTAAATAAAAAAATAGTTTATTAGAATGATGAGTTTGTTTTATTATTTTATTTATTTTTTACTATTAGAATTCAATCGACTAATATTTTAAATAATTTTTTTGTCAAAAAGATACATTTGAAGTTCCATATATATTTCTGTAGGAAATACTTTTTTTTTGGTAGAAACGCATTTTTAGTTTTTTTCTTTATTTTCAAGAAAAAAATATTTTTTACAAAATTAAAAGTATTTCAGGAAAATATTTTTTTTCAAAAATTAAAAATAATTTTTTTTCAAATGTTTCATTTTTATTTTAGGAAATAGGTTTTCTTTTTATAAATAAATAAATAAATTTATATTTTTCATAAATAAAAAGAATTTATAGACAAGTTTTATTGTAAGAAATTTTTTTTCTTTCAATTTTTAAAAAATAAACGAATTTGATTTTTATTTTGGATATGGATTTAGTTAAAACCATGTTGATAATATGTCCAAAAAACAGATTTTGTTAAAACCATAAGAATAATTAACTGATTTTAATAAATAGATTTGGATATGGATATGAATAATCCAAGTAACTAATTAATTTGAGCATCTCTAATTGACGTACACATAATCATCAACTCGAATTATATTCATATCAGAGCTCTATAGTTCTCCGAACTACAGAGCTCTGATTTTCTTATTGCATTATGGATGAGCTACCTTTTTCTTTTTGTACCTTTTTCTTTTCAACATTTTTCCTCGTAGTCCTCCCAACTACGAATGCTCTTATTCCTTATTTCATTATAAGGATACATAGGCACGAGGGCCTTAATTCTTGACGAGCACACTAATAAAAAACCTCCAATTTCCCCTTTTGAGGTTTCCATTTATTTTCTCCTTTTAATATTTTTATCACTTGAAGAAAGCAAATAAACATGAGTTAACATTCAATTGCAAATCTAACTAAAAGATTCCTGTTGAGTACAACAGACATGAGGGATGCTAATACATTCCACTTGCATAATCGACTCTTGAACCTTAATATGATTCTGATGATCGTTATTCTATTTTTAAAGATTTTATCGATATTTACCTACTCCATTTTAGAATGAATAAAGTTTAGTGGTGATTTTGTTCGGATAATTTTTATGTGACCATCACGAAGTATTATATTTTTCGAGGTACGACAAGATTGAATTACAAGTATATCTTTATTATGATGCACCTGGTCACACGCTAATATAATTTTTAATTATATAAACTTAATAATTATTTTTTTAGTTTTCAATAATTTACTAATTAAGTTCGAATATTTCAAAAAGGTTAAATATATTAAATTAGTTATATTTAAAAATAAATGAAAAATAAAAAAAAAATTTTAAATATGGAACACATTATATATAAAATTAAATAAAAAATAGTATACAAATTAAATTATAATGATGAGTTGTTTTATTACTTTATTTACTTTTTACTATTAGAATTCAATCGACTAATATTTTTAATATGTTTTTGTCAAAAAGATACATTTAAAGTTTCATATATATTTCTTTAGGAAAAATATTTTTTTTCCAAAAATAGTTGTTTTTTTGTAGAACATATTTTTTTCTTTATTTTCAAGAAAAAAAATATTTCAGGAAAATATTTTATTTCAAAAATTAAAAAATAAACATTTTTCAAATATTTCATTTTTATTTTAGGAAAAAAAATTTCTTTCCAAAAATAAATAAATAAATCTTTTATTTTTCATAAAGAAAAAGAATTTATAAACAAGTTTTATTGTAAGAAAAAAAATTAAATGTTTTTTTTTACAATATTTAAAAAATAGATGAATTTGATTTTTGTTTTGGATATGGATTTGCTAAATATGAATTTAGTTAAAACCATATTAATAATATGTCTAAAAAAATAGATTTTGTTAAAACCATAAGAATAATTAACTGGTTTTAATAAACGGATTTGGAGAATAATCCCAGTAACGGATTAATTTGAGCATCTCTAATTGACATACACATGGTTATCAACTCGAATTATATTTATATCAGGTTGTCAAGATCTCAATCTAGATCTTAAAATCTAATGATTTTGTAAACTCGCTCACCCCAATGATCCAGAACATAAGTAGAATCATGTGTTGTAGACAAACTGTACAAAAAAAAAACGTAAAACCATTGTTATGTTTGACATTGGCTAGTTTCGGCCATGATTAGTCATTTTCCGCCCACCATCATTACAAGCCCAAAAGGATGATAAAATGCTAAGGCGCAACTCTTATAATTCTGTGGAGGCCATACTCTCTATAATACACTCACATACCAAAATATCATGTAAAAATATACAAATATATAATATTATTTTTGTTTTAGTATTATCTTATGTTTTATTATTATGATCGTATGTTTTACGATCTGATTACTCCTATCAAACTTACAAATAAAATTGGATAAGATCTTTCAATTTTAGTAACGATCTTATGTTTGACGATCTTACTATCTCCTTCGATATTATGTAATATCCTAATTTTGATAAGTTGAACCTTGTTTGTTTGAACATTTTCTCTTCTAATGTCTAGTATCATTAGAGAACCAAAAACATGTCTGTTAGAGTACAGTAATGTGTTATCACATTAGATGATGTGGTCGATGATTAAGGCAGGTTAGTACAATATGCTTTCTATGCTAATACTAAGCCAGTCGATGCCATTGAAGCATTGAAAGACTTAAGGTGGATGAAAGCTATCATGGATGAGATAAAATCCAAAGAAGACAATGATACATACATACATACATACATACTAGTCAAATTTTCAAAGGGGAGAAGACAATTAATGTGAAGTGGGTATACAAAGTCAAGCTGAATCCAAAAGGTGAAGTAACTTGACACAAGGCAAAACTTGTAGTAAAGGGGTTTCTTCAAAAAGAAGGAATCGACTATGTCGAAGTCTTTACACTAGTAGATAAAATCAAAATAATCAGGTTGGTCGTTGGTCTACCCAATATGCATAAGTAGTCGATGTGCCAAATGGACGTGGAATGTACATTCCTAAATGACTCTCTAGTCGAATAGGTGTATTAAACACAACTAGTTGGGTTTGCAAAACATGACCATGAAAGAAAAGTATATAGGCTGCATAAAATCATGCCAGAACTGATACAAGCTCCAAGAGCTTGGAACAAGAAAATAGAGGGATTTGTAAGAGAAAATTAGTTTGAGAGGTACACGATAGAGCATGGTGTGAATGTCAGAAGAAGCAAAAGTGAGATGCTTATAATGTGTTTCCATGTCGATGACCTATTGATAACATGCAGTTGCAAGAAGGAGATTAAAGATTTTTAACATGACTTAAGTAACGAGTTTAAAATGCCAGACTTGGAAAATATCTCATACTTCTTTGGTATTGACTTCTACAAGAGTAGTAAAGGCTAGATGATGCACCAAAAAAGATATGCAGGTGAAATACTCAAGAGATTTGAGATGCAATATTGTGACCCCACTTCGAATCTTAATCACACATCTCAAAAAAAAAATCAAATGCAATCAAAACATATAAAGAGAAACCGTAATTTCACATAGCAAGGTACACTAGACACCAATTTTTATTACATGCAAAGGGATAAAAAGGAATAGAGAACCAACCTACAGAGAAGAGAGTTTGTCTAGTTTTTAGTAAAGATACAATTTCTCTTATTTTAACTCATTTCTCTTTCTTTTCTCTTCCTACCTCGAATTCCTTCTAAGTCCTCTTCTTTCTTTTATTTTGTTGTGAGGTCTATGGATGTTTGAAGGAAACAGGTGGCTTCAGGAAGCTGGGAATCGCTTATAGTTTTGTTTGTTGTTTGTTCTTAAGTGTGGAGGACTAAATATTTAGGGTTATAATTTATGAATCACGGATTTTAAAGTTGTAAATATTTTTTGTTATTTATAATGAAAATTAGGGTTAGAGTTTTAATGTTAGATCTGTTAGATTAGGAAATTCTATATGTGATAGTGAACTTAAAAAAGAACTTAATGTGCTAGCGAAATTAAAATGAACTAAAAGAAAGAGGATAAAAGTCAAAATGTTCTTCCTTTGACTTTTAGGTCATTGGAGTTGACCAGATGACTTACACATGAAGGACTTGGATGGAACATGGCCTCAAAAGATAACTCAGGTGAACTGAGATCGTTCTAAGACACTCATGCACTGGATCTATCCTAATGCAAACCGTGGACTTAAGAGATTGAGATATATAAAGTAAATGAGGTCAACATTTAGGATATGACACCTAGAATAGATGACAATATCATTCATGAATACTACAACGAAGTTATCCAAATAAGTTTGTATTATTTAATTCATGCAACTTGTAATCACAAGCGATGCATTTGTCACACCAAAAAGCATGACCGGAAGTTCATATTGGTCAAGTAATATTCTAAAAGTTTTTTAAAGTACATATTCCAATTTTATATGAATTTGATTATATTCGGATCTTAGGTAATTTTAGAGAATACACTCGACTCTCCAAATTAATCTAAATATTGTTTATACTAGCATGCTCCAATTTTTCTTAACTAGCAAGATTGGGGTAACACAAGGTGAGATGTTAGGCCTTACAAACCACTTACTTTTCATGACTTGTCAAGATGACCTCACCCAATTCTTCTATAGAATATTCATCATATCTTCTGTAACTGGGAGGCAGTTACTTATAAGCTTCTATCTGAATGGCAAGGTTCTGATAGTCTTCTTCAAGAGATCTGTTTATGAGAGATCCTCAATTCAGAACTCTAAGTCCTGCAGCCATGGTTTGAAAAACTTGATAACAAGATTTATACCTACTTCAACATTCTTCATCTTGAAGTCTTCTTACATCAAAATTAAAACAGAAGCAATTGTATCCTTAAATAAAAGGAGTTCTTAATGAGTTTTTGAGAAAGTAAAAAAGACATAGCAATTTGGTTTTGAAAACATCCCATACTCGGTAAGAATTATCTTTCAGCAAACAAGGAACTTCTTGCTTTCTGATCATTCTTTTCACCCTTTTTCAACTAATCATTGAGACTTGTTCTCAGCCTTTTACTGTCTTCTTTTAGATGTCCAACTTTACTTATTTGATCTATCAAATGTGGAAATCTTTCACTCCTTTTTGTCAAGAAGATGTTAAAAATCACTCTTGCTTTGGTTGGTTTGCAACATTATGTGAAAATCTCTTGGCACCTTTTATTTGTGTTTTATTGTGCAGGATTTAGGCACAAAACAAGTGAATAGTAAGACACAAGAAATGGGGCAAGGAAACCAAGACAGCATGCAAACAACAGCAAGTTCACTAGGCGAATTTGCTAGCGAAGCTGCCACTAGAACATCATAAAGTTCGCTAGACGAACTATGTAGCAAAGGCCAGGAATCAATGCACTGTTCACAACAGAATGGAAAAGGCCCTAAACTCACTAGGCGAAGGAGGCAGCGAAGAACACGCTAGGCGAAGTGGTAGCGAAGCTCTAGAAAACACTCTCAGACTTGAGACAGAGGCGAAAGGGCCATAAACTCGCTAGGCGAAGTTCACAGCGAAGGCTTTGCTAGGCGAAGAATTTCTCGCCCAGCGAATATTTGGAAATATCTCAGGGGAGGTTTAACTGTTCAGGGGCACCTCAGGTGCCTAATTTGTTGTCCGCTAGGCGAAGGATCTGTTTGCTAGGCGAACATGACAGATCCTGAATGTACTATATAAATATTTTTATTGCTTTTTAGGTCATTATGTAATATTTTCTACATTAGAACTTATCTCTCTTCGTTTTCAAGTTTATTTTAGAGAGAGAAATACAAAACCCTAAGAGGGAGGAGGTAAGATCTTTGATCTCTTGTTGGGGTTTGGATGTAATCTTTTGATACCTTATGTATTTCATCTAATATATGTTTGTGAACTATTTTTGATTCTCTATTGATTGATTGTCTTTATTTTCTTTTGTGGGTCTTGACAAAACCTTTTCACATCTTTGATCTAAGATTTTCTTCTATCAATGAACAAACTTTTGACATCGTTTTGTAAGTTGATATTCGTTGTATCTTCTAATGTATTGTGTTGATTAAGTAGCATGGGTAGCATGAGTAGGATCAATATGATATTGTGCGGGTGCGTGATAATAGTTATGAAGAACGATGTTCGCAACCATTTGGCATATTAGATTAATACATGTTAAAAGGGTTAAGCGTATGTACGTATTCTGATCATTGTGTTTTATTCAAAACAATCGTTTCTCTAATATGGGTGTCGTCTTTGTTTACCGGTTTATCTTTGATTTGAACTGTGATAGAGATATACTCTTCATATCTGGATCTAGCATGATTACCTGTTAGGTCCTAAACGCTAGATGTAGGTTTAGGCTTAGCATTTGCGTGAGTATCAGCTCTTAATACCTTGTGTTGTGTTTTTGTTGGGTGAGACATCACCAATGAGACAATACGGTTGTTCTCTCGATGTTGCGTTAGAGATGACTTCCGTCGTGGGTGATACGTAAGGGTATTAGAATAATGATTGTGTTGTGTTTAACTTGATCAGAAGAATGCATGTGTTATCAATTGATGAGATCCAATCCCAACAAGGCTCTGTTTATATTTCAGTCTTTACTTTATATTTCCTATTTTTATTTATGGTTCCTTGAACCTTTTAAACTAAAACTTTTCAACAACAAGCTTAGAAATGTAGAGGCCGTTGAACGGCGTTCATATTGCACCGATCCCTATGGAGACGACAAAACTGGGTACTTAATATTTTTGCTTGCTGCTTTACCGCATCAACAAAATGGCACCGTTGCCAGGGATTGGTGTTGAGATATTGAAGTGCATTGCAACGGTTCTATATTTTTAAGCTTTGTATATTTTTTTATATTGTATATGTTTGTTTCTTTTTATGTTTTCTCTAGTGTGCTCAGGAATGATGAGAACTCCTTCTAGAGTGGTTGCTATTTGTACAAAAGCATTCAACGAAGATCCGACCGAGTTTGGATGGCGATGATAGTATGGAACAAGTGAATGTTGTCAAGGTACATGGTGTCTTTGTGCAAATGAAATTTGTTCTTTTGGCAACTTGTTTGAATGACTGTTTCACTTAGGACCAAAAACCACAATTTATGAGAAAGCGTCCATTGTTTACCAAATGCTGGATTTCTGATAAACTTTGTTGATTCGTGTGATTCATGCTTTATCTTGTTATCATTGTGAATTTGTGGAAGCATTAGAAATGATCAAGGCACTTATTTTTATTGAGCTCAACCATGTCCAAATGCAACTTACCCGTGAGCAGAGAGAATTTGTTAACCCCTTTGAGTCTAAACAATGTGAATCTCATTCTTAATTTTGTGAGATTCTAAAAATTTTCTTGAACCCCTAAATTATGTGTTAATTGTCCTCTTTGCCATAAAAAGCCAAGAGCATTCACTTGACCGTTGAGTAAAAGTTAAGTTGGGGAGAATGAAAAAGAAAGATGGTAGGTTACTACAACTTTTGAAAATTTTAAGCAAGCATTAAAAAAAATTGTTATGTGAATATGAATGTAAAAATAAAAGGAGAAAAATAATGTTTGCTTGGAAAAGAAAAATAGTGAAAGAGTAAGTTGTGAAATAAGGTTTGTGAAGGTTACGATTCAGAACAAATTGAATGAAGTTGGGATGTGTAAATAATGTGTGTAGTGAATGTCTCTTTTGCATCAGAAATTTCGTTTCAATGGCCTTAGAAATGTCCCTTGTTTCTAAACCCGACCAAACTACAACCTTAAAGACCTTGGTGATCTTTCTGCTTCCATATTTTAACTTTTGATTGTTAGATGTTGTATGAATTGGATTAATATTGGTATTGTTTGTTAGGTGAGTGAAATTTTCCCCGCGGTTGCAAACGCGTAATTTCTTCAATCCTTATTCGAAGAGAAGAGATAGAGTGATTCATTCACGAAAACATAGTTGTTGATTGATACATGACTTAATATTTATTTTAAGAATTTAGTTCTTGTGCATTGTTTGATTCTCAACATTTGAAACCATTGCGTGTTTGCATTCCTTGTGTCTAAGCCAATTTTATCCATTCATGGGTGAATCTTAATCTTGAGCAAATCCTCTTGTCGTGAAATGAGAGGCATACTTTGCTTGAGGACAAGTAAAAATCTAGTTGGGGAGAGTTGTTAGATGCCCAACTTTGCTTATTTGATCTATGAAATATGGGCATCTTTCACTCATTTTTGTCAAGAAAGTGTTAAAAATCACTCTTACTTTGGTTGATTTGCAACATTATGTGAAAATCTCTTGGTACCTTTGATTTGTGTGTTATTGTGCAGGATTTAAGCACAAAACAAGTGAATAGTAAGACACAAGAAATGGGGCAAGGAAACCAAGACAACAAGTTCGCTAGGAGAATTGGCTAGCGAAGCTGCCACCAGAACATCATAAAGTTCGCTAGGCGAACTATGTAGCGAAGGCCAGAAATCAATGCACTATTCACAAAAGAATGGAAAAGGCCCTAAACTCGCTAGGCAAAGGAGGCAGCGAAGAACTCGCTAGGCGAAGTGGTAGCGAAGCTCTAGCGAACACTCCCAGACTTAACATAGAGGCGAAAGGGCCATAAACTCGCTAGGCGAAGTTCACAGCGAAGGCTTCACTAGGCGAAGAATTTATCGCCCAGCGAATATTTAGAAATATCTCAGGGGCGATTTAACTGTTTAGATGCGCCTCAGGTTCCTAATTTGTTGTTCGCTAGGCGAAGGATCTGTTCGCTAGGCGAACATGACAGATCCTGAATGTACTATATAAGTATTTTTATTGCTTTTTAGGTCATTATGTAATATTTTCTACATCAAAACTTATCTCTCTTCATTTTCAAGTTTATTTTAGAGAGAAAATACAAAACCCTAAGAGGGAGGAGGTAAGATCTTTGATCTCTTGTTGGGGTTTGGATGTAATCTTTTGATACCTTATGTATTTCATCTAATATATGTTTGTGAACTAGTTTTGATTCTCTATTGATTGATGGTCTTTGATTTTTTTTGTAGGTCTTGACAAAACCTTTTCACATCTTTGATCTAAGATTTTCTTCTATCAATGAACAAACTTTTGACATGGTTTTGTAAGTTGATATTCATTGTATCTTTTATTGTACTGTGTTGATTAAGTAGCATGGGTAGCATGAGTAGGATCAATACGATGTTGTGCGAGTGCGTGATAATAGTGATGAAGAACGATGTTCGCAACCATTTGGAAGATTAGATGAATACATGTAAAAAGGGTTAAGCATATGTACATATTCTGATCATTGTGTTTTATTTAAAACAATTGTTTATCCGATATGGGTGTCATCTTTGTTTACCAGTTTATCTTTGATTTGAACCGTGATAGAGATATACTCTTCAGATCTGGATCTAGGATGATTACATGTTAGGTCCTAAATGCTAGATATATGTTTAGGCTTAGCATTTGCATGAGTATCAGCTCTTAATGCTCTGTGTTGTCTTTTTGTTGGGTGAGACATCACTAATGAGACAACACGGTTGTTTTCTCGATGTTGCGTTAGAGATGACCTTCGTCGTGGGTGATACATAAGGGTATTAGACGAATGATTGCGTTGTGTTTAACTTGATCAGAAGAATGCATGTGTTATCAATTGATGAGATCCAATCCCAACAAGGCTCCGTTTATATTTCAGTCTTTACTTTATATTTCCTGTTTTTATTTATTGTTCCTTGAACCTTTTAAACCAAAAATTTTGAACAACAAGCTTAGAAATGTAGAGGCCGTTGAACGGCGTTCATATCACACCGATCCCTCTGGAGACGACAAAACTGGATACTTAATATTTTTGCTTGTTGCTTTACCGCACCAACAGCTTCACTTGAGGAGATATGTAGTTATCAACTACCATATTCTAAAGACCAGTATCACCATTTAGAAAGAACTTCGTAGTTTAACTTTCCAGTGCTCAACCCCTTTACCAACAATGATAGAAAATAGAACTAAAAATATTTTAGACTATAACAGCAGGTGGTGGAGTGGAAACCATCAAGGTGATTCTCTAAGCTCGTCTGGATCTTTATTTGACATGGTTAAATGTTTGATAAACATCAATACCAGAATCAGAGCTCTGATACAAATGAAAGGGGTGAAAAACACAAGAAAGAAGGGTTTGAATTGGGTTTCACCAACTATGAACTTTTCAGAAGAATTAAAAACAATGCTAACAAAAGAAATAAAAATAAATATACACAATTACTTTTATCTTGGTTCACTGTTAACAAAGTTACTCCAGTCCACCCATCAAGGCGATTTCAACTTAGATAAGGACTTAATCCAATAATCTCAATAGATTACACCTCTAAGTGTTTGAAAACAACTTAGCCCTCTCAAGTATCTATACTAACGACTTAGTCAATTGAGGAATCTACACTTTGAAAAGTGTTACAAAGGTATGTACAAGAATTGCTTCTAAACAAGCAGATGACACAATTGAAGTACAATAACACAAAATTGTTTTAGCAAGATATGAACAACAATTCCTTGCTAATTTACAAAACTATCTTAAGAATAATCTCCTAGATATTTGCATCGTATTAGCATGAGTTTTGTGAGCTTAAAAGCTTTTTTTAATGCTTCTCTCATTTCTTATAGAGCAGCGCTCTAATTTGGTGTAGCATTGATCATCTTCTTCTTGAGCTTACAACTTGGTGCTTGCTTCTTCCTTGCACACATATTCTTGTGTTTTCTTCAGCGCTTTAATTTATTTCTATATTTACTCACTCTTGATTTTCTCTTTTGCTTTTGCAGGATTTTACACTTCGTCATTTAGTATTACGCTCACCTTTTGCAAGATTTTTCAAGGATTCAGATGTTCAATATATATATATAGAGCATGAGAATAGATCCGTTGGAGGGTATAATAGGAAACATATTCCAACAGTCATATGTCAACATTCACTGGAGGAATGGTCACATCATAATACAAAAAGTTGTCCTTGCGACATCTAGTCTAGGTAGAGGTCACCGACTATTTTGTACTTTTATATTCAGCGCTTTATTCAACCATTCTTAATATTCTCTCTTATAATTCTTTAGAGGCTTCAGATGTAGATTTGATGAAGCATGTTGTATAGAGATTAATACTTCTAACTTCAGAACCTAAGTATTCAGAGTCTCAGATCTTTGTTCAGCATAACTATCTTAAGAGTCTTCAGCACTTGGTCTTTTTGAAGTAATGTCTCCAGAATCTTTATAACTCGTTCAACAGAACCTCGTTTTTAAAATCTTTAGAACTTGTTCAACATATATTTGTCTTCAGAGTCTTCAGAACTTCATTCAACAGAATCTTGTCTTTAGAGCCTTCAGAACTTGATCTTCATAAATGATGTCTTTAGAATCTTTAGAACCTTGTCTTCAGAAACTTCAGAACTCGTTCAACACATACTAGTCTTCAGAAATCAGAGCAATAGAAATGATGTCTTTAGAATCTTCATAACATTGACCATTTAGAAGCACATCGCTTAAAAAGCTTTCAAGGCTTAATAACAAAATCTCAATCAGAAGTTTTAGTAGAAACGTTCTTCTGAATCGTCGTACCTAAAAGCATTCTTGAATATTGACTTTAACTTATACACAACATATATTTTCTTCCAGAGTGTTTAGATTAGAGTCTGATGACGTCACACATCTTTCTATCAGAGACAGATCTTGTTTAGCAAGAACTACACACTAGACAGAAACGATATAGTATCGAATTGTTCTCTAAGATAACATGTGCAGTTATCACCAAAATTTAAGGTCAGATGCAGAACCACTCTTGTTCTTACAACTCTAATTCACAAAGAAAGGTACAACAGACACCAATTTTTATTACATGCAAAGGGATAAAAAGGAATAGAGGACCAACCTACAAAGAAAAGGGTTTGTCTAGTTTTTAGTAAAGGTGCGGTTTCTCTTCTTTTAAATCATTTCTCTTTCTTTTCTCTTTCTGCCTCGAATTCCTTCTAGGTCCTCTTCTTTCTTTTCTTTTGTTGTGAGGTCTATGGATGTTTAAAGGAAAAAGGTAGCTTCAAGAAGCTGGGAATTGCTTATAGTTTTGTTTGTTATTTGTTCTTCAGTATGAAGGACAACAATTTAGGGTTATAATTTGTGAATCATAGATGTCAAAGTTGTAAATATTTTTTGTTAATTATAATGAAAATTAGTGTTAGATTTTTAATGTTAGATCTGTTAGATTAGAAAATTCTATATGTGATAGTGAACTTAAAAAGAACTAAAAGAACTTAATGTGCTAGTGAAATTAAAATGAACTAAAAGAAAGAGGATAAAAGTCAAAATGTTCTTTCTTTGACTTTTAGGTCATTGGAGTTGACCAGATGATTTACACGCGAAGGACTTGGATGAAACATGGCCTCAAAAGATAACTCGGGTGAACTGAGACTATCCCAAGGCATTCATGCACTAGATCTATCCTTATGTAAACCGTGGACTTTAAGAGACTGAGATGTATAAAGTAAATGAAGTCAAATTTTGGAATATGGTACCTAAAATAGATGACAGTATCATTCATGAATACTACAACGAAGTTATCAAAATAAGGTTGTATTATTCAGCTCATGCAACTTGTGATTACGAGCGCTGCATTTGTCACACCAAAAAGTATGACCGAAAGTTCATAGTGATCAAGTAATATTCTAAAAGGTTTTTAAAGTACATCTTCCAACTTTATATGAATTTGATTATATTCGGATTTTAGTTAATTTTGGAGAATACACTCGACTCTCCAGATTGATCTAAATATAGTGTATACTAGCATGCTGTTGGAAATAATAATTTATTTCCATTAAAGTTGTTCCAAAATGACAAAGTGGGTGTTATAATAAATGCTTAGTCCCACATTGGAAGAGGAGTAAAATTAAATAGCATTTATAAGGCACTTGGAACAATGTAATTTCCAAAAGAGCCAAAAAGGATAAAGTGCCACATAGTCACATGTGGTGGTGCCAAAACTTATGTCACTTGTCTCATACAAAACACCCCTCGCCGGTGTCGCCACCGGCGACACCGGCTCCGGCTCCGGCTCCGGCTCCGGAACCGGAACCGGAACCGGGGGCGTGGGCGTAGAGGCGCTAGTGGCGGCTTGTAGACGGCACTTGAGCACTTAGGCACGACGCATCGGAGCAATCGGGCTATTCGCGGCGTTAATGAGGCGGCGCCGGTGGCGCTCCGGCCGCCTCCGGCGGGCGGACCGGCCTTCGGCCGGTATACTGCGAATTTAATTTTTAATTATCGCTCAGACTTATTCGCTGCCTAGAGTTTGATTTTGAATTTGAATTTGAAATACATGACACTTGACGAAGTGGTGCATGATATTTTATGTGAACCATTGCAAATGCTCATTAGAGAGTGTGTTTATGAAGAATTGCAACCTTCTGAAAAGACACATGCATGGCTATAAATATATGCTTCATAATTCGAAATCATTCACTCCAAATTCTGAAATCCTCTTCCATATAATTCCAACATTTTCCTTGCATTCGAAACTTCATCAGTCTTGTGCAGTTTCGAGAAAAAGGCTGACTTATCCTGGGTATTCAGGCCGTTCCAACTCTAAGACAATCTGAGAGTGTGCTTGAAATACTTTTAAGGAAAGTGATTTCGTTCACGATTCAGTCTGGATCCATTCGACATAGAAGAATTATCTAACAATCTTAAAAGTATTTCTATCATGGATTCCGACGCTGCTGTTTCAAGTATCAAAGTTATGAATCAGGACCTTGTCAAATTGGATCGTTTCGATGGAAACAACTTTACCAGATGGCAAGACAAGATGACGTTCCTGCTTACTGCACTCAAGGTTCACTACGTCTTGGATCCCAATCTGACACCAATTCCAGAACCAACTGCAGATGATTCTGACGAACTCAAGAAGAAGCGCATGCTGCGAAGGGAGGACGAATTACTATGCCGTGGGCATATTCTGAATACGCTATCTGACCGCCTATACGACTTATACACAGACAATCCGTCCGCTAGAGACATATGGAATTCCCTGGAGTTTAAATTCAAAGCCGAAGAAGAAGGTACGAAAAAGTTCTTAATTTCTAAATACTTTGATTTTAAATTTATAGATTCCAAGCCCATACTTCCTCAAGTGCATGAATTGCAAGTCCTGGTGAACAAAATCAAAGCGGTGAAAATAGACATTCCTGAAACCTTTCAAGTTGGTGCAATCATTGCGAAATTACCAAGTTCGTGGAAAGGCTATAAAAAGAAACTGTTGCACAGTTCTGATGACTTTTCCTTGGAGAAAATCCAGAAGCATCTTCGAATCGAGGAGGAATCGAAGGAGAGGGAAAAATCAGAATCTGCGGGTCTTTCCAAAGCCAATGCTGTGACCAGAAAGGAAAAGAAAAAACATGATGTCAAGAAAAGTCACATCGCACCAAAAAAGGAACATACCAAGTTCAAGAACTTCGGTGGTCCGAAGGGTCCGAAAAATGGATGCTTTGTATGTGGAAAACCTGGACATTATGCTCGAGATTGCAGGCATAATAAATCAAAAAAGGAGATCAATGCAGTGAATGCTAATGATGATATAATTGCTACTGTGAGCGAAATTATGGCAATCAAAGGCAAGGTCCAAGGTTGGTGGTATGATACATGTGCCACGGTTCATGTCTCATATGACAGGGCTGCATTCAAAACATATTCTGAGGCAAATGATGGACAAGAAGTACAAATGGGAAATGAAGTGCGATCCAAAGTTGTTGGAACCGGAACGGTCGAACTCAACTTCACTTCTGGAAAGAAAGTTACTCTTGTTAATGTGCTTCATGTCCCAGACATGAATAGGAATCTTGTTAGTGGGGATTTATTGGGAAAACCGGGTATTAAATCTGTGTATGAATCGGGCAAACTTATCTTGACCCGTAATGGTGTGTTTGTTGGAAAAGGATATTCCGCTGAAGGAATGATCAAACTATGTATTACTGATAACATGATTAATGAAATTTCTAATTCTGCTTACATGCTTGATTCAGTTACTTTATGGCACAATAGATTAGCACATATTGGTATTAGTTCAATGAAGAGACTAATTAAACTTGGCTTGATATCATGTAATATCAAAGATTTCAATAAATGTGAATTATGTGTTAAATCAAAAATGATTAAGAAACCTTTCAAAAGTGTTGAAAGAAATACAAATCTGCTTGATCTTGTACATTCAGATTTGTGCGAATTTAATGGCATGTTGACCCGTGGGGGAAATAGATATTTCATTACATTTATTGATGATTGCTCTAGATACACTTATGTATATATCTTAAAGCATAAAGATGAGGCTTTTAATGCCTTTAAGAGTTACAAAGCAGAAGTGGAAAATCAATTAAGTAGAAGTATAAAAGTCCTTAGGAGTGATAGGGGCGGTGAATACTTCTCCACTGAATTTGATGCATTTTGTGAAGAACATGGTATAATACATGAATGTTCGGCACCTAGAACACCACAACAAAATGGCATAGCAGAAAGAAAGAATCGAACATATCAAGAAATGATGAATGCCATGTTATTGCATTCCGAACTACCTTTCAATTTGTGGGGCGAAGCTTTATTATCCGCTTGTCACATAATAAATAGAATTCCCTTAAAGAAAAGTGGAATTTCTCCATATGAGGTATGGAAGGGCATGACACCAAATATTGGCTACTTTAAGGTGTGGGGGTGTGTGGCATATTACAAAAACATGGATCCTAAGAGAACCAAGTTGGGTCCTCGAGGGATAAGATGTGCATTTGTAGGATATGCACAAAATAGCAAAGCATATAGACTGTTAAATTTAGAGTCTAATATTATTGTTGAATCCCGGGATGTAGAATTCTTTGAAAACCTTATAACTAAGGATAAAGAATCAGAGTCGGCCATAAACAAAGAATCTTGTGAAAAGGACTCTTCTCGGATTGTAGAAATACAACCTGAAGACACATCTCGAATAAATGAACCACGACCCGAACCTAGGATAAGCAAAAGAGTCCGGAAAATAAAGAACCTAGGACCAGACGAAATTGATTCTCAATCCATTTCATTTTATCTGGTTGAAGGAAATAATACAAATTTTATTAAAAGCATTCCGGTAATTCTTCAAGTAGGGGAAGATCCTAAAACTTATAAGGAAGCAATAGCTTCAAGAGACTCCTCTTTTTGGAAAGATGCTATCCGAGATGAAATGGATTCAATTATGTCCAACCACACTTGGGAACTTGTTGATTTACCAAAGGGATCAAGACCCATTGGATGCAAGTGGGTGTTTAAAAAGAAATATCATAGTGATGGTACATTAAACACTTATAAAGCAAGATTAGTGGCAAAAGGATTTAGACAAAAGGAAGGTATAGATTATTTCGACACTTATGCACCTGTAGCGAGAACAACCACTATAAGGTTGTTGTTTGCTTTAGCATCTTTAAATGATCTGATTGTTCATCAAATGGATGTTAAAACAGCATTCCTAAACGGAGACCTCGATGAGGAAATCTACATGGAACAACCAGAAGGACACGTCCTTCCTGGAAATGAACAGAAGGTGTGCAAACTTGTCAAATCTCTATATGGCTTAAAACAAGCACCAAAACAATGGCATCAAAAGTTTGACTCTACGATAATGTCAAATGGATTTATTCCTAATTCTTGTGACAAGTGTTTATATACAAAAGTGTATAATAACACTGTAATATTTTTGTGTCTTTATGTTGATGACATGCTAATAATTAGCAATAGACTTAATGGAATTCTAGAAACAAAAAGGTTTCTAACTTCCACTTTCAAGATGAAAGATCTTGGGCTTGTTGACACAATTTTAGGAATAAAAGTTAAGCAAAATAGTGGGGGTTATGAACTTAATCAAACACATTATATTGAGAAAATGCTTGATAAGTTCAAACACCTGAAATTCAAGGAAGTAACTACTCCATTTGATCATGTAATCAAACTTGAAAAGAATGATGGAAGAGCAGTGGCTCAATTAGAATATGCAAGTGCGATCGGATGTCTTATGTACTTAATGCAATGTACTAGACCCGATATATCATTTGCAGTTAGTAAAATGAGTAGATTTACTAGTAATCCAAGTAATGAACATTGGAAGGCAATCACGAGGATATTTGGTTATTTGTTGAAAACCAAAGATCTTGGTCTTCATTATGGTAGGTTTCCTGCTATACTAGAAGGATATACCGATGCCAGTTGGATCTCTGACGTGGGAAATCACAAATCTACAACTGGGTGGATATTTACACTAGCTGGAGGAGCAATTTCCTGGAAGAGCAAGAAACAAACATGCATTACTCTTTCGACCATGGAATCAGAATTCGTGGCTCTCGCTTCCGCTAGTCAAGAGGCAGAGTGGTTGAGGGATCTTCTTTTGGAAGTTCCATTGGCTAAAGACAATGTTTCAAAGGTAATGATACACTGCGATAGTCAGGCCACTTTGGCAAGAGCATTTAGCGAAGTGTATAATGGAAAGTCCAGGCATATAGGACTTAGACATTCGTTCGTAAGAAAACTGATTAAGGATGGAATCATTTCACTTACGTATATACGAACAAGCTATAATTTGGCTGATCCGTTTACTAAGCCGCTGGCCAGAGACTTAGTAAGAACAACCTCGAGAGGTATGGGGTTGAAACTCCTTGAGTAAGAGTTCCGACAATGGCGGCAACCCAATCTTAAGTTAACAGAACATTAACGTTAAGATTTTCAATGGGTAACAACAAGTCGTTGATTTGGATAATTGTCTAACATTTCATAATTATGTTGACATTAGAAAAGAGGGTTGAGTTTTATCTTAAACTCTTAATGAAGTTCAATACCGAGGGTACGTATCTATTGGAAACAGATACTATATGAACTTCACCTATGTGAATTATGAGATGGTGCCGTCTCAAAGTGAGAGTTGGAGTTTCTCTCATGAAAAATTCATGAAACAGGATAGCACATGGCCATAAATAAGTGCTAAGCGAGTTATGCAGAGGAAGAATCTTTAAGGAGTGTGTGTAAGGTAACACCGGTCTATTCAAATGGATTCATGGTTTAAAAGCATTGCTACCTAATATTCCGATTAAACCTTGTGTTATTCTTACTAAGGTTAAGTTTAAAATCGAAAGATACTTAACTGTATTAATACTTCTTATGTCCCATTTCTGGAATTATTATTTTGTCATTATTAGAACAAGTGGGGGATTGTTGGAAATAATAATTTATTTCCATTAAAGTTGTTCCAAAATGACAAAGTGGGTGTTATAATAAATGCTTAGTCCCACATTGGAAGAGGAGTAAAATTAAATAGCATTTATAAGGCACTTGGAACAATGTAATTTCCAAAAGAGCCAAAAAGGATAAAGTGCCACATAGTCACATGTGGTGGTGCCAAAACTTATGTCACTTGTCTCATACAAAACACCCCTCGCCGGTGTCGCCACCGGCGACACCGGCTCCGGCTCCGGCTCCGGCTCCGGAACCGGAACCGGAACCGGGGGCGTGGGCGTAGAGGCGCTAGTGGCGGCTTGTAGACGGCACTTGAGCACTTAGGCACGACGCATCGGAGCAATCGGGCTATTCGCGGCGTTAATGAGGCGGCGCCGGTGGCGCTCCGGCCGCCTCCGGCGGGCGGACCGGCCTTCGGCCGGTATACTGCGAATTTAATTTTTAATTATCGCTCAGACTTATTCGCTGCCTAGAGTTTGATTTTGAATTTGAATTTGAAATACATGACACTTGACGAAGTGGTGCATGATATTTTATGTGAACCATTGCAAATGCTCATTAGAGAGTGTGTTTATGAAGAATTGCAACCTTCTGAAAAGACACATGCATGGCTATAAATATATGCTTCATAATTCGAAATCATTCACTCCAAATTCTGAAATCCTCTTCCATATAATTCCAACATTTTCCTTGCATTCGAAACTTCATCAGTCTTGTGCAGTTTCGAGAAAAAGGCTGACTTATCCTGGGTATTCAGGCCGTTCCAACTCTAAGACAATCTGAGAGTGTGCTTGAAATACTTTTAAGGAAAGTGATTTCGTTCACGATTCAGTCTGGATCCATTCGACATAGAAGAATTATCTAACACATGCTCCCATTTTTCTTAACTAACAAGAGTGGGGTAACACAAGGTGAGATGTTTGGTCTTACAAACCACTTAGTTATAAATTCCTCTAAATGGCTCTTAACCTTTATAACCTCCAAGAGTTAAATTCTATAAGGTGTAATGGAGATATGTTTACCTCTAAGGATTAAGTATATAGAAAATTTTAGATCTCTCTCAGGTGGTAAGCTTACTATGTCTTCTAGGATAAATCTTCAAATTCTCTAACACTTGGAATCTTGATGAAATTAAGTGTATATCGTAAAATTGAGGTTTATATCGTGAAATTAGGAATTTTATTGATCCTGTATACTAAAGAATTGCATTAGGTGAGATACAATTGGAACCATGATTGACTCAAAATCATTTTTGACTGAACAAACAAAATGGAAGTAGACAATCTTTTCTTTGCAATATAGAATTACACACTTAGTTGACACCAAATCCATTACTAGAATGATTTCCATTCCCTTGAGGGATAGACATGATAAACCTAATGGATACAATTTACACTTTAAATAGTAAGGGTTTATTGAGCATAATGAGTCTCTTTTGGAAAACTATCAAAACACTAAAGCCTTTAATATTGAATATAGTCTTTAATCCTAAGAGCATATTATGTGAGATGATCTAATAAGGAGAACATATTGCTCAAAGAAATATCCCTAAATCATATTCCATCACGGGTGAGTCTATCTTGAACTAATTTTAATATGTACAATAAAACATGTCCTTAAGTGGAAAATCCATAACTTCTTCATTTTTAATTATAAATGCCAAAATTCTATGGAGTGTAGGGTGGCACCACCTCATGCAAAATCCTTTTTTTTCTTCATATAATGCATCAAACTCTTTCGACATATACTCTCCACCACTATCAGTCTTCAGAATTTTCAACTTTCGACCACTCTGTCTTTTGACCATAGATTTAAATTTGGAAAATACCTCGATCACCTCACTTGTCTTCTTGATGAGGTAAGTCCACAGCTTCCGACTGTAATCATCTATGAACGTGACAAAGCATTTGTTGCCTGCAATCGAATCCACCTGGATTGGGTCACATACATCATAGTATATGACTTCCAGAATTGCCTTTGACTTCCTTCTTGCATCCTTGTTGAAACTATTCTTGTGTTGTTTCGGCTGAACACACTCTTCACAGACTTCACTTGGAATGTCGACTTCAGATAATCCTGAAGCCATATTTCTTCTCTTTAACTCTTTGATGTCATTGAAGTTGAGATGGCCTAGTCAAAAATTCCATAACCACTCATGTCTGCTGGCTGCAGTTGATAGGCACTTGTGCTCCATCACATTGAGTTCAATCTTGAAGGTCTTATTTTGAGACGTTGAAGCCTTCAAGATCAACCTACCACCTACGTCGATAACTTTCATCATCCTGTCTTCGATCGACACCTTGTAGTTCTTTTCGACTAGCTGCCCTACACTGAGCAAATTACTCTTCGTGCCTGGTATGTATAACACATTGGAAATTGTTGAACTCTTGTCATCTTTCCTCATAATCAAAACATCGCCAATACCTTCAGCTGTTACAGTATTTTCATTTGAAAATTTCACCATGTTCTTTGACGAGGACTTCATGTTGACAAACCAATCTTTCCTTCCAGTCATGTGTGATGAGCATCCTGAGTCCAAGTACCACTGGTCCTAGAATCTCTCTTCGTCTCTTGTTGTGGCCATTAGCAACATCTCTTCTTCATGCTTCGCCATTTTTGCCTCAGTTTCTTGATTCTTTTTCTTTTCTCGATATTCACTAAAATAGTGACCATACTTCTGAGAAATGAAACACTGAATGTGACTTTTGTCAGGCTTTCGTCCATCACCTCTTCCTCTACCTGTAACACCAGCTCTTTGGTTGTCTTGGTTCCAGGGTTTTCTTTGATTCGACCAGTTTCCTTAAAGTTAATTTCGACCAGTCGAATTGTTGTGGCCTCCTCTACCTTTGTTGCCATTCCAGCTTCTTTTGCCTTTCCTTTCCTTTTATGAATGCACCTGCAAATCCATATCACTCTTCGACTTTCCTACAGCTCTTTCAGCCATCATTTTTTCATGAGACTCAAGTGTCCTTTGAAGTTCTTCATTTGTCAATGTTGACAAGTCTTTCAACTCTTCTATGGCTACTACCACGTGGTCGAACTTTGGAGCCAACGACCTTAAGATCTTTACAACAACTGATCTTGATGTCAACACTTCTCCACATATCTTAATTTGATTCACCAACTTTGTAACTCTAGTGAAGAAATCTGCTATACTTTCACTTTCTTCCATCTGAAGCAATTCATATGTTCTCTTGTGTGTTTGTAACCTTACCTCTTTCACCTTTTCTGTGCCTCCAAACGACTTTTCAAGAATCTCCCGCACTTCCTTCGATGATTCTACATCACTAACCTTTTCAAAATTATCTGGATCTACACATTGATGGACTATAAAGAGAGCTTTATAATATTTCTTCTTCAATTCTTTGAATGCAATCTTTTTTTGATCTGTCGTATTTTCTGCAAGCGGTGCTACTCCTCCCTTCACAAGATCTCAAAGATCTTGATAATAGAAAACCACCTTAATCTTCTTGCACTAATTCTCATAGTTATCTTTCTTGAGAATTGGAAGGTTTGCCGGAACGTGCCCGTTTGGATGATTCATCGCCATCACGATTTTCCCTTCTTGAATCGTAACCGAAACTTTCGATACCAGATGTTGGAAATTCAACCACAACCTTTGTAGAATTTCACTCAATCAACCTTGATATCAAGATTGTTTCAACACACATAATGACAATGAAAGAAAGAAAATAAGTAAACGTTGGAGAAGAAGATGAACAATTTTTTGCAAAGAACTTTGTGCTTACAAACTATGGAAATTCTGTTATTTCACTTGCAACTGCAATCTGTGAATTACAAAATATGATGAGATATTTACAAAATAAGGGTTTCTCCCCATTTATAGGTTTAAGTTTGCTTGCACCCCAAGACAAAACTCAAAACTATAAAAGCCCAAAATAACTAACATTACTAAAATAGGCCTAAGTCAAAATCCTGTGTGAAGCAACATGTTTCGACACTTCGACACACTAAGCAACTTGACACACTAACACATTAAACTAATTTGACTAATCCATGTTCCTGTCGAACTACACTACTTTGACACAAAGAATTACAAACTCAACACATACTTTCTATCATTCTTATTTAATAGACTATAAAACTTATACAAATATCTCAAAATTATTTTTTTTCTATACTTTTAATTATCATCACCTAATAAAAGAGTCATGAAGTACGATCATCTAGAATAAATAATTCACAAAATATATATATCCTTGATTGCCATAATGAAAATAATTTACTTATTTTCATTGAGAACCTTCACCAAAAGTTTTTAGAAATCAATTATTATCATATACATATGTTTTATGTGTATGTACGAACTTTCTTCACCTAAAAGGATTATAATCTTTTAATGGTAAATAGTAATATAGATTAAAAAATTGATTGTGAAAAATCACTAAATTACATATGAAAAAATTACTAAGTACAAGAAATGCCTCAAAGTAATAAATGTGCAAGAATGAGAAAAACAGAAATAAAATACATCAAGTAGTACAACTAAGAAAAAATAATCAATAAAACACAACTAAATCAATACTACTAATCTAAGATTCTCACATATGCAAGAACAAACTGCTAACAAAGACTCCAACAGGTTAGATCTCAAGTCTCAAGAGCTAACATCACAACTACAATAATATTAAGAATAATAATATTGAAAATAACTTATACTAATATTGCATAACTTATATGGCATAGTATTGAAAATAATATTAAGAATAATAATAACAACTACAAATTTCTACTTTTAGAATATCTTAGACTTTGAAGTCATTGATTTTATTCTTTTAAGATTAAAATGACATGCATGAGAATATATCGCTAACAACAACAGATAAATTAGTTAAGTTTTGACTTATTATGAATGAAATAAATGATGGCGTAGAAGGTGGTCCTATCACATATAATCTAAATTGTTTATAAAATTAGAGTTTGGGTTAATTCATTCCTAACAAAATGGCTTGTTAGACTTGATGTGTTGATATATAAATTACAATTGTTAATATATGGGAATTGGATTTTCCAACACACCCCCTTTATGCCCAACACTATTAGAGTTGGTGTGAATATATAAATGATGGGTAACTTGAATCGATAGGCTTGTAATACAATGATATATAAATGATGGGTAACTTGTCTGGTTAATATTGTCACTCTGTATAAATTCTGTATAAATTCTTTGTATGCTCTATCTTTGAATAATGTGAGAGTTATATTTGTATCAATAACTATAATCAAAAGGTTCCATCAACCTCATCTTTGATCACACATATGATTTTACCTCCTTTTTATTTTTAATCCAACTTGAATTGTAAAACTCCATACAATATTATTGAAATTTCTCCAAGACGAGCCATAACCATTAGTTTTATGATCAAGCAACCTTAATTCAGGGCGAACACGATCATCAGAAGTCCTAGAAGGTTGTTTGTCTGTATCAAATATATAAACCTGAGGACCATTTGTTTTAGTTGCAATAGTTGAATCTTTTTTAGGCATATCACGAGCAATGTTAGCATCATCATCATGATTGATCTTGCTGGTAATATTAAAATTAATACCATCATTCACATCATGGTTGCTTGGATTCTTAGTGTTGCTTGAGTAATCAGAATTTGAATTCGTATAAGAAATTTGGACCTTGGCTATCATTAGGTAATTACGGTTGTATTTGTCATCGTGGTTTCCCAAAATGATCTTTTGGATTGAGTAGTTCTCACCTTCCAGTTCGTTGTATGTCGGAAGCCATTGGAATGTCAGGGAGGGCCACTCAAATTCTTGTGTTATGGCAAAATTTAAGATTTAAGATTTTTTAATAAAGAAAAGAATTTATAAATAGGTTTTTTTTTAAAAGAAATTCTTAACTTAAATAAGAATTTATCCAAAAGTTTTATAAATCAATTATTATCATTTACAAATATTTTATGTGTATGTACGAACTTTCTTCACCCAAAAATATTATAGTTTTTTAATAACAAATAGTAATATATAAATTCAAAAAACAATATAAGAAATACACAGATTACCTGCGGATTTTCCTGCGCAAAGTGCAACGCAGCTGTAATTTAACCTGCGCCTTTATATTGTAACATATTATTTCCTGCGAGAACTAGAATAGCAGCAATTTTCGCAGGAATTCCCAAGACTTATGCTGCGACTACAGATTTTAAAGTAAAATATACATTTCCTGCGGATTTAACTGCGAGACCTTTCGCAGGAATTAGTTAACCATTGGAACCACAAAATTCTCTGGAAATATCGCAGGAATTGCTGCGGAATTTGTTGTAAATTTTCTGCGACATTTGCTGCGAATTATTTAGTTTATTTCTAATTTTTTTATATGTTTTTACTATTAATAAATAAAAGTTAGAAAAATAAAAAATATAAGTTTATTTACTTAATAATTTTTTTATTGTTGTAAAAATTTAAAAAATAAAAAATATAAGTTTATGACATAATTGTAAAAATATAAGTTTATTTATTTAATTATATTTTTATTATTATTAAATAAAATTGTAAAATATAATTGACATATTGATTTTTATATATATATATATATATATATATATATATATATATATATATATATATATATATATATATATATATATATATATATATATATATATATATATATATATATATATATATATATATATATATATAAACAAATCTATTTTAAAATAACTTTCACAACAATATTTTTTTGCTTTATTGTATAATAATAGTTTTTGTTTAAATTTTGTCCAAAATTATTTTTTATTTATTTTTTAGGTTTATTTTCTTTAAGATAATTTTAGTACATATTATTCTTATTTAAGACATTTTTTAAGATTTCATAGTTGTTGCAAATTATTTTGAAAAATATTTATAAAATTAAATAATACTTTTAATCTCTATTTATTCTATTTTATTAATTATTTTTAATGTGAATTGTGAATATTTTTTATTTTAAATTAAATTTTATTAATTAATCTAAATTTATAAAAAAATATTAATTTTACTTAATATATTTATTTTATTGGATGAGGGGTTTTACAGTGTATATCAATTAAATCCTAATATAAAATTCGAAACAAATTTAAATTATTAACACAAAAAGGAAATTGTTATCTACTCATTGTATGAGCACTAGTCTAAGTCACAATCAAATCTTTTACGGGTAAAGTTCACAAAAAATAATTTCATTATAATAATCTATTTCCTTTTTAATATAATAATCTAAAATCTAATCTTTATTCTTCACATACTAATACTACCACCATTATTATAACTACACATTACTCACTTTTTTTTCACCTTCACTCACATTCATTCACACTGTTCCAGATCTGAAAAACCTCTTAACCCTAACCCAACCTCATATGGTAACGTTTCTCTCTAACAATTTTCATCTTCTTCCTCTGATCTGTACTAACTTCAGAGATCTTATTCTTACTCGTTGCATGCTCTCTTAAATCTTATCATTCATCTTCACTCTCCATTTGTTTCTTTGAAGTTCTATTTCAGTTTGATTTCTTTTTTTTTTTTTGTCTATCAGTGTAATGTACTCTTCTTGTTGATTTGTTATTGTTAGTGAATTGATTAGTTTATCTTCTATTTTTATTTGGACATTTGTTTGGAGATGCAATTCATGGAATGTAGTGATTTTCAACCTTACTGACACAAATAGTATTAGTACTATCACAATTTGCAATTGTTTTTTGTTTTGCTTAATTTTCTAAGATTCTTATTTGATTTTGTTAGTTTTCGCTATTGGGATGGATAATTTAGGGCACTGAAGTTCGATGTTTCTAGTAGCATTGAATTTTGAGTTTTGCTTTCACTATGGTTTTGTTGATTCCGAATTTAGATTGTGTACTTTTTATGGCTTATTTTGTGTAACTGTATTTCCATAGTATTTGATTAGTCAAAGCCACTAGTTTTCTTTCCCTAGAATGAGATAAACTATCTGTGAGTTGATGGAGAAAGGAATTTCTTATGATTTTTCTGTGTGGGGGTTTGCAGGCTAGGTTGCTCTGGAACTTCAATGGCGGTAACTGAAGCATTAAAACCCTCTTCTTAAAGAAAACACCTGTGGAACCTTGTTAAAGAAGCTGCAGATAACTTCATTCGGTTATTTATTATTAGAAATATTAGTTTATTATATTATTTATGTTGGTAACTGATTTGTTTGAGTTTGTCCTAGTCTTTAGGGATATTTGATTGAGTAATTAGTGGATGCTGAATTTTAGGAATATATTGTTAGTGGCTTACAGCCTTATTAAGCAGTTTATAATTCTTGTTATGTTAACGCATCAATAAAAAAAACAGAAGTTTTCGGTGCCTCTGCACTCTAAGTTAACAGTGGTATCAAGAGCTGGTTCATTTAGAAAAAAAAACTGAGTGAAACACAGTGAGATTTGAGCGAAAACATCATCGATGGCATCTTCCAATGAGAATTTTGTGCAAGCTGCAATTCCTTGTTTTGATGGTCATTACGACCATTGGAGCATGTTAATGGAGAATTTCTTGAGATCCAAATAATATTGGCAAGTCGTTGACTCCGGATTTACAGAGCCTGTGAAGGGAGCAGTTCAAACAGATGCGCAGAAGGCAGAATTTGAGGCACTGAAACTCAAGGATCTTAAAGCCAAGAACTACTTGTTTCAGGCCATAGATCGAGCAACTTTGGAGACGATTCTCAGCAAAGAAACCTCCAAACAGATTTGGGACTCAATGAAGAAGAAATTTCAAGGGAACGCTAGGGCAAGACGAGTGCAGCTTCAAGCCCTACAGAGTGAATTTGAGACTTTACGCATGAAGTCGGATGAGTCTGTCACAGATTTCTTTGGAAGAACGATGATCATCGCCAACAAAATGAGAATTCATGGAGACAAGATGGATGATGTGACCATTATTGAGAAGATTCTTATATCAATGACAACTAAGTTCAATTTTGTTGTTTGCTCCATTGAAGAATCCAAAGATATTGATTCACTCACGATTGATGAATTGCAAAGTTCCTTGTTGGTTCATGAGAATAAAATCAGCAAACAAGACAAAGAGGAGCAAGCACTTAAAGCCTCGACTTATTCAAATACCTCTAATTTTAGAGGAGGCCGAGACAGGGGCAGGGGCAGAGGAAGAGGTCGAGGCGGTTACGGTAGAGGCGATAATGGTCGTAGCAGCAACCATAGCAACAATCCCGCCAACCACCAGAATTTAGACAACTCAGGAAGAGGAAGAGGTCGAATGGGCTATCGTGGAGGTAATCATTCAAACAATTGTCGACCAAAATCTAATGTTGAGTGCTATCGCTGTCATAAATATGGTCATTATCAGAATGAATGTAGAACTTACTTGAATTGCCAAAATGGAGAAAGGACCAACTTTGCAGAAAGAGAAGAAGAGGAATCTCTCTTGATGGTGTGCAATGTAACAGAGGAAATTCCAGATAATCTGTGGTATTTGGATACGGGCTGCAGCAATCACATGTGCGGTGATAAGACAATATTTTCAGATTTGGATGAGTCTTTTCTGAGCACCGTCAAATTCGGCGACAACTCCAAAATTAATGTTGCTGGAAGGGGCAATATTATTTTTAAGGCCAAGGGAAATAAAAGTCACAAGATCTCCGATGTCTTCTTTGTCCCAGAATTGAAGACCAACTTGATTAGTCTAGGACAACTTCAAGAAAAGGGGTACGAGATTCTGATCAAGAATGGTGTTTGTCGGGTTCAAGACGAAAAATTAGGGTTGATTGCTCAAGTTAAAATGACAGATAATCGGTTGTTTCTGTTAAATCTGCATAGATCCACCGGTTCTTGTTTCTCAGCAAAGATTCAAGACTCAACATGGTTATGGCATTTTCGCTATGGTCATCTCAATTTTGGAGGATTGAAAACACTACAGCAGAAAAATATGGTGACAGGTCTTCCGGAAATCGCACCTCCAACTCAGATTTGTGAAGATTGTGCTGTCAGCAAGCAGCATCGAGACTCTTTTCCATCTGGAAAATCCATCAGAGCCAAGAAAGTGCTAGAGGTGGTTCATTCGGACATTTGTGGCCCTCTAAATCCAATCTCGAATGGAGGTAAACGGTACTTCATTACTTTCATTGACGATTACAGTAGGAATATATGGGTGTATTTTTTGAAAGAAAAATCTGAAGCATTTGATGTTTTCAAGACATTTAAAGTGTCTGTTGAAAAGGAAAGTGGATGTGTGATTACGGTTCTGCAAACAGATCGTGGTGGAGAGTATACGTCGCATGAATTCGCAAAGTTTTGTGAGAATCATGGAATTCAAAGGCACCTTACAGCAGCATATTCACCTCAGCAAAATGGTGTTTGTGAGCGAAAAAATCGCACTATTATGAACATGGTTCGAAGTTTGCTAAATAGAAGTGGAATCTCTAAAACTTTTTGGCCCGAAGCAGTGAATTGGAGCGTCCATATTTTGAATAGAAGTCCGACCTTTTCTGTTCAAAACATGACTCCTGAGGAGGCATGGAGTGGAAACAAACCAGTTGTCAATCACCTCAGAATTTTTGGGTGTGTTGCCTACGCTCATGTCCCGGATCAAAGAAGAACAAAACTTGAAGACAAGGGGGTGAAGTGTATTTTTCTTGGTATTAGTAATCAGTCAAAAGCATATAAGCTTTATAATCCTAACACCAAGAAGATTATAATTAGCCGTGATGTGATATTTGATGAACAAAATTTTTGGGCAGCGAATAAGAGTGCTGTTGTGCATCAAGAGAAACTGGTGGATTTTGATGAAATTGAAGATGAGCAGCCTGAAACTTCAAGTGTGCAGCACCGGTCCACACAACAGCAGCCCGCAGAAACAGCAGCTGATAATTCTGTGCAGACTCTTGGCTCACCAGCAACATCAACTTCAGAACCTCGTCCTCGGTGTGATAAAAGAAGTCGCTCACCAACAGCATCAACTTCAGAACCTCGTCCTCGGCGTGATAAAAGAAGACCTGGTTGGATGATTGATTATGAGGTGATTGGAGTAAATCAATCAGAATGTCAACTAACACACTTTGCATTTCTTACGGATTGTGATCCCATGGTTTTTGAAGAAGCTATTAAGGAACCAAAGTGGAAAAAAGCAATGGATGAAGAAATTGCTTCTATTGAGAAGAACAACACTTGGGAGTTGGTTGATCTTCCACAAAGGCAAAAGACAATTGGTGTGAAATGGGTGTATAAGACAAAATTCAAGGAAGATGGAGAAGTTGACAAGTACAAGGCACGACTTGTCGCTAAAGGTTACAAGCAAGAGTTTGGGGTGGACTATACTGAAGTATTTGCTCCAGTTGCAAGACATGATACAATTAGAATGGTGGTTGCTGTAGCTGCACAAAATTCATGGCCCATCTTCCAATTGGAAGTAAAATCAGCATTTTTACATGGTGATTTGAAGGAGCAGGTGTTCATTGATCAACCTCCTGGATACATGAAGTTTGGATGTGAGCACAAAGTCTACAGACTAAAGAAGGCTTTGTATGGATTAAAACAAGCACCACGCGCTTGGTACAGTAGAATTGAAGCTTACTTCCTGAAGGAAGGGTTTGAGAAATGTCTTTTTGAACACACACTTTTTGTGAAAAGTGGGGAAGGAAGAAAATTGTTGATCGTGTGCTTGTATGTGGATGATTTGATATATACAAGGAACGATTTCAGCATGTTTGAAAGGTTCAAGCAATCTATGATGTTGGAATTTGATATGTCTGATTTAGGGAAGATGCATTATTTTCTCGGCATAGAAGTAGTGCAATCAAAAGCTGGCATTTTTATCTCACAAAAGAAGTATGTGCAAGAAATTCTGAACAGATTTCAGATGTCAAATTGCAATTGTGCTGCTACACCTACTGAAGTAGGCTTGAAACTTGTTCGAAATTCGGATGAAAAGAAGGTTGACAGCCAACTTTACAAGCAAATCGTGGGGAGTCTGATGTATTTAACAGGAACGAGGCCTGATATCATGCATGCTGTAAGTTTGATCAACAGGTATATGGAAAATCCTAAGGAGAGTCATCTCTTGGCTGCAAAGAGAATTCTCAGGTACTTGCGAGGTACTACTAGTTTTGGAATTCTCTACAAGAAGGGAGAAAATTCGGATCTGATTGGCTATACAGATAGTGATTATGCTGGAGATATTGATGATAGAAAGAGTACTTCTGGCTATGTCTTTATGCTGGGTTCTGGAGCCATCTCATGGTCATCAAAGAAACAAGAGATAGTCACCCTATCAACTACTGAAGCAGAATATGTTGCTGCAACAGCATGTGCTTGTCAAGCAATTTGGCTTAGGAGGATACTTGAAGGGCTGAATTTTGTGCAGGAAAGGGAAGTTAATGCTACTGCAATTTATTGCGACAGCAGTTCAGCTATCAAACTGTCCAATAATCCTGTTTTACATGGAAGAAGCAAACACATAGACGTGAAATTTCATTTTATCCGGAATCTCACAAAGGATGGAGTGATTGAACTTCACTACTGCAGAAGTGAAGACCAAATTGCCGATATAATGACCAAGCCATTGAAGCTGGCTGCATTTCAGAAGCTCAGAGCATTGTTGGGAGTGTGTGATAAACTGAATGTTTGAAAACTTTCAGTTTAAGGGAGAATATTAGAAATATTAATTTATTATATTATTTATGTTGGTAACTGATTTGTTTGAGTTTGTCCTAGTCTTTAGGAATATTTGATTGAGTAATTAGTGGGTGCTGAATTTTAGGAATATATTGTTAGTGGCTTACAGCCTTATTAAGCAGTTTATAATTCTTGTTATGTTAACGCATCAATAAAAAAAACATAAGTTTTCGGTGCCTCTGCACTCTAAGTTAACATTTATCTCTACTACTTTAGATGTGTATGACTTAAAACTTAATAAGGTTATGTTATCTTTGTCCAATTCAGGTCGATAACTTCAGAAGTTGCTAACAAGGGAGCTCCAAAATGAAACCACTAGACTTCAGAAGTTGGTTTAAATTTTATATTTTGGCTTGTTATTTGCTAACTATCCTATTTGATTATAATTAACACACATTGTTCATCGTTACCAAATTTAGAATTTACAGGAATTGGGCAGTGGATAATGCAAAGGAACTGGGGTTAAAGGGATAGGTTCGAAACTGGAGGGATGGTTCTGTGGAGGCTCTGTTTTCCGGTAGCCTTGATGCGGTGAAGGAAATGGAGCAACATATTGTAATGACGACAATTGGGCTGATGTTTCCTCAAAAAAGGAATTTCACCTCATGGTATTTTATAATTTGTGGAAATGTTAAAAGATGTGGAAGTCAATTTTTCAACTTGTTAATTTGAGTTTCTAACAGTGGCCAGTTAATAGTGCAGATTTTCTTGGGTTCAGTTGAGTGAGTTTAGAACGAAAAGTATCTCCACTTTTGGTCTCCATCCTTTTGAAGTTTCTTTCCTGTTTACAGGCTGGGACAAAAATTTTGGCTTTCAACTTTACATGAGCGATCCTAGTGGAAGTTACGGTGGTTGGAAAACCGGTGCTATTGATGCTAACAATCGGGCAGCACAGTCAATTCTAAAACAGGACTACAAGGATGATATCACAAAGGAAGAAGCAGTTTAACTTGCATTGACGGTACTGAGTAAAACTATGGACACCCCTAGTCTTACCACGGATAAGCTTAATTTTTTTATTTCAATTGTGTTGACTTTTTCAGGAATGGCCAGAAGGATCATTGGAGGAAATAGTGCAAAATGGTATTAAGTCACGGGAGATGGAACTCTCTCACAAGATCCAGTTGCAGGACTTCAAGACCATTGTACCTAAATATTTTAAGCTCTTTTTTAATGGTAATTAATTAATTCATCACTTTTGTGTCAATTTTTATTTGGTAGACATCTTTTTCTATGGGAGAATTTGATAGATATTTTGCTTCTATGCATTTATTTGTGGCGTGTATTTTTGTTCCTTTTCATTAATTAATTTGTTTGACAAATTTTTTTAGAAGACATTATTTGATGAATAATTGTTCACTTAATTATGTAGGTGAATCATTCAAGTTTTCTTATATATGTTTATTTTCGGTATACATCATGTTAGGATCAACTTTAATTTTGTTGAAAATTGTTAGATCTAAAATTTATATCAAGGTGAAAAAGATAACTCAACTGTCCAAATTAAAAATCAATTTTTATATTTTCCATATAATTTTGCTTATTGTAACAGTTTGTTTGCCTTATGGCTATGTTGCTCCAATTGTGTATCACATAATATTAATCACTGTTTTTATTATTATATGCTTACTTAGTTTTTCTGCAGGTTCACTCTGCTACTTTGGACATTTGGCTCCCATAGCAGGTTGCATTTATTCAATTATAAATCTAAATATATTATATAGTTTTCTCACTCTATTTGAATTTATGTGCTTTATTTTAAAATGCTATGGGAAATGAGAAAGAAGCTTCAGTTGGTTTGTCCAGTGGCAATGCTTTTGGCATGCAAGTATGAGGAACTTTCTATGCCCGTGGTTGGAGATCTAATTCTTATATTAGACAGAGCATACACTAGGAAAGAAGTCAGTGGACATGTCCGAGTGACCACGTTTTCTTCGATGCATCAGTTATTTGGGGTCTAGTAGGACCTAAGAGGATATTTAGTATTTTTGGAGAGTACTCAGGATTGAACTGGTTTTTCCTTGGAGGTGCCATAAGACCAATACTTGTTTGGCTATTGCACAAGGCATTTCCACAAGAGTCATGGATTCTGTTGATTAATCTTTCAGTACTCTTGGGAGCAACTGGAATGATGCCTCCAACAACAGTGATGAACTACTATGCATGGATTTTAGTTGGAACCAATTGCTTACTATCCTTAATTATGAAATCTCATTTGATCCTCAAATGTGGACAAAATTGTGGAAAGATTCAACTAGAGATAAATCCATGGCTGCTAATGTACTTTTAAATTTACTGACTTCTTGTCATTCTAAGATTCTCGTTCTTAGTGTTGCTCATATTCTTGGTTGTGGAAAAAATGAACTAAACAGATCTGCCAACATTTTGTTTTCAGCTTTTCCCCACAAGGTGTTTGTTAAAATGCCTTTGACACCCATTTGTGGAAAGTGTGATAAAATAGTTATGTTTTTTGTTATTGTGTACTTTCCCGAAAGCTAAAAGTTATATTTCTGTGCACGAGGTAACTTTTCCTTACAAATAAAAATCGGTTGTGAATTTTGAGTTTGTGCTTGCAGGAGTATGGTCATCGTGTTAGGATAGCAACTCATGCTAATTTCAAGACATTTGTATGATCTGCTGGTGTAAATTTCCACCCTCTGGGTGGTGATCCTCGGGTATTGGCAGGATGTAAGAGGTTCCTTTTAATAATTTTCTCAGTATCTGTTAATTTATATTTCGGTATATTTTAAAACAAAAACATATTTTGTTTTGACCATATTCCATTTCTATCCAGCTTTTACAATCATAGTTGATCACAAGATGAGGTGTCTTTTATTGTTTATTCGTGGCACACATAGTATCAAGGATACTCTAACAGCTGTTACAGGAATTGTGGTACCATTTCATCACACTGTAGTTCATAGGGGGAGTTAGAATTTTCCCTGTTATACCATGATAGAATTTTGCTTAATATATTCTTATCAAGCATTTATAAGTAGTATGCATTTTGTCAACACTAAAGTAATCCCTTTAACAAGTTTCCCTGTTATACCATGATAGAATTTTGCTTAATATATTCTTATCAAGCATCTATAAGTAGTATGCATTTTGTCAACACTAAAGTAGCTAAGAATAGGAAGCTTGTGGAACAGTCTGAGCTTGAGTTGGAAAAATGTGAAGTGCTGAAGAGGGAACTGACTGAGAAGCTGAAAGTAGTAGTGAGAAAGAGACTCTTAGCAAAGAGAATCTGGCCAGAGCAAAGGATGAGTCTGCTGCGACATCTCGAATAATCGGGTTTGCCATAGCTAAAGTCGGTCGGTTTCTTAATTGCTCAATGGTTGATGCTTTGATTTAGCTATCAAATTTCAGTTTTCTGTTTTCTTCTGTGTAATGGTTTTAGGATTGCTTTATGTGTCTGTTATGGTTGCATGTGTAACATTATAGCCAACTATTCAGAATGTTCATATGAATGTGCCTTGTAGATTTGATTCTATGGTTACTTAAGGTTGAAGTAAAAACAGTGTTATGCTTTATTGGGAATTGATTTATTCTCTTACTAATAGTAGTACCAATAATTATGCTTTATTTGAAATTGAATATTCTCTCAATAGTATGATCAACAAGATGGTTCTCTGACATGCTTTCAACTTTAAGAATCCTTTGTTCACGTGACCCCTTTGAGAAATGAAAGTTGCTTTGTTTTAAATCACTAGTTGGATATGATCATCGTTCCTTACACATAATGTATTCAAGTCTTAGAGGACATAAACCAAAACAACCTATTATAAACTCATGTATTCAAGTCTTATAGGACATAAACCAAAACAACCTATTATAAACTCAACTTTTGAGAGTAATATTACTTAAACATATTTGCACACTTATGTAAATATTATTTTAGAGAAAAAAAATACATTAACTTTTTTTTATGAATCAGCTATTTCTATAATAAAAAAGATTAAGAAATTAAATTAGAATCAAATCTAATTTCTCTCTCAGATATTATTATGAATCAAATCTAATTTCTCTGTCAGCTATTCATAAACAATATAATTGTTACAATTATTATGGTTACAAGTAATTTCTCTCTTAGATTACTTGCGATTTTACCTGCGACTTTTCTATTTGCTGCGACCTTTCCTGCGAAAACTTTGATTACCAGCGGTGTTATCTGCGAATTTATCTACTTTACCTGCGATTTTTACTTGCGACTTTTACCTGCGACACTTTCCTGCGACTATACCTGCTAACTAAATTAGCCACAAAGAATTTAGCTAGGAACTAAAAATAGCGGGAAGAGTCGCAGGTAATATGTTTCCGACGGAAAGTTTGTCAAAATCCGTAGGTAAATCCGCAAGAAAACAGAATATTTCTAGTAGTTATAGGAGGGTGAAAAATCACTAAATTACATATGGAAAAACTACTAAGCACAAGAAATGCCTGAAAGTAACAAATAAGCAAGAAAGAGAAAAAAAGAAATAAAATGCATCAAATAGTACGACAAACAAACCAATCAAATAAAATACAATCAAATTAAGACTAGTTGTTAAGAGTCTCACTTTAGATAATATATGGCATGAACATGTATTTATATGTGAGGACAATTCTAACTCTACCAACCAATTTTGTAGGGTTGAGTTAGGCTCAACCACACTTCTTATCATGGTATCAAGACAATCCACTATTTATTTCCACCCTCAAGTTGTATATTCCTGAGCGTGAGGGGTGTGTGAAGAGTCCCACATCAGATGATATATGACTTGAATATGTGTTTATAATTGAGGACAATCATCATTCTACCAACCCACTTTGTAAGGTTGAGTTAGACCAATCACATTTCTTAACACTACTGACCAAAAATCCACAGAGATGCAAGACCAAGTTTCTAACAAAGGCCCCGACACTGAAAATAGGTTAGATCTTAAGCCTCAAGAGCTACCATCAACATATCAGATCCTAACAAATGAGCACAAAATATGGAGATAACATTAAGCACAAAATTAATAAGAATATAGAGATAAAATTGACATATTTGTACTTCTAAGAATTGAGTTTCTTTGAAAACAAATTAACTAAAGGAGTCAAAGTAGATACAAGCTGGAGATTATCCTTCACTAGCAATCCAAGATACTTAAAATGAAGAGAGTAAATTTCACCGTGGAAGAAGTTCCCGACAAAGGTAGATCCTCATTAAATCCTATAAGACTACTTTTAAATAATTTCACTCGAAGCCCAAAAGCTCGGTCAAAGCTTTTAAGAATTTCCTTAATACTTCGCAGATTCTTTATAGTAGAATAAACTTTTAGGCAGTATCATTAGTATACTCAAAGATGAGAGACCATCAACACATATGTCCGCACTCTAAAACCGAATTAAATATGAAACTATCTGATCATCAAGGAAGCATACTCTATAATTTAACTTTCTCTTTCCTATTATATATGTATCAAGATTTGTGAAAATATGGATAATATAGTGATTAAAGAAACATATTTTATCATGTGTGTATGGATAATTGTAATTGTGATACAGATATTGCATGTCTTATATGGCATAATATTCAAAATAGTATTAAGAGTATCTTAGAATTTGAAGTCGATTACATTTATCAAAAACTAAATAATGAAAAAACTATATATTTAACCAAGATTATATCATTTATGTTGTTATGCATTAAATATCAATTATATTTATTATATACGAAAAATCATTTAAAGAATATTTATTTTGCATGTTTATTATTAAAGCATAAATTTGGATTATTTAGTCTTAATCTTCTAACTAAGTTAGTCGCAGTTATAATGCATGTTTTTTAAAATATCCTTATGATTAAACAAGAATATGATATCTTTAGTTCGAAACATGAAAAAAAAAAATTGATATCTTAAGAATTTCTCTTATTTTTACCAACATTTTTATGCAACTTCATGTTTTACTCTCCTATATCTTAATAAATCCCTTAATATATCTTCCATAACTGAATTGAATTTCCAGCTTCGACGCTAGCAATCATCATATCTTCACAAGGATTCCAAGAAAGATCGCTTATTTCACCTAAATGACCATGATGAACATAAACCATTGCTGGGCCTTCTTCAACATCCATGTCATTTTGATTATCATCAATCTTACTAATATCCCAAACAATCACTTTCCCTAGATGACATCCAGAAGCAAACATTGCTTCATTATTTGGATTCCAATCAACCTGAAAAACACATCCATCCACTTGTTTAAAGGTGTGAACACATTCATACATATCATTGCTTTTACCTATCTTTCTTGTATCCCATAATTTTATTGTTTGGTCATTAGAACCTGTAACAATGTTCCATTCTTTGAAGGGATTAAAAGATAAACAATTAACTGTTTCTGAATGAGCATTACAGTATTGAACTGGATTGTTCACTATTGGAGCTCTAATATCCCATAAGTGAAAGTTCTTTTTGCCAACAGATCCAAATAAATTTGCATTCTTTGAATTCCATGCTATGTCCTTTATATCACCTTCATTAACCTAACAACAAAATAAAATAAATATGTTAGATTTTTTTTTATTAACATAAATGGGATTACGATAATTACAAAACAAATCTAAATTTAAATCCGGTTATAATTAAGTAAAAATATATATAACGGCAAATTAGTAAGATTGATGATAATCAAAATGAATCAACAAATATATTTTATCTAAAAAATCGAACAAAGATTTGATGTACCTTGAAAACTCGCAAGGGTTCGAGAGTAAGATTGTTGTGAGTGGCATTAACATCCCAAATACAAATATTACCATCATAATCACCACTAAGCAAGTGACCGCTATTGAAATTGCTCCAAGACAAGCCATAACCATCAGTTTTATGACCGAGCAAACTTAATTCAGGGCGAGCACGATCATCAGAAGTTCTAGAAGGTTGTTTCTCTGTATCAAATATATAAACCTGAGGACCATTTGTTTTAGTTGCAATAATTGAATCTTTTTTAGGCATATAACGAGCAATGTTAACATTGCCATCGTGATTGATCATCTTGATAATATTAAACTCAATATCATCATCCATATCATTGTTTCTAGGACACTTAGTGTTGCTTGAGTAGTCGGAATCCAGATTCCTATAAGGAATTTGGACCTCGGCTATCATTAGGTAATTGCGATCATATTCTTCATCATGGTTTCCCAAAATGACCTTTTGGACTGAGTTGTTCTCACCTTCCAGTTCGTTGTAAGCTGGAAACCATTGGAATGTGAGGGTGGGCCACTCAAATTCATGTGTTATGACAAAATTCATCTCACCGCCATGGTTTACACAATTATGTGCTCTCGCTGCCAAATAGTTTCCAGTATTAACATTCGCCTCACCATTATCTCTATCCATAATTCGTCAACTTACAAACTTTATTTCCACTATCTCACCAAATTGCTCACTATTCCACCACCTTTTTATCACACTCTACTCTCGACTCTTAGACCATAATATATATAGAGAAATTGAATTGCAAGTATATCATTACTTCCAACTCTTTAATATTTTTATTTTTTATTATACGAATTCAATGGATTAATATTTTAATTATGTTTTGGTAAAAAATATACATTTAAAGTTTCATATATGTTTCTTTAAGAAAAAATAAATTTTTCCAAAAAAAGTCGTTTTTTATATATTTTTTATTTGGAAAAACCATATTTTTAGTATTTATGATTTTTTTAATTTAAAAAAAAAAAGATATTTTTCCAAAAATAAAAATATTTAGTTTTTAAATTTTTTTAAAGAAAATAATTTATTTAAAAAATAGAAAAAAAAACGTTTTTTTATTAAGTTTTATTAAGTTTAATTTTTATTTTAAGAAAAAAATATGTTTTTTCCAAAAAAAGTTGTTTTTTATTATTTTTTTTGGGAAAAAAATGTATTTTTAGTATTTTTTTTATTTTTAAATTTTCAAGAAAAAATATTTTTTCCAAAAATAAAAATATTCAGTTTTTAAATTTTTTTAGGAAAATGTTTTATTTCAAAAATAAAAAAATAGATTTTTTAATTATTTAATTTTTATTTTAGGAAAAAAGTTTGGTTTCCAAACATAAATAAAAAATATATTATATTTTACATAAAGAAAAGGAATTTAAAAATAAATTTTATTTTTAGAAATAAAATTTTAAGGATTTTTTGTAATTTTTTAAAAATAGACTAATTTTAATTTTATTTTGGATATGGATGTATTAAATATGGATTTAGTTAACATCGTAAAATCATATTAATATTTTGTTCAAAAAATGGATTTTATTAAAACCTTAATAATAATTAACTGATTTTAATAATCGGATTTGAATATGAATATGAATACTCCAAGTAACGGATTAATTTGAGCATCCTTAATTGACGTACTCATAATCATCAACTTGAATTATATCCATACCAGATTGTCAAGATCTTGATCTAGATCTTAAAATTTAATGATTTTGTAAACTCACTCAACACCAATGATCCACATCATAAGTAGAATAATCACTACTACATAAATGATTTTTGGCAGCGCATGAAAAGACAGCGTTTTTTGAAAAAGCGCTGCTAAAGAGTCAGGAAAAAAAAGAAAAAAAAATAGTAGACTTTAGACAGCGCTTTTAGAAAAGTGCTGCTAAAAGTGGCACCTACGAAGCGCTTTATATAAAGCGCTGCTAAAAGTAGGCCCTACGAAGCGTTTTATATAAAGCGCTGCTAAAAGTAGGCCCTACGAAAGCGCTTTTAGAAATCGTTGCTATAGGGGTCACCTATGAGAGCGCTTTCAGAAAGCGCTGCTAAAGGGGTCATTCTAAGAAAGCGCTTTTATAAAAAGTGCTGCTATAGGTGGTACAAAAGACAGCGCTTTTATAAAAGCGCTGCTATAGATCCTACCTTATCAGACCTTAGAGAGCGCTTTTATAAAGCGCTGCTAAAGGCCTTGCAAAAGCGCTGCTGTAGGTTTAAGTGGCATAAATTTAAAAAAAAAAACAGAAAAACTCATAAACAGAAGCAGTCGTGGTTTTTGGTATTCTTACGCTCGCAACCCAGAAAAACTCAGAAACAGAAACACTCTTCCATTTCCGCCTCTGTCGCCGTCTGTTTCCGTCTGTTTTTAGCATTCTTCCATTTCGTCTGTCGCCGTCTTCCATTTCCGCCTCCGTCCGTCTATTTTTGGCATTCTTCCATTTCGTTCGTCTGTTTTTGACATTCTTCCATCTTCGTCCTCCACCCATTATGTACGAAATCTACAGGTTTGCTTCGAACCAATCTCGCAATGTTGTTATTTGTTTCATACTATATTTTGCTGCAATGGTATATGTAATGGATTTGTTTTTTACTGAGTTTGCTTTTAAAATTTTCAGCAATGATGAGTAAAATATATATAAGTGTTGCATTATGTTGTTGTTTGTTCTTGGTGGCATGACAAGGTGGTTTGATTTTGACTAATACGAGTGTTGAGTAGTTTGTTTCGATTTTGATACAAGATTAACATTTTGTTTAGGTTTGATATTGTTTCCACTGTTTTGATACAACTTTGATATTGTCCAATGCCATGCCATGTAGAAATTTGTTAAAGAGTTAACAAAGTTAGAAATTTTATTAAAAATAGTTGTTAGGATGCAATTAAATTGAATTAGAGGTTAGTGAAGTATTAGTTGTGAAAATGGAATATTGTTGTTGTTAGTGTTGTCGTTAGTGTTGTTGTTGATGTTAAAATGGAATGTTGTTGTTGTTGATGGAAAAAAAAATAATGTTAATGTTGTTGTTGTTAGTGTTGATTCTAATGATATTGTTGTTGATATTGTTGATGGAAACAAATGAATTAATTTCGTATATATGTTAATGTTATTGCTGTTAACGTTGATGGAAACTTGAATTAAAGTAAATGAATTATTGTAGTTGATGTTATTGATGTTATTGTTGTTCATGAAAGTAAATGAATTATTTATGTCTGTTAGTTTTGATCGTTTCCAAGAATTATAATGTTGATGATGTTATTAATTTTGTCTGTTATAGGGGTTACTTGTGTAGAGAAAGATTGTGATCGTTCTATTTTATACTTTATTTTCTCTTTTCTATTTTATATCTATCATGTGTGGAAATAAGATTGTGATTGTTCTACACATATTGCATGTATTGTATAGCATAATATTAAAAAATAATATTAAGAGTAACAATAACAACTACAAACTTCCACTTTTAGAACATGTTTGACTTCGAAGTCGATAACAGTTATTCAAAATTACCTAATGAAAAATCACCTAATGACTTCGAAGGCTCCCTCTTGGAATTCAAGTGTTTTCCTCCTCTTATCATGGTAAATCTTCTGACGACTCTGCGGCGCTTTCATCTTTTCTTGGATCATCTTGATCTTTTCAGTCGTCTCTTGCACAATCTCTGGCCCGAGTACAACACTCTCACCTGACTCATACCAACACAATGGAGTCCTACACCTCCTACCATACAAAGCCTCATACGGTGCCATTTCGATACTAGAATGGTAACTGTTATTATAGGTAAACTCAATCAATGGCAAATGACTTTCCCACGATCCACCTTAATCCAACATACAAGCTCTCAGCAAATCCTCCAAAGACTAGATGGTTCTCTCTAGCTATCCATCCGTCTGCGGATGATAGGCAGAACTCAACCTCAACTTAGTATCCAAAGATGTCTGCAAACTCTCCCAAAACCTCGATGTAAACCTTGAATCTCTATTTGACACAATACTCGACGAAACACCATGCAACTTCACAATTTGATCAATATACAACTCGACAAGCTTCTGCAACGAATAATTGATCCTCATCGATATAAAATGAGTCGATTTGGTCAATCTATCAATAATCACCAAAATCGAATCATATCCCTTCAAAGTCTTCGGCAACTTTGTAAAAAAATCCATAGAAATGCTATCTCATTTCCATTCTGGAATACTCAGTGGTTGCATCAGACCCGACGACTTCTGATGTTCAATCTTCGACTTCTGACAAGTCAAACAAGCATACACAAACTCTACGATTTCCTTCTTCATACGCGGCCACCAAAACAATTTCTTCAAGTCTTGGTACATCTTCGTGGCACCAGGATGAATACTCAACCCGCTTCTATGACCTTCTTCAAGAATTCTCTTCTTGATTTCTGGCACATCGGGAACACATACTCTATCTCGGAACCTCATCACACCATTCTCGTCGATCCGAAAACCACCTCTGTTACCTTGATTGACTAACATGATATGATCCACCAAACTCAAATCAGATATCTGACCTTCTCCGATCTCTTGGAGGATACCACTATTCAACTTCAAAATTCCCAACTTCACACTGTTAGAAGTCTCTTTGCAAACCAAACTCAAATCTCTGAATTGCTCAATCAGTTCTAACTCTTGAACCATAAGCATCGACATATGCAATGACTTCCTACTCAACGCATCAGCTACAACATTAGCCTTACCAGGATGGTAACTCAATTCAAAATCATACTCCTTCAGAAGTTCAAGCCATCTTCTCTGCCTCATGTTCAACTCCTTCTGATCAAACAAATACTTCAGACTCTTTTGATCACTGAACACTTCGAATCTGGACCCAAAAAGATAATGTCGCCAAATCTTCAACACAAACACCACAGCGGCCAACTCTAAGTCATGCGTAAGATAATTCCTTTCATGGATCTTCAATTGTCTGGAAGCATAAGCAACCCTTGACCATTATGCATCAGTACGCCTCCAAGACCCATCTTCAATGCATCACAATACACAACAAAAGACTCACTCAGATTTGGCAAAATCAACACTGGAGCAGTCGTCAAGTTCTCTTTGAGTTCTACAAAACTCTTCGAACAAGGAACATCCCACAGATAAGCTTGACCCTTTCGAGTCAAATGAGTCAAAGTCAATGCCAACTTTGAAAATCCTTCTATAAACCTGTGATAATAACCAACCAACCCAAGGAAACTTTAAATCTCAGTAGCAGACTTTGGAGTCTCCCACTGCAACGCAACATCAATCTTTGACGGATCCACCACAACTCCCCCACTAGAAATCACATGGCCAAGGAAACTCACTTCCTTCAACCAAAACTCACACTTGGACAACTTGGCAAAGAGCTTCTTGTCTTTCAAGGCCTGCAATACCACTCTTAGATGTTGCACATGCTCTTCCTCAGATTTAGAATATATCAAGATATCATCAATGAACACTACCACAAACTGATCCAAATAAGGATGAAAAATCCTATTCATATACTCCATGAACATACCAGGTGCGTTAGACACACCAAACGGCATCACAGTATACTCATAGTGTCCATACCTCATCCTAAAAGCTGTCTTCGGAATATCATCAGGCTTAACGCGAATTTGATGATAACCAGACCTCAAATCAATCTTGCTAAACACACAAGCACCCACCAATTGATCCATCAAATCATCAATCCTCAGAATTGGATACTTATTCTTAATCGTTACCTTATCTAACTGTCGATAATCCACACACATTCTCATACTACCATATTTCTTCTTCACCAATAACACAGGCGCACCCCACGGAGAAACACTCGGTCAAATAAACTTCTTCTCAAGTAAATATTCCAACTATTTCTTCAATTCTCCTAACTCAGATGCAGACATCCGATAAGGAGCCATCGACACAGAACTAGTGCCCGGTATCACATCAATAGTAAACTCTACCTCACGCTCAGGAGGTAATTCACTCATGTCGTCTGGAAACACCTCAGGAAATTCTCAAACAACTGGTAGTTCCACACTCGCTGCTTCATAATCAACTTGAGGCGATGCAAACAATGCAAACATCTGAGCCTCATCTTCCAAGAGTTCTTCTACTTGCTTGGTAGATACCAACATCAACTCTCCACCATCACCAAACTCAGGAAACCTCACAGTCTTGCTGTAGCGATCAATATGAACATAGTTGTAGTTCAACCAGTTGATTCCAAGAATAACATCGATTTGATGCAAAGGTAGACAGACCAAGTCCATCACGAAATTCTTATCATAAATGGTCAAAGGGAAGCTCAAACAGACTAATGCAGTAGTCACAGAACCATTAGTCGGGGTATCGGTAACCATACTCCCAATCATAGAAGACAATTTCAAATTCAACTTCTTAGCACATTCAAACTAAATAAACAAATGAGTAGCACCAGTATCAACTATAGCAATCAATTCAACATCATTAATAAAACAAGTACCTCTGATCAAGTTATCTTCTTGGATTCTTATGCACCATTGAAAGAAAACACTCTGCCACTTATCTGAGCAACAGTAGCAGTCTTCTTAGGCTGCTGGCACTGGGTACTGATATGACCCCTCTTTCCACAGTTGAAGCAGGTCGGAGCTTTGTGTTTACAGTCGGTAGCTCTATGACCTCTCTTGCCAGAACGGTGACATCTCAGCACTTTACAATTCTCAGCACGGTGGCCTTGCTCGCCACACTTATAGCACTTACCTGGAGTAGAAGTCGCTCCCCCACTTGGCTTTTTCCCATATGAAGCCTTCTGCTTCCCTTTATCACCAGAAGTCACATACGACTTCCCTCTATACTGACCTTTCTCTTTCTTCCCACTCAGCTGCTGGTAGTGAGTAGATCGAGCTTGGCTATCCTCATCATAAATCCTTCTCTTGTCCACCAGTTCTGAAAACCGACGAATCTGCTGGTACCCAATTCCCTGCTTAATCTCTGGTCTCAAACCATTCTCGAACTTGAGACACTTCGACATCTCTGCATCAGCACGGTTGTAATGCGGACAAAACTTTACCAAAGACTCAAACTTTGTCGCATACTCAGCCACAGTCATATTCCCTTGTTTCAGCTCAAGGAATTCCACCTCTTTCTTGCCCCGAACATCTTCCAAAAAATACTTCCTCAAAAATTCATCCTTGAACACAGCCCAAGTTATTGCAATGCCAGCATCTCCCAATCTCTGACGAGTGTTATCCCACCAGTCTTCAGCTTCCTCTGCTAGCATATGTGTACCAAACTGTACCTGCTACGCATCAGTGCATGCCATAACTCGGAAAATCTTCTCAATCACTTTCAGCCACTTTTGCGCACCATCAGGATCATGAGTGCCCACAAAAGTCGGCGGATTGTTCCTTTGAAACTTTCCCAAAGTACAGAACTCATCTAGAGGTCTACCATTCTGGGCCATCACTTGGGCAAGTGATTCCAGCGCATCAGCAATAGCATGATCATTCCTTCCAGCCATCTGCAACCACCAATAGGGTTAGAAGAAAACAACTCATCAATAGTGTTCTCACACTATTAACTGACAGGGGACTAACAGCATAAAAACTTGGCCGGACCGACCGACCTGCTCTGATACCACTAATGTAACACCCTTTTCTACCCCACAATTATCATGGAAAAATTACACATATATCAGAGTAAATTATTAAATTTCATAAAAATCCATCTCAAAGGGCGTACATTTCCCAAATCAACAAAATCGGTCAAGGCTCCGTAAACAACGGGTTTTCTCAAAATAATCAAATCGCACAAAGTAGCGAAACTCAAAGGCATAAATCAAGGTTTCCTCATCAGGGAAAAATAAGCAAAATAACTCAACAGTATATAGTTTAACTCAAAATAACCCAACCTGATGTCACATATCAGAGCAAGACCCTGTAAGCTAACCAAAAGGCTAAAAACTCAAAAACTTCAAAAATACTCCTCGACGGCGTCCACGGCTAAACTCGGTCATCTGCACGTTACCCACGTGGAGGTAACATTCAAACAGGCAGGGTGAGTAAAACAAATCATAATAACCAATGTATAAAAATCAACATATAAACAGCGTCATATTCATATTCAACATATTCATATCCTTCAATAGGCCTCGAAGGCCATAACATCATAATTTATACAAAAAGGCTCATAAATGCAAATGCAACATAGACTCAATGCATGTGGTACCAATCATCACAACGCGATGGACATTGGGCCATCAACCCTCCATAGATCCCCATCAATAGGATAGATTCTGCTAGAGAACCGGAGCACATCAAAACACTTCACATCCATACAATGGGATTGAAGCCAAAGTAATCGAGGTCCTGAACTGAAGTCCGGAGGCACATGAATGCATGATGCACATGTCACAAATCATCCTCATATAACAGTATAAGTGCATCATCATTCATCATATTCATCATCATGTCAATCATCATCATCATATCTCATATCATCATATAATTCATCAAAGTCATGGTAATATCATCATATTAAGTCATATAAATCATCATGTCATCATGTATACATCACATAAAACTCACAGTCATACTCATGTTAATTCCTCATAGAATTCACAGAATCAAACATCAAGGCATCGTTGCATACGATCAACATTAGCGAAACTCTGCTACATTCGTTGGTATGTTCACTAGGCGAGTCTGGGGCGAGTTTCTTCGCTAGGCGAAGGATTCTTCGCTAGGACAATCTAGGAATAACATTGTTCGCTAGGCGAAGCTTTCTTCACTAGGAAAAATGTGCGATGACAACAAATTCTGCTACGCACCAGAACTGATTTCTACTCAAAAGGCTTTACGATTCACTTACCCAATTCCCCCAAAACATCCCTAAAGAATCCCTAAGGTCCTACGGCGATAAAGGCACATAACCTACGGTTTATTAGGCCAATCCCGGAACATATTCAGCCCTAAATCACAATTTTTCCTTCAATTACACCCTAAGGCATTAGAGTTACTCACATTCAAATATTCCTTTTCCTACAGGGTCAGTCATATAACAATTCAAGGTTTTGGCCACGAAGGCCTAAGGTTTCCCTTTCTCATATTATGCTCTAATGGTCAGGAATACTTACCATTACACTACAACATCAGAGTTCCCAAAACCAGATTTAGGCCACGAAGGCCAAAATCTCTTTTTCCCCAATTGAACCATGGCTAGATTTACCTATAATCGGTTTAGGCCACGAAGACCAAAGATCATAATTTCTCATTTCTACCCTTAACCCTTAAATCGACCTTACTACATCAAAATTTACACATAGGAAATTATGAAAGGCAATACTCCACATACCTTAAACGTTGATTCAAAGCCTTCACGAATCTGTGAGGGAATCTTTAAACGCTTCTGCCTCCAATTTCCTCTTCAAAGCTCTCTGGCCACAATTCTTACGGTTAACACAAATGAATCCTAAAACCCTTAAGAACTCCCTTTTTGTTAAACCTAGACTTGGACCTCACAATTGGGCTTTCTCCATTATACCCTCACTTACTCCTCACAATTGCCCAAATTACCCTTATTTCACTTATATTCATTTTAAATAATAATAATAATAATACTAATAAATTAATATTATATACTTTTAATCAACTAAATAACCCAAAAATGCACACTTTTCCAATAATCCACCAAACTACCGAAAATCACCGAAAAATGAATATTCTTAATTAAATTAATTAATTAAAATATTCCGATTAAATTTGGGGTGTTACATACAATATTGGTTGAAATTGTTTCAGCCTTTAAGAAAATACAAACTCCGCTTGAATCTAAGTAAATGTACTTTCGGTGTTTGTTCCAGGATTCTTTTGGGTTTCATTGTCAGCTAGAAAGGTATAAAGGTGGATCCAGACAAAGTCAGGGCTATTCGAGAAATGCCTGCACCTACAACAGAAAAGAAAGCCAGAGGGTTCCTTGGACGTTTGCATTACATCTCCAAGTTCATCTCTCACATGACTGCCACTTGTGAGCCAATCTTCAAATTGTTTCATAAAGATCAAAGTATTGTATGGAATGAATATTGTCATATTGCCTACTTTGAACTAACATATCTTGATGAATAGTGATCCAATAATGATGAAACTTGTATGGTTGGAAAGGTTAGAGATGGTAGAACAACTTTCATGTTATTGGAAACTTGATACAAACCTTGGAAAGTCATTAAAGAAGTGGTTTAAAATCATGTTAGAAAATCTGCCTAAGGTAACTTAGAAAAAATTTCTAAGTTAAGAACTTTGACATCATTGAAACCTCATCTTTGAATCCATATAACTTTAAGAGTTTTGATCCAATGGAGATGATCTAGTAAAGGATAGAAATATTAAAAAATGATCTTAAACTTTCATGTTCAAGGGAAATTGATTTGAAGTCAAGAACTTGGTGAAAACTGTCTTAGAAAGTAGCCCAAAAAATATGCCTAAAACTTGTGCAATCTTGATAACTTTGAAACTCTAATTTGGAGAGACCATAACTTGAGCTCTATACATTTAATGGAGAAGATCTAGTACTCAAAAAACTCTTAGAGGATGCTCTACAACTTTCATGTTCAAGGAAAAGTCATTTCAAGATTGCATCATCATGTAAGATGGGCTTGATATATACTTCAAACTGAATTTCCATACTTACAAAAATTTATAAGTGTTGAAATGACAAAACCTCATTTTTCTATCTCTCAAACTATAGATCTTTTGGACTTGATTTCTTATACAAAATTATATTTAATAACGTCCTCTTTAATTTTATAACAAGTTTACTTCCATTGGATCAAGGATGTGAAAGTTATGAATGTTGCAAAATGGCTAGAATTAGGGTTTTCTACACTTAGAAAATATCTCAATCAAACCCTAATCCAACCAAACTCCTAATTTTATGTTTCTCCTTGACTTTTCTTGTTCCAAACACATTAAAACACTTGAAAACACATTGCATAACCTTGTTTGACCTTGAAATTCAAGACTTTGACCCCATTGAAACACAATTAGCGTTTGTTGACCAAATGAAACCCTATCATCTTTTCCATTGATTGAAGCTCTTAGGATGGCTTGTGATGAAACATAATCCATGTAGAGGACCCCCAAGATGTATATTGAGCCTTAGAATCATGTCTTGCCCATGGAACTAGCCACAAATGCCTTTTGAACCAAAACCATAATCTAGTTGCCCACAAGATAGGAGGAGGTGATCAATGTTTGAATCATTGATTCAAATGGTTGTAAGACATGTATTGATGATGAGAGGATCTTGTAACTTGAGAATATCACAAGGTTGAGAATGAAACCTTGCTTGAGCTTTGAAGATGAAGCTCTTCTCTTGAGTGTTGGAGAAGATACCTTAATCCCCTGCTAGAACCAATGCCATGCACAAATGATAATGCAAAAATGATATGAAACATAAGCCAAGATATTAAGAAAAAAGGGTGGGCAAATCTTAGGGTGCTACAGCTGCCCCTATTCAAACAACTTGGACTCGAAGGGGTGATAGCAACGGCTTTCAGACCTTCAATGGTACAGGGAGGTTGAATACTAAAAAAACCCATAAATTTGCAACTTGTGGTGATGGACATAGTAAAGTGATTGCCAACCGAAGGTGGACTTAAAATTAGCGGGTACCAACCAAAGGTTGGGATAACCGAAGGACACAAGATACCAACCAAAGGTTCGGATAAAAGGCTACAAACCAAAGTTAGGATCACCAGAGCGAGTAATAACCAAAAGTAGTGAGAAAAAAGGCTACTAACCAAAAGTTAGGATCATCTAGACGCTGACCGAAGGCGAATACACAAACAATGAAGACTACCAACCAAAAGTTGGGATCTTCAACGAAAAATACCAACCAAAAGTTGGGATGAAATGCTACCAAGGAAGATTTAGGATCGTCGGAATGCCGACTGAAGGTGAACACACAAAAAATGAAGACTACCAACCAAAAGTTGGGATAAAGACTTCACAGGGGAGAATACCAACCAAAATTTGGGATAAAGCTGAAGATTACCAACCAAAAGTTGGGATGATCAACATAATGGATACTAACCAAAAGTTAGGATAACCGAGGCATCGACCGAAGGTGAATTGATGACGAAAGAATACCAACCAAAAGAGATGAAAGGCTACTAACAAAAAGTTAGGATCACCACAAGGGACACCAACCAAAAGTTGGGATACGGCCCACACAAGATACCAACCAAAAGTTAGAATAAAACTGGATATACAGGAAGTAGAATCAACCGACTTACGACCTGAAAGGGAGACTCCACTGGGGGAAAGAGAAGTTTAAATAAAAAAAACTCTACCGGGAAGTACAAATAAGATGAACACATCTATAAATGATTTTTACTGGGGATAAAGATAACAAAATCTTTTGAGTTATGCCATTATCTGCTGGAGAGATGGCTGGAAACAAAGATATCAAACCTGGCTTATGCTTCAAATGCATATGTTTGAATATGGTGCAATACTTCATACGAAATAGAAATTCTACGAAATTGGGAGGATGCAATGCAAATATGTAAATGATATGCAAAAGAACACCATTGGAAGAAGTGCTGAGAAAATCAACAAACAAACTCTGTTGAGAAAGACACACTGAAAGGTCTTCCTGAATATAATCTCTATTGAAAATTCCATTCTATTAGGAATTAAGAGTAACATCTCTTGGAAGATCGTCCCAAGAATATGATTCTGAAGAATGCCAATGATCATTGGACCTTTTTAGGGATAACATCCACCACTGACTCATCCGTGGAGGGAATCAACATAAATCTCTGTTGGGGAGAGAAGTTAATGACATTAATCATGCTAGGAAACAAAACTGAGCTTACACTACTACTAGGGAATATCCTTCCATCTTAACCTGCTGGGGTTAAGTGTACATTATTGTTGGTGAGAATACTTCTGATCTGTCAACAAGACTCTGTGGGGAGACAAAAATCTCTGATGCGGGAAGACAAAGAATCTTCTGCTGAATAAATGTCTCGTTACCTATCAACGCCCTGTCTAATGTAATCAACTTCTGAATATTCACTAGGGAGTACAAATAAAACTGGATGGGGAACACAACACCCTGAATTCTTGTTGGGGGAGGAATGATTTACCATGCGTTGCTAATATTGCTAGAACTTCACCTTGGGGAGAAAAGCTCTACTGGGGAGGAGGATCATGTCATCCTGAAAACAAACAAATAGCAATAGGATGCTCTATATTCGAAATGGCTACCTCGGTTACCATTCATGACACCTATTGTTCAAGAAAAATAATTTTTTTCAATATGCTTTGTAAAGCCTAAATGTTTTCACATGTAATGTTTATCAAAAATATCGAACATTTTTGCAAACAAAATAGTAAAATAAAAACAGGAAATGAAAAGCTCATTGAGTAAATAATAATTTATTTATTGAAATGGCCTGTAAATAGGCAACTTACAATTTAGATGCAGTTCCTGAAAAAAGGTAATTGCGCAAAAAAAGTACAAAAGAAATATATAAATGTCGATAATATGAAACCAAATAACCACCATGCATCGATTCAACTATGACATGTATGTCTTTAATTTTTACCAATGCTTCTCCTTCTGAAAAGACTGACTAGACTGATTCTTATCCTTTGGGATTTCCATGTATCAAGATGAATTCACATATCAAACACAGACTGTAGTTGTTTGCTTTCAAATTCCTAACTTTTGCCTGGATCGCCCTTGTGGGTTTTCAATCTACCAAGATACATACAATTCCCATAGGTAGATCTTCTGGTGTCTAGACAACCGTGCCTATCAATGTCTGTGCAAGACACGGGCTTGTTAATTAAGTAAGAATACATGTGGAGGTCGAATTCAAAAGTGTCATGATTGTAACAAATGATTTTTTTAAGGCATGCATGTGTTGGGTTTTCGGATCATGCATAAAAAAGAATACTTGTTGAACTGCATATGATATATATGGTCTTATAAATCTCAAGTATTATAATGCACCTGCGAGACTTCAATAATCTTTTGGATCATGATTGGGATTACCTGAGGATCCACTAAGTTTTGATTTTGTATCCACCAGTGTTAGGGTTGGCTTGCATGAGGATATTCCTGCACATTTAATAATCTGATACTGTCCAGAGACTTGGTTGGCTACCAATTAGGAGTCGCTCTTGGCTTTCAGTCGAAAGGCTCTGATTTCTAGGGCGATGAGTATACCTTCGATGAGATTCTCGTACTCTACTTGGTTACTTATGGGTTTGAATTCAAACTTCAATGTGTGCTTGATCAGTAAGTCTTCATATCCTTCCAAGATTATTTCGGCGCCTCTACCTTTTATGTTGGAGGCTTCGTCTACTGGTAATGCCCATTCTGAGTGGTGCCTTCCTCGACATGCCGTCTAAATTCTTCAACAAAATCAGCCAAAGGCTGGGACTTTATGCTTCTTCTCGGGACATATTGGATTTTGTATTTTGAGACTTCTATGACATAAGATACCATTATTCTCTCCAGATGCGGCTTGTTCGGCACCTGTCGAACGAGAAATTTTTTTTCATGAAGATCTTATGCCCCTTAAAAATAAGGACGCAACTTCCTCTTCGTGACGATGACAACCAATGTTTGCTTCTTGATATGCTGATATTATGCTTCGGCATCTCTAAACACCTTGCTCACAAAATGCACATGCCTTTCATCTTTATTTGTCTCTTACACGAGCATTGAGCTCATCGATTGATCTGTGACGCAGAGGTAGAGGAGGAATGGAGATTCTTCCCTTGGGCAAGTGAGAATGGTAAGCAACGCGAGGAATGATTTTACCCTTTGAAAAGCTTCCTCACATTTTACCGTCCACTCAAAACATTCCTTTTTCTTCAAGGCGGCAAAGAAAGGGAAAACCTTGTTGCCATCGCATGAAAGGAAGCAAGATAGGACGACAAGGCGACCTGTAAGTTGTTGCACTTCCTTAACGTTGGTGGGACTTCACATGTCAATGACACAAACATGCCTAAAACAACAACACAAAAAAAGACTTAACGCTACACCATATCTAAGAGCATGCGACAATCAAAACAATATCATTTGCTGCATACATCATATCTCTAACAACATTGTCATGTTTAACTAGCACCCACATACGCGGGATGTCGTCATTGTCATCTGCAATAGAGATGTCTGAAACAAGTATGTCAATTCTTCTAACTCTTTCATTATCATTAATCTCTCAGTCTAACCAAAAGACCAAGTTCCTCTCAAGTTGCTTGAAACTCCAGTTAACCTAAAAACACATCTTCATAAGAGGCTTGGCTCTCGAATAAAAAACATCCTCGGAAATTTTACTACTCATTTTATAACAAATGAAAAAAACATTAAGAAAAAAATGAGAAGAGATGTGAAAAAATTGTTTACATCATACCTCTATTTATACAAAATGATACCAATTAAAATATAATATTTTATAACCAATTTAAAAATTAAAAAATAAAAGGTAACAAAAGAAGTGTCGGATGAATTGACCCTCTTATTGAAGAACAAAGAGTAGACGACAATTGAATTGACTCGCTATAATAGATGCACTAATTCTCTTGACTTGTTTTTCAAAATGTTAAATGGGAGCGTCAATCCATTTGGCTTAAACTTTACTTATGAATTTTTTTAAAAACATGTATATTTTAAAATTTTATTGAAAAAATATGGTTATTTTAGTATTATGGTTGGAAAACATGATATTTTAAAAAAAAATTAAATAAAATCGAAAACTAATAAAAAAAATCAAAATAATTTTTTCTTATCTACACTTTATTTCTAACGACAGTGAGACAAAAGCATAACATAAGTAATGTCTTTCCTGTAGATAAGAATATACATCGTATATTTTTAAGAATAAAGCAACAAGTAAAAACAAAATTATTTACTTAGTTTTATTTGCAACCTTCACTACAAGTTTTGACAAATCAATTACTATCATTTACAACTATTCTATATGTATGTCCAGAGTTTCTTCACCTGAAAGGAATTACAATTTATTTGCTCTTTTCTATTTTATATAGTTATTTAAGAAGCATATATTTGTTGTGTGTGTCTAAGATTGTGATTGTGTTACACATATTACATGCCTTGTATGGCATGTTATTCAAAAGAAAAAATTAAGAATAATATAACAACTACATACTTCCACTTTTAGAACATCTTAATTAGACTTAGTCTAATACATTTTTTCAAAATTATCTAATGAAAAACCTAGACATTTAACCAGTATCATATAATTTATACATGCATTAAACATCATTTATATTTGTTATATAAAAATTATCTAAAGAATATTTATTTTGCATGTATAACATGCCAATAGGCTATGTGGATTGTGTATATCTATGTGAAATTAATTTGTTACTCATAATGCACGCTTCTTAAAATATAGGCTAAGCAAATATATATGCTTAACAAAAATGGTTTAGGTTAAGCTAATAATGTTGGTGCAAAGATAAAATAAATGATGAAATAGGGAAATATTCTATTAAAGAGAATGACGGCAGAAGAAACAGGATTAAGAGTTACAATGATTGTCACCCTATTTATAGGCTAAAACTAGGGTTACTAGAATAAGATAAAATACTGAAATACCCTCTAACAAACTTATGGGCTTAAGAAAATAATATAATAAAATATGAATTATTACTAATACCATCCCTTAATTCATATTCCATCAAAACTTGTAACACCAATTCCATCCCTTAATCTGAGAAATTGATCAGTCTTGATAGCTTTCGTCAGAACATCTGCCAACTGCTTCTGAGTGGTGCAGTGTACAACTTCTAACACTCCACTCTGAACTTGATGTCTCAGAAAATGATACTTGGTCTCAATATGCTTGCTTCTCCCATGCAGCACTGGGTTTCTGGCAAGGTTGATTGCAGACTTGTTGTCAATCATCAACTTCAGAGGTTTGTCTACCTTAATCTTTAGATCCTGCAACAGATTCAGAATCCACACAGCTTGACATGCAGTAACAGCACCTGCAATGTATTCAGCTTCACAGGTTGACAACGCCACAACAGGTTGCTTCTTGGAACACCAAGAAATGGAACCTCCCAGAAATTTGAACAAGTACCCAGATGTACTTCTTCTGTCAACTCTGTCTCCACACCAATCAGAGTCTGAATAACTCAGAAGTTCTGACTCATTATTTCCTCCAGAGGGAAATAACACTCCATACTTCAGAGTTCCTTTGATATACCTCAGAATCCTGACAGCAGCTTGGTAATGGGACCACTTAGGTTTACTCATGAACCTACTAACCATCCCAACTGAGTAGCAAATATCAGGTCTGGTATTGCACAGATACCTCAGAGAACCAACCAACTGTTTGAAGGTTGTAGCATCCACATCCTTTCCTTCAGAGTCTGAATCCAGTTTCTGATTTGTATCAGAAGGTGTGACAGCCATCTTACAATTCTTCAGATCAAATCTCTTTAGAAGTTCTAATTCATACTTGAGCTGATGCAAAATGATACCTTTCTCAGAATATCTGAACTCCATCCCTAGAAAGTATGTCATTTTGCCTAGATCAGTCATTTCAAATTCATTCATCAGAACTTTCTTGAACTTGGCTATCTCCTGTTCAGAACTTCCAGTCAATAGTATATCATCAACATATAAACATACCAGAGTCATATTGCCTTCAGAAGTATGCTGAACATAGACACCGTACTCCATCTCACATTTCTGAAAGCCTTGCTTCTTGAAAAATGAATCAATCTTCTGATTCCAAGCTCTGGGCGCTTGTTTCAGTCCATATAGAGCTTTGTATAATCTGTACACCATCCCTTCCTGATTCTTTTTCACAAATCCAGGAGGTTGTGACACGTAAACTTCTTCTTCTAATGGACCATTCAGAAATGCAGATTTTACATCTAAATGCATCAGAGGCCAATTCCTGTTAGCAACTATTGCAATCACCATTCTGATTGTTTCATGTCTTGCTACAGGTGCAAACACTTCAGAATAATCCAGCCCAGGTTTCTGTAGAAATCCTCTGGCTACCAGCTGTTGCACCCCAAAATTTGACCAACTGGGTCTCGTGTCTGGCTCGAGGTTTCGATGCATAATCGCATTCGCATCTGCATATTGCATACAATGCATTTTTTTCATTTCTTTTGATTTTATTGGGATCACAGCTCTCGTCTGTTGCACCCCAAAATTTGCCCTCACAATACAAGACTTTGTGTTCCAAGAAGGTTCACAAGGTTCACAAAATTCACAATTGGTCAGAAGAGTTGACAATTCCCTCAGACAATGCACCTCCTAAGCAGTGCATCCAAAACTAGGGTTTTGACTTTAATCAGGCTAAATGGACTTCCAAGTCTTCAGATTTGGTCCCAGGAGTATTTTGGTCGTTTTTACGTGGATCCCGCTAATTCTTTGAAGACGGGCTGTTACTGAGCTGTGAGACACTTGAGACACTATTTCTGAGGCATTTATTTATCATCTGTTTTGATTATATCAAGGTGCCAATTCGATGTGTTCGGTATCGAAATTTGTCGGGCATAACTGGATTTAAGGTCCATTTTATCGCTCATGGTTTATTTCCAGAGCATTTCCGTTGCTGTTAATAAGGCGCAGTTTAATTGGGTATTATTGGATTGTTGCTTATATCATTTGGTTAGTGGAATTCAATTACGGGCAATATCATCATTGATACTAAATCTGTTGTGATTACGGCGCACATTCGCGTTTGGTTAGAAAATGAGGAGAATATTGTTGGCTAGAATCCAAATGAATGAAGTCAGGTGATGAGATTAGGACTACCAACGAGACAAGTACATGAGCAAGAATATCATTCGTGAGTATTTATGGTTTATGACTAGAATAATGAATTTAAATATTTGTGGATTTATTCACAAATGTTTATAATTTATAACTAGAAATAAATATAAATAGATGCAAAGTTGAATGATCATGGAATTTTTATTTCATAAGAATATCATTTTACAAAAGGAAGTGAATCATTTCACATTTGAATTGCTGTGAGATTACATTTACAAATGTTACATCTACTCTAAAAAATCCTAAATCCTAAAAACTCCTAAGGCTTCTTCATGGTATCCTTCCCTTGAGTGTTCCTCGAAGTTCCCGATCACCTGCAAAAAATAAGAGAAACAAAACAAACAGAATAGAAAAAAAAGATGTTAGAAATTGTTCGACACTCTCAGAACAATGTCATCATCGAGTGCCGGGAGTGGCACAACCGAAGCTGCATCCTACTCCCGTTCCCAATCCGCGCCATCGGCGTCAGACCGGTAGTGTTTGTTCTTATTTCGAGGGACAGCCGAGAAAGATGAAGTAAAAGAAGTTCGGGCCGATAAATGATTAACTGAAAAGGGTCTACGCCATCATCGAATAAATCCCATTTGGTTTCCAAACTGATACAAGGGTAAAGCAGCACAATCAATTTGGTCATAAACCTGGATGCCGACGGGTATGAGCCACTTTGTGTTCAAAGTTTGTCAAGCCCTGAAACACAAGACCAAACAACATCAGCAGTGCCAATTTCACAACGGAGTTTAAGGCCAAAACAGTTCAGCTGCACAAAGTTTGGGTAAACAAAACAACTCATTCGAAAGATGGAACAACAAGTGCAAGAAACGAATCAAATTCAGGTCATGTTCAAAAACAAGAAACCATAAGCTGGACAGAGTCAATAGCAGACACCTCTGAGTAACAGAGGATTCAATTCAACTGCATCAAAAAGTAAGGTACAAAACAGGTCAATTAAAATTTGTCTCGAACGAATCCTGATGGGTCAAATTCTGAAAATCAAACCAACAGGTGTTAAGAATTGAATCCATGAGCAAACATCAGAAAGGAAGTTCGAAAGACCAAACCATAACAAAAGAGGCATTCAACAAATCCGTCACCTGAAATTCATTGACAAAGTCAGGTTGTAGCAGTAAAAACCAATTCAATCCAGAAAACAAGAGAATAAGCTCAAACAACAAGATCGGTTCGATTCACAGACTGCATCAAAAGAAAATTGCATCAAACAAGTTCGAAAGCATCACGGAAAAATCGAATGCCATTTTGACAAAGTGCAGATAGGCAAATTCGATGACAGACTAGATACCACAGCTGAAATATACCAGTCATAGCAGGAAAATTAAATCCAAAACCGAACCGTTCCTGAAAATCCATTACCCAAAATCATAGCCACAGATCAGTTCAGGAAAAAAGAGAAGTGAGTTCAGTTTAGAGAAAGAGGAACCAAGTTTCGGTTCAGAAGTAGAATCGAGTAGGCATCACTTTTACACCAAAACTGAGCATCAAAACTGCACAAGTTCATCACAGAAAATTCATTAAACTCCATGTTCGAAAAAGGCATCAAATAAACAACAATAATTCTATCAGAAAAAACAACAGAAAGTGACATGAACTGCAACCGAGTGTCAATAGCAAACACATCTAAGCAACAGAGAACCTAACTCAACTGCACCAGAAATTGGATGTTAGAACAGGTCAAACGAGCCAAGAGGGTCAATGTCAAGAAAATAAATCCACCAAAGCAACAATGGATATCAGAAAAAGACCAGTTCAAGATCAAAGGGGCATCGAAATAAAGTCCACATCTGCAAAAGAGTAAGCAATCCAAATCAGTTCAAAATGGATATCTAAAACAATCAAATAAAAGTTGTATCTCAATCGAATCCAAAAAAGGGAAGAAAATCATATCAGATCGAAACAATGTTGGTTTACAAAAGTTCCATAAAATCAAATCAAATCGAAGGCAATAATGGAAGAGCAACTCAAATATCCAAAAAGGCCCAAAAGATAAATCAGAGAGATATAAAAGGGACAATCTCACCATGATAAAAACCCGAACGGGTAGCCGCGAGAGAGAGACGAACCACAATCGCAAACCCTAGAGGGAGAGAGGACAAAATTGCGAACTCTAACGAATAACCATCGGTAGCCGTTAAACTCGAACGAAGGAAAGTTGTGAAGCAAAGACCGCCTTCGTCTTCGACGGGCAACCACGCTTCGAGGCTCAGCTTAGCTTCATCGCCACCATCATCGCCTCAACGAGATCATCCGAACTCAAGCTAAAAGGTTGATTACTCATATTTCAAGATCTCATATATTTGTGTGCGTTTGTGTTTTCAGGAACTGGTGAGATGGAAAACCCAACATCGAATGGCCGATGGAGAAGATGAAACAAGAACGAGACGAAGAGCATGCGCCGCGAGACAAAACGGGGGTTTTGGAACCCTCAGTTTCTCCTATGACGTTCGGTTGAAGTGGCAACGGGCCGAAGAATCACCGGCCCAACTTCCCAAACTTTTTTTTATTTATTTTTTATTCTATTCTATTATTATAATTATTATTATTATTATTGATTTGTTAAAATAATATTAAAATCCATTTTTTAAAATAAATAGTATTATTGTTTTTTTTCAAATGACATAAAAACCTACCTTAAAAAAAAATAATAATAAAGTGGAGTTTTGTTAGATAATTAGGTTTAAATAGTTTTTGAGGATTTAAGTTAAATTAATTTATCAATATTAAAAAATCCTATTTTAATTCAAATTGAAGTTTATATCATAATATAAAACCACACAAATATGCATAATTTCACTTCCTGGCGTGTCTGATAATTCATGTAATTCTGCCCACTAACGTTGTTTGTTCGTTTTGCAGTTCATTATGTTTACCGTTATTTGTTTTATCAATTCAAATTTCGTTATCATATTGTATCTGTTTCTTGATTGTAACCTCGCGAACCAACAATCGCGTTTACTTTCTGCATTTTATTTCCGCTTGCATGATTTAAATTTCTCACATTTTTATCACTATTATTCTATCACATTACACACTCCGAAAGAATTAGGTCTAGCATTTGACCGCCGTGTCAATAGTCCTCACCTTCAAACCCTTACGCCTACAAACCCTAATTTTCACAAATGCCTCGCCGCAGGCAAAATTACAATTTTACCCTTAGCATTAGGTCAAAGAGCCGCCGCGCTCATTTTAGGGTTTCCCGCCGTGGAATCCCTAATTTAACCCTAATTACAACTTAACATTTCAACGTAGAGATTTGGAGTTTCTACACTCCACGTAAGCGTGTCCTTAAGATGCGTTTATTCCCCTTGAGACCTTGACCACAGTCAAGAAGTTTCTAACCTCCCTATTGAGGGGAACTACGATTACTCTGATTCCACTCCCGTAAGGATACGTAGGCACAAGATGCGATGTCTTGCCGAGTAAACTTAGAATTAACCCCCTTTATTATTTATTATTGCTTATTTATATTTTATTTATCTTTGCTATTTAATTATTTTGCTTACTATTTTGTAATTGTTTCTTGGATGTAAAGTTGTTTAATTATTTAATTATTATTATGGTTAGTAATTAGGGAGTGTAACAACATGTATGTAATATTAAAATAAATTTAGATCACTTTTAAATAAAGATAATTAAAATAAACACGTCACACACGTAAGTCGATTTTAATCGCCGTCTCACTTCCTAAGGATATCCCTCAAGTTGCCTACGAATACTGGTTAAGTGGGGTGTATAAAGCAAGTCCCTCAAATAGAAAAATCATCAAAGTCCCTTATGGTTGCCTTTACGAATCGAGTCCCTTTCGAAAAATGATGATAGTCCCTCCAGTTTGCTTATTACACCCCACAATGGCCTTCAAAAATCCAATTGTCCCTCACATGTCCCTTAACATCCAAAGTAAGGACTACCTACTCCATTATAGTAGGGATAGTCTTACTAAAGGAAAGAATGAAGAATAAGAAAGACCTTTAACATTAGGGTAGGTTACTCCTAGGTGCTTGCTCACTTCAAGACTGTTTCGCACTTAAACAAATTTTCAACAAGTTTTCAAACAAGTTCTTAACACATCCTTACATGGATTATTTATTAACTATTCTGAAAATTTTCTATTCACACACTACACTTTCAAAACAATTCAAAAGTGAGCTTAAGTACCTAAGAGCCCATGGATAACCATGGATGAAAAGGGTGCTAACACCTTCCCTTTTCATAACCTACCCCCCGGACCCAAAATATTCTCTAAGGTCTTTCCTGTTCTTTTATAACCTTTCCTTATGGATAAAATAAAAGTCGGTGGCGACTCTTGCTATCCGCAACATTGTTTAAAGTCAGTTCTCCCACCGTGTTACAGAACTGGCGACTCTGCTGGGGATCTATTTAAGAGGGGTACCCTTAGGAATTAAGATCACTTTAAATTGTTTGCCTTGTTTGCTTTATTATTATATTGTTGGGGTGCTCTTATGTGTGAAAGGTCCTAACCCGGATCTAGTGTACCTTAGGTAAATGGCAATAGACCAAGGAAACTGTACGACGTATATCGATACGGTTGATCTGGTGGCCATAGTTAGTGCGACTTCTTGGTTGGTGCTTATATTCCTTAAGTCAAGTTGAGGATAATATTGAGGCTGCCATATGTTGTCAATGCACTAACTGACTTTTAGAACCCTAGTTAACTCATCTTGGCCTTTAGAAAGTAGTGAGGTAACCGGCTTTGGTGCAGACTGAAGTTGGTTGACACTCGATACTACGCTCATTGAGATCTTAAACTTGGAGGGTTTTGGTTGGCAAGTAAGTTGCCTTCTGAACAACCACCCTTGTGAAGGATCAATGATATTGAGATCCCTTAGAACCTGGTTACTTTTGTAGGACAGGATGAACCATCTAACTTCAGGGGAGGGTACTTGCCTTTGAACCTCATGCAAGCCTTTAAACCTAGGGCTATGGTGTGACTTGTTTGTGTGTGCCACATGTTTGTGATTGAGCATGACATCATGACATCATCATGCATCATAAGCATATCATTTTCCCTAACCATTTCAAGGACCAAAGGATTTATCTTTGTTCTTTGTTGCAGGTCATGGCTTCTGCTCGTAGAAACACCATCAGGATCAACTTTGTAGGGATACCTGCTAAGCTCAAGGAGTTGGTTTCCCTAGTGCCTGATCATTCCCAGTTCAACAAGAGACGTGGTCACTTATTGGATCTAGTTACTTCAGGGTTCAGTGAAGACATGATGAGTGTGCTGTTTCAGTTCTTTGACCCTAAGCACCATTGCTTTACATTTCCTGATTATCAGCTGGTTCCAACCATGGAGGAGTTCTCCAAGCTTCTGGGTATACTTGTTCATGATCAGAAGCCATTCACAGGCTTAGAGAAGGAGCTTAAACCAGAAGTTATTGCTGCAGCTCTACATCTGAAGAAGTCTGACATTGTTCTAGAGACGAGAAGTGGAGTTAAAGGTATTCTTGCCAAGGTATTAGTGGATAAAGCTCAAATGTTCTTGAAGGCTATGAGCTACGATGCTTTTGAGGAGATCTTAGCCTTATTGATTTATGGCTTAGTGTTGTTCCCCAATCCTGATCAGTTCATAGACGTTCATGCCGTCAACATATTCTTGAGTCACAATCCAGTGCCTACCTTACTTGGAGACATCCTACATTCTCTTCACACCCGTACTACAAGGGCAAGAGGAACTTTGATGTGCTGCATACCTTTACTTTCTAGGTGGTTTATTTCTCACCTTCCTCGCTCAGTAATGAAGAATGAGCAAGGGTTCAGATGGTCCAAGAGGATCATGTCACTTTCTCACTCAGACATCCATTGGTGCTCCAGATCTATGGAGAATGTCACCATCATTGACCGTTGTGGGGAGTTTCCTAATGTGCCACTTCTAGGCATAAGAGGAGGCATCGCCTACAACCCATCTCTAGCTTTACGACAGTTTGGTTACGCCCGGAGCGATGGTCCACATGACATGTTGATTCAGGGCATTGTGTTTGATTACAACAACGATCTTCAGGGTTACCGTCAGAGATTCATCCGAGCTTGGGGAAAGGTAAACAGGATTGACAGCAAGACACTGGAGCCTAAGTACACCATTCCTATGGAGGCTTATCTCAGATGGGTACGATTTCGTGCTCAGACACTCATGATGCCATATCCTGCCGTCCTACCAGTTACCATGGAACCTGTTGCTGAAGGAGACACAGCTTATACCATCCTTCACCCAGACATGCCTACTGATATGGAAGACTTGCAGAGATCATGGATCCAACTGAAAGAGCAAAGGGATGCTTTCGAGGCTCATTACAAAGCAAGCCAAGCAAGGATCCTAGAGCTAACAAAGCTACTTCATGAGGAACGAAACCTCAACTCATACCTCAACACAAAGAGGAAACGTCCATGGGAGACTTAAAACCCCATCTTTTGTACTTATTTCGTTTTCATTTTTTGTAAGCCTAAAAGGCAAAACAAGTTATTACTAATAAAAAGTTACTTTCTTGTTTGTTTAAGCAAATTTAAATCCTGCGGTCCTTGAAAACATTGCATATGCATTCCCATATCATTGCATCACAGGTTTATAATTGTGCACAGGTTTCTCATCTTCTCGCTGTTTATTTCAGCAATGGCTCTTGAACAATCAGTTAAGGATCTTCAGGCACAGAATGCACAGTTCCAAGAGCTGATCTTGAACCTATCCAAGGGGCAAGATGAATTGAAGACACTGCTGGCCAAGAAGACTAAGAAGGCTAGAAGGTCTGCTGGGTTGCTCAACATGGGAAGAAGGTTCAAAGGTCCTGCCAAGACCAAGGAACAGGTTGAAGACTATGAATCCGAAGAATCTGAGCATGAGAGAGGCAGTCTCCACAATACTATGGGGGACTCTGATTCTGAGGCTAACTACTACCATGAGCCTAACGAAGACAAATTCAAGATGCTGGTGGATAGAATGGATGCTATGGAATTACAGAAATCATCTGGGCTGGATTTTGAGGATTTGAGCTTGATATCTGGGGTGGTCATACCCATTGGGTTCAAAGTTCCTACATTTGTTGTCTATGATGGGGTCTCTTGTCCCAAATTGCATCTGAGGTCTTATGTCAGAAGAATTCAACCCCACACTGCTGATAAAAAGTTGTGGATCCATTTCTTTCAAGAGAGTTTATCTGGAGCTCAGCTAGAGTGGTATTATCAGTTGGAGAGTGTCAACATCAGAGATTGGAATGACCTTGCTGAAGCTTTCTACAAGCAGTATCAATACAATGCTGACTTAGCCCCCACTCGCATGCAGCTTCAAAGCATGTCTATGGGTGCCAAAGAAAGCTTTAAGGAGTATGCTCAGAAGTGGAGAGACTTAGCTGGAAGAGTTCAACCCCCTTTGACTGATAGGGAGTTGGTTGATATGTTCATGTGTACGCTGAATGGTCCGTTTTACAGTCATCTCATTGGAAGCTCATCATCTGGCTTCACTGAGTTGATCGTGACAGGAGAGCGAGTAGAGAATGGTATCAAGAGTGGTAAGATCCAAGTGGGCACTTCTTCATCAGGTGCTGCAAAGAAGCCTCCCACTGGGAAGAAAGAATCTAATGCTGTGTATGGTCAGCTTGATCGTAACAGAAGGCATCAGTCTGTTAGTGCAGTTCATATTTCAAATCCAACTCCTGCAACAACAGAGCAGCCCCAAGGCAACCAACAGAGGGCTAGAAGACAGTTCACGAAGATCAACATGTCAATGGCTCAGGCATTGCAACACTTGTTGAAGGCTGGACTTATTACCCTGAGGGAGGCTCCTCAGAATCCCAATGTTACCTCTCCCAAGTACAATCCCAATGCACGATGTGCATATCATTCAAACTGTCCAGGACATGATACTAATAACTGCTGGGTCTTGAAGAACAAAATTCAGGATATGATTGATGCTGGAGAAATTGAGTTTGATCCACCAGGTACTCCAAATGTGATTACAGCTCCAATGCCAAATCACGAGAAGACTGTCAACGCCATTGATGAAGATATTGATGAAGATCTGCATGTCTATTCAGTTATGGAGTTGAGCACACCATTGCCTGTTATCAAAAAGAGGTTAGTACAAGCTGGGATCTTTCCAGGTTGTCATGAAGATTGTCTATATTGTACCTATAAGCCGGATAGTTGCTTCATTTTGAGAGATGGGATTCAACGCCTCATGGATAAATATACTATAGTGTTTGAAAGAAGACCAGCATCTGTAGAAAGTATGGTGGATCATCTGACTCAGGGTAAGAAGATTGAAGAGGTTGACATGGTTGACAAAGTACCACTAAGAATCACTTCAAAGGGTCCCATTAAAATCACTCATCAGGGCCCAATCAAGATTACTGCTGAAGGTCCTGTGAAAGTTGTTGCTGAAGCCAGAGTAGCTCCTCTGATCATTACCACTCCTGGTCCTATTCCTTATACATCCGACAAAGCTGTGCCATGGCACTATGGGTCTGATGTTTACATCCATGGTGTCAAGCAGGAGCCTTTACCTGATATGCCTGTTGACATTGATAATATTGCTGGATCTAGCAAGATCACTCGTAGTGGAAGAGTCTTCTCTCCTCCAGTTGCTTCTAAGAGTGCAGTTACTCCTGCTGTTACTTCCACCACTGATGCTCGGGGCAAGGGTCCTGTTATTGAGCCTGTATCGACTAATGTGCCAGCTGCTGATGACCTCTCTAAGCAGATGGAAGAAGTACTGAAAATCATTCGCAAGAGTGATTATGATATTGTTGATCAGCTGGGGCATACTCCCTCAAAGATTTCTATGCTCTCCCTGTTATTATGTTCTGAGGCTCATGCCAAGTCATTGATCAAGTTTCTAAAGATGGCTCATGTACCCAGTGCAATTTCTGTGGACCAGTTTGAGAATTGTGTTGCTCACCTGACCTATGACAACGGGTTAGGATTTTCTGATGCTGACTTGACCCCTGCCAAGAGGGATCATAACAGGGCCTTGCAAATTTCAATTGAATGCAGGGGCACTACCCTGTCTCATGTGCTGATAGACAATGGTTCCTCTCTGAATGTGTTGCCTAAGGAAGTCCTGAACAAGTTGAGTCCTGAAGATACGGTATTGAAGCCCAGTAATATTGTGGTAAAGGCTTTTGATGGTTCTAGAAGAGTAGTGCATGGGGAAATTGATCTTCCAATCAAGGTTGGCTCTCAGGTGTTCACTGCTACATTCTATGTGATGGATATTCGTCCTTCGTACTCATGTCTGCTTGGTCGTCCCTGGATCCATGGGGCAGGTGCTGTGACCTCCACATTACATCAAAAGTTGAGATATCCGGTGAATGGAAAAGTTGTTACTGTCTTTGGAGAGGAAGAATACTTTGTCAGCCATGTAAACACTTTCAAGTATCTGGAAGTAGAAGGTGAATACATTGAAACTCCATGTCAGTCATTTGAAGTGGTTCCCTGGGCTGTTAAGGATTGTGTGACTCCTCCTGCTGTGAAGAAGGTTCCTGGGGTCATCAGAAACCCTCCAACAATGGCAATGGCCTCCCTCAATGATGCAAAAGCTGTGGTGGAAGAAGGTGGATGTACTATTTGGGGTCAGCTTCCTGATATTCCATACAAGTCTGACAAGTTTGGTTTGGGTTTCACTGCAGAGTCCCAGAAGGCTGTCCGTCGTGCCCGTGCTGTTCGTATCACCAATCAAGGGGTTATCAATGCTGTGGGAGATCAAGATGAAGACCACAACTTGGAGGCATGGATTTTTCCTACTGTGGGTGCTGGACTCAATAATTGGAAAGCTGAAGATGTTATCCCTATCTCCTTTAGTCAGGAGTAAATACTATTACTGTGTTATGTTTTTAAATTTATAATTTCTGGAACAATTAAAACTTTCAAGCCCTGTGCCTTACCCGGGGCACAATGGTGTGCTTGTTACGGGTTGTCATTTCATTTGCATACTGCATTCAATAAAATCAGTGGACGTTTCGTTTTCGTAAATATTGTGTTCCTTGTCTTTCTTTTTCTTTTATTTTTGCTTTATCAGCTATGTGTTCTTACACACACCCACGTCACTAAAATGCAGATCCTCATCCACTCTGGATCCAGTTGATAACAGTTCTACTATTGCCAATTACAATTTCGAGAATCCGATCTATCAAACTGAAGACGGAAACGAGGACGATTGTGAAATACCTGTAGAGCTTGCTAGGTTGTTACAACAAGAAGAGAAAGCTATACAGCCACATGAAGAGCCAGTCGAAGTTGTGAATCTGGGAACTGAAGAAAACAGAAAAGAGGTCAAAGTAGGGGCTGATTTAGAGGATAGTGTCAAGAGCAGGTTGATTCAGATGCTACGTGACTATGTGGAGATCTTTGCTTGGTCTTATGAAGATATGCCAGGGTTGGATACAGACATTGTGGTTCACCGTTTGCCAGTGAAAGAAGATTGTCGTCCAAAGAAGCAGAAGGTTCGTCGTATGCGTCCTGAAATGTCAGAAAAGATCAAAGCAGAGGTAATGAAACAGTTCAATGCAGGGTTCTTGGCCGTAACTTCTTATCCTCAGTGGGTTGCAAATGTGGTACCAGTTCCTAAGAAAGATGGTAAGGTACGTATGGGTGTAGACTACAGAGATCTGAACAAGGCTAGCCCTAAAGATGACTTTCCACTTCCTCATATTGATATTCTGGTAGACAACACTGCTCAGCATAAGGTATTCTCTTTTATGGATGGTTTCTCTGGTTACAATCAAATCAAGATGGCACCTGAAGATATGGAGAAGACTACATTTGTGACACAGTGGGGCACCTTTTGCTATAAGGTAATGCCATTTGGTTTGAAGAATGCAGGGGCAACATATCAGCGTGCTATGGTGGCTTTGTTTCATGATATGATTCATCATGAGATAGAGGTATATATGGATGATATGATAGCCAGATCTCAGAATGAAGAGCAACATCTTGATCATCTGCACAAGTTGTTTGAGAGGTTGAAGAAATACAAGTTGAGATTGAACCCAAACAAGTGTACTTTTGGAGTTAGATCTGGAAAACTCTTGGGTTTCATTGTCAGTGGAAAAGGTATTGAAGTGGATCCTGCAAAAGTGAAAGCTATACGAGAGATGCCAGCTCCCCGTACTGAGAAGGAGATTAGAGGTTTCTTGGGACGATTGAACTACATTGCAAGATTTATTTCCCAATTAACTACCATCTGTGAGCCAATCTTCAAGTTGTTGAAGAAAGATCAGGTGATGGAATGGAATGATGAGTGCCAGACTGCCTTTGATGAAATCAAGAGATATTTGCTAGAACCTCCAATTTTAATGCCACCAGTTGATGGAAGACCCTTGATTATGTATTTAACAGTATTAGACAACTCAATGGGGTGTGTATTGGGGCAACATGACGAGTCTGGTCGAAAAGAGCAGGCAATATACTACCTTAGCAAAAAGTTTACCGACTGTGAAACAAGATACTCACTGCTCGAGAAAACTTGCTGCGCTTTGGCATGGGCTGCTCGCCGACTAAGACAGTATATGTTGACCCATACTACCTTGTTGATTTCGAAGATGCAGTTCAAGATTAAGCATCACAACTCTTCTCCGTATCGTCCAAAGATGAATGGGGCAGTTGAAGCTGCTAATAAGAACATTAAGAAGATTGTACAGAAGATGACTGTTACTTACAAGGATTGGCACGAGATGTTACCATTTGCTCTGCATGGTTATCGTATTACAATACGTACTTCAACAGGGGCAACCCCATTCTCCTTAGTCTATGGTATGGAAGCAGTTCTGCTTATTGAAGTTCAGATCCCCTCCTTGAGAATTATGAAGGATGCAGGCTTGGATGAAGATGAGTGGATTCAGACTCGACTTGACCAGATAAATTTGATTGATGAGAAAAGGTTAGCAGCAGTTTGTCATGGCCAGATGTACCAGAAACGGATGATCAAAGCTTTTAACAAGAAGGTTAAGCCAAAGGTATACCAGGCTGGTGACTTGGTAATCAAGCGTATCATATTACCACAGGGTGATCCTAGGGGCAAGTGGACTCCAACATATGAGGGACCATTTGTAGTCAAGACAGTGTTCTCAGGAGGTGCCATGATACTGACCACAATGGATGGTGAAGACTTCCCACAACCTGTAAACGCAGACATAGTTAAAAAATACTACGCATAAAAAGAGACCCGCTAGGTTGACAGGCCTAGGCAAAAATAAGGGCATCCCGGCAAACCAAAAGGGTTTGGGCAAAAATTAGGGATATATATATAAAAAGATGTACACCCGGCAAGTCGAAAACCTGAAAAGGCGGCTTGGGCAAAAAAGGGTATCCCGGTGGATTGAAAACCTGAAAGGGCAATCCAGGCAAAAGTTAGGGATTAAAGCGTATGACTATGTCTCGTTTGGATCACTCATGAAACTGCAACCAGTTGTACTACTTACTCAAGCTCAAACAGATAAAGCTCAATCCAATCGTTTCCGTCTCAACAGCAAGAAGATGAGATACTTGAGTGGCAATAGTAGAATTGAAACTCAATAGGATTATTTCCCACATAGCTGATTCTTTTTGTAAAACTTCATGACAAAATTCTCTTACTAGGGTTTATGTCTCCTTGTACAAACTTACCCGTGTATGGGTCACTTTTGATATAAATAAATTCCATCTTTTGAATCCAGATTTACTTTTACCCTATTTACATAAGCGAAACGTCCATTGGTTGTGTTTGAATGTATGTATGCCTTTGAATATGATTGATGTTTACCAGAAACGCATGTATGCTTTTAATATGATTGATGTTTACCAGAAATGCATGAAAATGCAGTAATAGTATTTACTAAGGACGAACGAGGGAAGGATTTCAACGAAGCTTCGCCGGTTCATCTTTACAAGACAGTTACAAACCATCAGTAGGACTAATCCATTTTCACAAAGTCTAATCTCCCCTGGAATTTATATCCATCTCTTTTATCCTCATACGGATATACGGGAAATTACTTTCCAATAAGGGCACGATGAACGAAGACGGGATGTTATACTTATCCTACTATCAAACGAAAACGAAGGTTATCTATACCCTACTATCCCCAACAACGGGAGGTTATCTATACCTTGTTATCCCCAACAACGGGAGGTTATCTATACCTTGTTATCCCCAGCAGACGGAGGGTTATATATTCTTCAACAACGAATCGGGATTTATTTTCCTTGGCCAGCAGTTGTTATACAAGGATATCCAGACACTTCCAGCAGTGTCATATCATACATACATCATTTACATCATACCATAACATATATGTCTATAGTACATTACCTAAGTGTATCATGTCATACATGCATACATAAAGCATAAACTAATGTTGTTATACAGAATGCTACCTTGTTTTCAGGTTAATTATCCAACAAACAAGCTTATGATCTTTGGGACTGCTTTATTGTAACCTCAGGGTTACTTTATCCTCCTGATGAGCTTCTTATTACTTTGGGACTGCTTTATTGTAACCTCAGGGTTATTTTATCCTCCTGATAGCCTCTCATGACTTCAAGACTGCTTTAGAGCTACTGATTGCTCTATCCTCCTGAAATCATCCTATTACTTCAAGACTGCTTTAGAGCTATTCATTGCTCTATCCTCATGAGGTCATATTACTACTTCAAGACTGCTTTAGAGCTATTGATTGCTCTATCCTCCTGAAGCCATCTAATTATTTCAAGACTGCTTTAGAGTTATCCATTGCTCTATCCTCCTGAAATTACATTATTATTTCAAGACTGCTTTAGAGCTATCCATTGCTCTATCCTCCTGAAATCATTACTTCAAGACTGCTTTAGAGCTATTGATTGCTCTATCCTCCTGAAGACATATCACATTATTATTTCAAGACTGCTTTAGAGCCATTCATTGTTCTATCCTCCTGAAATCATATCATTGCTTCAAGATTGCTTTAGGGTTATCACTATTGATTGCTCTATCCTCATGAAGACATGCTGCTACATCATTATTATTCCAGACTCCTGACAGCTTTCATCATACACCCATATTTTGAACTGCTCCCCCCCTAGTGGCATCTTTAAGCCCACTCAATCATATTCGACTAGCCATCTGTACCACTCTAGTGCACTGGTGAGTGCAAATTTTTGGGCTTTTGTGTTCAATCCCCTTCAACCTTCCAGGTTACGACTGGCAAATATACCAATCTAACCCCTCAAGTTTCAGAAAATTGAACAGGGGCAGCTGTTGCACCCCAAAATTTGCCCTCACAATACAAGACTTTGTGTTCCAAGAAGGTTCACAAGGTTCACAAAATTCACAATTGGTCAGAAGAGTTGACAATTCCCTCAGACAATGCACCTCCTAAGCAGTGCATCCAAAACTAGGGTTTTGACTTTAATCAGGCTAAATGGACTTCCAAGTCTTCAGATTTGGTCCCAGGGGTATTTTGGTCGTTTTTACGTGGATCCCGCTAATTCTTTGAAGACGGGCTGTTACTGAGCTGTGAGACACTTGAGACACTATTTCTGAGGCATTTATTTATCATCTGTTTTGATTATATCAAGGTGCCAATTCGATGTGTTCGGTATCGAAATTTGTCGGGCATAACTGGATTTAAGGTCCATTTTATCGCTCATGGTTTATTTCCAGAGCATTTCCGTTGCTGTTAATAAGGCGCAGTTTAATTGGGTATTATTGGATTGTTGCTTATATCATTTGGTTAGTGGAATTCAATTACGGGCAATATCATCATTGATACTAAATCTGTTGTGATTACGGCGCACATTCGCGTTTGGTTAGAAAATGAGGAGAATATTGTTGGCTAGAATCCAAATGAATGAAGTCAGGTGATGAGATTAGGACTACCAACGAGACAAGTACATGAGCAAGAATATCATTCGTGAGTATTTATGGTTTATGACTAGAATAATGAATTTAAATATTTGTGGATTTATTCACAAATGTTTATAATTTATAACTAGAAATAAATATAAATAGATGCAAAGTTGAATGATCATGGAATTTTTATTTCATAAGAATATCATTTTACAAAAGGAAGTGAATCATTTCACATTTGAATTGCTGTGAGATTACATTTACAAATGTTACATCTACTCTAAAAAATCCTAAATCCTAAAAACTCCTAAGGCTTCTTCATGGTATCCTTCCCTTGAGTGTTCCTCGAAGTTCCCGATCACCTGCAAAAAATAAGAGAAACAAAACAAACAGAATAGAAAAAAAAGATGTTAGAAATTGTTCGACACTCTCAGAACAATGTCATCATCGAGTGCCGGGAGTGGCACAACCGAAGCTGCATCCTACTCCCGTTCCCAATCCGCGCCATCGGCGTCAGACCGGTAGTGTTTGTTCTTATTTCGAGGGACAGCCGAGAAAGATGAAGTAAAAGAAGTTCGGGCCGATAAATGATTAACTGAAAAGGGTCTACGCCATCATCGAATAAATCCCATTTGGTTTCCAAACTGATACAAGGGTAAAGCAGCACAATCAATTTGGTCATAAACCCGGATGCCGACGGGTATGAGCCACTTTGTGTTCAAAGTTTGTCAAGCCCTGAAACACAAGACCAAACAACATCAGCAGTGCCAATTTCACAACGGAGTTTAAGGCCAAAACAGTTCAGCTGCACAAAGTTTGGGTAAACAAAACAACTCATTCGAAAGATGGAACAACAAGTGCAAGAAACGAATCAAATTCAGGTCATGTTCAAAAACAAGAAACCATAAGCTGGACAGAGTCAATAGCAGACACCTCTGAGTAACAGAGGATTCAATTCAACTGCATCAAAAAGTAAGGTACAAAACAGGTCAATTAAAATTTGTCTCGAACGAATCCTGATGGGTCAAATTCTGAAAATCAAACCAACAGGTGTTAAGAATTGAATCCATGAGCAAACATCAGAAAGGAAGTTCGAAAGACCAAACCATAACAAAAGAGGCATTCAACAAATCCGTCACCTGAAATTCATTGACAAAGTCAGGTTGTAGCAGTAAAAACCAATTCAATCCAGAAAACAAGAGAATAAGCTCAAACAACAAGATCGGTTCGATTCACAGACTGCATCAAAAGAAAATTGCATCAAACAAGTTCGAAAGCATCACGGAAAAATCGAATGCCATTTTGACAAAGTGCAGATAGGCAAATTCGATGACAGACTAGATACCACAGCTGAAATATACCAGTCATAGCAGGAAAATTAAATCCAAAACCGAACCGTTCCTGAAAATCCATTACCCAAACTCATAGCCACAGATCAGTTCAGGAAAAAAGAGAAGTGAGTTCAGTTTAGAGAAAGAGGAACCAAGTTTCGGTTCAGAAGTAGAATCGAGTAGGCATCACTTTTACACCAAAACTGAGCATCAAAACTGCACAAGTTCATCACAGAAAATTCATTAAACTCCATGTTCGAAAAAGGCATCAAATAAACAACAATAATTCTATCAGAAAAAACAACAGAAAGTGACATGAACTGCAACCGAGTGTCAATAGCAAACACATCTAAGCAACAGAGAACCTAACTCAACTGCACCAGAAATTGGATGTTAGAACAGGTCAAACGAGCCAAGAGGGTCAATGTCAAGAAAATAAATCCACCAAAGCAACAATGGATATCAGAAAAAGACCAGTTCAAGATCAAAGGGGCATCGAAATAAAGTCCACATCTGCAAAAGAGTAAGCAATCCAAATCAGTTCAAAATGGATATCTAAAACAATCAAATAAAAGTTGTATCTCAATCGAATCCAAAAAAGGGAAGAAAATCATATCAGATCGAAACAATGTTGGTTTACAAAAGTTCCATAAAATCAAATCAAATCGAAGGCAATAATGGAAGAGCAACTCAAATATCCAAAAAGGCCCAAAAGATAAATCAGAGAGATATAAAAGGGACAATCTCACCATGATAAAAACCCGAACGGGTAGCCGCGAGAGAGAGACGAACCACAATCGCAAACCCTAGAGGGAGAGAGGACAAAATTGCGAACTCTAACGAATAACCATCGGTAGCCGTTAAACTCGAACGAAGGAAAGTTGTGAAGCAAAGACCGCCTTCGTCTTCGACGGGCAACCACGCTTCGAGGCTCAGCTTAGCTTCATCGCCACCATCATCGCCTCAACGAGATCATCCGAACTCAAGCTAAAAGGTTGATTACTCATATTTCAAGATCTCATATATTTGTGTGCGTTTGTGTTTTCAGGAACTGGTGAGATGGAAAACCCAACATCGAATGGCCGATGGAGAAGATGAAACAAGAACGAGACGAAGAGCATGCGCCGCGAGACAAAACGGGGGTTTTGGAACCCTCAGTTTCTCCTATGACGTTCGGTTGAAGTGGCAACGGGCCGAAGAATCACCGGCCCAACTTCCCAAACTTTTTTTTATTTATTTTTTATTCTATTCTATTATTATAATTATTATTATTATTATTGATTTGTTAAAATAATATTAAAATCCATTTTTTAAAATAAATAGTATTATTGTTTTTTTTCAAATGACATAAAAACCTACCTTAAAAAAAAAAATAATAATAAAGTGGAGTTTTGTTAGATAATTAGGTTAAAATAGTTTTTGAGGATTTAAGTTAAATTAATTTATCAATATTAAAAAATCCTATTTTAATTCAAATTGAAGTTTATATCATAATATAAAACCACACAAATATGCATAATTTCACTTCCTGGCGTGTCTGATAATTCATGTAATTCTGCCCACTAACGTTGTTTGTTCGTTTTGCAGTTCATTATGTTTACCGTTATTTGTTTTATCAATTAAAATTTCGTTATCATATTGTATCTGTTTCTTGATTGTAACCTCGCGAACCAACAATCGCGTTTACTTTCTGCATTTTATTTCCGCTTGCATGATTTAAATTTCTCACATTTTTATCACTATTATTCTATCACATTACACACTCCGAAAGAATTAGGTCTAGCATTTGACCGCCGTGTCAATAGTCCTCACCTTCAAACCCTTACGCCTACAAACCCTAATTTTCACAAATGCCTCGCCGCAGGCAAAATTACAATTTTACCCTTAGCATTAGGTCAAAGAGCCGCCGCGCTCATTTTAGGGTTTCCCGCCGTGGAATCCCTAATTTAACCCTAATTACAACTTAACATTTCAACGTAGAGATTTGGAGTTTCTACACTCCACGTAAGCGTGTCCTTAAGATGCGTTTATTCCCCTTGAGACCTTGACCACAGTCAAGAAGTTTCTAACCTCCCTATTGAGGGGAACTACGATTACTCTGATTCCACTCCCGTAAGGATACGTAGGCACAAGATGCGATGTCTTGCCGAGTAAACTTAGAATTAACCCCCTTTATTATTTATTATTGCTTATTTATATTTTATTTATCTTTGCTATTTAATTATTTTGCTTACTATTTTGTAATTGTTTCTTGGATGTAAAGTTGTTTAATTATTTAATTATTATTATGGTTAGTAATTAGGGAGTGTAACAACATGTATGTAATATTAAAATAAATTTAGATCACTTTTAAATAAAGATAATTAAAATAAACACGTCACACACGTAAGTCGATTTTAATCGCCGTCTCACTTCCTAAGGATATCCCTCAAGTTGCCTACGAATACTGGTTAAGTGGGGTGTATAAAGCAAGTCCCTCAAATAGAAAAATCATCAAAGTCCCTTATGGTTGCCTTTACGAATCGAGTCCCTTTCGAAAAATGATGATAGTCCCTCCAGTTTGCTTATTACACCCCACAATGGCCTTCAAAAATCCAATTGTCCCTCACATGTCCCTTAACATCCAAAGTAAGGACTACCTACTCCATTATAGTAGGGATAGTCTTACTAAAGGAAAGAATGAAGAATAAGAAAGACCTTTAACATTAGGGTAGGTTACTCCTAGGTGCTTGCTCACTTCAAGACTGTTTCGCACTTAAACAAATTTTCAACAAGTTTTCAAACAAGTTCTTAACACATCCTTACATGGATTATTTATTAACTATTCTGAAAATTTTCTATTCACACACTACACTTTCAAAACAATTCAAAAGTGAGCTTAAGTACCTAAGAGCCCATGGATAACCATGGATGAAAAGGGTGCTAACACCTTCCCTTTTCATAACCTACCCCCCGGACCCAAAATATTCTCTAAGGTCTTTCCTGTTCTTTTATAACCTTTCCTTATGGATAAAATAAAAGTCGGTGGCGACTCTTGCTATCCGTAACATTGTTTAAAGTCAGTTCTCCCACCGTGTTACATCGTCTCGTGTTTCAGGTGTTTTTTATCAGTTTAGATAGGTAGAATCGTATTTTTGAGATATTTCGGTGTCTTTTGATTTTTACCGGCTATTTTTGTGCGCTCTCGCGGTGTTATGTGTCGTTCGGTGCTTATTTTGTCCCTCTCGGTATTATTGTGATTTTTCTGGATTTTATTGGCTATTTTTAGGGTTTAAATAGATTTTTAATCATTATAGAAGTTTAATTGTTTTTAGAATTTTTAATAGAATTTAATAGCATTTTCTTTTTTTAGAATAATAGGGTTAATAGGAATTAAATGTTTTTAGATATAGAATAATAATAGATTTTTTCTTTTATTAGCAAATAGAGTTTTATAGAATAATATAGTTTTTTCATAGAATTTAATATAGTTAATTAGAGTTTAATAAAAGTTTAGATTTTTAGAATTTTTAGGGCATTATTAGTTTAGGAGTTAATTAAAATTAATAGCTTTTTAGAATAATTCTCATTATTAGGTTTAATTGAGTTTAGTTTAGTAGGATTAGATATTAATTAGGTTGTTAATCCTTGTTTTAATTCAGTTTTTTTTGGAGTTTTTTTTTATGGTTTTCGCAGGCCCAGTTATCAGCAAAGCCCAATTCAGTTCAGTTTTGTCCAGAATTTCCCAGCAAGTTCCGGTAGATTCTAGAACGTTCCAGAAATCTGAGTGCTATAAAGGATCAGAGTAAGCCACGTGTTAACGAGGGAGGGGACCCACGTTACGCTGCCATCATGCTGCCACCTCATCCATCACCTTCACACACTCTGCCACGCCCACACACGTGGTCACCATGCAGCAACTGCCCCCACTATCTCCTCCACTACCTCCCCCACGTGGCATCACCACAACGCCCCACCGGGAAACCCCACCGGCCGGCATGCATGGCCGGCGACCACCAATCTCACCGGAGAACTTCACCAAACCCAGAAATCCCCAGATCTCCGGTCATAGATTCTTCGTCCTCCTCTCATCACCACCATGAACATCACCGGAAACACGATGAAACCCAGAACTCAAACAATCTTCATCTTCCTTCAATCGTCATCAATTTTTCCAGAAGAACTCTCATCTTCTCCGATCAATCATCAGCATAGATCTTCATCCAACAGTTCGCCAAGAACGCCTTCCAGAATCAATCACCAGAAACTCAGTTCATCAAGAATTTTCAGCAACTCTCAGAATCCTCAAACCCCAATCATCATCTCCAGAACTTCATCGGTGGATCTTCCAGATCTTCAATCGTCGTTTGATCTTAAAGATTCCATATGTTCATCATCTTCACAACTCCACTGTAGGCAAGGACGAACATTCATCTAGCTTCACGAATTTCTCCAGCTTCCAATATTCACCAACGACAACCATTTTTCCAGATCCTTCAAAGATTTCCCAAGAACAAGCTCCAATCAAGAGCAACCTCCAGAAATTCGCAATGAATCTTCAGCAAATTCACCATTAATCGTCTGCATCTTCAAGAACGCCTTCAAGAGCATCGAAGCCAGCTCGTGAGTCCTCCAGATGGTGATGTTTCTTTCCCTCTTTTGTCTTGAAGATTGCAGAACAAGGAGAAAGGTTTGTGAGAGGGAGTATCTGAGAGGGGAACGAAGATTGAAGGAGGGTTTTGGTGAGGAGGAGAACGAAGATGGGAGATGGCGGCCGTGAACAGTTGGCGGCGGCGCTAGGTTGAAGGAGAAAGGAGTTTAGATTAGGGTTTCAGAAACAGAAAGGGAGTTGAGAGAGTGAGGAGGAAGAGAGTGGGCCTTAGGGCCCAATTCCATTTTTTTGGGATCAACACCCCCTCTGGTTTTTTGGACGAGCTCTGGGCCTGAGCCCAATATTTTTCTTGCCAACACCCCCAATGCACTCAGCGCACCCCCCTCCATGTTTTTGAAAAGGACCTGGGCTGGGCCCAATTAATCTGTTTTTTATTATTAGCTTTGCTTGTATACCCTCCAGATGGGCTATGTCCCCCCCCCCCCCCCCCCCCCCCCCCGTCCTCTTTTCTCTTTTTTTTTGTTTTATTGCATTTTGTTTATAGAAAATATATTTTAGAAAGAAAAGTATATTTGAAAAAAGATGGAAAAGGAATGTTGAGAAAAAATATGAAAAGAAGAAGAAAAAATGTGAAAAAGAAATATAGAAAAGTATTTTGAAAAATAAGAAAAAGAATTGTTGAAAAATAAAGAGAGAAAATATAGTGAGAAAAATACATAGAAAAATATAGAAAAATATGTTGAAAGAAAAAAGGAGAAAATGATTGGAAAAGAATAAAAAATATTAGTATAGATTTAATATTTTTAAAGCACATTTTTCTTTTAGGATATATTTTCATAGAGATTATTTTACGATTTTAGGATAGTTTTAGAAGCCCACTTGTTAGGGGGCTATTTTTCATTCGATTTTTCAGGATAGGATAGAATAGTATTTCCTAGGAGATTCATTTTTCAGTATTCAACTCATTGTAATCATTTTTCAGAATGTTAATAAAACGAGATTTGAGTTGTGGTCCCGAAGTAGCCGAACTACAGCTGCTCTGATTTCTCGTACCAGACGAGAATATGTAGGCATAGGATGCGATATCCTAGCGAGCACACTAACAACTGACTTTCTGTTCTCTCGCTGCTGTGCGATCGAGACTTTTCCCGCTGACGATTAATTGTTACCCTTTTTCTCTCTTGCCCGAGTGCATTTGAGACCAAGCCATAGTTTTGCCCATAGGTTCCCGACCCTGTGAAACCAGTTGTGTTTTCCTCGCTGCTGTGTGAGAATGTTTGTTTAGCCGTAGTTAGTCTGAACTACGTAAAGCTCTGATCTTCCATACAGCGTGGAAGTACGTAGGCACAAGATGCGAGGTCTTGGCGAGCCAATTTTTCCCTGTAGTCCCGAACTACGTTGACTCTGACTTTCTCTCTTGAGAATACGTAGGCATAGAGTGCGATGCTCTATCGAGTCAATTCCCTTCCGTTTAGATTTAGCAGCCGTAGATAGATTGTTTTGCATCCTTTAGACAACCCAAGCAAGCGTGGATCCCGTCGAGTACGACGGACGTGAGGGGTGCTAATACCTTCCCCTTGCGTAACCGACTCCCGAACCCAGGTTTTGGTTGCAATGACCATACCTTTTCCCCGTTTTTTGCGAGGTTTACTTCGAGCGTTTCCTTTCCCGCTCTGAGGGATAAATAACGCACGGTGGCGACTCTTCTGTCAGTCGGCGCCGATTTTCGCAGTAGCGACAGCTGGCGACTCTGCTGGGGACTTGATAGTTTCCTAGGGATCCAACGTCCCGAAAGCGAGTCAATTTTGGGATCCAACGTCCCTTAAGAGAGTCAATCCTAGCGCTTGTTTGCTTGTCTATTTGGTGCTTATTTATCGATATTATCTGTTGCTATTGGGGTGTTACGGGTGTTCTATGATTGAGAGATAAGCCGGACCTGGGCTTGAGTATGAGTATGCACCTAGATATAGTTGCGGAGAAGTAGTAGGCGAACCTGTCCGCTGAGCAGGCACAGTTCCCTACGAAAATCTGCGCTCAGACGAGGTTCTCGCAGAGGTGCTCCTTTCCGGTCCTGAGGATCTGAGGGGAGTCCAGACATGAGGATTGTCGACTCTGGGGACCAATCATTTGGAAGTTAGCTAAGTGAGGCCTCTTCATGAGATGACGATGCCACTCCTTCTAGGAATCGTATCATTCCTCATGAAAGTCTGTGACGCTGACGACCGCATAGGATGCCGTACCTTGTCAGATTTAGGTCCATACCTGTGAGTGGGGGGGTTTTTTTGTGCAGGAAAACTTGACTTCCAACCTACCCGTTATTCTGGTCTCCTTCAGAGCAACCGTACTCCGTCAGCAGTGCAGCAGTATTTAGATTGTGTGGGAGCTGTGATCCCGTGTTTGTTGCATTGCATTGCATTTGCATAGGCATCTTCGCATCATATTGCATACCATTCGCCAGCTAGTCAGAGCTCTTATCCAGCCGTTATTGTGGTTCTGAAGGTGAATATTGAAGACGACCAAGGGGTTAAAGCAGATTTAAAGCAGATTTGATCAGAATCGAGCATCGAAGTCAGCTGAAGACCATTGGTAGCTATCTCAGAGAGCAGCTTCCAGTTTGTTGATACCTTGTCAGGATTCACCGTGACGTCCAATCCTCTTTATGGATCTCCGCACGACGAAGACTTTCCGCAAGTGAACAACCTTACTGCAGCTCAGCTTGTGCAGCCATCTGTTGAAGACCAAGGTCTGCGTGAGCAGTTTGTTGCCCGAGGTGAACGTTCTCCTTCTGTTGATGTCTCAGACTACCAGGGTTTTGCCTTCCCTGTGCCAAAGCCCCGAAGAGGGGTCCCGACAGCAAAGAATGAAGACCCGTTAGCTCCCGTGTATGCTGAAAGGTTTCGTGCATTAGATGAGAGATTCAAAGCCTTGAAAGGTAAAGACGCTGTTACTCCTAGTGCTGCAGATATGTGTCTGGTTCCTGGCCTAATGTTACCTCCGAAGTTCAGAATGCCGAGGTTTGAAAGGTACAAAGGAGATAGTTGCCCGAAGCAACATTTGGTGATGTTCTGCCGAAGAATGACTTTGTTTGTGCACAACGACAAGCTGATGATTCATTGCTTTCAAGATAGTCTGATTAGGGCACCTCTGAGTTGGTATATGCAGTTAGAGCGTGATCAGATCCAATCATGGATGGACTTAGCCAATGCCTTTCTGAAGCAGCACGACTATAATCTTGACGAAGCTCCTATTCACATGCAGCTGCAAGAATTGTCTCAAGGGAACAATGAATCTTTCAAAAAGTATGTTCAGAGATGGAGAGAATTTGCTGGTAGAGTGCAACCACCGCTCCTAGACCAAGAGTTGAAAGGCATGTTCGTAAACTCCTTGCAGAGCCCGTACTTCGAAAGAATGCTTGGAACCGCACCAAATTTCTCTGAGTTGGTAAGGACGGGAGAGCACATCGAGTATGGTGTAAGGACTGGAAGAATCCCGTATGTTTCAAAAGGTCAGGCCAGTGAAACTGAATCTCTCTATAGCTCTCAATCTGAAGATGAAATTATGATCAATGCGGTCCTGACAGATGTTGGATATCCTCAAGTCGAATCGGTGAAATTTGTTGGTTCTCCGTCTTCTCAGCGGTCAGTATCTTCTGTGTCTCGTCATTCTGGACAGACAGCTGTGCCTGGGGCACCCTATCAGGAACCTTATGCCGCTTCCATTGCAAATCAGCGAACTCGTGGCCGAGGTTATCAGAATCAGCGTCAGAACCAGAACCGACCTCGTAACAACTTGGAACGAAGGAAAGCTCCTTTTCACCCAGTGCCAATGCCGTATAGCCAGTTGCTACCATCTTTGATCCAGAAGTCTTTGGTGGAACCTAAAGCTCTTAAGCCAGTGCCAGAACCTTACCCTCCTGGGTACAATCCCCACGTTCAGTGTGGTTATCATTGTGGCTCTCCGGGGCATTCGACAGAAGATTGTAAAGCATTTCAGGCAAAGGTACAGCAGTTGATTGACCAGGATCGCATTTCCTTTCGAGAAGGGTTTCTGTTTGTTCATCCCAACCGCTCAGCTGTCTAAGCTCGTAGATTCGGAAGGTATTCCCCAGCAGAAGCCAGTGGTCCAGACAGGCAGGCGCCTCAGCATTGGCAGTCCTCAGACTCTTTTTACCATTTGCATTTGTAGTTTCTTTTTCTGTTAGTCACTACCTGCTTTTACGCATTGTATGTTTCGAATGGTGATAATAATAAAGTGACTATGCATTTTTATGAATTAATCATGTCGTTGTCGCTCATTTACTGCATTGCACTGACACTTGCATTTTATTCACTCCACTTTTCCACTGTGACTAGCAAAGTTAGGAGGGAGGATGATGAAACTGAAACTCATAACCAATGATTGTATGCTTTCAGATAAGACCGTACCGATGACGTACAAGGCATTGTTTCAAATCCCCTAAACACTGGAGATATAAGGAGTTAGTCCCTTGTTAACCACTTTGAGCCAGGAAGTAGAAGTTTTTTCGGACTTTTAAACCCTCACATCTTAACCCGGGGCAGGGTAATTGTCAGTTAGCTTGACCGAGCGTTCAAGTCTTGCAGAGGAGTGTTGTCTTTCAAGGACCAGTCAGTTTATACCTTTCAAGAGGTCAAAGCTATCCAATCAGGAGTGAGACAGTTACAATCCTTTCGGAGCAATCAAGACAACCAGTGTCACACGACTTTGTTCCAAAAGAAAGAAGAAAGAAAGCCCGCTAAGTAAAAAGAAAGAAAAAGCTAGAAAGCTAATACTTAGGCAAAAATTAGGGCATCCCGCTGGACTTCAAAAGAAATCGAAAAAATCGAAAAGAACTCAAAATGAGTCAGTCCAGGCAAAAGTTAGGGAATCAAAAGAGTGAAAAGAAGGGATAAAAAGAAATTTTTCCCCAGCAAATCACAAAGTCGTGTACACGGACACCGAAAGCGAAGAAGGAGTAACTATCACTCTAGAAGAAAAGCTTTATGAGTTCCTTAACGGTGGGTCTTGCCATTCAACATACCTCTCGAAGAGGCGAGCGCTTGTGCCAGGTTAACTGAACCTTAGGATCGGAGATCATCGCATAGACGGGGTGGGCACAAATCAAATTTGAGCCAAACATCCTTTGTTTCACGAACCGTGAACCCGACCACGATACAACCCTTAAAAGACCTAATTGAGGTAGGGTTAGTCTGAGGCGCATTACGATAAGGTTGAGTAACCTGACTCCTTCTTGACTTGCTAGTCACATCCTTATTGTATTTTTCACTGACCACGTAAACACTACGTTTGAACTTTGGTTCATTCGTCACTCACAATCATCATTGCATGTAAATGAGTGACAGCTCAAATTTTTTTAAAATCTGCATAACCACTGCATTAAGATTACCATTCGTGAACAGACGATTCTAATTGCAGGTTAGTAGTTGGCATGAAAGAAATTCCAGCAGGAATAATCAAGCAGGACTGAGTAATTCAGCAGTCTGAACCAGAATGGTGAATGTTGTGGAGCCCAATGAATCAGGGGCATTGACTTCCAGTAAGTTCAGTATCAGTTAGTCTGAGGACAAATCCCGAAGCTGCAGTTGATCAGAGGCAGTTTGTTTGAGAAGCAGTTAATCAGAAGTGAGTATTCTCGAGAGCCAATCAGGGGCAATTATGCAGAATGCGGATATTTGAAAGCAGATACTTCCAGTGGATAATCAGATTAGGTTGAGTCGCTCATCGCTCATTCAGGGGCAAGTCATCGCAGAGAATGTTGAAATCAACTGGGTTGTTAAGAGTCTAATGGAGATTGAATTCTGTTGTCGCACAGATACCGGGTCAAGTACACTCGAGGCAAGCTGTTCAGAGCAAGTACTCCCAAGAGTTAGACTGGGGCAAGTTGTTCAAGCCAGTCTTGTTACCCCCAGCTGAGTGTACTGGGGGCAATTTGTTCAAATCAGCCTGTTTATCCCCAGCCGGAGTTAAGTATCGGGGAATCATGTCAATACCCTTATCAAAAACATCAACCTTAGAAAGGCCTTGCTGTCATTGGATCATTGTCCTACAGTTTAAACCTGTTGCGCGTCAGTAACCAGTCGTTTCCGAAGTCCAGTTCTCGCCTGGCAAACCCGTAAGCATCAGTTCCCGTCTGGTGCAGTTTATTGTAAGCATCAGTTCTCGTTTGATGCAGTTTATTGTAACCAGTTCTCGTCTGGTCACCGTTTCTTCAAGAGTGGTATCAGTTCTCGTCTGGTACATGTCGTCGCATAATCCGTTTTCGTCTGACCATCGTGTGTTTTAACCTATGTGTTATGCCAGTTCTCATCTGGTGCGCGTCTGCGTTCAGCCAGTTCTCGCCTGGTTGTCTATACCTCAGTCTGTTATCCAGTCAGCCCGTCTGATGTCCAAACCAAATCAATTCCCATCTGATATCCAGAACCCGTAAGTCAGTTCTCGTTTGACAACCTAACATGTTTCGCTATCAGCTCTCGTTTGGTAGTCTACCCTGAATGCTGGTTCTCGTCTAGTATTTTCCATATCTTCCACTGTGTACATAATCCGCGTTTATCCTAAACCAGAAAAACAAAAACCTAAAGGTATCTGACACAGTACTTCCCAATGACCCGCATGTTGTCATGTTCCCCGATACGAAGCTCGACGGATGCCAGCGCTCCGAGTAATGTTTGAATTCCTTGTGGATGTTGTTAAATCAGAATTGCCACTCTTCAGCAGATGAAAGTTGCTTATTATCCCCGGAAGAGTCGAGATCGTATTTTATCCCGCATCAGAGTAGGATCAGGAGTATCCTCAGCAGATTAAGATCGACATCCTTGATAGTAGGGGCATTTCCAGCAGTATGTTGCGCGCAATCGATCCCAATTTGGGTTAATTCCCGCAGAGTACAATCAGTTGCCAATGGTTTGAAGAGAGCATCCCCAAGCAGAGTTGTTCTTTTTCTCCCCAGTGAAGTCGCCAAGTAGGGTTGCCTTTTCATTTCTCCAACAGGGCAGTTATCCCCAACGGATTTGATTTCCCGTTTCCAGCATTTATTTTGCTGAGATGATCCTGTGACTTCAGTTCATCCCCAGTAGAGTTGGCGTTGCCTTCGGCATTTATTTTGCCAAGCGGTTTCCAGACCTGGTGATCTCTAGCAGCTCGAGCTTCCATTAGCATTTAACACCGCATAACATTTAACACTACATAGCATTTAATATTGCATAGCATTGTGCATGATTGCACAGCATTTAGCATAAACGCATATCATTCCCACCGTGTGGGGCATAGCGCAGAAGCATACGCATCAGAAGCATGATCCAGGTTACTATCATTCTTGTCTTGCAGGTATTCAGTCGAAGGACCAGTTGCTCAGGATGATTCCTGACATTCTCTCCAGCAAGGTCGCTTTCTCAGGATGATTCTTAAGACCCCAGTGTAATCCCCGCAGTCGCTCGCTCAAGATGATTTTTGAGATCCCCAACGAAGTCTTCAGTTCAAGACGACCCTTGAATTCCTCAGCAGAGCCGTTTGCTTAAGATGATTCTTAAGACCTCAGTACAGCTTCCCGATTTGTTCGCCTAGTATGATTCTTGAGCTCCCCGGTAGCGTCCCCAGCAAGGTTTGCCCAGGAAGGTTCCTGGAATACCCAGCAGAATAACAGTCTCCAGAAAGGTTATCAGTTCAGGATGATTCTTGAAGGTGCCCGACGGATTTGTTTGTTCAAGATGATTCTTGAAGTCCTTAGCAGCGGGATATGTCTGCTCCAACAGTGATGTCTAACCTGAAGATTGATTTCGCAAACGCCAGAAGGCGGTACCAGAATGTTCCATTCCAAGCTCAGGTTTCGTACCTTTGGATATGTTCGCTTCCAAGCTCAGGTTTCGTACCTTTGGATATGTTTGAGTCCAAGCTCAGGTTTCGTACCTTTGGATATGTTTGATTCCAAGCTCAGGTTTCGTACCTTTGGATATGTTTGATTTCCAAGCTCAGGTTTTGTACCTTTGGAGATGTATACTTTGGATTCCCAGACCAGGTTTGTTCGACGGCGAGGTTGAATGTTTGTTTGACGGCGAGGTCAGACTCTTTAAATCCCCAGTAAAGATGATGTTTGCACGACGGCGATGTCGAGTGTCTCTAAGAGAATGTTTGTTTCCGACGGCGATGTCAGATTCAGTTTTCCAGCGGCAATGTTGGGCATGTCAAGTTAATCCAGTCTTCTGACGGCGATGTCAGATTCAGTTTTCCAGCGACGATGCGGGGTATTTTGACAGATTTAGCTCTCCAGCGGCGAGGCGGGATATTTCGATTGTTCGACGGCGATATCAGGTTTAGTCTTCCAGCGGCGATGTTGGGTGTTGTGGTTGTCTGAAGGCAATATCAGAAGAATTTAATGTGGATAACTGACGGCGATGTCAGATCGGTATTTCTCCAGATAGTTGCCGTGCAGCTATTATTCCAGTGATCGACAAGTTGAGCAGTTGGCAAATTTTCGGGTTTACCGGTATTCAACCATCTCGCACCTTAAATGGCTGAGAGCCGTTCGCTCCTCACCCAGTCAGGTCCAAGCCGCTTGAATAGGGGCAGCTGTTGCACCCCAAAATTTGACCAACCGGGTCTCGTGTCTGGCTCGAGGTTTCGACGCATAATCGCATTCGCATCTGCATATTGCATACAGTGCATTTTTTTCATTTGTTTTGATTTTATTGGGATCACAGCTCTCGTCTCGTGTTTCAGGTGTTTTTTATCAGTTTAGATAGGTAGAATCGTATTTTTGAGATATTTCGGTGTCTTTTGATTTTTACCGGCTATTTTTGTGCGCTTTCGCGGTGTTATGTGTCGTTCGGTGCTTATTTTGTCCCTCTCGGTATTATTGTGATTTTTCTGGATTTTATTGGCTATTTTTAGGGTTTAAATAGATTTTTAATCATTATAGAAGTTTAATAGTGTTTAGAATTTTTAATAGAATTTAATAGCATTTTCTTTTTTTAGAATAATAGGGTTAATAGGAATTAAATGTTTTTAGATATAGAATAATAATAGATTTTTTCTTTTATTAGCAAATAGAGTTTTATAGAATAATATAGTTTTTTCATAGAATTTAATATAGTTAATTAGAGTTTAATAAAAGTTTAGATTTTTAGAATTTTTAGGGCATTATTAGTTTAGGAGTTAATTAAAATTAATAGCTTTTTAGAATAATTCTCATTATTAGGTTTAATTGAGTTTAGTTTAGTAGGATTAGATATTAATTAGGTTGTTAATCCTTGTTTTAATTCAGTTTTTTTTGGAGTTTTTTTTTATGGTTTTCGCAGGCCCAGTTATCAGCAAAGCCCAATTCAGTTCAGTTTTGTCCAGAATTTCCCAGCAAGTTCCGGTAGATTCTAGAACGTTCCAGAAATCTGAGTGCTATAAAGGATCAGAGTAAGCCACGTGTTAACGAGGGAGGGGACCCACGTTACGCTGCCATCATGCTGCCACCTCATCCATCACCTTCACACACTCTGCCACGCCCACACACGTGGTCACCATGCAGCAACTGCCCCCACTATCTCCTCCACTACCTCCCCCACGTGGCATCACCACAACGCCCCATCGGGAAACCCCACCGGCCGGCATGCATGGCCGGCGGCCACCAATCTCACCGGAGAACTTCACCAAACCCAGAAATCCCCAGATCTCCGGTCATAGATTCTTCGTCCTCCTCTCATCACCACCATGAACATCACCGGAAACACGATGAAACCCAGAACTCAAACAATCTTCATCTTCCTTCAATCGTCATCAATTTTTCCAGAAGAACTCTCATCTTCTCCGATCAATCATCAGCATAGATCTTCATCCAACAGTTCGCCAAGAACACCTTCCAGAATCAATCACCAGAAACTCAGTTCATCAAGAATTTTCAGCAACTCTCAGAATCCTCAAACCCCAATCATCATCTCCAGAACTTCATCGGTGGATCTTCCAGATCTTCAATCGTCGTTTGATCTTCAAGATTCCATATGTTCATCATCTTCACAACTCCACTGTAGGCAAGGACGAACATTCATCTAGCTTCACGAATTTCTCCAGCTTCCAATATTCACCAACGGCAACCATTTTTCCAGATCCTTCAAAGATTTCCCAAGAACAAGCTCCAATCAAGAGCAACCTCCAGAAATTCGCAATGAATCTTCAGCAAAATCACCATTAACCGTCTGCATCTTCAAGAACGCCTTCAAGAGCATCGAAGCCAGCTCGTGAGTCCTCCAGATGGTGATGTTTCTTTCCCTCTTTTGTCTTGAAGATTGCAGAACAAGGAGAAAGGTTTGTGAGAGGGAGTATCTGAGAGGGGAACGAAGATTGAAGGAGGGTTTTGGTGAGGAGGAGAACGAAGATGGGAGATGGCGGCCGTGAACAGTTGGCGGCGGCGCTAGGTTGAAGGAGAAAGGAGTTTAGATTAGGGTTTCAGAAACAGAAAGGGAGTTGAGAGAGTGAGGAGGAAGAGAGTGGGCCTTAGGGCCCAATTCCATTTTTTTGGGATTAACACCCCCTCTGGTTTTTTGGACGAGCTCTGGGCCTGAGCCCAATATTTTTCTTGCCAACACCCCCAATGCACTCAGCGCACCCCCCTCCGTGTTTTTGAAAAGGACCTGGGCTGGGCCCAATTCATCTGTTTTTTATTATTAGCTTTGCTTGTATACCCTCCAGCTGGGCTATGTCCCCCCCCTGTCCTCTTTTCTCTTTTTTTTGTTTTATTGCATTTTGTTTATAGAAAATATATTTTAGAAAGAAAAGTATATTTGAAAAAAGATGGAAAAGGAATGTTGAGAAAAAATATGAAAAGAAGAAGAAAAAATGTGAAAAAGAAATATAGAAAAGTATTTTGAAAAATAAGAAAAAGAATTGTTGAAAAATAAAGAGAGAAAATATAGTGAGAAAAATACATAGAAAAATATAGAAAAATATAGAAAAATATGTTGAAAGAAAAAAGGAGAAAATGATTGGAAAAGAATAAAAAATATTAGTATAGATTTAATATTTTTAAAGCACATTTTTCTTTTAGGATATATTTTCATAGAGATTATTTTACGATTTTAGGATAGTTTTAGAAGCCCACTTGTTAGGGGGCTATTTTTCATTCGATTTTTCAGGATAGGATAGAATAGTATTTCCTAGGAGATTCATTTTTCAGTATTCAACTCATTGTAATCATTTTTCAGAATGTTAATAAAACGAGATTTGAGCTGTGGTCCCGAAGTAGCCGAACTACAGCTGCTCTGATTTCTCGTACCAGACGAGAATATGTAGGCATAGGATGCGATATCCTAGCGAGCACACTAACAACTGACTTTCTATTCTCTCGCTGCTGTGCGATCGAGACTTTTCCCGCTGACGATTAATTGTTACCCTTTTTCTCTCTTGCCCGAGTGCATTTGAGACCAAGCCATAGTTTTGCCCATAGGTTCCCGACCCTGTGAAACCAGTTGTGTTTTCCTCACTGCTGTGTGAGAATGTTTGTTTAGCCGTAGTTAGTCTGAACTACGTAAAGCTCTGATCTTCCATACAGCGTGGAAGTACGTAGGCACAAGACGCGAGGTCTTGGCGAGCCAATTTTTCCCTGTAGTCCCGAACTACGTTGACTCTGACTTTCTCTCTTGAGAATACGTAGGCATAGAGTGCGATGCTCTATCGAGTCAATTCCCTTCCGTTTAGATTTAGCAGCCGTAGATAGATTATTTTGCATCCTTTAGACAACCCAAGCAAGCGTGGATCCCGTCGAGTACGACGGACGTGAGGGGTGCTAATACCTTCCCCTTGCGTAACCGACTCCCGAACCCAGGTTTTGGTTGCAATGACCATACCTTTTCCCCGTTTTTTGCGAGGTTTACTTCGAGCGTTTCCTTTCCCGCTCTGAGGGATAAATAACGCACGGTGGCGACTCTTCTGTCAGTCGGCGCCGATTTTCGCAGTAGCGACACCAACCTTGCTTTATGTTTGCCAATTGAACCATCTGGCTTTAACTTCTGCTTGAAAACCCATCTGACGCTGATGACTTTCTTGTCTTTTGGAAGTTCTGTCAGCTTCCAAGTCTTGTTTCTCTCTATAGCATCAAGTTCTTCTTTCATGGCCTTTAGCCAAAGATTCTGCTTAAGAGCCTCTTCTGTACTTATGGGTTCAGAGTCTACCATCATGGCACACTGAATAACTTCTCCTTCAGAGTCTACCTCAGTGTCTTGCAGCATGTCAAATTCTGCAAATCTTCTGGGAACGCTTCTGATTCTTTGTGGTCTCTGAACTTGTTCAGAGTCTTGAGCTTCAGAGTTTCCAGCTTCAGATGGTTGACTTCCAGAGCTTTGACCATCTTTAGAGTCTGGCATATCTCCAGAGTCTGAATTGCCACCAAGATCTGGATTGCCATCAGAGTCTGAATTATCAGAGTCTGGGTCATCAGAGTCACCTTCATCTTCTGAGTCATCTTCAGAGTTTGAATCAGTATCAGAGTCAGAGTCAACGTCAGGGTTTACTCCAACTTCAGAAATTCTTAACTCTGGCCTTTCTTCAGAGGTTCTAACATCAGAATCAGATTGAGACTTATCCCAATTCCAAACTTCTGATTCCTTCACAATCACATCTCTGTTGAACTAAATTTTATTGGTTTCTGGACAATAGAGCTTGTATGCACCTGTACTGTGGTACCCTATCAGAATCATCACTTTGCTTCTATCATCCAGCTTCTGTCTTCTGGCTTCTGGAACATGTTTATAGCAAACAGAACCAAACACCTTCAGATGACTAACACTTTGCTTGTCTCCAGTCCACTTCTGCATAGGAACTATTTCCTTCAACTTCTTCGTAGGACATCTGTTGAGTACATACGTTGCAGTGGCAACAGCTTCTCCCCAGAGCTTCTGAGGAAGCTTCTTCTCCTTTAGCATGCTTCTCACCATATCAAGCAGAGTGCGGTTTCTTCTTTCAGCAAGACCATTGTGTTGAGGGGTATAGGGAGCAGTAACCTCATGCTCAATTCCATTCTCCTCACAGAACTTCTGGAACTCTTTGGAGTTATACTCACCTCCACCATCAGTTCTAAGAATCTTCAACTTCTGACTACTCTGATTCTCAGCCTTCATTCTGAACTTCTTGAATTCATCAAACACCTCATGTTTAAATTTAATAAGGGATACCCATGTCATTCTTGTGAATTCATCAACAAACAACACAAAGTACTTATTCCCTCCAATTGATGCTACTGGAAATGGACCACACACATCAGAATGTACAACTCCCAAGGCATGTTTTGCTCTTGGAGCAACTTCTGATGCAAATGGCAATCTTGGTTGTTTTCCTTCCATGCAAACTTTGCATGACTTTTCAGGCTTCTTAATTGCAGGAATTCCATGTACCAATTTCTTTGAATTCAGATGTTGTAAGCTTCTGAAATTCAAATGACCAAATCTTCTGTGCCACAGCTCACTCTCCTTCTCAGTACTTGTTGCACTAAGACACTCTGAGTCTGCAGTTCTGACATTCACCTTGAATGTTCTATTCCTTCCCTGTTCTGACTCCATAATCAACTTCTGATTACAGTCATACAGCTTCAGAAGATTGTCCTTCATGGTAACTGAGAAACCTTTCTCAATTAATTGTCCCACACTCATCAGATTGCTTCTGATGCCAGGTACATACCACACATTCTGAATCAATGCTATTTTCCCATTGTTCAGAGTCACTCTGACATTTCCCATACCTTCTGCATTAAGATATTTGTCATCAGCACATCTGATCTTTGTTCTCTTTTCAGAGTCAAAGTCAACCAGCCATTTCTTGTTTCCAGTAAGATGATTTGAACAGCCAGTGTCCATATACCACCAGTCTGTCAGATCATCAGATTCAGAGGCCATCAATAGCACGGATTCGTCATCAGAACTTCTGGCTATATTTGCTTCTTCTGATTTCTTCTCCTTGTTTGACCAACAATCTCTAGCAAAGTGACCAAACTTCTTACAACAGTAACATTGGATCTTCTTCTTGTCATACTTCTCTTTTCCCTTCTGAGCATTCTTTTGTCTATCAGAGGTTGAGGTTTCTGACTTCTGACCACCATCAGATCTTCTCTTGGCTTCTGACTGCTTTTGATACCTCCTATCAGAAGTTGCTTTCAGAGCCTGCTGCTCTACTTCCCTTTCAGAAGTTCTCTCAGTCAAACGCAACTCTTGCGCTTCTAAACTGCTCTGCAGCTCTTCAATTCTCATTGTGCTCAGATCTTTGGAATATTCTATTGCTACCACAATGTAATCAAATTGAGGAGTAAGGGATCTCAACACTTTCTCCATGATTGTTTCTTCAGAAAGAGTTTCTCCACATGCCTTCATCTCATTAGTGATCAGAATCACTCTGGAGATGTATTCAGAAACTTTCTCATTATTCTTCATGTTGAGATTCTCATATTGCTTTCTCAAGGACTGAAGCTTCACCTTCTTCACTGATGCGTCACCACCATAACATCTCACCAGAGTGTCCCATGCAGCCTTTGCTGTTGTAGAGTCTGCAATCTTCTCAAACACGTTTACATCCACACATTGATGAATGAAGAACAATGCTTTCTGATCCTTCTTCCTTACTTCCTTCTGCGCGTTTTTCTGTTCATCAGTTGCATCTGCTGCTACTGGAACATAACCATCAGTGACAAGATCTAGAACATCTTGAGCACCAAATAGTACACGCATTTGGATCATCCAACGATTCCAGTTTTTACCATCAAATACTGGAAGTTTGATGTTCATGTTGCCGTTTCCGTTCATCTTCTACTTTGCATAATACACTCAGAGTTTTTTTTCACACAGTGTTTCCCAACCCACAGAATTAAAAAATTCTGATCAGATTTTGTTCAAGATTCAACAAGAATCTGAGAAACAAAATCAAACACACAAGACCTCACGTTCACTCGTGTTTCCCGTGTTTCCCAATGAATCTGAACCGGAGCTCTAGATACCAATTGTTGGTGCAAAGATAGAATAAATGATGAAATAGGGAAATATTCTATTAAAGAGAATGACGGCAGAAGAAACTGGATTAAGAGTTACAATGATTGTCACCCTATTTATAGGCTAAAACTAGGGTTACTAGAATAAGATAAAATACTGAAATACCCTCTAACAAACTTATGGGCTTAAGAAAATAATATAATAAAATATAAATTATTACTAATAAATAATCCATTAATTGATAGAGAGATGAATATTGGCTGTGCAATTCTCATTTAGATGGGTATCATATATATATATATATATATATATATATATATATATATATATATATATATATATATATATATATATATATATATATATATATATATATATATATATATATATATATATATATATATATATATATATATATATATATATATATATATATATATATATATATATATATATATATATATATATATATATATATATATATATATATATATATATATATATATATATATATATATATATATATATATATATATATATATATATATATATATATATATATATATATATATATATATATATATATATATATATATATTGACGTTTTGCAGACCAAGATACATACAATTCCCAAAGGTAGATATTCTGGTGTTTGGACAATCATGCCTATCAGCGTCTGTGCAAGACACGGGCTTGTTAATTGAGAAAGAATACATGCAGAGGTTGAATTCAAAAGTATCATGATTGTAACAAATGATTTTTTTTAAGGCATGCATGTGTTAGGTTTTCGGATCATGCATAAAAAAGAATACTTGTTGAATTGCATATGATATATATGGTCTTGTAAATCACAAGTATTAAGCACCTGCAAGACTTCGATATTCCTTTGGATCATGATAGGGATTACCTGAGGACCCACTAAGTTTTGATTTTGTATCCACCAGTGTTAGGGTTGGCTTGCATGAGGACATTCCTGCACATCTAATAGTCTTTTTTGCATATTTTTTCTGAGAGAGAAAAATACCTCCCGAATGTCGAGTAACAGTGATGCCTAGAAAATAACTCTGAGGACCTAGGTCCTTCATTGAAAATTTGGAACTCGGTTTGGACATAATATACTCACGAAGAGAGTTGGATGAAGCAGTGAAAATAATGGCATCTACATAGAGAATAATGTAAGCCATGTCATCCCATTATGATAAATAAATAATGAGTGATCAGAAATGATGTGAGAGAATCATATTATAGCGACATTATCAGTGAACCGCTGATATTAGGCGTGTGGTGCTTGTTTAAGTCAATAGAGAGGCTTTACGAGCAAACACAAATAGTCTGAGGATTGAGGATGGGGAAGCCGGGAGGTTGGTGCATGTACATGGTTTTATCAAGATTTTCATACAATAAGGAATTTTTAATAGCCAATTGATGAAGAAGCCATGATTTTGACAAGCCAACGCTGAGTACTGTGTTAATAGTAGTCAGTTTGAATACGGGGCTGAAGGTTTCACCATAATCAACGACTATCGGTTCGTTCACTCTATTACCTACAAGGTGAGTTTTGTACCACTTGAATGATCCATCTAAATTCTTCTTATGGCTGAAAAATCCACAAAATTTTAATAATATTGCATTGGACAGTTGAGGAACTAAGTCCCACATCTTATTTTCAATAAGAGCATCATATATTCGTCTTTCATGGCCATTTTCCAATTAGGGTCATGTAATGCATCTATAGGGTTTGTATGTAAAGGAGATATGGAATTTTGAGATGAAGTATATAGGTTAAAACGCTTGTGAGGTTTAACAATACTATGTTGGGCTCAGTAGTCATTTGAGGTGAGAGTTAAGGTAATATTGGTGAAGGCAAAGGTGTGGGCGTCAATGTAGTAGCTGAGGTTTGTTGTTTGTTGTTATTTGAATGAGAAAGATATATAGGCGTGGAGGAAGAGGTTGGTTGGGAGATGGCGTAGATGAATGTGGGTTTGAGGTTGGGGTTTTTTGAATAGTTAGATTGAATGTTATTTACGGTTGGAGGATTTGATGTAGGGGTGCCATAGGAGTAGGAGGGAAGTAAAGGTGTGGAGTCATTATCTAAAAAATATAGCCAACCGTGCTAGGAGCATTTAAGGTAGAAAAGGGAAACATGTTTTCTTCAAATATGACATGCCTAGAAATAAATATCTTACGAATGGACAACTCATAAAACTTATATCCTCTATGATTAGGTGGATAGCCTAAGAATATACACGGTGTTGACTGAGGTTGTAATTTATTTATAGATATTAAGGGAGTTAGATAATAGCATAGACACCCGAAGACTTGAAGATGTGAATAGGAAGGATCTCTTTGGTAGAGTATCTTAGTGGGTTGATGGAGGCATGGGCTGAAAGGGTGTGGATGATGTTTCCATTTTCAAGAAATAATGCCAAAATGATGGTGGGGTAGAGGCATGTGCTAGAAGGGTGCAGACGATGTTATTTATATACAAATTTTTCTTTCAGCTTTTCCAATTTTAAAGGAAGTATGAAGACATGAAAACCTTAATGACATGCCATTGAGTTCACAAAGTTTTTGAACGAGAACATTTTCATATTCTTTTCCGTTATCACATTGAAAAAAATTTGATTTCTCATTCAAAATGGGTTTTAATGTGAGTGCGAAATTAAAGAAACATATAATGAACTTGAGATTTATTTTGTAATGGAAAAGTCCACATAAATTTTACTGAGATGAGTCGGAGAACCAGAGTTTCATTGGAGACAAGAGCCCCAACATTAGATAGTTGGTTAGAGAGGGGTTTGAGATGCTAATAGTAAGAGGATACATCAGAGAATTATTTCATATGAGCGTGTGAAAACTCTTGCTCTAGGTGAATAGCCTTAGAATTTTTGTTGTTATGGAATATGTCAAACAACCTATTCCAATAAAGTTCTGTAGTAGAGTCATGTTCAATGATGGTATAGAGATGGTGTCGTATATCCACTTTAACATGATAACATCAAGGCAAAATCAGAGTTTAGGATCAGTGTCTTAGAGTGTGGGAGCCGTGAGTGCTGTAGAAGGGGAAGGTGGGATTTTTTGTGGATTTCTCCAACAACATTTAATGAATTAGTTAAGTTTTGACATATTATGAATGAAGTAAATGATTGCATAGAAGACAATCCTCTCATGGCCCATCTATACTATAGTAAGAAGAGGAATTAACTTGTCATCCCCTCAATCAAACTTGACACCTTTACATTAGGGTTGTTATTACCTTTAATTATGCGCTTACTATTTTTCTTTTTTGGATTTTCTATTGCTTTTATCGGAATTTTCAGAAAAAATACTAAAATTTTCAAAATTTCCAGTAAAAAAATCAGTGATTTATATAAAAAAATCGAAAAAAAATATTAAAGTTTTGAAAAAAAAATTTACACTATTGGAAATTTCTGATAAACTACAACACTTTTCAAAACTTTCGGTAAACTACAACATTTTTCGATATTTCAAGTAAACTACAACACTTTTTAAAAAATCGATAAAAAAATTCACACCGACAATTTAAAAATCATCTACCAAAAATGTGGTTTGTTATCGGAAATTTTGAATGAACTACCAGAATTTTCATTCGCACTTTTGACTCAAATTTATTTATGGACAGTTTAAAAATCATGAAACTATATGGAGGTGTCAAATTTAATCTAGGGGGTGACAAGTTAAATACTCTAGTAATAGGAAGAAACCATTAACATCATCTTGATCTTGTATATGATCCTCGCACGACCTATTTATACTATAGTCAAAAGAATCCATTTTTAGGAACTCTAACACATCATAAAATATTGTCAAATCTCTATGTGACTTTAAAGAATATATTTTATGCTTTCTATTTGTTTTTGAAATAGTTTAATTTATGGGTTGATTTGACATTTGAATTTATGGCATGATGCTTAGATTAGTCGTATCACTCTTAAAGAAACTTCAATGAGAATTTTTCACATGTTGCACCATCGTGGCAAACGAATGAGTCCATTTAATATTGATTGGAGTTTGTCAGATTGGCCAACCGTAGCAATGGAGTGCTACGGTCCTTTGAAATAAAATAATAATAAAACAGAAAAATGGTCGTTCAGTATTAGAGTTTGGCCTAACACAACCCTACAAAACCGGATGGTAAGGTGAGGGGTGTCACTCTATATAAACTATTTCAATGCTCTATCTCCAACTAATGTGGGACTTTAGGATCTTTCTAATACACCCCCTCACGCCCAGCACTCTTTTTGGGCTTGGTGCATGGATTTTAAATGGTGGGCTGCCCAAGGTTCGATCGATAGGCTCTGATACCATATTAGAGTTTGGCCTAACACAACCCTACAAAACCGGCTGGTAAGGTGAGGGGTGTCACTCTATATAAACTATTTCAATGCTCTATCTCCAACCAATGTGGGACTTTAGGATCTTCCTAATATTCAGCAACGACTAATTTTTTTTATAACATTTTAGTTGATTATAAAGAAGCCTATTTGAAAAATTTTACATAAAATTTCTCTCACATTTTTATTTTCTCTTAAATTTTTAATTTTTCTCTCACAATTTCATCACTTTACTCTTAATTTTTAAATTTTTGTCTTACAATTTCTTCTCATTAGTCTTTTTTTGACACTATATTTTACTCAAATTTTCATCTTTTTACTTCAAAGTTAATATTTTTTAGCTCAAATGGACCCTAATCAATATAATTTTTAACGTCTATGTTCAATTTCATGAAAAATTGTCAAAACTCTAATCCTCAAAATTCTCAATTCTCATAGATGCCAACAAACTCCGTTGCACTTTTTTCGTCATCAAACAATCCAAATATGTATCATAAACCTCAAATACATACTCATGGAATGGCATTTTTCGTCATGAACCGGAAACATCAATTGGATTTATGCTCGAATGTCAAGTTCAACCATTTTCACCATAAGTTGGTATTAAAATGAAGAAAGACATGTCGTTAAAAAAAATCTTGAGAGATATTTACAAGGGATGATGATAAACTTCTTATGCAATCATGACTCAATGTTTTAAAGGATCCAGTTGTGGGAGTTGATAAAAAATCTGAAATTTTTTTATTAAGAATTACTGCCAATTATAACTAGTATTATGGGCAGTCGCGAAAAAAGCTATGTGGATAATTAAAATGTCGATGGCATTGAATAAATGGCTTGGTTCAAAATTTTGTTGGGTGTTACAAACAAGTTGTTAATGGAAACAAAGGTGGAACGTCGGAGAAATATATCTTGGCACCTACACATTCTTTTTTTTCCTAGGATGAAGGTACAACATTCAATCTTGAGCGCACATGGCGTTTGTTAAAAGATGAGCCTAAATGGATGGGAGCATCGACTGAAATTTCTTCAAAAAGAAAAAAGACTCCTGCTAGTGGGGCACACTCATCATCGTCTAACCCAGAGACACCTTCAAGTTATTAGTATAACTAATCATCACCAACGGAGCTTCCAATGGGACAACAAGCAGCAAAAAGGAAGGGTAAGGCAAGGGAAAATGCAATTGCATCTGAATCTTCTTCTAATGTTATTCAATATACATGGAATAAAAGAAATAGCAGCAATGGAAAGACTAGCTCAATATAAGGAGGAATAAATGGAGTTTAACTTAATAAAATTCATCATTACAGATGCTTCTATGATGAATGATAGTCAACTGAGTGTTCGTGAAAAATATTGTAATAAGCTGAAAGAAAAATATGGACTTTAGTTAGGATGAAAAGTTGTAGGACTTGTTATGCATCAATACCTATTTAAAATGGTCATTAGTTCCAATTTAATTTATAATAAATATCATTTTATTATTCAAACTATATATTATTTAACATAGCTGTTATTCAAATTAGCCGTTAGTAAAATTAGTTGTTACTCAGACTAGTCGTTATTCAAACTAGCCGTTAGTCAAACTAGTCGTTATTCAAACTAACTGTTATTCAAACTAGCTGTTAGTCAAACTAGTCATTATTCATATACCATTATATATATTATCACTCTTCTCATTATTTTCTCATTCTTATCTCATTCTTTTCTCATTTTCTCTCATTCTTCACTCACTTTAATGGATTTAAATAATTCAAATATTCTTAACAAACTCTTTTGGGACTTGATTGGATAAGAATTTATAGACAACACTGATGAAGAACTACTAAAGTCAATGCTCGAGAAGGAAAGTAAATTGGGAAGTTCCTCTAGGCCAAAGAGAAGAACAATGATAGATTGAAGTCGTGAAGAAGGGCATAATCGATTATTCAATGACTACTTCTTGGAAAATACAGTATACACAGATTTTCAATTTCGAAGAAGGTTCAGAATGCATAAGCATGTGTTTCTTCGAATTATAGATGCCCTTGGAACTCATGATGATTATTCCAAATGAGGATTGATGCAATTGGTAAAATGGGTCTTTCACCATTGCAGAAATGCTGATTTGTTATTTGTATATTAACATATGGGTCTCCCGCTGACATTGTTAGACGAATATCTTCGAATCAGTGAAAGCACTTCAATTGAGTGCTTAGAAAAATTTGTTTGGGGCGTGAATGTTGTATTTGGGGTAGATTATTTGAGAAGGCCTAACAACATTGGTGTTGAACATATTTTACAAACGAGAGAATCACATGGCTTTCTAGGTATGTTAGATTTCATTGATTGTATGCACTGGAAATGGAAAAAATATTCTGTTAGGAAAGGATAATTTTGTCTAGGTGATCATAGTAAGCCCATAATCATGCTTGAATCAGTGGCATCGCAAGGCTTATGGATTTGACATGCATTTTTTGGTAATGCAGGTTTAAACTATTACATTAATGTGATAAACTAATCCAACATGTTTAATGATATTTTGGAAGGACATGCTCCCACTTTGTAATATACAATCAATGGGACACCATATAATATGGGTTATAATTTAGTGAATGGTATATATCTTGAGTAGACTACATTTGTCAAGACCATTTCAATGTCGTAGGGAGAAAAGTGAAAACTATTTGCGCAACATTAAGAATCATCTAGAAAGGATGTGGAACAAGCATTTGGAGTGCTCCGATCTCGATTTGTAATCATACATGGCCCAATATGTGCCTGGAATATGGAAACCCTCAAGCATTCTGTTGCGGTGGAAATAGGATCACAAACTATTAATTAGTTTGAATCGCAATTCAATTCACAACCGCTCTTTGATTTATCCGAAGGAAAAGGTCAAAAAGGGAAAACCTATTTTTGCATCGTAAACACAACGCGGGGAAAGACCTAGGGTTCGGGGGTTGGTTAAATTTAGGGAAGGTATTAGCACCCTAAACTTCTGTAGTACTCTACAGGAACCTTTTGTTCAGATGTTTACTATTTGCTTTATTTATTTGCTTAAGGTATATGTACATAAGGATTACAAGTGAGAAAAGAGACCTAAGGGATTAATTCTAAGTTTACTCGGCAAGACATCGCATCTTGTGCCTACGTATCCTTACGGGAGTGGAATCAGAGTAATCGTAGTTCCCCTCAAAAGGGAGGTTAGAGACTTCTTGACTGTGGTCAAGGTCTCAAGGGGAATAAACGCATCTTAAGGACACGCTTACGTGGAGTGTAGAAACTCCAAATCTCTACGTTGAAATGTTAAGTTGTAATTAGGGTTAAATTAGGGATTCCACGGCGGGAAACCCTAAAATGAGCGCGGCGGCTCTTTGACCTAATGCTAAGGGTAAAATTGTAATTTTGCCTGCGGCGAGGCATTTGTGAAAATTAGGGTTTGTGAGGTTGTAAGGGTTTGAAGTTGAGGACTATTGACACGGCGGTCAAACGGCTAGACCTAATTCCTTCGGAGGGATAAAACTGTAAAAAAAATGTGAAAATATGACAAATCATTATATGGAGGAATAATTAAGGTACAAAAATAAGAAAAGTAATAAAGGCAGAGGGTATAAAGAAACAAAGAAACATTTCTGAAAACATGAAGAATATGAAAATATGTAATGACACTTAGAATGAAGTGAGGGAGGAAAATAGTGTGGGGCTGTGGCCACCACAAGCACATCTCAACCTCAAGCATGCAAATGAAATGCAGGAATAAAGAAAATAAAAGGTACACAAAATGACACGGCAAAGGAGTTCCTTACGAAAAGGTTTTAATTTTTTAATATTTTAATTATGTAAAAAAATGTTTTAATTTTTTTAATATTTTAATTATATATATAAAAAAAGGTTTTAATTTTAAAATGGAATTACTTAGTTAAAAAAAAATTTAAGTTTAAAAAAAAATGTTAAGTTTAAATTATATATAAAAAAATGTTTTTGGGAACAAAAAGGTTTTTTTAGAAAAAAATGTTTACGGGAACAAAAAAAAGGCTTTTTTTGGAAAAAAATGTTTACGGGAACAAAAAAAGGTTTTTTTGGGAAAAAATGTTTACGGGAACAATTGGGAATAAAAAAAAAGGTTTTTTTTGGGAAAAAATATTTACGGGAACAAAAAAGGTTTTTTTTGGGAAAAAAATGTTTACGGGAACAAAAAAGGTTTTTTTGGGGAAAAAAATGTTTTAGTTTTAATAAAAAAGGTTTTGATTTTGAAAAAGGTTTTGATAAAAAAAAATAACAATAGAATTGCAAATGCAAACAGACAATTAATGGACATGCAAACAATCCTATACGACACAATCATGGTTCATACAGATCAAAATCTACGGATCTAAACAACAATGAAGGTTAACATGGCAAGGATGCAAATAAATATGAAAAATGCAAAGGATTTAGTAATTTAACGGACCTAAACACATTAACATGGCAAAATATGCACATAAACATGAAAAGGCAAAAGGTTTAGTAATTTAACCTACGAAGCGGAGGTTTGCTTCGGTAAATGTGAAAAAGGTTTGAATAAGGGAACACTGGAGAGCTCCAATCCTTCTTAAGAGTTGTGGGAACGACCGCCTTTCTTCTCTGGGGATCTCCTTTGTTTCTCCCTCTCTCTCCTCTTTTCTGAAGAAAACCTTCTGACCCCTCTTAGGTTTTTTTTTCATTCTCTCCTCCTTTCCAACAAGGCAACACATGTATATATAGGGAACAAATTAGGGTTAACACCAAATTGTCAATAATGTCCCTAAAGCCCATTTTAAAGCCCAAACTAAATAATTAGTTAAGAAAAAATAAAATTTAAATAATTTAAAATAATTAAAATAAACTTAAAATAAAAACTAATAATCCTATTGATTCCTAAAATAAAAAATATTATAAAAGGAACAAAATTTTTCAATATTTTTTTATTTTATGATTTTTTGGATATTTTTATGAATAATTTAGAAAAAAAGTGAAAAAAATAATATTTTAAAAAATGATTTAATTAAAATACGAAAATAATAATTAAATAATAATAAAAGACTATTTTTGTTATTTTTTTAATGAAAGATAGAAAAATTTAGAGTAAAAATAATAAAGAACAAAAAAAGTGACAAAGGTGAGATTTAATTTTTAAAATAGTTAGAAAAAAAAAATTTAGTTTTAAAAAGGTTAGAAAAAAATATTTAATTTTAAAAAAGTTAGAAAAAAAGATTTAATTTTAAAAAGTTAGAAAAAAAAGATTTAAAGTTAGAAAACAAGATTTAGCTTTAAAAATAGTTAGAAAAAAAGATTTAATTTAAAAAAGATAGAAAAAGATTTAACTTTAAAGAGGAGTTAGAAAAAGATTTAAAAAAAGTTAGAAAAAAGATTTAATTTTAAAAAGAAGTTAGATTTTTATTTTTAAAAAAAAATATTAGAATTTGATTAAAAAATGTGTTAGAAATTAATTTAAAAAAAGGTTATAAAAAATTTACTCTTGAAGAAAAGAAAAAAAAAAGTTAAATTTTAATCTAAATCCTAAAAGTTAGTAAGAAGAGCTTTAAATAAATAAACTAAATAGAAAAAAAAAAGTTAATAAAAAATATTAGTAAAGTTATAAAAAAAATTTAATTAAATTATTATTAGTTAAAAAAACAAGATCTAAAAAAAAGGTTAATTTATTAGGTTAATAAGAATTTAAAATAAAAATAAAAAAGAAAGGGTAAAATTTGGGGTATTACAGTTGCCCCTATTTAAATAGCTACACCAGATGATTTGAGTGACGGAGACTCAAGGAATCATGGTGGAGGGATTTAAATATAGATAACCGAAAATTTTGCCCTTATATGCGGCGATATGCAATGCTATGGACAAAGCGAGAACAGATTAATGCAGATGATGCCGTGAATATGATGTGATGCGTATGCTGGAATGATGAATGCGAAAATGCTGACGAATACGACGACACAGATGCTACGAGAAGAACACACTGGGGAAAACGACGCGCTGAGACACAGTACATCACTGGGGAATTCTAAAAATGATAGTCAACTGGTGCGAATGACCAATTGTCACTTTTAGAAAAGGAACGAGATCCTCGAATGGAGATGGTACCTATGAGACGGCCTCCACTGGGGAATCTAAAAATAAAACTGGATCACGTACGATTGTAAGATCGATTACAGAATGCTGGAGCATTGAGCAAGGAATAACATCCAAGCTTCTGTAAACTACCCCTCGTGACAGGATCAAACGGACTTTTCGGAACTCCGTAGCAAATATACAGGGTAAAGACCGACTGTATGCCAAAATAAATGGACTTTGATGGGAATTGCCCTGATAAGCTTCTCGAGGGAGAACTGTCACTTATCGTTGGAAGGGACTTATGTGCCAAAATGGATAAGCACTCAAATAAAGAGGCTGCTGCTTATCTGATAAATAAATCTTCTCGCATTTAAGGTCGGCGCCTGGAATACGATTCTGATTCTTCTCTTACTGAAGGATAAATAAACTTCTTCATGCTTCAGAATCGTGCTCTCCTGAACATGAAAAGGGTAAACTGAACTTCCTCATACTTCAGGATCGTGCTCTCCTGAATATGAAACTGGATGACTGAATATACTCATATTTCAGAATCGTGCTCTCCTGAATATGAAACTGGATGACTGAATATACTCATATTTCAGAATCGTGCTCTCCTGAATATGAAACTGGATGACTGAATTTACTCATATTTCAGAATCGTGCTCTCCTGAATATGATTTGGTTGTAAATGAATTCTTCCATACTTCAGAATCGTGCTCTCCTGAATATGAAACTGGATAATCGAACTTCCTCATAACTCAGAATCGTGCTCTCCTGAATATGATTCAGCTCCTGAAATTTCTTCATTCTTCAGAATCGTGCTCTCCTGAAAAACGGCCAACTGAACTTCCTCATAACTCAGAATCGTGCTCTCCTGAATATGATTCCGCTCCTTCTTTTACTAAAGGATAAATGAACTTCTTCATAACTCAGAATCGTGCTCTCCTGAATATGATTTCGCTCAAACCTTCCCGTAACTCAAGATCGTGCTCTCCTGAATACGATTTGGTTCAAAACTCAAGACGGCAGGTAAATGGAAGCCCAACTGCTCCATGGAGATGGCCATTTGCTGCGAGTCATAACGAGGATATGATCGACTTCTTAGGTGAGAAATGTCGTGTGTTGAGGCTGTAAGATGTAAAGTGTAAAGGGTTGTAACATGTAGGATTGTAAAGTGTTTTACTGATAGATTTTCCAGGCGTGAACTGGCATGTATCTGTAAAGGATTGTAGTTGATTTTCTTGAAAGATAGTGCAAAATAAATGCACGTCCGGGTACGGTGATAAACTTCTCAAGCGAGATAGTCGCGTATCTGTCATGGTATGGTGAAAATCTTTAGATGGTGCAAAATAAATGCACGTCCGGTTGGGATTGACGACCGACAAGACTGAGATTCAATCTAGAATCGAGCTAGAAAGAAGACTGGTAATCAAAACTCCATCGAGGGAATGATCTCGGAGGGTAAATATCTTATCCTGGCGAGGAAAGATAGCTGAAGTAACCGTCATCCACGAGGATCGAGCTCTGTGGGGAAACTGGAAACAAGTAGGTATTTTATGCTTAAAGCTGACAATCTATTTGAAGAGAATGGACAAACCCAATTACTCGGTGGTAACAACCAATGACGGTGAAACGCAGTGAACCTGTGAATGCTAATGCATATGTTAATGTCTATGTATGTTAATGTTTATGTATGTTAATGTTTATGTATGTTAATGTTTATGAAATGAGTATGTAATGAATATGTAATGAATATATAATGAATATGTAATGAAATAGGCATGTGATGCTTATGCCCTTGCGTATGCTGACGAAGCTGACTAGAGACGGGACGAGAGACGAAATAAACATCTCGACGGAGATACCCTGCGTTCTCTGCAACCAATACGTCAATCATGGGTAAGAAAGATCAATGGTAGAACCGAATCTGGTTTTAAAGTTCTGAATTCTCTGAGGAGAAGGTAATCTGCTTGGGTGTACAGTATCACGCCTTCACATGGGGAGAAGAAAACCTGAGGGACACTTTTGAGTTACCCAAGAAAAAGTTGTCAGCTTATAGTCTCGCTGGGGACTGTGATGAGGCAATAGTTTAGGAGCCTGTTGCAACACTGAGATTTACTGGGGTATGAAGGCCGCTGTGAGTAAAATCCCTCGGGTGTACGAAAAAAATTGTGAAATCCCATGGTTTTGATCTTGCAGGACCTTATAGTAGCCGCCATTTGTTTCTTCAAAAACATGGTGCCCCAGGATACTTGCGTTGCGAGGTAGGGTCATCTCAAGAGGATTTTATAGAGAACACCGAGTCCGGTTGCCCCATTGTTCTCAAACTCTTTGAGAGATTTGTCAGGTCTCGACGTAACTGGCACAAATTAATCGTGTTACGACGAAATGTTTGGGAAATAGCTCTTAAGAATGTCAGACTCGCGTTGGTAAGCGAATTGGGAAACTGCCTGCCCCTGTTCAGCAGGATCTTCAAGTTCCACGGGTTATGTTCATATGTAAATCTCTAAGATATCAAGCAAAGTTGTCATGCCTGAAATGCCTATCCTGAGCTTGTCAATGTACACATATATTTGTCTTGAATTTTTGTTTTTTTGTTTTGAAAAATATACCTCAACAACTCGTGACCGAGATCACTGGTTAGGATATAAGTTTGAATTATAATGCCAACATGAATTTTTTTCTGAGCATAGCTCGTAGGAGTCAGGAAACGTGATCTTGTCAAGTATGCTTTCAACCGAAGTCCTACTTCAATTAGGTCTTTTAAAGGTTGTATCGTGGCTCGGTTCACGGTTTGAGAAACAAAAGATAAAGGCTCAAAGTTATATTTGTACCCACCCATTCTTCGTGATGTTCTCCAATCCTAATTCAGTTAATCGGATACGAACGCTCATATCTCAAGCGGATTTGCTATGGTCGAGAACTTATCAAGGCTTTGGACATGGCAGTCACTCACCTATTTCTTTTGGCAATTGGTCACACGACCTTGTTCTTTATAGGGGTTCTAAAAACTACTGGTTTGTTGTTCTTATTCCCTAACTTTTGCCTGGACAACGTCTTTTGATTTGACTTTGGAGTCCAGCGGGATGCCCCAGTTTTGCCTAAGTCTCCTTCATAGGTTTTGACTTAGCGGGCTCTTATTTTTTTTGAATATTTCTTTTATGCACATGTCGTGTAAATCTTTTGAAAGGCTCGTGACTGCCCCACTCCTTAGGTAACCGAGGGATAGTCATTGTATTGGACTTCTTAAGATGCTAAGGATAAATTCTCGAAGGTTTGCTCTTCCTTTTTAAGAGTCTAAGCGCTCGATCGGTTTAACTGAAACCTACCCTGCACCAGGTTAGGATGAAGGTTCTTTAAAAGAAAGAAAAACTCCTACTTCAAGGCTCAAAGGGTTGACTAGGGGTTAACATCCTTATATCTCCAGTGTTTGGGATTTGAAACAATGCCTTACATCATCAGCGGGTTTCAATCGAAAGCATACGACAAGAAATCTGACGTTTTGGGTTCGTCATCCTCCCCCCAATTCTCCATCAGAACAAGAGATCGGGTAAAGTTGGCATTATAATTTATGAAAACGTTTTTGAATGAGTGAAGCGAATGGATTTATTCAAGACAAACATATGTGTTGCATCAAAGATAAACAAGTTCGTGCATGCTAAATATGCTTAATCAAAGAGAAATGCATATAAATAAACAAATGAACTGTCGGAAAAATCCTTCTAAATGTTTATGAAATCTTGCATTCAAGAGTAACAGTTTCCTTTGGCGGAGCCTCAATGGAAAGGACGTCTGGTTCATGATCACTGTGAGTCGTCATGGCTTACCCCAGTTATGCTGGTCACATCTTCAACAGTTTTCAGTCGTTGCTTCAAAATAAATTTCCCAGATCCTTTGTTGATCCCGGTCATATCACCTTGAGGGTTACTGAAATGAAGCGGGCTAGGCCTTTGAATAATGACTGGATTCGGCTGATAGGCGTAGCATGCTTTGCAGAATTTGCACTTGACGAGTGAGGAACCCCGAAAGGAGTCTCGATCTTCAGCTGAGCATCGCCAAAAGACAACTTCTTCGCTTCTAGCAAATTTCTGACAACTTTCTTAAGAGCATAGCAATTCTCTAGATCATGGTCGGGCGCACCCTCATGAAATAAACAATGAGCGGTAGCGTTGTAACTTGCAGGTAATGGATTAGGTGGAGGATTAGGAGGCGGACCCAAAGCCCGAGTAGTGATGAGACCTTGCTTGACCAAAGAGGGACACAACTCGGTAAAAGTCATCGGGATCGGCGGACAAGGTTTATACGTTCTTCTGTTTGGCATATTCTGGCGAGGAGCCGGACTCTTTGGCTGTTGAGGAGCAGGAGTATTGGGTGCCTGTAGGTAGTTGACAGGAGGCGGCTAAACAGGAGGTTGTTGCATAGGTTGATACATGGGAACCTGTTGATTGAAAGAAGGTGTAATAGCTGCCACATAGGGTTGTTGAGCATATTGGACCGGGTACCCTTGAGGTTGAGCATAACCTTGCAGATGCCGATAAAAGCGTTCCCTTGGTTTACCAGAGGATATAGCATTAGTCTCACTCTCCTTCTTTTTCTGGGAGCTATAAGGAGGTTTCTTCGGCTGATCTTTAGAAGCGCCATGATTATTTGTCATTTTACCACTCTTCATACCCAATTCAATCTTGACACCCACAGCAACGATGTCGGAGAAATTTGAAGTCACACTACCCACCATTCTCTCGTAAAATTCTGGACGGACTGTGTCGACAAACCAATCAGCTAACTCTTTCTCGGTCAAAGGAGGTTCTACCTGCGAAGCAGTCTCTCTCCACCTTTGAGCATACTCTTTGAATGACTCAGAATTCTTTTGTGACATACTCAGCAATTGTCTTCTGTCAGGAGCCAGATCCATATTGTACTTGTAGTGTTTGATGAAAGCGTCAGATAAATCTTGAAAGCTCTTAACGCGGGATTGGTCCAAAGTTAAATACCACTTGGAAGAAGCACCCTTCAAACTGTCTTGGAAGCAATGAATCATCAGTTTATCATTCTCAACATGGGCAGCCATTTTGCGATAATACATGATCAAATGACTCTTAGGACAGGTGGCACCTTCATAACGATCGAAGTTCGGAGTTTTGAACTTCGGGGGAATAACCAAACCTGAGACCAAACAAACATCCCTTGCAGCAGTCCCGAAAATTTGATCACCCTCTACCTTTTTCAATCTCTGGACGATGGTGTTCACTTCCTCACGAAGCTTATCATGTCTCTCATAACCCTCAACATTCTCATCAAGATTATCAAAAGCTGTCTCATTGAAGTACGGTTGCGCACGAGTGTGTACAACAGGTGGTGCAAAGATAGGAGCCCCCCTAGAAACTTCAGAAAACAAAGGCACGGCTTGCTGAACAGGTTGATTAATCGGAGCAGTGGCTTGAGGAGGCACAAAACCGGGAGCAAGACCATAAGGTGGGTCCCTTGCTACGGTCACACTTGGTGGAGGGTCCACAGTAACGCCGGTAATCTCAGAAACAACAGTGGGCTGGGTATCCATCTTAGCATTCATGACATGTAACAATTCCATCATACGCCCCATACCCCCTCGAAGGTCTTCAAGTTCATTGCTAAGGCGATCAATCTCTTTTGCCTGATCCTCCATTCTTTTCCGAGTTTGAGCTCTGGTGTTGTATTGGTGCCGAGAACTCAGGGTGACAAAACTGGAAGGTGAGAGAACCGAGTGTGAGAAATCGGGAGACACATGTAATGCAAAAGTATGATGCTAAAATGTGAATGTAAATGAAGATTTCATGGAATTCAAAACATTTACTAATGCCGCGGGGTACCAAGGAAATCTTTTCCTTGTTTTTTCATTTTATATTTTTTTTATTTATTTATGGTATCCCGCGATATCCATAAATGATGTTTGAGCTCCATGAAATACAATGCAATGAGATGCTTTATGGATGCAATGCATGAAAACACACAAAGTCCTAGGTTAAAAGCTTGCATGAGGTTCAAAGGCAAATACCCTCCCCTGAAGTTAGATGGTTCATCCTGTCCTACAAAAGTAACCAGGTTCTAAGGGATCTCAAATCATTGATCCTTCACAAGGGTGGTTGTTCAGAAGGCAACTTACTTGCCAACCAAAACCCTCCAAGTTTAAGATCTCAATGAGCGTAGTATCGAGTGTCAACCAACTTTAGTCTGCACCAAAGCCGGTTACCTCACTACTTTCTAAAGGCCAAGATGAGTTAACTAGGGTTCTAAAAGTCAGTTAGTGCGTTGACAACATATGGCAGCCTCAATATTATCCTCAACTTGACTTAAGGAATATAAGCACCAACCAAGAAGTCGCACTAACCATGGCCACCAGATCAACCGTATCGATATACGTCGTACAGTTTCCTTGGTCTATTGCCATTTACCTAAGGTACACTAGATCCGGGTTAGGACCTATCTCACAGCACAAGGAACAGTCCCACAATCAAAGCGCAAATATATACATGCAAATGAATAATAACACAGATAGTAATAAATATGAACAGGTTAGGGATAACCCTCAAAAGTTAGGAGCTAGTCCCCAGTGAAGTCGTCATTTTCTGTTGCGGTGGAAATAGGATCACAAACTATTAATTAGTTTGAATCGCAATTCAATTCACAACCGCTCTTTGATTTATCCGAAGGAAAAGGTCAAAAAGGGAAAACCTATTTTTGCATCGTAAACACAACGCGGGGAAAGACCTAGGGTTCGGGGGTTGGTTAAATTTAGGGAAGGTATTAGCACCCTAAACTTCTGTAGTACTCTACAGGAACCTTTTGTTCAGATGTTTACTATTTGCTTTATTTATTTGCTTAAGGTATATGTACATAAGGATTACAAGTGAGAAAAGAGACCTAAGGGATTAATTCTAAGTTTACTCGGCAAGACATCGCATCTTGTGCCTACGTATCCTTACGGGAGTGGAATCAGAGTAATCGTAGTTCCCCTCAAAAGGGAGGTTAGAGACTTCTTGACTGTGGTCAAGGTCTCAAGGGGAATAAACGCATCTTAAGGACACGCTTACGTGGAGTGTAGAAACTCCAAATCTCTACGTTGAAATGTTAAGTTGTAATTAGGGTTAAATTAGGGATTCCACGGCGGGAAACCCTAAAATGAGCGCGGCGGCTCTTTGACCTAATGCTAAGGGTAAAATTGTAATTTTGCCTGCGGCGAGGCATTTGTGAAAATTAGGGTTTGTGAGGTTGTAAGGGTTTGAAGTTGAGGACTATTGACACGGCGGTCAAACGGCTAGACCTAATTCCTTCGGAGGGATAAAACTGTAAAAAAAATGTGAAAATATGACAAATCATTATATGGAGGAATAATTAAGGTACAAAAATAAGAAAAGTAATAAAGGCAGAGGGTATAAAGAAACAAAGAAACATTTCTGAAAACATGAAGAATATGAAAATATGTAATGACACTTAGAATGAAGTGAGGGAGGAAAATAGTGTGGGGCTGTGGCCACCACAAGCACATCTCAACCTCAAGCATGCAAATGAAATGCAGGAATAAAGAAAATAAAAGGTACACAAAATGACACGGCAAAGGAGTTCCTTACGAAAAGGTTTTAATTTTTTAATATTTTAATTATGTAAAAAAATGTTTTAATTTTTTTAATATTTTAATTATATATATAAAAAAAGGTTTTAATTTTAAAATGGAATTACTTAGTTAAAAAAAAATTTAAGTTTAAAAAAAAAAAATGTTAAGTTTAAATTATATATAAAAAAATGTTTTTGGGAACAAAAAGGTTTTTTTAGAAAAAAATGTTTACGGGAACAAAAAAAAGGCTTTTTTTGGAAAAAAATGTTTACGGGAACAAAAAAAGGTTTTTTTTGGGAAAAAATGTTTACGGGAACAATTGGGAATAAAAAAAAAGTTTTTTTTGGGAAAAAATATTTACGGGAACAAAAAAGGTTTTTTTTGGGAAAAAAATGTTTACGGGAACAAAAAAGGTTTTTTTTGGGAAAAAAATGTTTTAGTTTTAATAAAAAAGGTTTTGATTTTGAAAAAGGTTTTGATAAAAAAAATAACAATAGAATTGCAAATGCAAACAGACAATTAATGGACATGCAAACAATCCTATACGACACAATCATGGTTCATACAGATCAAAATCTACGGATCTAAACAACAATGAAGGTTAACATGGCAAGGATGCAAATAAATATGAAAAATGCAAAGGATTTAGTAATTTAACGGACCTAAACACATTAACATGGCAAAATATGCACATAAACATGAAAAGGCAAAAGGTTTAGTAATTTAACCTACGAAGCGGAGGTTTGCTTCGGTAAATGTGAAAAAGGTTTGAATAAGGGAACACTGGAGAGCTCCAATCCTTCTTAAGAGTTGTGGGAACGACCGCCTTTCTTCTCTGGGGATCTTCTTTGTTTCTCCCTCTCTCTCCTCTTTTCTGAAGAAAACCTTCTGACCCCTCTTAGGTTTTTTTTTCATTCTCTCCTCCTTTCCAACAAGGCAACACATGTATATATAGGGAACAAATTAGGGTTAACACCAAATTGTCAATAATGTCCCTAAAGCCCATTTTAAAGCCCAAACTAAATAATTAGTTAAGAAAAAATAAAATTTAAATAATTTAAAATAATTAAAATAAACTTAAAATAAAAACTAATAATCCTATTGATTCCTAAAATAAAAAATATTATAAAAGGAACAAAATTTTTCAATATTTTTTTATTTTATGATTTTTTGGATATTTTTATGAATAATTTAGAAAAAAAGTGAAAAAAATAATATTTTAAAAAATGATTTAATTAAAATACGAAAATAATAATTAAATAATAATAAAAGACTATTTTTGTTATTTTTTTAATGAAAGATAGAAAAATTTAGAGTAAAAATAATAAAGAACAAAAAAAGTGACAAAGGTGAGATTTAATTTTTAAAATAGTTAGAAAAAAAATTAGTTTTAAAAAGGTTAGAAAAAAATATTTAATTTTAAAAAAGTTAGAAAAAAAGATTTAATTTTAAAAAGTTAGAAAAAAAAGATTTAAAGTTAGAAAACAAGATTTAGCTTTAAAAATAGTTAGAAAAAAAGATTTAATTTAAAAAAGATAGAAAAAGATTTAACTTTAAAGAGGAGTTAGAAAAAGATTTAAAAAAAGTTAGAAAAAAGATTTAATTTTAAAAAGAAGTTAGATTTTTATTTTTAAAAAAAAATATTAGAATTTGATTAAAAAATGTGTTAGAAATTAATTTAAAAAAAAGGTTATAAAAAATTTACTCTTGAAGAAAAGAAAAAAAAAAGTTAAATTTTAATCTAAATCCTAAAAGTTAGTAAGAAGAGCTTTAAATAAATAAACTAAATAGAAAAAAAAAAAGTTAATAAAAAATATTAGTAAAGTTATAAAAAAATTTTAATTAAATTATTATTAGTTAAAAAAACAAGATCTAAAAAAAAGGTTAATTTATTAGGTTAATAAGAATTTAAAATAAAAATAAAAAAGAAAGGGTAAAATTTGGGGTATTACACATACCATATATGCTTGCATCATATTGCACAACATGATTGTTATAGATGAACGGCACACATATGAATGTGATTTTGATTACTCTTATGATAATGTAGATAACAACAACTCAACAATTGAAACATTTAATGGTCCTCATTCAAATATTATAAACAAGACTAGAAAGAAGAGAAATTCTTCGTGAAAAACAAGTTCATCGCCAACTTCAATGAGATTTGGTCGAGTATATTTGGGAATGTCTTGGACATGAGGATGATGAAATTTAAATTTGACTAATCATGTGATGTTATTTATTTTTATTGTTTTCAATTATATATGTAATGTATTTAAGATTAATTTTAATTATCATTTTAAATTTTAAATTTAATTTGAATTTAATTTATTTTATGTTAATTTAAATTTAAATAATTTAAATTATTATTTTAAATAAAATAAAAGTTAATATGAATAAAATATTAATATATAAAATAAAATTGTGGAATCCAATATGTGTTCTTTAGAGTTGTACCATTTGAGTGAAAATTGGATGAATTATTTCAAGATTATGTGGCTTAATGGGTTCCACAAAAAATCCAAAAATGGGTTGCACCATTAGAAATGCTCTTGGGTTGATCTCTTTTTTATCTTTGTTTATTTCTTAATTCTTCTCATTACCTTTTTTGATTATCTACAACACCTTGGTTATTATTAACTTAATCATCTAGTTAATCTTATAATTATTTAATTATCAATTAAGGGTCTTTTAAATTAAATTAAATCATTTTGTCTTCTTAAACATTACTTTAATCAAGACTTTATAAAAAAAAGCAATCATTATTCAAATGGATTAGCCTTTGACATGCCATCAAAACTAATATTTATAATTTGCACTATGTAATTTTATGGGTTAAAGTCTCTCTTATATTTTTTTAACATGGTACTCTCTGTTAAAAATATTTTTGGTAGTGTTTTATCGTATCCACAGGGATTGATGAGAATATGTGATGTTTGTCGTTCAATGGTTTAATGATTTAAAAAAGAGGGTTTCTTAAAATGGTTTCTATTTTCGTAACAAGAGTTTGTAAGAAAAAAAACATAATAAAATTTGGTCTTAGTTTCATAAAAAACATGCCAAGATTAGGGTTCACTAATCCGTCCTAAACGTATCCAACCAATCAAATATGTGAACGTAGTTTTAACCAACATAATTGTGTATCCTTGTAAAAACGTTCATCTCTAAAGCGATTTCGTGAATATTATTGTTTCGATCGTTAAATGATCTCTCTAAATAACACTCGAAACAATAATCATTAAGATCAATATAAAGCAAATATCAACTTTCAAACTTATGTCTAGAGTTTGTATAGTTGATAGATGAATAAATTAGGTCAAGACTTGAAAAGTTCATGTCTAAAGCAATCCAAACCATAAATATAACAAAAGATAGCAAATAACTTCATCTATATTGATCAAAGCCTTGTTCACATACAAAAGATCAAGAAGACGCCCCAGATTTATTTCCACATGCGAACAAAATGTTTGCCTAGCGAACAATAAAAAATGGCAGTTGAAGTGCCAGTGTACAGTGAAGACGCCCCAGATCTATTTCCACATGTTCGCTGTGCGAAGAATCCTTTACACTGCGAAGGCTTCGCTGCAAACTTCGTACAGTGAATTCTTGTTCAAATACTTACTGCTCCAAGTCTGGGGGTGTTCGCTAGGCATTCGCTTCTTCTTCGCTCCAGCGAATACTTCGCTATCTCCTTCGCACAATGAACTTAGGTCCCTTTTCTTTCTGGATGAACAGTACCATGCTTTATAAGGCCTTCGCTGGAAAGATCGCTGTGCGAAGTTGCTGATGTTTTTCTGGAAGATTCGGTAGCAAGTTCGTTGTGCAAACTTGTTGATGTTTTCATGCTGACTTGGTTTCCCTGTCACAATTTTTGTGTCTTACTCTTTAAATTTTCATGCCTAATTCCTGCACAATAGCACACAAATCAAAGCAACTAAGACATTTTCACATAATGATGCATATCAACAAAAACAAGAATGATTCTAAACACTTTCTCTATAAAAAGGAATGAAAGATGCCAACATTTGATAGATAAAATAAGCAAAGTTTGACATCTAATAATTCTCCCCAACTACATCTTTGCTTACCCTCAAGCAAAGTATGCCTCTTGTTGAAACAAAATGATTTGCTCAAGATTAAGATTCCCTCAAGAATGGATAAAATGGCTCAAACACAAGGAATACAACCAGGCACTGGCTCCAAATGTTGAGAATCAAATAATGCACAAGAACTAAAGTCTTAAAGCAAATATCAAAACATGCATAAATCAACAATTATGTCTTTCTTGAATGAATCACCCTATCTCTCCTCTTTGAAAAAGTATTAAAGAAATTATGCATTTGCAACCGCGGGGAAGATTTCACTCACCTAACAAACAATGCCAATATCAATCTAATTCAGACAATATCTAACAATCAAAAGTGAAAATATGGAAGCAAGAAGATCACTAAGGTCTTTCAGGTTGTAGCTTGGTCGAGTTTACAAACAAGGGACATTTCTAAGGTCATTGAAATGAAATTGTCGATGCAAAAGAGACATTCATTGTACACGTTATTTACACATCCCAACTTCATTCTATTTGTTTCTCAATAGCAAATCTTCCCAATTTATTTCACAACTTATTCTTTCACTATTTTTCTCTTCCAAGCAAGCATTATTTTTCTCCTTCTTTTTTTACATACATATTCACACAATTTTTTTAATGCTTGCTTGAATTTTTCAAAAGTTGTAGCAACCTACCATTCTTCTTTTTCATTCTCTCCAACTTAACTTTTACTCAACCCTCAAGTGAATGCTCTTGGCTTTTTATGGCAAAGAGGATAATTAAAACAAAATTCAAGGCTTCAAGAAAAATTTTAGAGTCTCACAAAATTTCAGAATGAGATTCACATTGTTTAGGCTCAAAGGGGGTTAACGAATTCTCTCTGCTCACAGGTAAGTTGCATTTGGACATGGTTGTGCTCAATATAAACAAGTGCCTTGATCATTTCTAATTCTTCCACAAATTCACAATAATAACAAGATAAATCATGAATCAAACAAATTAACAAAGTTTATTAGAAATCCAAATTTTAGTACACAATGGAGGCTTTCTCACAATTTGTGGTTTTTTAGTCCTAAGTGAAACATTCATTCAACAAGTTGCTAAAAGAACAATTTTCATTTACAACAAGATTTAAGTTCTTAAGCATTCTAAGATTCTAAACAAAGGCAACCATGTACCTTGACATTATTCGCTTGCTTAATACTATCATTTCCATCCAAACTCGGATGAATCTTCACTGGATACTTCTTTTCAGAGAGCAACCAATCTAGAAGTTCAATTAAAACCCAACAACATGAAACATTAAAAACCACTTGAAAAGAAAAGCAAAATTTTAAACATAAAATTGACATTAATCGTACTCAATAGAAATGTGCTTATGTGTAAAAACACCTCAAAATAGTACATAAACCAAATATAAAACAAAGCACGATAATACTAGCAAAAACAATGATTCAAGCACAAAAATACTTCACTTTGAAGATCAAAGGAAGTTGCTCATAATCATGCTGACAAAATAGAAACAAAAAAAAATCAGTCCTCATCGGACTCTGTGCCCTCCATACTCTCTGAACTGTCCTCCGCACTAGACTCATCATCATCATTATTTGCTACCTCAACACTACCAACATCAGAGCTAGAAGCACCCGCCCCCTCTCCAAATGTAGGTCTGACCTCAGGTCAACTCGCATGCTCCAGGAACTACTTCTTAATCATCTTGTTGCGCTCAACGGAGGGATCTCGGCACTACAACTGGAGTACCTGCATAGAATCATGAATGTCAATCATGGCACGGTGAGTATCCGCCATCTAATCCCAATTATAGTTGCAGATAGCCTGCTGAAACGGATCAAAATTTTGAGCGAATGCAACACCAGAGCCCTCAGTAGCCCCAGCACCCGAAGCAGCTGAACTTCCTTTTGCACCTTTTAGCCGGCAACATTTGTCCATATAACAATCATCAATGGAAGCCGGGATTGTCACTTGTCTACGCGAAGGTAGCTTCACCCTCACATGGACACATAAAGCCATGATGAGACAAGGAAAAGCGAGGGGACGATTCACTATCGTCCCAGCTTTTAACCCACTATCAACCACGAATCGCATTTCATCTGCGATGATCCTAGCCACATCAATTTGAATATTAGTGAGAACGCAGTGAACCAAATGTGCCATTGGGATCGGCACGGTAGAAGTATGTGATTTTGGTTTGATGTTAGTCAAAACCAACAACAGCGCCAACTGTGATAAGGGCTTCATATCTTCCCTGTGGTATCGCCTTGGAACCCTAGATGAGTTCAATTCCACTGTTTTACCTTCCAATAATAAAGCCTCGGAAATCAAAATAGTTCCCTGTGAAGCCTTAGGTCTCGATGATATTCATCTATCTCATCTTCACCCAAGTTCAGTGGTCGTACGAGTACTCGGTTGATGGTGTCTCAGTCAAAGCTTACCGGTCGGCCCAATACTCTTGTAGTCCATGTGAACAGCTCATCATCATTCGGAAGAGCGTTGGCGTAAAACTCCCTTACCACTTCCGTGTTGTAGCTATCCATTGGTGTTACCAACACATCCCACCTTTTAATGTGAATGATTCCAGCGAGGATCCGATAGGATCCTTCCGGATGAATGAGGAATCTCTTTTTCGGAAAATATTTTCTCTTTTCCAGAGCCACATAACATGCGGCCTACTTTGGTCCTACGAATATGTCGCTATCATACTGAATTGGTTGGAGGCGTGAGGTGCTGCCAACTTTTCGCTTCTTTGATGCCACTGCCCTAGATGCCATCCATCTGCACAAACAACATAGGAGAAGAAAAACAAAAACCAACATAAACAGATTAGTCGGACATACAGAACAAGAAGGTGAACAAGGTCTTCTTCATAATAAAAAAACAAAAACAAAAATCTGTCATGTTCACTTAACACTTCGTTGTGCGAAGGCCTGGCGAAAACTCTCCCCAGGTTCGCACTGCGAAGAAGCTAGTGAAGGCTGCGAATTTTGAAATTCCACCCTTGTTGTTGCTCCTCGTGCCAGATAATTAAAAGGAATTGCATGAATGTAAGAGAAATCAATCTGGGTAACACTAGGGATGACTAACAAACACATGCAACATAATTTTTTTTACAAATTTGAACCTACCCCAATCAACCCATTTGGCATGCCCTCTTCAAACCATCTCAACCCAAACAATAAAATAAATGAGAGAAGGAGAACAAACCTAAATTGATGTAGCATGAAGGAAATTTCTGAAGAAGTTAGGGTTTCAAAATGAGAAGTGCAATGTGATATTTTTGCTTACGTGAGAGTGCAAGTGAGAAGTGGGATCATCAACTTAACATAGTTTACCATTATGGCTGAGATGTGCTCAACAGTAACATCTTTAGTCCCCGAGCAGAAGATCCTTGATCTCCGTGTTGAGGAATCAGTTTTCCAGTCTTGTCATCTCACACAAGAGTCGAGCCTTGTCGTCGGCATCTGCATTTGCATTTGATCATACATCATTTGCACAATTTATATACATATTCATATCATGAGCGTTTCATCCTCATTTGCATTTCTCCCGAGGTCGTGTTTTGTCCATGTCTTACCTTGTGGTCAAAGTCCAACTTACTTGGCACTTACCAAATAGATTTTGCGTCGTGTCTATATGATGTTCTTCCAGATATGACATTTTTCTTATCTGATGGTTTTCCGGATATGCCTGTTCCTTTTACGTCCAATACTATTCTCATATATTGTGTTTATACCTTTCATTCGAAGCCATTATTGGATGTCTGGTACCCTTATTTTTATTTCTCTTTCTGATGGTTTTCCAGATTAAGTATCTCTGTTCTGATGTTTTTCTAGAACTTATCTGACGGTTTTCCAGATACTCCTTGTGATTCTGATGGTTTTCCAGGATCTATCCGATGGTTTTCCGGATATGTTTCTCTTTCTGATGGTTTTCCAGATTGAGTATCTTTTATCTGATGGTTTTCCAGATATTTTCCTTCGATTCTGACGGTTTTCCATAATCTTATTCAGTGGTTTTCCGGATTTATTCCTTTTTCTGATGGTTTTCCAGACTGAGTCTTTGTTATGATGTTCTTCCAGAACTTATCTTATGGTTTTTCGGATATTCCTTTTGATTCTGATGGTTTTCTAGAATCTATCCGATATTTTTCCGGATGCTTTTCTCTTTCTGACGGTTTTCCAGATCGAGTCTTTCAATTCTAATGGTTTTCCAGAATTTATCCGATGGTTTTCCGGATATGTTTCTCTTTCTAACATTTTTCTAGATTGAGTTTTGGTTCTGATGCTTCTTCTAGAACTCCGTTGTTGCTTATCTGATGTTCTTCCAGATATGTCTTCAAACTTGTCCCGTATATTTATTGCTTTCCTAAATGTTTTGGATATACATTCAGAGACTTGTCTTCATCTCATGCTCCTATAGATGTTGTCATTTTGTTTCTGGATACAGCCCAGAGTTTATTCGATGGTTTTCCGAGTACCTCTGGTGTGTTTCAGAGTTCATTCGATGTTCTTCCGGATGTCCCTGAAATTTGTTTCTTTGTCCCATAGTTCATTCGATGTTTTTCCAAGCATCTCTGGTGTGTTTCATAGTTCATTCGATGTTCTTCCGGATGTTTCTGATGTTTGTTTCTCCTGTATATTTTCCGACGATTCCTGAAGATCCCGCTCGATCTCTTCGGTTAAAGGAATGTTTCGAAAATTCTAGCACTTGTCGTTTACCTGATCCTACCGCCATGTGGATCCTGTGTCACCGTTTCATCCTAAAGTGACATATGGTCGCGCTTGCACCGGTTGGCCATCACTTTAGAATTCCCCAGTGTCGTGCTGTTCCACCAGTGCGTCGTTGTCTCCAATGAGGTTCGGTCGTCGCGTATGTCCCCGTGTCGTCGTGTCGTCTACATCATTTCATTTATCATTCTCATCATACACATCATATTAAAGGCATGTCATTGTCAACATTGTAGTCATATTAATGTTAATTCCTTACAAAAACTAATAAGTAAATAAAGAATTTTATTAGTGATACTCATTCTTTACAAAAATTAACAAATAAATAAAATTACAAAAAAAAAATTAAATTACAATTTTTTCTAAAAATTCCTAAATCTAATTTCCTAAGTCCGACTCCCGGGTTTCCGATGTTTTCTTTCAAACCTGCAAAATGAACAAAAACAGACAAATTTAATCAGTTAGTTTGTATCCGACACCCTCAGAACATTGTCATCATCGGGTGTGTCGGGAGGGTAACGAATTACTCCGCAACCAACTCCCGACTTTATTTCCGACCTCGGTAAATCCGGTAATTTCTGTTCTTATTTTCCGAGGCAACCGAGAAAGAGAGATAAAGAAGTGCTTTTGAAAAAAGCTGGTTTGAAAAAAGCACTTATTGGAAAAGCACTTATTTGAAAAAGTGTTTTTCTCGGAAAATTGGTTTTCCAAACAGGCCTTAACGGCAATTTTCCAGAAAAAGCACAATCCAACGAAATGCAAATCTAACAACACGAAATCCACAAGCCCAGCAAACCGCATCAAAACGAAAACAGCCATTCAACAAAGTCATCACAATGAGCTCAACGACAACCACGAGTTCAAAGCTCATCAACATGAAATCCGCAAGTTCAAGCGAATAACCAACAACCAAGTTCGTATCAACCTAAGCGGAAGCAACAAAACAAAGTCAACAACATTTTCACGGATTTAAGAGGATCAAAAAGCCCACAAATCAACATAAACAAATCATATAAATCAAAAAGCTTCAGATCCAAAAAAAGGGGGAAGAAGGCAAACCAAAAACGGCGCAGAAGCTGGGATTCAGAGAGGCTTCAAACCTCATCATCCTCATCCTCACGGATCAGAAAGAAGAAGAGGCAACGAAAACGGCGGTTGTTAAACCGAAACCCACCAACCTACGACGATCAAAACGATTCCGAAGAGTCATCATCGCCCGGAGGAAACTCGTAAAAGGCTCACGAAGGTCATCGTCGTCCTTAGACGAGAAACATCGTTATCATCACCGAAAAAAGAGGAAGAATACCGTCGCAGACTCAGAGAGACGAATAAGTCAGTCTCGTCATCATCGTAAAAGGGGGGATCCTTCATCGTCACCACACATGCATTGACACCGCCGTCGTAATCTGGGTAAGAGGGAAGAAATCATGTGTTAATTTTCTGTGTTTTCTTTGTTTCAGGTTAAAAGGGAGGGAAAGCTTCAACCCACGCAACAATGGAGACAAGTCTCCATTCGCATGCAAAACCCAAAGGGGGGAAAACGGCGCTGCAGCCCAGAAGGAGAAGAAGAGGGGTTTAAATCAAACCCTAAAAATGAAGCTATCAGCAATAATATCGCCCCTCCCCTTTTTATGTTTTATTTTTCAGTTTTTTTTTTTCTCTTTTTATTAATTAATGCAGGATTTTACTACTTTGTTTTATAATAACACTAATTAGTGTAAACTTTTCTTTTATTTTTGTTTGGTTAATTAATCAATGTTTTTCTTCTTCAATAAATCTAAAATAAAATAAAAATGAAATAAAAAACCTATAGGAGATATTAGTAAAAAATCCCAAAAAAAAAATCATTTTTTAACATTTAAACTGAATTTTTCTATTTTCTTCAAGCATTAAAATAAAACTCCTTCCTCCGTTTAATTTTAAAATTAATATAATTTTCACAATTAAATCTTAAAACCCGGTTCTTTTTCAAAATTTAAATTGTTTCTTAATTAAAATAAAACTTAGAATATTTTTCCCAATTAAAACATAAAATGAAAATAAATTTATCTAGTCAAGAAAGACCTTAAAATTAAAACATTTTTTTAATAATAAAATTAAAACATTTTCCTAACATTTCCCGTTTAATTTTCATCTAACTTTCATTGTTTCCCCTTTTTGTCCTTGGTTACCAATTTCGCATTTTATCGTTTTTTTATTGTAATTCATGCGAGGCCATCGTCGCAGTTTATTCATTCTTGCCTTTTTGGGATTTTGTAATTTACGCGAGTGATCATCGCGATGCTTTCTTTACCGCTTTCTTTATTTTCTTATTTTAATGCTGCCATATGATAATATTCATTGTTTGCATTTCATTTACCGTTAGCGTCCCTTCAGAAGGATTAGGTCTAAAATGTTTGACCGCCGATTCAATAGTCCTGACCCTTGACCATTTCAAAACCCTAATAGCCTAGGTGTCCCTCCGTGGACGAAAATTCCCTTTACCCTAGCATTAGGTGAAAGAGTTGTCGTACTCTGTTTTAGGGTTTCCCGTCGTGGAATCCCTAATTTAAATTAACAAATTCAACGTAGAAATAGGAGTTTCTGAACTCCACATAAGCGCTTCCTTAAGAAAGCTTATTCCCCATTGAAACCTTGACCACCGTCAAGAAGTTTCTAACCTCCTTTTCGAGGGGAACTACGATTACTCTGATTCCATTCCCTACCCAGGATACGTAGGCACAAGATGCGAATCTTACCGAGTAAACTTAGGACTAACCCATAGGTCTTTCTCTATCACTCTTAACTCTTACCAATGTACCCTTAAGCAAATAATAAAGAAAAATAGTAAAAAAATAAACAAAAGGTTCCTGTAGAGTACTACAGAAGTTTAGGGTGCTAATACCTTCCCTAAGCTTAACCAACCCCTTACCTAGATCTCTCCCCGCATTGTCTTTACGATGCAAAATTAGGTTTTCCCTCTTTTGACCTTTTCCTTCGGATAAATCAAAGAGTGGTTGTGAACTAAAGATGTGATTCAAATTACTCAATAATTTGATATCATATTCTAACCGCAACAGTGCGCAAACTGAGCGGTGTGTCTTGGACTATTTGTACATGGAACTGAAGCCGGAGGTGGTAGTGGTGGTGCTGCCATGATTGGTGAATCAGGTGAAGTGGATGAAGAAGATTCCCCGCGCTCTTGTTTTTCAATATCTTGCTGCCGTCTTCGCCTTGTACGACTGTTGGTACCGCGAGCAGTTCTTTCAATCAAAGGATCGAAAAGAAGGTCTTCAGGCCGGACTTGTTCTCGCATAAATGAATTCTGCACATGACCCAAACAGATAAAAAAGCACAGAGAATTACAGAGATAAGAGATTCACAATACACAAATCTTAAAATCACTAAACTATTGCAATGTTTGCAATATTCTACTAACAATCCCCGGTAACGACGCCAATTTGTTAAATGTATTTTCGGTAGTGTTTTATCATATCCACAAGGATTGATGAGAATATGTGATGCTTGTCATTCAATGGTTTAATGATTTAAGAAGGGGGTTTCTTAAAATGGTTTCTATTTTTGTAACAAGAGTTTGTAAGAAATAAAACAGAATAAAATTTGGTCTTAGTTTGATAAAGAGCATGCCAAGATTAGAGTTCACTAATTTGTCATAAACGTATCCAACCAATCAAATATGTGAATGTAGTTTTAACCAAAATAGTCGTGTATCCTCGTAAAAACGTTCATCTCTAAAGCGATTTCGTGAATGTTATTGTTTCGACTGTTAAATGATTTCTCTAAATAACACTCGAAACAATAATCATTAAGATCAATACAAAGCGAATATCAACTTTCAAACATATGTCTAGAGTTTGTATAGTTGATAGATGAAGAAATTAGGTCAAGACTTGAAAAGTTCATGTCTAAAGAAATCCAAACCATAAATATAACAAAAGATAGCAAATAACTTCATCTATATTGATCAAAGCCTTGTTTACATACAAAAGATCAAGAAGAGTACATAAAATCAGAACTAGCTACCTCTAACCTTGAAAAAAGAGGGGTTTTAGCCACCCATTTCCATGATAGCTTGAGCAACAAGTTTCGGAAGAAGGTTGATCAACATCCGAGTCGAATAGCCGAGATTGGATGGGAATCCACCTTCTTTTTGTGAAAGATGGCTATGAGATAATGATAAATGGAGAAACTGGGGTTTTTTCTCTGAAAAATATCTAGAAAGAAAAGTACAAGAAACAATATATTTTTACAAAAAGTATCACATACTACTTATAGACATACTGCTGAGTTGTCATGTTCGCACTGCGAACAAAATGTTCGCCTAGAGAACAATAAAAAATGGAAGTTGAAGTGCCAGTGTACAGTGAAGACGCCCCTGAGCTATTTCCACATGTTCGCTGTGCGAAGAATCCTCTGCACATCAAATTATTGTCCAAATACTTACTGCCTCAAGCCTTGGGGTGTTTGCTAGGCATTCGCTTCTTCTTCGCTCCAGTGAATACTTCGCTCACTACGCCAGAATTGACTTTTAGCAGCGCATAGAAAGACAGCGCTTTATAACAAAGCGCTGCTAAATAGTCAGTAAAAAAAAAGAAAAAAAATTACATACCAAAGACAGCGCTTTTAAAAAAGCACTGCTAAAGGGGGAGCCTAAGACAACGCTTTTTAAAAAACGCTGCTAAAAGGGGACCCTATGAAAGCGATTTTAAAAAGCGCTGCTAAAGGAGGACCCTGTGAAAGCGCTGCTAAAGGGGGACCCTACGAGAGCGTTTTTTCTATAAAGCGCTGCTATATGTCATTGCTATGGCACCCTATGAAAGCGCTTTTTAAAGCGCTGCTAAAGGCCTTTAAAAAGCGCTGCTAAAGGTATTAGTATAATAATTTTTATATACCCTCCAGAATTTTAAGAGAAACAGAAGTCGCGAGTTTCTTTTTTTCTTTCTTTCTCCTCTACTCTGGCGAACGAACTTTGCCCTATATACCCTCCAGAACCATTCCGTTGCCGTCGCCCTCCCTCCAACCGTTGTCGTCGCCCTCCCTCCGACCGTTGCCGTCGCCATCTTCCGTTCACCGTCCGTTTTCGAGTGCCTCCGTCCATTGCATTTCCAACATTGTTACGGTATGTGTAGTTTTACTATGGTTTTCTTTTTTATTGATCTTTTCACCATTGTTATATATTTCTTTGAAGCTTGATATATGATATATGATAGATTTATTGGAAAATGTTTGTTGTCGCTTTATTGGAAAATATTGGAAAATATATGATAGATTTATTGGAAAATATTTTTGTTGATGAAACTTTTGGTATTAAAATTGAAACAATCTGTTTGTAGAGAGAAGGAATGTGCTTCATGTTATATATATATATATATATATATATATATATATATATATATATATATATATATATATATATATATATATATATATATATATATATATATATATATATATATATATATATATATATATATATATATATATATATATATATATATATATATATATATATATATATATATATATATATATATATATATATATATATATATATATATATATATATATATATATATATATGTTGTTATGGTTTTATATGTTGATGGTTTTATATGTTGATATGGTTTTATATGTTGATGGATTATCTAGTATTTTTAATATGATATATTTTGGTGGATTATCTAGTATTTTTGTTTTGTAAATTATTAATATGATTTTAATAAAATTTATATTTTGTCTGTTATAGGGGTTACCTGTGAAGAGCAAGGTTGTGATTGTTTCCAAGCATCCTACTGTATAGCTTTCTTAGAAGTTACTGATTTCTTTACAGGTATTATCTGTTTTTGCTTAGACTACTCAATTATTATGGATAAAAATTGGATGTTTGTTAATCGATTGTCAAAAGAGTACGAGAATGGGGTATCGAACTTCGTTAAGTTTGCTGTTGAACACGCCAAAGACCCCAGTAGGATCACATGTCCTTGCTTAGGTTGCTGTTATGGGCGTCGAATTGACGCGTTTCAGTTGGAATCTCATTTAATGAGACATGGAATTGATCGAAGTTACACATGTTGGACATTACACGGTGAGATAAGTAACGAGAATGTTGAACCCCAAAACAATACGACCTCTACTTCAAAGGACAATGGTAGGGATACATACGATTGTGATCGAGTCGAAGATATTGCAGAAGCACTTGAAGAAGATCTTCAAGATTGTCCAAAGATGTTTGAGAGGTTGGTAAGCGATGCAGAGAAGCCGTTGTATAAAGGTTGCACTACTTTCACAAGATTGTCTGCGGTATTAAAGTTGTACAACTTAAAGGCGGGTAATGGATGGTCGGATAAAAGTTTCACAGAGTTGTTAGCCCTACTTCAAGAGATGCTTCCGGAGGATAATGTTCTTCCCAATCGAACCTATGAAGCTAAAATAATGTTATGCTCTATTGGTATGAGCTATGATAAGATACATGCTTGTCCAAATGATTGCATTTTGTTTCGAAATGAGTATGCATCATTAAACGAGTGTCCTAAATGCGGTGTATCTCGGTATAAGAAAAAGTTGTCACCAGCAAAAGTCTTATGGTATTTTCCTATAATTCCGAGATTCAGACGCATGTTTCGTAGTGAAACAGATGCGAAACACCTTACTTGGCATGCAGATGATAGAATTATAGATGGGAAGTATCGACATCCGGCAGATTCACCACAGTGGATGAAAATTGATAATGATTATCCTGATTTTGGAGAAGAAGCTAGAAACCTTCGCTTGGCATTATCGACTGATGGAATGAACCCGCACGGTCTGCAAAGTATCTCCCATTCCACCTGGCCTGTAATTCTTATGATTTATAACCTACCTCCATGGCTATGTATGAAGCGTAAGTACATGATGTTATCTATGTTAATTTCTGGCCCTAAACAACCAGGAAACGACATAGACGTATACCTGACACCTTTAATCGAAGACTTAAAAAGTTTGTGGGAGAACGGTGTGGAGGTTTATGATGGATATAGGAAATAAAGTTTTAATTTGAGGGCCATGTTGTTTGGCACAATTAATGATTTCCCAGCATACGGAAATCTATCGGGGTATAGCATTAAAGGTCAATCTGCGTGTCCTATCTGTGAAGAAAACACAGATTGGACGCGGTTGGAATTTGGTCAGAAGAATGTCTTTCTTGGTCATCGTAGATTCTTAAGTTCTAATCATCGGTACCGTGGGTGGAGACAAGAATTCAATGGAAATTCAAAACAACGTAGAGCACCACCTACATTGACCGGCGATCAAATTTTTGCAAAGGTGAAAGATGTGAGTACTCAGTTTGGCAAGCCTTTTGCTCATACGCTTACCACGCGTGGGTGGAAGAAGAGGTCAATTTTGTTTGAGTTGTCGTATTGGAAGTCGTTGTATGTACGACATTTTCTTGATGTTATGCATATTGAAAAAAATGTATTTGAAAGTGTTATTGGTACGTTACTCAATATACAAGGAAAGTCTAAGGATGGCCTTAAAGCAAGAAAAGACTTGGTAGCAATGGGAATAAGAAATGAATTAGGACCCCAGAAGAAAGGAAATCGCAGTTATCTACCACCTGCTGCATATACTTTGTCTAGAAAGGAGAAAAAGATAATGTGTAAGTTTCTGAGTGAAGTTAAAGTTCCAAAAGGATACTCTTCAGATATTAGAAGACTTGTTTCTATGAAAGACCTAAAGTTAAAGAGTTTAAAGACACATGATTGCCATGTTCTTATGGAACACTTTCTACCAATAGGTATACGTTCTATTTTGCCAGAAAAAGTGAGAGGCGCAATAACAAAATTGTGTTTCTTTTTCAGATCTATTTGTAGTAAGGTGATCGATCCTGCGATCTTACCAACATTGCAAAAAGATATAATTATTACTTTGTGTGAGCTTGAAATGTATTTTCCTCCGTCATTCTTTGACATAATGGTACATCTAGTTGTGCATCTTGTGAAAGAGACACAACTGTGTGGACCTGCATATATGAGATGGATGTATCCAGTTGAACGTTATATGAAAATATTGAAAGGGTATGTGAAAAACCGAAGTCGACCAGAGGGATGTATTGTTGAACGATACATTGTTGAAGAAGCTATTGAGTTTTGTACTGAATATTTGTCCAACGTTCAATCCATTGGCCTCCCAAAACCTGATGTTGTTGAAAAAGTAGTAGGTAAACAGTTAATTGGAAATAAAGTTGTGACAGTTTCAAGGGATGAACGAGAGAAAGTGCATTTATATGTTCTGCACAATGACATTGAGGTTGAGCAGTACGTTAAATTGCACAAGGACGTTCTCTGAGGTTTAAATCTGAATAGAAATGAAAATTGGATAGTACGTGAGCACAATCGAAGTTTTATAACATGGTTCAAAGAGCATATTTATTCAAAGTTTTATTCTGATCCCGCTTCAATAACAGAAAGGTTGAGATGTTTAGCATATGGTCCAACTTTGCATGTGTTTTCTTATAGCGCATACGCAATTAATGGATACACATTTTATACCAAGGAGCAAGATGATAAAAGTACAATGCAAAATAGTGGTGTCACTGTGCTTGCCGAATCAATGCACATTTCCTCGTATTTTGGGGTAATCGAGCGCATTTGGGTGTTTGATTATGAGAAGTTTCAGATTCCTATCTTTGGATGCAAGTGGGTTGAAAGTAATAGTGGCATACGTATGGATAAGTCAGGTTTTTTGCAAGTGGATCTTAATAAGGTGGGGTACAAAGATGAGCCTTTTATTCTAGCCACGCAAGCTAAACAAGTGTTCTATATCACTGATCCGAAAAGTACGAAATGGTCTATAGTTCTTTTTTCCAACAAAGTAATCAACGATAACATTGGAGAAAAGGGGGAGGTTGATGTTGAGAATGAATCTTATGTTAGGGATGATCCAGATGAGAATATTATAGCAGACGAATCATATATTAGAAATGATCATAGCGAGGGAATTTGGATCAATCCATCCGTCCGTGTTGTTAAGAGACAAGTAAAGCACCTTCGAACTAAAAAAAGAAAAAGATGTTAAAGGTACTTGTAAAATTACATATTGTCTCATTCAATAAAATAACATATTATTTCTTATTTATACGTTTCTTATGTGTGTGTGTGTATATATATATATATATATATATATATATATATATATATATATATATATATATATATATATATATATATATATATATATATATATATATATATATATATATATATATATATATATATATATATATATATATATATATATATATATATATATATATATATATATATATATATATATATATATATATATATATATATATATATATATATATATATATATATATATATATATATATATATATATATATATATATATATATATATATATATATATATATATATATATATATATATTTCTTATTTACATATTTGAATGTCATTCATTTGATACTTTACTTTTCCTGAATTACAGGTATATTATGGCCAGCAATGAAGATTGGAAGAAATTAAAGTAGAATTGTATAATTTGTGATGTTGAATTTCGAGTTGAGAATTGTATATAATTTGTGATGTTGAATTGTGAAGCTTTTGAATTATATATATTAAAGTGGAATTGTATATAATTTGTGATGTTGAATTGTGCATATAATGCCAAAGTGTTGAATTGTGCACATAATGTCAAAGTGTTGAATTGTGTATATAAAGCCAAAGTGCTGAAATAAAGGGCTAAATTATATAAGCAGGTATTGTAATATAAGCAGGTTTATTGAAAAATATATAAAAAATGTCATTAATCAGGAAAAAAAATTTTCAAAACTTGCACATTAGACAGCGCTTTTATGTATAAGTGCTGCTAAAGGGGACAGAGAAACTGCTAAAAAAGCGCTACTATAGGTGGGGAAAGAGGGGTCTAAGACAGCGCTTTCATAAAGCGCTGCTATAGGGTGGGTCTAAGATAGCGCTTTAATAAAGCGCTGCTAAAGGGGGGGGAGGGGGGGAGATTAGGCAGCGCTTTAAAAAGCGCTGCTAAAGGGGTAAAAAAGCGCTGCTAAAGGTGATGTCTTTAGTAGCGCTTTTTCCACAAAAAAAGCGCTGTCTTTACCTTTAGCAGCGCCACTTTAGGCAGCGCTTTAAAGCGCTGCTAAAGGTAAAAAAAAAGCGCTGCTAAAGGTCTGTTTTGGCATAGTGGCTATCTCCTTCGCAAAGCGAACTTAGGTCCCTTTTCTTTCTGGATGAACAATACCATGCTTTATAAGGCCTTTGCTGGCAAGTTCGTTGTGCGAACTTGCTGATGTTTTTCTGGCAGATTCACTAGCAAGTTCGCTGTGTGAACTTGTTGATGTTTTCTGTAAGAACACAGATTGTGTCTTAGTTATATCTCTATGTTTTGATGATAACACCTATAAATTTTGTATTCAAGAATTATATACTCTAAACGTGTTCTAGATTGTTTGCTACAGGCACTAAAGAAAATTATCTTAAGAAAGCAAAATTGCATCTGAACATTGTTTGTATGAAAGACTTCATAAGTTCAAGAGCATCTTAAGTGAAGATCTGAACACTGCTCCCAGAAGAATCTGACTACTGTCTCTTGAAGATTCTGAAGAAGGAGCCTCTAAAGCATAGAAGACTCTGCTCTGAAGGATTTACACGCTCAAGCACACAAGCTGCACATACTCTGATTCAGCTCAATCTGAAGAACTTTCAAGACTCTGATGATCCAGATGATCCGTGGTCTGAAGACTCTGAAGATTCAGATTCTAATGTTGAAAGCTGAACTTACTGTGAAGAAGATTTAAATATGTACGTTGGTTTTTCTCAACAGCTCTTTCCTATTTTGTGCTAGACACAAGGACACAGACAAAAAGGTTTTATCTGTGCATTCCATTCTGAGGAAAGTATTCTGCAAGTGAAGACAAAAAGCATCAGGCCTGTTTCAGCACAGCCTCCAATGTGAAGACAAAAGGCTCTAGGCTTTTCTGCACAGCCTTCAACGTAACAAGACTTCTTGGATCTTAGTGCCTATATAAAGAAGTCCACTCCATCTTCTTCAGCATCGAATCTCTAGCAAAATCACTCCTCAAAGCAAATCTTTCAAAGCTCTTTATCATATTACTTTGCTTTATTTTTATTCTTAACTTAAGAGAAATATCACTGTTGTGATAACAGCTTATTAGAAGCATTCTTACTCTTGTATAAGTTTTACGTTGTTTGTAAAAGGTTTTCCTTAAGAGGATCCAGTTGGGATCAGTTGCTCTTGAGAAGACTAAGAACGGTTGTTCTTAGGTGTTGCTATTTGTAATCTGTTTGATTAAAATAATGGATTAAGTCCTTGACAGAGAAAGGCAAATCACTCTTGAGAGGGTGGACTGGAGTAGTTGTTTTCAACGAACCAGGATAAAAATATCTGTGTTCTAATCTTTGATTTTTAGTTTTACTTATTCAACCCCCCCCCCTTCTAAGTAATTTTCTCACCTTCAGTTGGCATCAGAGCTCCAGTTCTGCGTGTGCTCCACTTAACCGTGACAGTTAAAGATCCTGTGAGAAAGATACTTTGATATTTGTGTTGTTGTCATTATGGAAACAGCTACATCAACTTGCAACAACAAATATGAAGGAGATAGGATCAGTACCAAGCCACCCATGTTTGATGGGGAAAAATTTGACTATTGGAAAGATAGAATAGAAAGTTTTTTCCTCGGGTATGATGCTGATCTTTGGGATATGGTCATTGATGGATATAAACATCCTACTGATGAGGATGGCAAAAAGATTGATAGAAAGTCAATGACTGAAGTACAGAAAAGAGATTTCAAGAATCACCACAAAGCCAGAACTATATTGCTTAATGCAATCTCTCATACTGAGTATGAGAAGATTAGAAACAGAGATACTGCTCATGACATGTTTGAGTCACTCAAAATGACTCATGAGGGAAATTCTCAGGTTAAAGAGACCAAGGCGCTGGCGCTCATACAGAAGTATGAGGCATTTAAAATGGAAGAGTCTGAAAATGTAGAAACTATGTTTTCTAGATTTCAGATTCTTACTGCTGGTCTGAAAGTTCTGGATAAGGGCTACTCAACGTCAGATCATGTCAAGAAGATCATCAGAAGTCTTCCCACCAGATGGAGACCAATGGTGACTGCATTGAAGATGGCAAAAGATCTGAACAAGATCTCCTTAGAAGAACTTATCAGTTCTTTGAGAAGCCATGAAATAGAGCTGGAGGAAGATGAACCCCAGAAGAAAGACAAAGGTAAATCCATAGCTTTAAAATCTAACAAACCTGTTAAAGCTTTGCAGGTAAAAGAAGAAAGTTCTGAAGAATCGTCTTCTGAAGAAGAAGATGAACTGTCCATGCTTTCCAGAAGAATCAACAAGCTCTGGAAGCACAAGGGAAAGAAGTTTAACAACTTCAGAAAAGCTGACCACAGGAAGGAATCTTCTGGACACAGAAGATCTGGAAAGAAAGAGGTCACATGCTATGAATGCAAGGAACCTGGGCACTACAAAAATGACTGCCCCAAACTTCTCAAGGAGAAACCCAAGAGAAAGTTTGATAAAAAGAAAAAGGTTCTTATGGCAACTTGAGATGATTCAGATGAATCTGAATCTGAATCTGAAGCAGAAGAAGAGTGTGCCAACATGGCATTAATGGCTGGAATAGAAGATCAGAATGAAGAATTATCATCTGAATCTGAGTCAGACTCCGACTCTGATGCTGAAGAGGTAATGTCCAAACTTACCAAAGATGAACTTATAAAGGTGTTATCTGAAGTTTTGAAAAGCTACAATAATATCAAACTCAAGAACAAGAAGCTGAAAAGCAATCTTGAATCTGAGATTGATAATCTGAAAACAGAACTTGTTGAGCAGAGAGAAATAAATTTAAAAATAAAAAATGATTTGGAAATTGTTCAACAAGAATCTGACTCTGAAGCTAAGTCATCTGAAAATATTTTGGAAAAATATGACTCTAGTTTTCAGAGGTTCCTCACTAAAAGCATAGACAGAAGCAAGATGGCTTCTATGATCTATGGAGTTAGTAGGAATAAAAGAAAGGGAATTGGATTTCAATCTTCTTCTCTTGAAAAAGATGTAAGACCAATACCTGTAGATAATCTGATCATTAAGATAACTCCTTTATACTCTAATTTTAAATTTGGTCATTCGAATGATATTAAACACACGAGCTCTGAAAAGAATACTCATGTGTTTAGATCTAAGGCAAGTCTAAACAAAAACTATGTTGAAAAACAAAAGTTTAGACAAACCTACAAGGCAACTAACCCTAAAGGACCCAAGAAGATCTGGGTACCTAAAGACAAAATAATCCCTGTTGCAGATGTCCTTAGCAGCAAAGTCAGGACACCAATCATGGTACCTGGACTCTGGATGCTCACGACACATGACGGGAGAAAGGTCTATGTTCCAAAGTCTGGAACTTAGATCTGGAGGGGACGTGAAATTTGGAGGGAACCAGAAGGGCAAGATCATTGGCTCTGGAACTATAGGTAATGGCAACCTACCCTCTATTTCTAATGTTCTGTTAGTTGAAGGATTGAAACATAATCTATTGTCCATAAGTCAATTAAGTGACAATGGTTATGATATCATCTTTAATCAAAAATGTTGCAAAGCTGTATGTCAAAAGGATGGTTCTATCCTATTCAATGGAAAGAGGAAACACAACATTTATAAAATTAACCTTTCAGAACTTAAAGTTCAAAATGTAAAATGCCTCTTATCTGTGAATGATGAGCAATGGGTCTGGCATAGAAGATTGGGGCACATTAATATGAGACGCATATCTCAAATTAATAAACTCAATCTGGTCAGAGGACTTCCTAAGTTGAAGTTCAACTCAGATGCTCTGTGTGAAGCATGTCAAAGAGGCAAATTTTCAAAATCTCATTTTAAATCAAAAAATGTTGTTTCTACCTCCAGACCATTGGAATTACTTCACATTGATCTGTTTGGACCAGTGAAAACTGCATCCATCAGAGGCAAGAAGTATGGGTTAGTCATTGTAGATGACTACAGCAGATGGACATGGGTAAAGTTTCTAAAACACAAGGACGAGTCTCATTCTGTGTTCTTTGACTTCTGCAATCAAGTCCAGACTGAAAAAGATTGTAAAATTATTAAAGTCAGAAGTGATCATGGTGGAGAATTTGAAAATAAACATTTTGAAAAATATTTTTCTGAAAAAGGCATTGCACATGATTTCTCCTGCCCTAGAACTCCACAACAAAATGGAGTTGTAGAGAGGAAAAATAGAACATTGCAAGAAATGGCCAGAACCATGATCAACGAGACAAATCTGGCAAAATATTTCTGGGCAGAAGCAATTAACACAGCTTGTTATATTCAGAACAGAGTGTCTGTAAGACCTCTTCTGAAAAAGACTCCCTATGAATTGTGGAGAAACAGAAAGCCTAACATTGCTTATTTTCATCCTTTTGGATGTATTTGTTATATGCTTAATACTAAAGATAATCTGAACAAGTTTGATTCCAAAGCACAGAAGTGTTTCATGCTTGGTTATTCTGAACGCTCTAAAGGCTACAGAGTATTCAATACTGAAACACAGATTGTGGAAGAATCTATTCATGTCAGATTTGATGATAAGCTTGGCTCTGAAAAGCCAAAGCAGTTTGAAAGTTCTGCAGATAGAGAAGTGATTCTCACAGACTCTGAAGGCTCAGAGGCAGAAAAGGCAAAGAACAAAGAATCTGACGCAACCCCAGATGCTACACCTTTGACTTCCCAACTAAACAACTTGCATATTTCTGAAAGACCAACCGTCAGAGGATCTTCTTCCAGAATCAAAGCTTCTCATCCAGAAGATGTGATAATTGGAAAGAAAGATGATCCCATAAGGACAAGATCATTTCTCAGAGCTTCTGAATCTTCCTTATTTGGCTTAGTGTCAATGATAGAACCAACATCTGTAGATGAGGCTCTGGAAGATAATGAATGGATTATAGCTATGCAAGAAGAGCTGAATCAATTCGCCAGAAATGAAGTTTGGGATCTGGTTCCTAGACCTAAAGGATTCAATGTCATTGGAACAAAATGGGTCTTCAAGAATAAGCTGAATGAAAAGGGAGAAGTAGAAAGGAATAAGGCAAGGCTAGTTGCTCAAGGATATAGTCAACAAGAAGGTATTGATTACACTGAGACATATGCTCCAGTGGCAAGGTTAGAATCTATTCGTCTTCTTATTTCATTTGCTGCACAGAATAACATCACTCTGTATCAGATGAATGTTAAAAGTGCTTTTCTTAATGGTATTATAGAAGAAGAAGTATATGTCCACCAACCTCCTGGTTTTGAAAGTGAAAACTTTCCAGATCATGTTTTCAAATTAAAGAAATCCCTTTATGGATTAAAACAAGCTCCCAGAGCTTGGTATGAGAGGTTGAGCAACTTCCTTCTGAAGAAAAACTTTATCAGAGGAAAAGTGGATACAACTTTATTCTGTAAATCTGTTAAGAAAGATCTGTTGATTTGTCAGATTTATGTAGATGACATTATTTTTGGATCAACAAATATTACGCTTGGAAAGGAGTTTGCTAAATGTATGCAGGAAGAATTTGAAATGAGCATGATGGGAGAATTGAGATTCTTCTTGGGAATCCAAGTCAATCAGACTCCAGAATGCACCTACATACATCAAACCAAATATGTTAAAGAGCTTCTGAAGAAGTTCAACATGGTTGATAGCAAAATGGCAAAGACTCCAATGCATCCTACAAGCACTCTAGGTAAGGAAGAGGTAAGTAAGAAGGTAGATCAAAAACTCTACAGAGGTATGATAGGATCTCTTCTATACTTGACTGCTTCTAGACCAGATATTCTGTTTAGTGTCTGCTTATGTGCTAGATTCCAATCAGATCCTAGAGAATCACACTTAACAGCTGTTAAGAGGATTCTGAGGTATCTGAAAGGTACTGCTAACATGGGTCTGTGTTACAGAAGATCTGATGAATTTTCATTAGTTGGATTCTGTGATGCTGACTATGCTGGAGACAGAGTTGAACGTAAAAGCACTTCTGGAAGCTGTCAGTTTCTTGGAAGTCATCTGATCTCATGGTACAGCAAGAAGCAACCTACCATTGCACTATCAACTACAGAGGCAGAATACATTGCTGCTGCTGGATGTTGTACTCAGATGCTCTGGATGAAGAGTCAATTAGAAGATTATCAAATCTATGAGAGTAACCTTTCTATCTTCTGTGATAATACTTCTGCTATATGTTTGTCAAAAAATCCAATCTTGCATTCTAAGGCAAAACATATAGAAATTAAACATCACTTCATCAGAGACTATGTTCAGAAGGGTGTAATTAATCTAGCTTTTGTTGATACAGATCATCAATGGGCTGACATTTTCACAAAACCCCTTGCTGAAGATAGATTTAAGCTTATTCTGAAAAATATTTGTATGGATTTATGTCCAGAGTAATATTTCTCAGTGGCAACCTCTCAGATGCAAAATGTTTAATAATCTGAAGTATTTCATCTGTCTATTTATATTTATTTGATGATTTCGTTTTGGGTAAAACTCTGAACTAACAAGCTCAGAAGATCTGAAAGTTGGAAACGTTTCATTTCTTGAGAGAAATCAGATGAGCCAACAAAGCAAACACGTGGCATTCAATTTCTGAAAAGATTGAGTGCTTAACTGATTTGACGTTTGAGGTAATGCTTTGAAAATCTCACTTTTCTTGTTTTTCCCCCCAGCTGTCATAATTTAATATGAAATGATTACTTTTCATTTAATGCTGTCCAAACGTGCGTAAGTGTCTTTTGTGTGCCCTATGCTTGTTTTTTGGTTTCCTATATATATCACCTATCACACTTCTATCACACTTTCCACATTCACTTCATTCATGCGTTTCTGCTTTCTTTTCAATCTCTTCCAAAACCCTAAACCGAAACCAAGGTATTCTTCCTCTTCAATGGCGTCAACCTCAAACACTGCTGCAAAACCTAACAAGACTATCATGTACAAAGAACCTGAACGAACCTTATTCACTCCAGTGGCTGATCTAGAGGTGCTCTGTGAAAGCTTCATTGACCTCGACTCTTTAAAGGAAAATGGGTTTGATCTCATTTCTGCCATCAAAGCTCAAGGATGGGAAAAATATTTTGAAAGGCTAATGGGTCCTATTTTTCCAACACTGGTTAAGGAATTTTGGATACATGCAAGCGCTGCTCCCAAGTTTATACATTCTTCGGTTCTTGGAGTGGAGATAGTCATCACTGAAAACCTGATCAGACAACTGTTTAGCTATACTGAGTCTGATGGTGTTTCAAATCTTGCTTCTTCTCGCATCGATATGGCTAGGGTTTATGAAGAAGTTACTATTGCTGGTTTGCCGTCAAGTAAGGTTAAAGATTTAAAACCCATTTATAGGATCTGGGCGAAAATCTTTATGAGTACGTTTTTCCACAGAAAACCTTCCAACTCTCCAGATTATGTGAGTTCTGAACATTTGTATTTTATGTACTGCATTAGCAAAAATGTCAAAGTGGATCTACCGTATCTCATATTCAGTCATTTACTAACTCATGTCAAAGAAACCAGAGAGGAAGTAAGGGCGAAAGCTGGTAAAGTAAGGACATGGATACCCCTGGGAAGGTTGATTTCTGATATACTTGTTGAGAACAAGCTGGTTCAACATCTGACTGATGCGAAGATTACAGAAGATCTGACTCACATCATTGGCTCTGAAATTAATGGACTCAATCTGAAGAGGATGAAAATCATCTCAGAATTGAAAGGACAACTTAGGAAGATCAACTCTGACGAGATTCAAGGTAGAAGAATTCCTGTGGAAGATTTTCCACTATTCAGTGCAGATGAACCTAAGGAATTTGTCTGGTTGTACATTACTGAATGTCTAAAGGAAGGAATCCCTTTACCAGCCAATCTCGTTCAGAAGCCTGGAGAAGAATTGCCTAATCAGATGAAGGAAAGGCGCAGTAAGAGGAAGGCTGACGAAGAATCCGTTCAGAAGAAGAGAAAAGCTCCTGAAGCGTCAAGAAAGAAGAGGAAAGAAGGAAAGAAGGCCAGAAGCAGTCCAAGAGAAGCTACTCTGGAAGAAATCAGAGACACCATTCAACAGGTATTAGCCTCTGATCCTACTCCTACTGTTCATTCACCACTATCTTCACCACAACTCTCTCCAAGCCTCATACCAAGAACTTCAAAATCCAGAAAGTCTGTCAATATCTCATCCGAACCACTATCCTCTGAACCAGTAAATTTACAATCATCTCCAGCACCAATTCCATCTGACCCACAACCTCAAATTATTCAAACAGAAATTCCACCACCAGAACCAATTTTATCTGAAAACTCTCCAACAATAACTCCACCAGAACCAACTCAACCAGAAAATTCTCCAACAACAACTCCACAACCAACTTTGTCGCAACTAGAGAATCCCCACTTAGAGACTCCCCAACCACAAACAATTATTTCAGAACAAAATCAACCAGAGACTGTTCAAACTGAACACTCTGAACAAGCAATTCCCTCAGAAGATCCAAATCTGTCTGACAATATTCTTGATATTCCACCCCTAAACCAAACAATTGAAATTTCTTCTACATCTGTTCACTCAGATGAATCCTCTGATTCATCTGATTCATCTGACTATGATTCAGAATCACTCAAACAAGCTCGCTCTGAGAGTGTTATGAAGAAACATCTTAACATTGCTTTGTTTCATACCCCACCAAACTCTCCATCTCAACAACCATCTGAAGCTCAACCCTCTGACACTCAAACAGCTGAAAACCAAACCATTCCACAACCACCTGAAACTAATCCATCTGAGAATCAAACTTTTCCTCACTCAGCTGAACTCCCTCAATCTGTCATCCACACATCTCAACCATCCACACCTCAACCACAACCATCTGAACCTACTCCTGCTAACACCCCTAATCCTTTTTCCTCTGGTCAGAATGAACAGTCAGATTTAGGATCTTGTGTTAATGCTATGTTTGATATTTTCAAAAAGGAGTTAGATTCTGAATATGATCGTGTTAAGGCTGTATGCATGTCTAGTTTGGACCCAAATGTTTCGAATACTGCTTGGAAGCGCTTCATCTGGATGTTTAACAAAGCTGCCCTAAAAGTGAGAGCAAAATGCTCTAAGCTTGCTAAGACAAAATTTGCTGAGTTAATAAAGGTAACACTGATGAACATGCCTCCTCTTCCTCCTGTGTTACTATTGGAAGCTGCTCCTCCAGTTGTTCCTGATTTTGAAATGGTTGAACAAGCTTCTGTTGAAAACCAAACTGAAGGGAACCCTGCTGCTAATGCATCTGCTCCGTCTTCATCTGTGGTTTCTGAACTTGTGAATGATGTGAAGGATATAAAGGACTGGATGATCAAGCAAGAGAAAACAACTGATGAAATCAAGACCTGGATGTCTAAGCAAGAAGAGTCAGCTGCCAAGATGACAGAGCTTTTGACCCTCATTGCCTCTCGCCAGACCTAGTTTTATTTGTTGTTTTGCACATGAACTGAGTTTTTGATGTTTGGTTACTTTTATTGTGTTATGTGTTTTTGGCCTCTGCCTGTTTGTCTGTGAACTTTGGTTTGTTTTGTTTTTTAGATGCATGATAACATGGTTTGCTCCTATTTGCTTCTTTTCTTTTATTTCTTTCTGTCGTTGAAAATCTTTTTGATTATGACAAAAAGGGGGAGAAAAAGAGAAACTGAGTGTTCAACCTATAAGCATTTACCAAAACTAAAATTCAGACATTTTATTAACCTATTTGAATTTAAGTCTTTCAGATTACACTGTTATATCTGACATAATTCATTGAAGTTACCCTGAGACTGTGTCAACCAGAACCTGATTCTCTAAAGAAAATCTGAGTATTCAATCAACTCTGATATCTTACTCTGATTTATTTATTCAATCAACTGGCATCAAGATTTGACTCTGAACTCATTCATCAGGCTCTGAATCTGAAATATACTCAATCAGAAAGGGAAGTATTCTATTCTAGTGTTGTATTTATTTCAGGGGGAGACTGTTTATCTCAGGGGGAGTTTCAAATTTTTTACTCTTTATTGAACAAAATTTTCTCATGTTTTGTCATCATCAAAAAGGGGGAAATTGTAAGAACACAGATTGTGTCTTAGTTATATCTCTATGTTTTGATGATAACACCTATAAATTTTGTATTCAAGAATTATATACTCTAAACGTGTTCTAGATTGTTTGCTACAGGCACTAAAGAAAATTATCTTAAGAAAGCAAAATTGCATCTGAACATTGTTTGTATGAAAGACTTCATAAGTTCAAGAGCATCTTAAGTGAAGATCTGAACACTGCTCCCAGAAGAATCTGACTACTGTCTCTTGAAGATTCTGAAGAAGGAGCCTCTAAAGCATAGAAGACTCTGCTCTGAAGGATTTACACGCTCAAGCATACAAGCTGCACATACTCTGATTCAGCTCAATCTGAAGAACTTTCAAGACTCTGATGATCCAGATGATCCGTGGTTTGAAGACTCTGAAGATTCAGATTCTAATGTTGAAAGCTGAACTTACTGTGAAGAAGATTTAAATATGTACGTTGGTTTTTCTCAACAGCTCTTTCCTATTTTGTGCTAGACACAAGGACACAGACAAAAAGGTTTTATCTGTGCATTCCATTCTGAGGAAAGTATTCTGCAAGTGAAGACAAAAAGCATCAGGCCTGTTTTAGCACAGCCTCCAATGTGAAGACAAAAGGCTCTAGGCTTTTCTGCACAGCCTTCAACGTAACAAGACTTCTTGGATCTTAGTGCCTATATAAAGAAGTCCACTCCATCTTCTTCAGCATCGAATCTCTAGCAAAATCACTCCTCAAAGCAAATCTTTCAAAGCTCTTTATCATATTACTTTGCTTTATTTTTATTCTTAACTTAAGAGAAATATCACTGTTGTGATAACAGCTTATTAGAAGCATTCTTACTCTTGTATAAGTTTTACGTTGTTTGTAAAAGGTTTTCCTTAAGAGGATCCAGTTGGGATCAGTTGCTCTTGAGAAGACTAAGAACGGTTGTTCTTAGGTGTTGCTATTTGTAATCTGTTTGATTAAAATAGTGGATTAAGTCCTTGACAGAGAAAGGCAAATCACTCTTGAGAGGGTGGACTGGAGTAGTTGTTTTCAACGAACCAGGATAAAAATATTTGTGTTCTAATCTTTGATTTTTAGTTTTACTTATTCAACCCCCCCCCCTTCTAAGTAATTTTCTCACCTTATGCTGACTTAGTTTCCTTGTCACAACTTTTGTGTATTACTCTTAAAATTTTCATGCCTAATTCCTACATAATAGCACACAAATCAAAGCAACCAAGAAATTTTCACATAATGATGCATATCAACAAAAACAAGAATGATTGTAAACACTTTCTCTATAAAAAAGAATGAAAGATGCCAACATTTGATAGATTAAATAAGCAAAGTTTGGCATCTAACACTCTCTTCGTCCCACAATGAATGGTCCAGTTGACCATTTCATACATCTTAAAAAAAGTGTAATAATTAAAGAGAGAGAATGCAGTTTTTACTAAAGTACTTTTTATCATGTTTTTGGAGTGATGAAAGTGGTAATAATTAAAAGGTACAGTTGAAAAAAAATAATTTGCATTGTAAATTGAAATTGTTCATTTATTTTAGGATATTTTATTATTTCAAATGGATCACTCGTTGAGGGACGGATGGAGTATAATTTTTCTATTCTAAAAAATATTAAACCCTATAATAAAACTTAACCATGCAAAACATCAAATATATAGCCATTGTGTACTCATATGTTTTTTCAACATAGGTTTGCAAAGGAGGTTTGAGAAAATGTTTTCAAGTGAATGAAGTTGCGTAAATATATTGTTAAATGAAGAGGACTATATCCATTTCATGTTGTTTAATAGTTTATTTAAAGGCAAAAACAAGAAGAAAGCAAAATGATTAGTTTCGTTTGCCATAACTCGAAGCATGTGGAAAATAAGAAACGAATTAATGTTGAAATTAAAGAGGAAAAGAAGACATTCAAAAAGTGATGAGTGATATCGAAGATATCTCATGGTGCAGGTAAAATTATAAGGTGGATCAAATGTATAGATTTTATGTAAAAAAATTGATGGAAAAAACTTTGTATGTGCTTGAAAAACTATTAGAATAAAATAAATAAACAAAAACAACAAAGTAATATAATCAACACATTACCAACTTTTATATATAAAAAAATGTCTTTAAAACATAGTACCATATAATAAAAGAAATCATACTTCACGTCATACAGAAACACAACAACAAGAAATCAAACATCTTACTTAAGTTATTTCAAATAACAATTCCATGCAACTAACAAGATAATCTTATGGAAAATAATCATCAGCGCCATCATTATCATCATCATCATCATCATAATATTTATAATTCCCCTCATACATCTTCCATAAGTGAACTGAATTTTCAGCATCCACACTAGCAATCATCATATCTTCACAAGGATTCCAAGAAAGGTCATTTATTTCCCCTAAATGACCACCATGAACAAAAAGCATTTCCGGTGGACCATCTTCAGCATCCATTTCATTTTGCATAGCACCAATCTTACCAATATCCCAAACAATCACTCTCCTACCATAACATCCAGAGGCAAACATTGTCTCGTTATTTGGATTCCATCCAACCTGAGAAACACCTGCATCTAATTGCTTAAAGGTGTGAACACATTCATACATATCATTGCTTTTACATATCTTTCTTGTATCCCACAGTTTTATTGTTTTATCACTAGAACCTGTAATAATTTTCCATTCATTGAAGGGATTAAAAGATAAACAATTGATTTTTTCAGAATGAGCAACACAATATTGAACTGGATTGTCTATTATTGGAGCTCTAACATCCCATAAATGCAAGTATTTTCCTCCCACGGAGCCAAATAAATTTTCATCCTTTGAATTCCATGCTACATCATTGGTTTCACCTTCATTAATCTAACAACAAATAATAATTGATAGGGTTAGGTTTTTATATAAATATAGATGGTATTAGGATACTTACAAAACAAAACTAATATAAAACTTAAATTCACGTATAATTAAGTAAAACAAAAAGTATGTAGCATCAAATTTTGATTGTCTAAAGATTATTATATAAAGTTAACACTCCCTCTTGTATTTATTATTAAAAAAATATTTTTACTTATCTATTAAATAACCAATATATATGAACCAAATACAGATTAGATAGATTAGATACACCGTTTATTTAATAAATTCAAAATTTAAAAAACAAATGACTATGATAAAACAAAGTTGTAAAACAAATACTAAGATCAAAATAATTAAAGAAATTTTTTTTAAAATAAAAATGAACAAATATATTTTTATATAATGAAATCAAACAAAAATTTGATGTACCTTAAATTTTTGTAAGGGATTGAGGGTAAGATTGTTGGGAGTGTCATTAATATCCCAAATACAAATATTACCATCATAATCACCACTTAGCAAATGGCCACTCTTGAAATTGCTCCAAGACAATCCATAACCATCGGCTTTATGACCAATCAACCTTAATTCAGGGCGTGCAAGATCATCAGAATCCATAGGCAATTGTTTCTCGATATCAAAAATACAAACCACGCCGCCATTCGTCTTAGTTGCAATAATTGAATCTTTTTTAGGCATGTAACGAGCAATGTTAACATCCCCGTCATGATTGATCTTCTTGATAATCTTAAAATTATTGTCACCATTCACATCATTGTTGTTGGGACAGCCAAAATCGCTTGAATAGTCTTGATCCACATTCTCATTAGGAATTTTGGCCTCAGCTATTATTAGGTAACTTTGGTCGTAACCGTTGGTGTAGTTGCCCAAAATGATCTTCTGAACTGAGTAGTTCTTACCTTCCGGTTCATCGCGGACCGGAAGCCATTGAAGTGTATGGGAGGGCCACTCAAGTGCTTGTGCTATAATGAAATCATAAAGATGAGGACAATTATTCTTCCAAATTTTGTATTCCTCCTTCCGTAAAAAACTTTCACCTAAATCATTAACATTAAGATTACTCATCTTAACATCAAGGTTTACACCTTGCTTTGCATACTCTTCTACATAGTTTCTAATAGTAAAATTCACATCACCATTTTCCCTCTCCATAATTCGTCAACACTATTCTACCACCTCTCTTACCACACTCTTCTCCCAACTCGTAGAACACAATATATATAGAGATTGAATTGATTGTTTATAATATTAATAGTGATATGGTGCGAGTATATTATGTTGCACCTGATCCCACACTATTATAATTTTTAGTATATAAAAGTATTTTATTTTTCCTAATCTTCAATATTTGGTTAAATATTTTATTCTTTAAATAAAAATATAAAAAATTCATATATTTTAGGAAGGTTGAAAATATTCCAAAAATAGAGAAATTTATTATAAAAAGGTTATTGAAAACACCTTGTCATTCTTATCTAATTAGCACGCTAATTTTATTTATTTTTATACTATATTATTTAATATTTATTTTTTATTGCTATATATATATATATATATATATATATAACAAAATCAAAGATATATATATATATATATATATATATATATATATATATATATATATATATATATATATATATATATATATATATAACAAAATCAAAGACCAAAATACAAAACAAACAACAAATATAATCAGAAAATAATAACACTTTAAATATAACAACAAAACAGAAAGAGAAAACAAACAAAAAAAAACAACCAACAAACAATATGCCTAAGCAAAACCAGGTCACAAAAATAAGGACAAATAAAAAAAATAAAACAACTAATAAATAAAACGCCCGAGTAAAACCAGGTCACAAAATCAGAGGCAAAACATAAAGATAAAATAGACAAACAACACAACTAACAAATAAGATATCTGAGTGAAACCAAGTTACAAAAATAGGGATAAACTAAAAATACAAAACAATCAACAAATAAAACACCCAAACAAAACCTGATTACAAAAAGAAAAACCAAAAGAAAAAACAGACAAACAAAACAACCAATAAATAAGACGTCTGAGAAAAACCAAGTCATAAAAACTAGGAAAAAGTAGAAAGATGAAACAAACTAACAAAACAAGAGGCGGAAGGAAAACTAGATCACAAAAGAATGTTATATTTATTGATAATGACAAAAAAGAGTAAATAATATTTAATTAAAACATTTTTTTAATTATTTTATTATGTTAATGTTGGTAAAGTCTTTTTTCTTTTTTTTTTTAATAATTATTTTATTATGTTAACGTTGGTAAAGTCTTTTTTTCTTTTTCTTTTTAAATAAAGTTATTTATTATTGGGTTAAATACATGTTACTCATGTATTATGAGTGACTTTTGGTTTATCCATTCGATTCCCCTTGTATTGTAAAGATTATGTTGTTTTACCCATTTGGTGTAAAGTTGGTAAGGAATATTCTCTTATGCTAATGTGGCATGTTTAGGTGGATTTTTTTATGTAAAAAAATAAGTTTAATTGCAATTTTGATCCTCTATTTTTATTTTTATTTTTACTTTTGACTCCCCTATTTTAAAATCCGGAATTTGTGTCCCCCTATTTTCATTTTTGTTGACTTTTGATCCCTCTATTTTAAAATCTGAGATTTTGGTACCCTTATTTTCATTTTTTTAGACTTTTGGTCCCTTTTCACGATTGGGAAGGGGGCTGAATTCCAAAACAAACTTAAAATAGGAGAAACAAAAGTAAAAAAATGATAATTGGGGGACTAAAATTTAGAATAATTATTATAATAGTTGTGATACAATATTTCAATGGAAATATAAATCATGTTGCATTGAAAATAATGATGCGTCCGCAAATGCAAGGAAATATTGAAGTAATATAAAAGATTTGTCGAACCCACAGAGAGCAATGTCAATCTACTGTTATCTATTGTTGTGATGTAAAGCTAAGGCTAATGGAATTAGGAAAGTAAAATGCGAATGAAATTAAATTTAAAGGAAATAAAGGTTATTAGTTTTAGAAATATATTGATAAGGGATATCGGTATGCAATGCCTTAGTTATCGGGGATTCGACAGGTCACGGGTGCTTTTTAGTTTTTGCAAATACTTTTCAGGAGAAATTAGTCGTTTAAAGACCTTTGCCTCACGCTGGTTGTTGACTCGGGTCATAATTCTAAAGCGTAATGTACGCTCTTGCAGTCCCATTCGGGGTCAAAACTACGTTTTGAAAACAAATAAATTCTGATTTCTTTTAAAGCGCTTTTACTGTGTTTAAAATCGATGCCTAGTTTTTACTATCCGGTTCAAACCCCACGCTCTCACGTGCTGGCTCAAACCTTAATAAGTTTCTCACTCTCATGGCAAAACCGTTGTAAATAATTTCTCACTCTCGTGACGAAGGTTTATTTAGAAAATTAAATTAAAAACTACAGCCAGAAAATTGTTTGTAAAAAAGGTAATGGCACCGGGTGTTATCGAATCTCATCCAACTAATTTGTTTACATACCGATAAAACTAGTTTAGCTAGACATAATAATTAATGCAAACATAAATAAACATAAACAGCAAAATGATATAACATGCATAATGAAGGAAATAAAATAAGTATTCAATTAATAAGAACCTGGAAAGTAGTACTGAAATTGAATTCTCGAGTAGTCCTCCACAATGTCGGCAGGATTCTACTATGGCGAAATAAAATTGCAGAAAGAAATACAATGCTCTGAACTAAAGGGAAAAAGGAAAGAAAATAAAAGAAACAATACAAATGGAAAAATGACTTCAACAGAACTTTGGTAGCCCTTCGGGACGTAGAATCCACCCCCCCCCCCTTGAAGCTGTGAATCTAAGGCCTATTTATAAGAGATATTTCATTTCTCAACTTCCAGAGATCATGCATGAGTTATGGAGGAAGTGGGAGTAACTTTCTGTAGTAGGCAGTTAGTGGAGAAAGTGTAAGAGAGAAGGAGAAAGTATAGGAAGAAATTAAGTTGAGGGTGTTCGTGGCCACTTTTGTTTTGAACGAACTGAACTTGGGGCCATGACGATCTTGACGAGCTTATGACGATCGTCACACTTAAGTGATGCTCGTGACGATCGTGGTGGAGTCTGTGACGACCGTCACACCTACAAAATCTGCTTTTCTGTTTTTCTTATCTATTTCTTTCTTTCTTCTTTCTTTTCCTTCAATTTCTTCTTCTTTTCTTTCTTTAATCTAAATTCTCCACAATCTGCAAAACATAGTAAATTAATCGTATAATAGAACATAAATCAAGATAAATTAACAATAATCGCAAATAAATTCATGTAAGTCAAGTCAAATAAGCGATATATTTTCGCGTTATCAAATACCCCCAGACTTAAACCATTGCTTGTCCTCAAGCAATCAACCAACACGGTAAAAAGAAATAAGCATAGTTTGAAACAAAGACACGATGAGACTCTAATCATATGTGGCTGCTAGGCTAATGTTAGATCGATAGGTACTAAATATCAATACCAAGGATACCGTAACGACGCAACTTCAAAAACTCCCTACTTATGCAGACCAACCTGAATCATGCCATTATAACTCAACCTATATCTCATGCTCTCTTTCACCCCATTTCATTCTAGTGAAATCACATTAAGCCCATTATCCATACACATTCATGGCAAGTAAACCTGTTAATGACTATGATCTCATTGTTATTTCATTTTTCTCTACAAATATGCTTAAGCATCAATTGAACTTAAAGAGTTTGTACCGTTGGGCTAAGTGATCGGGTGAGGAGCACCTAACTTAGAAGGAACATGTCTTTTTATTCATAATTTTTTTCTTTCTTAATTTCTCATTTTAAACCAGAGATCATACACTTATTTGCATCGGTTTCTTACTTAGCGTGTTTAGGATGGTGCTGACTGCTTAAATAAACTACATAGAGATTACTAAAAAAACCTGGAGCTTTAAGGTCTCGGCATAATGGGTACTCAAATTGATTTTGCATATTTAGCAGGTTAAGGGTGTCAGAATGATATCAATTTTATCAAAACTTTCTCAAGCTTTTCTAACATAGCCTAAACAGGCTATATACTCTCAGTGTACCATGTCATGAATCGAAGCAAAAAATTGTTGGAGGTTAAAATTTTGAAATTTTGAAATTTTGGGGAAATTGAATAACAAGTGAAAACCACGTATAAAGACTCGACAGCACATGCAAAGACTTTGACATAATGTTAAAAATAGATAAAATTCCTAAAAGTATGAAATAAAATATAAAACAATAAATCAAACTAAAAAGCGATAAAATGAAAGCGGTAGAGTTCCTCCCCCACACTTAAACCAAACATTGTCCTTAATGTTTTAATAAAAGGTGGAAAAAGGAAAGATAGAACCTATATGAATGCTACTGCATGCCAAATCTTCTCTGATCCCCCCTTGCTATCGTTGTCGTCACTGACCACTTCTACTCCGGCCTATGGCATTTTGAGATATCTTTGTGTATGTAATTCTCGAACTAGCTCATCATGTTGCCCGCTTCTAGAGGAAGTACTCATCATCAGTGTCACCACCAGCAGCGACACTCGTAGGAATGTCTGTGGGCATAGCTCATCTTCTCACAGCGTCATCTAGTAATAATAGTTCGAGGTTGGATGTATCAAAATCTTGCGGTTCCTCAAAATATTGGGAGTGGTAACTGTAGAGGAAATTTGGGTGAGAGTGCGTCGTATTGAAATCCTCCAATAATATTTCGAGGTCAGATTTAAGCGGATCTTGTGGTTCCTCAAAATATTAGGGGTGGTACTTATAATATTGGGGGTGGTAGTTATAAGGGAAATTTGGGTTATACATAGTAATTGAGATAAGAGTGCCTTAGTCTATACTATGCAACAACGGAATCACAATATTGACTGTTGGTCCCCGGCAACGGCGCCAAAAACTTGATGTATCCACAAGTGCACAGAAATATCGAAGTAATATAAAAGATTTTTCGAACCCATAGAGACCAATGTCAACCTACCGTTATCTATTGTTGCAGCGTAAAGCTAAGGCTAATGGAATTAGGAAAGTTAAATGCGAATGAAATTAAATTTAAAGGAAATAAAGGTTATTAATTTTAGAAATATGTTGATAAGGGATATTGGTATGCAATGCCTTAGTTATCTGGGATTCGACAGGTCACTGGTGGTTTTTAGTTTTTGCAAATATTTTTCAAGAGAAAATACTCATTTAAAGACCTTTGCCTCACGTTGGATGTTGATTGGGTTCATAATTCTAAGGCGAAATGTACGCTCTTGCAGTCCCATTCGGGGTTAAAACTACGTTTTGAAAACAAATAAATTCTGATTTCTTTTAAAGCGTTTTCGGTGTGTTTAAAATCAATGCCTAGTTTTTACTATCCAATTCAAACCCCATGCTCTCACGTGTCGGCTAGAAACTTAATAAGTTTCCCACTCTCATGTCAAAACCGTTGTAAATAATTTCTCACTCTCGTGACTAAGGTTTATTTATAAAATTAAATTAAAAACTACAGCTAGAAAATTGTTTGTAAAAAAGGTAATGGCACCGGGTGTTATCGAATCTCGTCCAACTAATTTGCTTACATACCGATAAAACTAGTTTAGCTAGACATAATAATTAATGCAAACAAAAATAAACATAAACAGCAAAATGATATAACATGCATAATGAAGGAAATAAAATAAGTATTCAATTAATAAGAACCTGGAAAGTAGTATTGAAATTGAATTCTCGAGTAGTCCTCCACAATGTCGGCAGGATTCTACTATGGCGAAATAAAATTGCAGAAAGAAATACAATGCTCTGAACTAAAGGGAAAAAGGAAAGAAAATAAAAGAAACAATAAAAATGGAAAAATGACTTCAACAGAACTTTGACAGCCCTTCGGGACGTAGAATCCACCCCCCTTGAAGTTGTGAATCTAAGGCCTATTTATAGGAGATATTTCATTTCTCAACTTTCAGAGATCATGCATGAGTTATGGAGGAAGTGGGAGTAACTTCCTGTAGTGGGCAGTTCGTGGAGAAAGTGTAAGAGAGAAGGAGAAAATATAGGAAGAAATTATGTTGAGGGTGTTCGTGGCCACTTTTGTTTTGAACGAACTGAACTTGGGGTCGTGACGATCGTCACACTTAAGTGATGCTCGTGACGATCGTGGTGGAGTCTGTGACGACCGTTACACCTACAAAATCTGCTTTTCTGTTTTTCTTCTCTATTTCTTTCTTTCTTCTTTCTTTTCCTTCCATTTCTTCTTCTTTTATTTCTTTAATCCAAATTCTCAATAATCTGCAAAACGTAGTAAATTAACCGTATAATAGAACATAAATCAAGATAAATTAACAATAATCGCAAATAAATTCATGTAAGTCAAGTCAAATAAAATTATATAATTTCACGTTTTCAAATAACATACTTCATTGGTACCAAACAAAGACCAACACAACGTCTATGCGATGAATCTATAGGACCAAAAAAGGACCAGTAAAATATGAGAGCCATATTCATAACCAATGAACATGTTGTCAATGGTTTATATTGGTTTACCCCTTGCAATGTGAATGAGTTTTAATTTACCCTTCCCCCTTTAATTAAAATAAAAATATATATTAAAATAAAATAAAATTATAAGTACAAAAATAAATAAAGAAATTCCACGTCAACAGAAGGGAATATTCCTTATCAACTTGTCATCTAAAGGGGAAAAGCAAGAACACTTTTATATTAACAAAGGAGAATCCAAAAAAAAATTACAATAGGATAAATCGAAAGTCGCTCACTGTTAGAACAGTGGTTAAGTGTCGGGTTTATATTATCGTCTCCACAGGGAATATCAGATATTGCTGCAGTTCAACAATTGTTAAATTTATAGTTTAGTGGTATCCAAGGGTTTGTGTTTAAGGTAACAAGTATTTTGCATGAAAGGAATAAATGCGATAAAAGTTAGGTTTTAACGGTTTGAATAAAGATTGTCAAAGTTAGGTTTTGGTAATCACTTTGCATGTATACTTCCGATCAACATTTAATAAACTCTTTCAAATGATCAATCTATTCACAATATCCTCTCAATATGATTATCTCTAACTCATATTGTGAAGTTTATCATTTTAATCCATTGTTGATCTCTCACACAATCTATCAAAATGACAACTTTAAAGTTCAACATTTTAAGTGAACAAAATCATCCAAGACTATTTCTAGCTCAAGAAAAGAGATGGGTGAAAACCTAGGTCAAGAGTTGATAAATATTTCTCAATCATTAATCAACACAAAAGATTATGAATAAAACAAAGTTTTCACCATACATTAATCATTCAAGAGCTTACAAATGAAGATCATTCATACAAATACAAAGTTCAATGATTACCTACATCTATCTTTGACAACAAGATGAACTTAGCTACACATTCTCATGGTAGCTTGCAAAAGAAGTTTCAAAGTCGGTTGATGAACATCCAAGTCGAATGATCCAACTTTGATGATGATCCACCTTGTTGTTGTTTGATGTTGTTAAGAGATGAAGGAAAATAGCCAAAATAGGTTTTTAGGTCACAAAACCCTTTCTTGCAGCCAAACAAATGTAAAAGAGAAAAAGAAGATATTCTCCAAAAAGTGGCCCAAGCTACTTATAGTAAGTGACAAATCTGGGCACGCTCGCTACTTACTCGCTAGGCGAGCTGCTGGCGAACGTTCGCTACAGCCTCGCCTAGCGAACTTGCCAGCGAGGTCAGCAAGATACATTCTGTTAAGCTTCGCTAGGTGCTCGCTGCAGCGAATGAGCCAGCGAAGGGTGCCTGGGACATTCTGCTTTGCTTCGCTAGGTGCTCGCTGGGAGCTCGCCTAGCGAGCCTCTTCGCCACTTGCTCGCTGACCAAGTTTGGTGTTGAAAACCATTCTGCCCAAGTTTGGAGCTGTTCGCTACGTGCTCGCTAGGCGAGGCTGTAGCGAACACTCGCTACTCACTCGCCAAGTTCTCGCTGAGCGAACCAACTTTTGTTATGCTCTTTGCTTGATTCCTTTGCCAACTTCCTTGTGCCTTCAATAATGCTCTTTCACACTTAAATCCTGCACAATAACACACAAATCAAAAGGACCAAAAGAAATTGACACAGTGATGCATATTAACAAAAGCAGAGCTTAATAAATACGTTTTTGGCAGAAAAAGGAGTGAAAGATGCCCATATTTGATGGCTCCAATAAGCACAATTTGGCATCTAACAACTCTCCCCAACTAGAATCATGCTTCCCCTCAAGCAAAGTATGCCTCTCGAGTAACCAAGAAGATTTGCTTAAAGAGTCAGGTTTTTCCGAGACCGGATCATATGGCTCAAATTGCAAGCGACTTGACCAGACACATGTTTCCAATGGTTAGAAACAAAACAATGCTTCCAGAACTAAAACTTTTAAGCAATACTAAACATTCATCAAATCACAACAATGATATCATGAACGAATCACCCTAACTCTCCTCTTCAAAAAAGGATTGAAGAAAATGTCGCACATGAAAGCGCAGGGGAATTTTCACTCTCCAATAAACAATGTCAAAATCAACTTTATTCATACAATGTCTAACAATTCTACATGAAACTATGGAAGCACGAAGATCACTAAGGTCTTTTCCGGTTATAGCTTGGTCGGGTTAACAAACAAGGGACATATCTAAGGCCTTTGAACGAAATTTCCGATGCAAAAGAGACATTCACTATACATTTATTTACACCTCTTCAACTTTGTTCCACCAATTCCTTATTTGAACCCTTCACAACTCCCTTTTGTTTTTCACACTTTTTCTACCAAGCAAGCATTTGTTTTCTTATTTTCTACACCATAATCAAAAAAAAAAAAAATGAGTGTTTCTCTTCTTCTCTTCTTTTTTTTTTTAGATACATGCTTGCTAGTCTAACAAGAGTTGTGATCAATTACTTTTTACAAATTTGTTCTCCCCAACTTGTCTTTTCTTTTCCCCTAAATGAATGCCCTTTTCTTTTCTTTTTGCATCAGAAGAGCAATTAATCCAAATTTCCAAGGTTTCAAGAAAAAGATTTTTGACACTCGCTTTATTCCAAGGAAGGGTTCAACTGCTTTAGGCTCAAAATTGGGTTACAAATACTCTCTCTGCTCACGGGTATCTTTATCTTTGGAAATGGTTATGCTCGAGAGAAACAAGTTTCTTGATCATATCAACTACTTCCACAATTCATAAAAATAAAAGACAACGCATGAATAAAATGAATCAACACAATTTATCAGAATCCAGGATTTAAGTACATAATGGAGGTTTCCTCACAATTGATGGTTTAAAAGTCCTAAGTGAATCATTCAATCAATTAAGTTGCAATCGGAAAATATTTTATCACAAAAGGAAGTGAAAGTTCCGCAAGCATTATACAGTTCTAACCGAAGGTAACAGTGTACCTTAGCTTTCATCACTTATTTAATTTTATCATCGTCATCCAAGCTCGGATGCACCTTCATTGGATACTTCTTTCAAGAGAGCAACCAATCTAGAAGGTTTGGACACAAAAAATCAATCACAAAAAATTATTTAACCAAAATAATTGAAAATCAACAGTACTGAAATTAAAGACTTAAAGAAATAATAATGTGCGTGGGGGACAAAACACCCCAATAGTACAAATCATCATCAAAACATACTAAAACAGAAAACAAAACAAATCACATCACTCCTCATCGTCCTCAGACTCATACTCCGAAGTGCCCTCCTCATCAAAATCTTCTTCACCTTCAACCTCCTCATCATCATCTGCATCCGCACCTGCCCCCTCAGAGAAAACAGGCATGTCCACAGGCCAGCTCGCATGCTGCATGAACTGCTCACGCGTCATAATAGACTGCTCTGAAGTAGGATCACGGTTTTGCAACTGCAAGATCTGCATCGAATCATGTAAGTCCACCATTGCGCGCTGAGTCGCGTCCATCCAGTCCCAATTATAGTTACACACTGCTCGTTGTAGCAAAACGTTAGTAAGCAGCATAGAATAGACAAAACAGAGTCTGCAACGTTCGCTACAGCTTCGCTTAGCGAGATGCCAGCGAATGCTCGCTACGAGCTCGCCTAGCGAACTGCTAGCGAATGCTCGCTACGAGCTCGCCTAGCGAACTGCTAGCGAATCGCTGCGAAATTTGCAGGACAGCTTTTGCTGGCATCAGCAACCACAAAACACAATGCACAAATCTCAACCAGAAACCAAACGTGTACAATGCTAGGGTTTGTTCTAAAAACACATGAAACTCAATATATCTCAAACCCTAACATGCACAAAATAATCCTAATCCCTCAATTCAAAAGAAATAAAAAACAGAGAAAATAAAGAGATGAGGAACTTGGCAAACCTGGTGCAGTAGTGCAGATGATCTGAAGCACAATGAGGGTTTGAAGATTAGGATATGTGAGAGTGAAAGTGAGTGAGAGTGTGAAAGTGTGAGAGTGAGCAAGGGTTGGGGGAACAAAATAGAAGCAACAATTCAAACCTCTGGGCCCAATAAGTGGCCCACCACTTAAACAGAATTACCAGGTTCGCGAGGTTCGCCTAGCGAGAAGCTAGCGAACGCTCGCTGAGTGCTCGCCTAGCGAATAGCTAGCGAACGCTCGTTGCGTGCTCGCCTAGCGAGGAGCTAGCGAGCATGACAGAATTGTGAAAAATAAAGCACAGCAGGCAATCCCAATTCAAGCATACATCAAAATCAGTCCCCACATAACACATTAGAAAACATAACATATATATTAAAAAAACTTACAATGTTGAGGTGCCTCTCAACTAGCGCTTGTTTAACGTCAGATAAGCTCGACGGTCCATGATATTCAAGCTGGAACATCAAGGAGAATTGCACAGCTTCCATGGTGCACATGCCCGCCGAGGTAAATCTTTAGGCGCTGACCATTCACAGTCCAGTTGTCTTTCCCATCCATGTCCTCAATTACCACAGCTCCGAAATATTTCACTTCTTTGATGCGGAACGGACCAGACCACTTGGATTTTAATTTTCCAGGGAATAACCTCAACCTGGAGTTAAACAAAAGCACAAGCTGCCCCGGCGCAAATTCTTTCTTGCAGAGCTTTCTGTCGTGGTACTCCTTCACTTTTTCCTTGTACAACCAGCTTGAGTGGTATGCGGCATTGCGCATTTCTTCCAACTCAAGAAGTTGCACTTTTCTCTTGTCACCGGCTAACTCTTGATCAAAGTTTAAAAATTTTAACGCCCACAAGGCCTTGTGCTCCATCTCAACCGGTAAATGGCAAGTTTTACCAAAAACCAATTGGAATGGAGTTAGCCCAATAGGAGCTTTATAGGCCGTGCGATATGCCCATAAAGCTTCGTCTAACTTTTGAGACCAATCCTTCCTCGAGTTAGACACAGTTTTTTCCAAAATCCTTTTGATCTCTCTATTCGAGACCTCGGCTTGACCATTCGCCTGTGGGTGGTACGGAGTGGTCACTTTATGCGTTACACCATAATGTTGCAAAACTTTTTCAAGTGGCGCATTGCAAAAGTGTGAACCTCCGTCACTAATCAACACTCGAGGGGTTCCAAAACGGGAAAAATATTTCTTTTTAAAAAGCTTATTACCGTTTTAGCATCCGCTCTTGGTGAGGCAATCGCCTCAACCCACTTTGACACATAGTCAACTGCTACCAACAAATACTCATTTCCAAAAGACGGTGGAAATGGTCCGACAAAGTCAATGCCCCAACAATCAAATAATTCAACCTCTTGAATATTTTGAAGAGGCATTTCGTCTCTCTTTCCTATTCCACCACTCCTTTGACAACTGTCACAATTTTGCGCATGGGCATTTGCGTCTTTAAAAATAGAAGGCCAATAAAATCCCGATTGAAGGACTTTATTCGCCGTTCTAGCCCCATTGAAATGACCACCATAAGGCGAGTTGTGACAGTGCCATAAAATACTTTGGGCCTCATCGCCCGTAACACATCTTCTCAATAAATTATCACCGCCCAGCTTAAATAAATAGGGATCATCCCACACATAGTATTTGGCATCCGAAATGAATTTCCTCTTTTGATTAAGAGTTAGGTCGTGCGGCACAAAACCGCTCGCCTTGTGGTTTGCAAAATCCGCAAACCACGGCCTCACTTGCACTTTAAAAAGCTTTTCATCAGGAAACTCTTCACGGATGTCTTTTTCTAAGGCGGTCACCTTATCATTGACAAGGCGAGATAAATGATCTGCTACCACATTTTCGGATCCTTTTTTGTCTTTAATCTCAACATCGAATTCTTGCAACAAAAGGATCCACCGGATAAGCCTTTGCTTAGAATCCGGCTTGGTTAGCAAATATTTAATCGCCGCATGGTCGGTGTAGACAATAACTTTTGAGCCAATGAGATATGAACGAAATTTCTCAAGAGCATACACTATTGCGAGCAATTCTTTTTCAGTAGTGGCATAATTAACTTGTGCCTCATTAAGTACTTTGCTCGCATAGTGTATGGTATAAAAAAAATTTTCTTTTCGTTGGCCAAGCACCGCTCCAATTGCATAGTCACTCGCATCACACATTAGTTCAAAATTCAAATTCCAATTTGGGGCGACTATGACAGGAGCGGTGACCAACTTCTCTTTCAATGTCTCAAAAGCTTTTAAACAATCATCAGTTAGGAGAAATACCTGATCTTTGGCAAGCAAATGACTCAAAGGTCTAGCCACCTTTGAGAAGTCTTTGATGAATCGTCGGTAGAAACCGGCATGCCCAAGAAAACTTCTGATTCCCTTTAAGTTCGCCGGAGGAGGCAACTTCTCTATCACCTCAACTTTAGCACGATCCACTTCGAGTCCTTTTGACGAGACCTTGTGGCCGAGAACAATCCCCTTTGTCACCATAAAATGGCATTTCTCCCAATTCAACACCAAGTTTGTTTTCACACACCTTTCAAGTACCGTTGTCAAATTTTCCAAACATAAACCAAAAGATCCCCCAAACACCGAAAAGTCATCCATAAAAACCTCCATTGTTTTCTCTATAAGGTCGGCAAAAATGGCTTGCATACACATTTGGAAAGTTGTCGGCGCATTACATAACCCAAAGGGCATTTTACGGTAAGCGAAAACTCCAAATGGACATGTAAAAGCCGTCTTTTCGTGATCGGTCAGGGCAACCGCAATTTGGTTGTACCCGGAAAACCCGTCAAGAAAACAATAAAATTCTTGTCCCGAGAGTCTTTCAAGCATTTGATCCATGAACAGAAGTGGGAAATGGTCCTTCCGAGTTGCGGTATTTAACCGCCTATAGTCTATGCACATCCTCCACCCCGTTGCTACCTTAGTAGGAATCAACTCATTGTTCTCATTGCGAATAACGGTAATGCCCCCCTTCTTAGGAACCACATGCACCGGACTTACCCAAGGGCTATCCGAGATAGGGTAGATCATTCCCGCATCCAAAAGTTTTACAACTTCTTTTCTCACAACCTCTTTCATTGTTGGATTCAAATGGCGTTGCGGTTGAGCTACCGGCTTGAAATACTCCTCCATTAAGATCTTGTGCATACAATAAGAAGGACTAATTCCTTTTAGGTCGGAAAGAGTCCATCCCATTGCTTCTTGATTTTTCTTCAACACATCAATTAAAAGAGATTCTTCATTTTTTGACAAGAGGTTGCTAATGATAACCGGCTTCTCCTCGGCTTCATCCAAAAATGCATATTTCAAATTGTTGGGTAAATCTTTTAATTCAATGCTTGGTTTTTCTTCATTGACCTCTTTTTTTAAGACCTCTTCCTCTACTTCCCACGGTTCCAAATCCTTAAGACTATCAAGCTCTCTCAAGCATTCATCTCGAGCTTCCTCTTCTTCAAGAGTGAAAACTTCAAAGGAGTTATTAAGGGCTAGCTCCATGGGGGTTATGTCGTTAACATGCTTTGCAACTTCAAAGGAAGCTTCCTCAATTACGTCAACTCGGAAACTATCATGCTTGTCCTTTGAATGCTTCATTGCTTCAAAAAGGTCAAAAGTGACCTCTTCGTTTTGAACTCTTACCTTCATCAAACCGTCATCCACATCAATCATCATTCGAGCGGTTTTCATGAAAGGCCTTCCAAGAATCAAAGGCGCATCATCATCTTCCTCCATATCAATCACAATAAAATCCACCGGGAAGAAAAACTTGTCCACTTTAACCAACACGTCTTGAGCTACTCCATGAGGATGAGTAGTAGACTTATCGGCTAATTGTAATGTCATTCGGATGGACTTGATCTCAATGTTGCCAAGCTTTTTCACGATAGACAACGGGATAAGATTTATGCTTGACCCCAAATCAATCAATCCTTTTCCAACATAAACATCACCAATGGTAACCGGCAATGTCACTCTCCCCGGATCAACTTCTTTTCTTGGTAGAGTACTTTGGATGATAGCGCTACAACTTGCGTCGAGTACTATTGTTTCCGGTTCCGTGTACCTCCGCTTCTTTGTAAGTATGTCTTTCATGAATTTGGCATACTTCGGCATTTGTTCCAAAGCTTCGGCGAACGGAATATTGATTTGTAATTGTTTAAAAATGTCCATGAACCGTGCGTAATGCCGTTCATTTTCTCTCCTAGATGGAGTGTGTGGGTAAGGCAAATTTTGAACCGGAGTGGTGCTCACCATCTCCTTGCTTCTAGATGCTCTTGGGTTCCTTTCTCTTTTCTTTGGTACTTCATCCTCTTTTTCTTCATCATTTTCATTATTTTCAACTTCACCATTTTTTTTATTTTCAACTCCAACCACTATGTCTTTTTCAACTTCACCATGTTTTTCTTTATTTTCTACTTCCTCCTCACTCCATTCACCAACTTCACCATCAAGTTTATTGTTAATTTTTTTCTCTACCTCTTTTTTTTCACTCTCGTCAATCAACTCCCTCCCACGTCTCGTCTTAATCGCCTTACAATGTTCCTTCGGATTTGTTTGCGTGTTTGCCGAGAAAGATGGTCCGGCTTGTTGTTCCGCTAATTGCTTTGCGAGTTGACCAACTTGAGTCTCTAGATTTTTTATAGCCGCATCATTACTTTTTTGGTTTGCCATAGACATTTGCATGAATTGCGTCAATGTATCTTCTAGCTTAGAAGTCGCAACCGGCGGTTGTTGAGGTACATACGGATTTTGACGGTTAGAGTTTTTCCTCCCCCATAACCTTGGTTATTGTGGTAGTTACCTCTAGGTTGGTATCCTTGATAGTGTTGTTGTTGCTGTTGTTGAGGATGATGGTATGGTTGTTGTTGTGGTTTCCTTTGTTGGTAATCTCTCTGGTTAGCCATGTAGTTCACTTCTTCGAATCCGGGAGGCGGACAAAATCCAGTGTCATGTTCGCCTTTATAAAGCTCGCAACAAGCTATTTGTTTAGCTTTTGACGGTTCTTTTAGCTCCTTGATTTGTTGAGTTAAAAGTTCCACCTGTTGTGAGATGAGCTTGTTTTGCGCAAGTATAGCATCATTTGTTCCTAACTCAAGCACACCCGGCTTTCTTTGAACTACCCCTCGGTTGTGGTTCCCTTGGTGATCATTGAGTGCCATTTTATCAATGATTGCAGTTGCATCTTCGGCGCTTTTTGACATTAAAGAACCTCCCGCTGTTGCATCCAATAGGGTCTTATGAACCGAAAGGAGTCCATTTCGAAAAATATGAATTTGAGTTAGCTCATCGAAACCATGACCCTTGCATTTTCTCAACATAGATTTGTAACGCTCCCACGCTTCATTCAGTGATTCACTAGCTCCTTGCGAAAATACTGCAATTGCAGTTTTAGCCTCCATGAACCGGTTATGTGGAAAGAACCGTTCAAGAAACTTTTCTTCTAAGAGATTCCAATCAGTCATTATTGTTGTCGATTGGTCAAGATACCACTCCTTCGCTTTCCCAATTAAGGAATGAGGGAATAATCTCCTAAACAATGACTCTTCATCAACTTCAGTAGCTCTAGTTGCGCCCGCAATCTCATAAAATTTTGTAAGATGAGTAAAATGATCCTCATGGTCTAATCCTGTGAAAGGATTTTGATAGACAAGAGCTAGGATTCCCGTTTTCATTTCCGCTTGTCTTCCATTTTGGAGATTACGTGCAAACTGAGCTGTATGTCTGGGACTGTTTGTGCATGGAGTAGAAACTGGTGGAGGGGGTGGTGGTTCTGCCATGATTGGTGTGAAATGTGATAGTGATGTGGAAGTCGAAGAACTTTCTCCTTGATTTTGTCTTTGCTGGCTTGTTGCCTCCTTCGTCTTGCTCTACTGTTCAGTCTCCTTGCGGTTCTTTCGATCTCAGGATCAAAAAGAATTTGGTCCTCAGGAATCTGTCCTCGCATAAACAAGGGCTGCACACTAACCAAACAAATTACAAGCACAAGTAAAAACGTCAAAACTAAAAATTCTGCAACTATTGCGATACTAGCAATATCAATTTATATTCCCCGGCAACGGCGCCATTTTGTTAGAACAGTGGTTAAGTGTCGGGTTTATATTATCGTCTCCACAGGGAATATCAGATATTGTTGCAGTTCAACAATTGTTAAATTTATAGTTTAGTGGTATCCAAGGGTTTGTGTTTAAGGTAACAAGTATTTTGCATGAAAGGAATAAATGCGATAAAAGTTAGGTTTTAACGGTTTGAATAAAGATTGTCAAAGTTAGGTTTTGGTAATCACTTTGCATGTATACTTCCGATCAACATTTAATAAACTCTTTCAAATGATCAATGTATTCACAATATCCTCTCAATATGATTATCTCTAACTCATATTGTGAAGTTTATCATTTTAATCCATTGTTGATCTCTCACACAATCTATCAAAATGACAACTTTAAAGTTCAACATTTTAAGTGAACAAAATCATCCAAGACTATTTCTAGCTCAAGAAAAGAGATGGGTGAAAACCTAGGTCAAGAGTTGATAAATATTTCTCAATCATTAATCAACACAAAAGATTATGAATAAAACAAAGTTTTCACCATACATTAATCATTCAAGAGTTTACAAATGAAGATCATTCATACAAATACAAAGTTCAATGATTACCTACATCTATCTTTGACAACAAGATGAACTTAGCTACACATTCTCATGGTAGCTTGCAAAAGAAGTTTCAAAGTCGGTTGATGAACATCCAAGTCGAATGATCCAACTTTGATGATGATCCACCTTGTTGTTGTTTGATGTTGTTAAGAGATGAAGGAAAATAGCCAAAATAGGTTTTTAGGTCACAAAACCCTTTCTTGCAGTCAAACAAATGTAAAAGAGAAAAAGAAGATATTCTCCAAAAAGTGGCCCAAGCTACTTATAGTAAGTGACAAATCTGGGCATTCTGTTAAGCTTCGCCTAGGCGAGCTGCTGGCGAACGTTCGCTACAGCCTCGCCTAGCGAACTTGCCAGCGAGGTCAGCAAGATACATTCTGTTAAGCTTCTCTAGGTGCTCGCTGCAGCGAATGAGCCAGCGAAGGGTGCCTGGGACATTCTGCTTTGCTTCGCTAGGTGCTCGCTGGGAGCTCGCCTAGCGAGCCTCTTCGCCACTTGCTCGCTGACCAAGTTTGGTGTTGAAAACCATTCTGCCCAAGTCTGGAGTTGTTCGCTACGTGCTCGCTAGGCGAGGCTGTAGCGAACACTCGCTACTCACTCGCCAAGTTCTCGCTGAGCGAACCAACTTTTGTTATGCTCTTTGCTTGATTCCTTTGCCAACTTCCTTGTGCCTTCAATAATGCTCTTTCACACTTAAATCCTGCATAATAACACACAAATCAAAAGGACCAAAAGAAATTGACACAGTGATGCATATTAACAAAAGCAGAGCTTAATAAATACGTTTTTGGCAGAAAAAGGAGTGAAAGATGCCCATATTTGATGGCTCCAATAAGCACAATTGGGCATCTAACACTCACATTTCAAAGATAAAGTATATTTAACCCTTTATTTATTTTTAAGGCTTAAATAGTTTTTGCATCCTTGTAAGTTGGCGTGTTTTTGTTTTTAGTCCCTAGATCTTATTTTTTTTTGAAATAGTCACTGAATGTTAAAATCATTTTGATTTTAGTGTCTAAAGTAAAAATCGCAGAAAAAATCGCAAAAAATTTACAGTTTTTCATGTAGATTTTGATTCTAAGGACTAAAACCAAATAAATTAACATTTAGGGATTACTTCAGAAAAATGATTTAGGCACTAAAAATAAAAACACGCCCAACATACAATAGCGAAAACACTATTTTAACCTATTTTTAAAGATAGAGATAATCACAACTCACATTATTATTTGCATCATAGAAATGGTATACTTGTATGTGCTAGTATGTATTATTTTTAAGAACATTATTTTTTTATTATAGAGCTATCATAAAAATATTTGTTATACATTAAATTTTTAGATGCTTCCGTAATTCGGATAAGAGCTTTTATGTTTTTTATTTTTAAAAAAATATATATATTCTACATTTTATTTTTGAGAATATCTTAATTTTTGAAAATATTAAATTATTACTAGAACATTCTATTTTATATAATAAAAAATTTGATTAAAAATGTATACTTAAAGATATAAAATTCTCTATTACAAAAATATAGTATTTTGGATTAAGATGATTTTATTGGATTCAAAAGGAAGCAACTCATGGCAAATGCAGCCCAAACTTACAGGAACAACACTTGGCGGGTGGGCACAGGGTTACTTGACTGGACATGGGTTTTCCCACCCAAATAAGGATCAACGGTCTACCCCTTATTCGCATGTGGCTTCTAAGATGTCCCACAAATAGTAGTTTATAAATATTGCAGATAGAGGGAAAACATATTTCCCACGATCAATGGAAGAACCGGTCCTCCCTATTTGTCACACCCTGCCAACAAAATAGGAGAAATTTGTTTCTTTTCCTTCTAATTCGGCCTAAGGAGTTATCCATAAATATTCCAACCCTCATGGCTTAGAGATAGATCGATTAATTCTATGAAATCCTAATATACATTTACAAAGTCTCTTACTATCTGCATGTAAGCTGACTATCTTCAACCTCTATTGTATATTTTAAAAGTACAATTGGCGTCCACCGTGAGGCAGAATAAAATTGATTTGGGTCTCAAGTTCAACTCATGTGATAATTCTGCCTACGACAGCGATGAAAACATTACTACTTGTGACGCCTACAATGACGACAATGAAGACGACGGGAATTATCCCAAATAGGTGGTTGGGAGATGAGACTGACTACAATATTAGGGATGATCTCAACATCATAGATATGTGCAAGTGTCATCGATGAATTTGTGTTGCCTTTTGCGGTAATAACTAACCTAATCTAATATATATATGTCCCCATGTTTATTGTTGTCATGTTATATTTGTGTGCTTTATATCCTAGCTGAACTCATTTGATATTACTGGATATTTCTTCTCTTTCTCTGTCCTACTTAAAAAAGTATATTTTCTACATTTTATTTTTGAGAATATCCTAGTTGAACTCATTTGATGTATGTATGTATGTATGTATGTATGTATGTATGTATGTATGTATGTATGTATGTATGTATGTATGTATGTATGTATGTATGTATGTATGTATGTATGTATGTATGTATGTATGTATGTTTCTTCTCTTTCTCTGTCCTTTTACTTTACAAGCATTTCTTCATTTCATATTTGCTACTACATGTTTGTATTTGCATAGATTGTATATCATATAGGTTAGACCTTACTTATAGTGTTTTAATGTATAAGTTTAGGTCTGTGGTGTATCAATTATAAGGAACCATCATGAAGTCAACTATGCATTATTAAGATCATCTAAATAATGTGTTTTAAATCGCTTCGTTTGCAAGTAACTTTGGATGTAATGTAAATGACTTGTGCTAGGAATGATTTATTCTATAGTTTTTTATGTATCATTTTCTGAAACTTGATTCATTAAGATGCTTCCAAACTCTCGTCTTTGTGTTTTGATTCCGCACTTTCTAACATTTCTAATTTTGTTTTATGGGACCTAAAAAGTTTTTTAAAATTGTATAAAAGGAGTTTGGGTTTATTCAACTCCCCACCCCACCCTTGTATAAATTTTTGTGTCCATATTCACACCCAACAATTGATATCATAGCTCGACTTTTGATCAAAGTCAAACGACTCCAAGTGTTGAGGATATGGTTCCTATGATCTCAGACGAGTTTTCTTAAACATTATAGAAGCTTATGCAATTAAATGAATCTTCATGAAACTACATTAAATTACTCAGGATTGATGATCCTTTTACAATTCATTACATATACTATTTCAAAGTAAAATCTTACTAGAATTTACTTCAAAGCATTAATTATACTTAAGATGTTCTCTAAGTGGTGATTCATCAAGGATTGAACTAATAAGTTTGTTGAGATATATGCAACTGGTTTGTGACATTGTTTCATAAAGGTTGTTCAAGATTGATCCTAATGTTTTTTTTCATACATTTACTACAATATGGTGGAAAGTATCATGAGAAAAAGAATTAGAGACAAAAGCATATCTTCTTTAGACCTAATCTTACAAGGTTGTTATGTAAAAGAAGTTGAAGGAAGATTTTGTGACTATTGGAAATGATTCTCCAAATTTTTAAATATCTACATAAGATTCAAGGAATTTACTTGAAGTGCTTATCAATTGTCCAAGAGTTGAATCAATGATTCAGATTTGCAAGATGTGTTAATCAGTAATGATCATAATATTGTCAGTTCAAGTTCATCTGAAGCCTTATGAAGGAGAGTCTAATAATATCCTTCAGATGTTAAATTGGATTTCTATCCAATATATATTTGATTGTTTATGTTTAGATCTTACTATCATTCTTGCTATTGATTTCCATTTAGTATCGTAATCAGCAAGTTAAACTTAGACCGTCAAAATTGGTATGGTCATTCCAACCCTCCTTTAATTATTTTATGTATGCACTGAAGTCTTTATTGTATTACCTATGTGTGGTGTTTAATTTCTATATATTTGTGTGTGCTTTGTTTGTGCATTCATCCATTAATTGCTAAATCATTCAATGCATTGGTTTATTATTTATGTCCTTTTTTCTTTTCTTTTGATTTGTAACAAGTGAGAGAAATCTATGATGATTCATAGAGACAAAAATAGTGATTTTTTGTCCTCTTTTCTTAGCGTGTTCATCTTTATACCATTCTTCTCTCTTCTTCACCAAACATTAATCTTTGATATAGAACCCATGTCAATTCTTTATCTGATTTTGTTGCATATCTATTTGTGCAATTGGGTTTTTATTTTGTGTGTTTTTGAGAATGAGTTATTCAGATCTTGTTGAGGGTTTGATCAAGCCCTTGATAACTTTCAAGAGCCAAGACCCACTTATCTAAAAACTTGTTTGAACCTTGTGTGTGTTCATCTTTCATCAAAACTGAATCAATTGACTAATTGCTTGTAATGTCAGCTATTGTTGAGATTATTTGGCAATGTTCACCATCTTCATCCTTAATCTCTTTCCTTGTTTAAGGACCCTCCTCTTAAGATTGAGTGAAAGTGAAACTAGCGGTACATTAGGGCATCTAATGAGTGTGAGTGTAGCTGGTTTTTTATTTGTAATATATGCAAGTATCGTTTCTTAAGTGCAATTTGGGATTGAGAAGTGATCTAACAAGATGAGAGTTTCCACTTTACTCTAAGGAAGACTTTAGCATAATCAAGTATCAACAGTCCATAAGGAGGAGTTAGAAGTTGTCCTTCTTTGGTGGCGTTCGATAAGTATTACTAGCAGACAAAGTTGAGAGGTGTCCAATATATGTTCAGTTAAGGAAAATCACTCAAACACACATACGAATACTTGGAGCAGGTTATTATGGATAGTGAGGCTATTGGATCAATATCTTGTAGGATCTTGTATTGTGTTAGTAGTTTAGTTTCAGCTTCATCAGATGGAATTATTGTGTGATAATTCCTTGTAATCAAAACATTGTAATCATTTTATCATCATAGTGGAAGATCGTGATTATGTTCTGATGGCATCATCTATTGAAGATTGTGTGTAGGCAAAGTGATGATGTGTTCCGAAGCATTATATATCTCTGTGTATCTTTCTTTTTCTCTATCATTTTACTTTACGGTCATTCATTAATTTTATATTTTCTACTGCATGTTTGCATAGATTGTATACCATATAGGTTAGACCTTGCTTTTTAATTTATAAGCTTAGGTATGTTCTGTGTTGATTATAAGGAATCATCATAAAGTCAATTATGATTTATTAAGATCATCCAAGTAATGTGTGTATAATCGCTTTGTTGGCAAGCGACTTTGGATGTCATGTAAATGACTTATGGTAGGAATGATCTATTATATAGTTCTTTTATGCAACATTTCATGGAACTTGATTCATTGAGCTATTTCCAAGCTCCCATCTTTGTGTTTTGTTTCTGCGCTTTCTAAAATCGTTGATTTCGTTTTATGGGACCTAATTTTTTTTTTATTGTCTAAAAGAATTTTGGGTCTATTGAACCCACCCCCTTCTAGACATTGTTGTTTTCATATTCTCACCTAACATCCTCATGTAACAAGGTGTTTGCTCTATACACCATGGAAAATGAAGTTTCTTTGGTGGTAGAGTGTGTAGTGGTGTGTTATGACTACAATATCTCTTGGAGCGGTTCTGCCCATAAATCATTGGTGTTATCAAGCTTCTTCTTGAGCCCCTTCATAATCACTTTGTTTGATGATTTTTCCTTCCCATTGTCCTACACCTAAACAACGGATACAAACTTCATTTACACTCCCAAATATATGCAAAAGTCAACAACCATAGCACTGGCGAATTAGGTTCCATTGTCGGAGGCGATAGCTCCGGAAGCCCATACATGCACATGATTTTCTGCCAATAGAAATGGAGGACTCTTTCAAGTGCGATTTTAGCAACAACTTTAGCCTCTATCCATTTAGTGAAATAGGAAACTCCCTTTATCACAAATTTCAGTTGTCTTGGCGCTAGGGGGAACGGTGAAGGTTGGCGTGTCTTTGGCACTGGTCGCACTTCTTGACAAAGGTAGTGTTATCATTCATCAAAGAAGGCCAAAAATATCTCGCCCTCCATAGCTTGTGGGCAAGGGATTTTTCGCTAATACGATTGCTGCAGGCTCCCTTGTGTACTTCTGTGAGCACTAGGGCGGTTTTATGTTCACCTAGGCACCATAACATGGGAGAAGCTTTCCCTATTTTATAAATTTCCCTAGAGAAAACGGTGTACTTGGAAGCCTGTTTTTGAATTTTCCTTGCTTCCATGTAGACTCAAGGATAACTTTCAAGGAGTATACCTCGCCTGACTCGACGCTAGGGGGAGGCAAGGGTCTCCTAAATAATTGTCTTATTAAACCCTGTTGTCTTCGATGTGGCAAGCTTGGATAAAAGGTTTGTCCTGAAGTCATGTTTTCAGACAACATGTTCTATTTCAAACGAAGTAAAACGAGAGGCAAGACTTTGTACCTTTTGCATATATTTTATAAGATTCCTAAGATACCATCCTTCCTGCCAAATGTGACTTCTTCAAGACTTAACATACATGATAGTTGGTTTTCACAAAGATCTTGTAACTCTGAAAGTAAAGTCTCAATTTCCTTGTCGCAACAACAACGACTAGTGTTAACTTCTCAATATTATGGTAACGTGCTTTGGCACCTCTAACACCTTTCTCAAGAAACACACCACATTTTCTATTTGGTTTCTCTCCTAGACAAGGACTTGACTCATTGTCTGATCTACAACTAAGAGATAGAGGAGTAACGACGACTCATCCCTTGGGCGAGTGAGAATGGGGGGGAATGCGATGAAGGCCTTCACCTTGGAGAAAGACTCTTCGCACTCAACGATCCATTTGAATCTCTTTTTCTTCTTTAAGGCAAAAAATAAAAGGAAAGTGTTGCCGCCCGCGCACGAGAGGAAGTGAGATAGGGCAGCAAGGCAACCTATAAGTTGATGTTCTTCGTTGATATTGGTAGGGCTTCTCATGGTGATGACTGATTGGCATTTGTCGGGATTGGCCTCAATGTCTCACCTCGTCAACATAAACCTAGGAATTTTTCGACCTGAATCCCAGAGAACACTTAGCGGTATTTAGGCGCATATCGTATTTCCTAACAGACAGTAAGGCATCCTCCAAATCTTCTGCATGGTTGCACCTTTTAATAGTTTTTACTATCATCTCGTCGACATAAACCTTTAAGTTTCGCCCTATCTAATAGGAGAACACAACATCCATGAGTCGCTAGTAGTTGCCATAACATAAAGGTTGTTTTTGGAGCATCCATGTGGTCCATACATATATGGCTATACCCGGAGTATGCATTCATGAAGCTTAATATGCAATAGTCTAAGGATCCAATCAATAAGACGATCAATGTTTGGTAAGGGGTACATATCCTTGGGGCAGACAACATTCTGATCAGTGAAGTCTACAGACATGCACTAGTTATTGTTAGCTTTCCATATTAAAACCATGTTAGACATGCACTAGTTATTCTTAGCTTTCCATATTAGAACCATGTTGGCCAGCCAAGTGGGAGTATTTAGTTTCGGTGATGAACAAGTGTCAAATAATTTTTTCACCTCTTTGGGTGAACTTTGTTTGTTGTATTGTGTGGTGTGCCCAAATTTTATAATTCAGATGATGTGAAAGGGACATTTTTGAAAACTCAAAAGATGTGGAAAAAAAATACTAAATGCGTAATGAGCAATTTTTTAACGGTTAGATTTCAAGCCCTAATAGAATTTGAAGTGATGCCAATTAGATTCAACAAGCCTCACGCCACAGTGTTCATAGATTACATGGACAAAGACGATGTGATGGAGCCTTCAAACAGATGTGACTGAAGGTGCTCACTATGGTGGTCTAGGCCATAATGCGACGGAGTGTTGTAGTGCTCACCTGACAGCAAAATTGGTGAGGACAATATCAATAGTACCAATGCTCTAATGCAATTTTAAGGCTTGTTTGAAATTAGGGAGTGTTGTGATGGCATGCACAAAGAGGACTTTGAGATAGAGGGTAGCTTGCACATAGAGGCGCCAACAGACTTTGTTATTAGTGCTTTTGACAAAGCTACAGCAGAAAGAGGATACATGAAGGGATCAGGAGACAATTCACATGATGGAGTAGAGACGCCATTATGTTAGAAGGAAAAACAAAGGTGTAGGCATCAAAATCTTTTGGTACTTCACCCTGACAGAAATTAATAAAATTTCATAACCATACATCTCTAAGAAGGATTGGTGACGAGTAAGATATACAAAGCCATTTAAGTGCTTTAACTACAAGCTTGGATTGGAAGAACTTAGTCTTAACATGGTACTAGAAACTTCATGAGCAAGTGTACTAGAATTCATTACCTGCTTCACTTTTTCCATAATTATTTTGAAAATATTTTCAAGGTAGAGTGAGGATGAGCAGTGAGCATTTCTGTGCTCAAACTCCAACGGGCTCTTATAAAACCATTCATATAACCGAACACCATATCACAAGAATATTCAGATAGTGATTCGTAATATTATTATCGTACCATTTTTTGCCATTAACACGAACAACACTACAGACTTTCTAGTTCCTAGTGGGCAGTGACATAGATTTCTATCATGCCTGCAAAGGCATTGGCAATGGCACTTCCACAGCCTCCTTTTGACAATGTCCAAAAGCCAATCAAGTTTGAAAGCTTGGACAATGTTGCAGCTAGTGCTGTCACTTTGCGGACACCGACACAGACACGTCTTTTTTCAGCAGAAATACCAAGCTCAAATAAATTTGTCAAAACAATCTCATGATTATTAGATCACACACTCATTAACGAACCAGACACAACAAATGCCGAACCAAAGAATCCAAACCAAAATCTATCTACATTTGATCCAAAGAATCCAAACCATAATCTATCTACATTTGAACCAAATCAAAATAACTAACAAAATGTGAGTATTATGATTTCTAAACCTATTGAAAAGCAAAGGGAATAAACACATCAGAAAGGTAATAATGATAAACTCAAAATACACAATGAATGCTTCCACTCAATCTAATCAAGAATTTACAAACTAACAGCATTGATTACACAATTATCAGTCATGTTATCATTTCTCATTTTTGTGCAATCAAATCCAATGCAAAACAAGGAGACTCAATTTTTCTACTATTATATATATGCAAAATGCAATTGAAAGAGATAAACAAATACAAAAACAATGCAATTATGTAATGTAACTAATTCTAGTGTAGCCAGTTCAATTGGTAGTGAAACTACCACCAACAACAGAAACCAAATCTCCATTAAAGATCTCCACTTCATCTAAATACAAATCATCAATACTCCGAAAAGCCGCATGCAAAACAACCACCGCAGCACCGATGAGTACGGACACCAACACATTGAGCCAGACGCCAGTGAAGACAAGCGCGACGACAGTGAGCGACGAGAGTGCGGCGAGGAGGAAGCGGTCGTCGATGGAGAACCGGAGGAAGACAACAGGACGATCACGGAAGAAGAAGAGAAAGAACCACGCGGCGAAGACGGCGAGGTAGACGATGAGGGAGACCGGGTGCCAGAGAAGACTGAGGAAGAGGATGAAGAGGATTACTGCGGCGTAGTTAACGCGGAAATGGTTGAGGTTGCGTTTTATTCGGTGAGTAGATTCGTTGATGGAGTGAGGGGGAATGAAGGATTGGAGAGAGAAGAAGCTTTCCCATGGGCGGCGCGTGGGGTAGTTGGAGGGTGTGGTGGCGCGTGGCGGAAATGGTGAAGGTGAGGTAGTAGGGAGAGAATTGTAACTCGGTAAAGGTGAAGTTGGATTAATGGAAGACATTGCATCACTGTTCAAAAAAAAAATCCCTAATTCAGTTTTGATTTATATTTTCTGATGTGTGAGGATCTCGTGACTTCTTTAATTAACATTGTTCTTTTTTGGGTAAACTTTAATAAACACGTTTTGATCTTATCATTGAGCAACCGACATTGGATTTTAGTTTTTATTTTTGAATGTAGTAAGTAACTGCTGGAAAATTTTGTTGAACAAGCCATTTAATTTATCAAGCTTTTACCAAAAACACCAATAACTTTACTTTTGTTTGTACTTTTACAAAACTATTTTGACTGAAGAAGAAAAGCTAAATTATTTTTAGGCTTTTTTTTAGCATTTTGATTTTCACGTGAAGATGTTTATTTTGAAATTTTAACATTAGATTAAGAGATAGATAAAACTTTATTAAATATAGTTTTAATGAAAAATTTAATTTGATTTTCTTTAGTAATTTTGTATTTATTTACCTCTATAGATTTAATATACTATACGAATTTAATTTTACACTTTTATACTTGTAGTAATATAGTAGAGGATATCTTATTTGCAATAAGATGAGCAAAGCAGTTTTTTAAGATTTTGATTTGTGGAAATTGATTTTTTCTTCTTGAACGAGATATTTATAGATTACCGTCGGACTAGATCATAGGTAACGGTAGCAAAACGGGTCATCCGCACTACTCCATCCCGCCTTAAGTCTGTAAAATGAAAATGAACATAAAAATTTAGTTCGCCCTGTGAAGGTAGTAGGTTGGCGGGCAGCGGGTTTGTCTGCTTATTTTTTTTAGTTATTTAGTTTTCATTTTTTAATAAATTAATAGAATTGTTTTTACATTTCAATTAGACTTTTTATTTATTTTTTAGAACAATTTTTATAAAACATCTTTTTAACAAATTTTACTTCAAAAAATATTATATATATTCTCAAATTAATATATAAAATAAAACCATCAAGAATTGAAATTATTAGAATTAACTAAAAAATGGCGAGTTTAAGGTGGGACAAGCTGAACGAATAGGTGCGGCGGACTTTCACGGGCAGCGGGTTTTGGCGGGTGGTGATCTTTCGCGGGGCGGACTTTGATGGGCAGCAGACTCAATATCACAACTCAATCCACCATTTTTTGGCGGGTGCGCGGGCCGACTCGACAGGCCACAACTCGTTTTGTCACTCCTAATCATGGAGATAGGAGAAATTTGTCTTCCCTCTTTAACTGGGGAAGTCGTTGATTGAGAATATGAGACCTAAAAGAGGGTTGAATAGACTATTCACCAAAAATTATTTTCAAAAATATTTTCTTTTACCAAATCAAATTTTTTCATGTTGACGCGCAAATAACAAAACGATAGTAAAATATAACAAAGATTTTGAAAAACATACATTTCATTGTTTTTCATAATTACATGGAATGATAAAAAATTCTCATAATTGAGAGAGATGAAGTTGCTTGAACAAACACTACAACAATAAGTATAATTCAATTTTCACACATGACTCAACTTAAATTTTGATCCGTTGATCGTTCAATTTAAAATTAAGAGCTTTTAATTATGATTATATGATAGGATATTTAAGGAACTATATATATCATAGATTTAATCTTATACAATGAATCACTATAAATAAGGTAAAGATCTATTAACATAATATTCTAAAAATGAAAAACAACTTAAGACATGCAATAATATGCAAAAATGTAAAAGGAATAAGGAGAAGAAAAATGTACATTGTATTTATAATGGTTCACTCCATTTGTCCTCACTAGAATTTAATTCACTCTCCAATGGTTTTACCATTGAAAAAATTTGTATGATCTTCCACTATTTTATAAAATTAATACAAGAGTATTTTTGAAACAGCGCAATCAATAACAATGAACACTACAAGCTAATTTCTTTAGGAAACACGTATCTAAATTGATTTTCCCTTCTATGGTAGAAGAACACTAAAACTGCAAAACTTTCAAGGTCTTTACTTAATCTTGATTCAAAATATTACTAATACACAAAATTTCTACTACAAACTTCCATTCTACAACGATCTTTACTCACTTCTACTAGTTCCTTGTCTCAACATTTATTCTATCCAATAATGAATGGAACACTCACAACTTCGTTCTATGACAATCTTTACACCATTCTACTAAAATCTTTCATGGAGTATAGAGAACGCTACTCTCTTTGCTAAAAGTCAATCTCCAAATACCATAGACATAAAACGATTATTTATCCAAACATACACACTAAAAATGCACCAAAAAAAAAATAGTTTCCCTAATGTACCATGGATCTACCACTCAAAATCAATCTTTAGAGTTAAGCAAAAAAAAAAGGTTTATTTGTTTAAGGTTGAAGATGATGAAGATTAATTAAAGAACCTCACACAACACAACTTAGATCTCACAAGATCTACATTCAAGAAAGTTTTACATAAGGTTGTAACAAAGAGTGATATGTTTGTGAAAGGAAAAACATTCATGGGTTTTTCTCAGGATTTATGAAAATATGGATTTTTCATCTCACTTGATCTCACATCATTGGATTTCTCTAGTGTGTCTCTTGTCAAAGAATCACACTTTGGAAAATTGACAAAAATAATTTATATAGGTGCTAGAAGTTAGGAATAAAATATGAGGAAAAAAGTAAATGATTCACCTCAAATCATGCAGTTATGATTTGAATCAGTAAATAGAATGACTTGAATCAAATTAATAAAATGTGAAATTTTCCATTTTGATTTGAATCATGATTCGAGTGAGACAAAATAGTGATTCGATTCATGGTTGTTTTTTTTAAGAAAAAGTGAATAATCATGATTTGAGTCAAAAATAATTGTGATTTGGCTCAAGGAGTGTTGTGGTTCGAACTTGACATACGCAAAATCCAAAATTCAAATTCATGTTTGATTTGAATCATCCATATGCCTTATTCAATCAAGATTCACTAAAAAAAACATTGTTTTAAGTTTTATAACTTGTGATTTAAGACACACAAGATATTGACGTTGACCAATTTGCTCAAGATTAAATAAATATATTGACATAAATTCAAATCCTATTTATTGAATGAGGGAGTGACTTGATGTACAGTTCTAATCAAATAAATGAATTACACAAATTACACACAAATTGAAATACTAATTACAATTAACAAAAATTGAACAGAACATCAAAATAAAGATGATCCCCACTAATAAATTTCAGTCTCCTCCTATTTTATGTTTGAAAAATTTAAGATATTATTTTATTTAAGCAATTTGATTTAATTTCCAGTCATTGATCAACATACAAAGGATACATAGATTTTTGAGACCGTTGATACACATCTCTTGAGCTTTCAAGCTCCACGTGCATTAAACACTTAATGAGCATAAATACAATAATAATACCTTACAAACTTTTTCCTCTTTGAAAAATATCAAAAAGAGAAAATCAAAACAAATACGCATAGATAAAACCACTATAACATGTGAATGCACTTTAAATACCACACATTAAAAAATTATCAAATCAGAAATACGCATATGAGCAAAATGCACATACAACACAATTTCATAATAAACGCAAAGATATGAGTAGAATATCAATAAGATATAAATAATAAGCATCTACCAAAATAAAGTAAAGTGGATAAAAACATGCCACAAGGTATCCACCAATATGTATAAACAGCAAACATACACAAAACAATAGAAAAACCAATATCCAACAAAAACTAAAATTGTCATGAAATGTTATGAAAAGAGGTGCAATGTGCGCTAAATAATAAGGTATGTTTGAGGGACAAGAGTCGGCAGGAACTGAAATATTGGCAAATTCAAAATTAAAAAATGAACTCTTCTAAGCCGTAATGGCTTCCTTAATAGCAGTGAACTAAGCTAACCACCTTTCTTCCTTAGCTTTGGAAGCTTCTTCTTGCCTTGCTTGTCTTTCTCTGGCTTTAGCGGCACCGACTTCAATCCTTGTAACCATGAGATATTCCCTTGTTTGCGAAGAAACCAAAATCTTGTCCATACAAACATCAAGATACACTTTCATAATAGGAGGCAAACTATCTGAATTATTGACGTAAGAGACAGAAGTAACACTTGCAGGAGTGACATTCCATAGATCATAAGTGTCACGATCCTCTTTACAAGTTAGTAACCTCTCTTCATAAATTTTGTATAAAGCATCTTGATAAAAGTGTAAGCCTTTGTCATCTCGGTGATACTTCATCAACTTCACAACTGTGTCATCAAATATTTTTAAAGCTTTAGTAAGATCGTCTTCATCAGTGAGAATGTTGAAAGATTAAACTTGATTTTGGCCTAAACATATTATTTGGATTTTTGGGCTTAGCTATTTTGGGCTTAGATAATTTTGAGTAATATTTCTAGAAAACTTTTGTAGTGTTTGGAGTGTCTAGATATTTCTTAGGGTTGTAATATTTTCTAGAATGCTCTTGGAATTTCTTAAATTGAGAACTCTCTAGAATTAGTGTGTCTAGAGTTCTCTTTAGAGTACTATAAATAGAGATGTAATTCTACACTTTTGTATCAAGCAAAAATACAAACTTCTCTCTTCCATAATGAATTCTTCTACCTATCAAGTTTCTCTTTAAGCCTCTAATATTCCCACACACTTTCCCTAAACACAAAAGGCTTTATTTCTAACAATGTGGCATCAGAGCTTGAAGGTCCTCAAAAGATGTCGAATGGAGGTTTCCCTTTCCAAATGTCGATGCTCACAAAGAACAACTACGACAATTGGAGTATCAAGATGAAGGCGCTACTAGGAGCTCAAGATGTGTAGGATATTATTGAGAAAGGTTTCAAGGAGCAAGATGAAGCCTTGTTAAGCCAATGTGTAAAGGAGACTTTGAAGGAGTCAAGAAAGAGAGACATGAAAGCTCTCTTCCTTATTTATCAATAAGTGGATGGAGATACATTTGAGAAGATCTCTAATGTAACGACGACCAAAGAAGCATGAGACAAGCTTTAAACTTGCAACAAAGGAGTGGAGCAGGTGAAAAGATTCGCCTTCAAACTCTTATAGATGACTTTGAACGTTTATTTATGGAAGAGTCTGTGTCAATTTCTGATTATTTTTCTCGAGTATTGTCCGTAGTCAATCAACTTAAAAGAAATGGTGAACATGTTAATGAGGTGAAAGTCATTGAGAAAATAATTTGCACTTTAAATCCAAGTTTTGACTTCATTGTTACCAACATCAAAGAAAAGAAGGATTTAAAGACCATGACTATTGAGCAACTCATGGGTTCCTTACAAGCATATGAAGAAAAACAAAAGAGAAAAATTAAACAAAATGAGGCTATGGAGCAACTACTATAACTCAATGCAAAGGAATGAAACTATGTGAATTACAAGAACCAAAGAGGACGGGATCGTGACCAAGATCGTGGACGTGGACGAGGACATGAAGGAGAAGGAAGAGGCGGTTACAACAACTACTCCAAAAACTTCAACAATGGAGAAAGAAGTTGGAATCCACAAGCAACAAGAGGTCGTGGAAGAGGAAATTCATGGTCAAAGTGAGACAAGTCACAAATCAAGTGCTTTAACTGCAACAAGATCGGTCACTACGCATCTGAGTGTAGATTCTCGAAGAAGGTTCCGGAGAAAGATAATTTTGTAGAAGAAAAAGGTGGAGAAGGAGAAACTTTGTTGCTTGGTGCCAAAACCATGTTGAAGAGAAAAGAAACAAGTGGTACCTCAACACCGGTACAAGCAACCACATGTGCAACGATCGAAGCATGTTAGTAGAAATCAATGAAGAGACAACTGGAAATGTCTCATTTGGAGATGACTCGAAGATACCGGTCAAAGGAAAAGGTAAAATTCTCATACGCTTGAAGAATATGAGTCATCAATTCATATCCAATGTCTACTATGTTCCGAACATGAAGAATAATATTTTGAGCTTGGGACAATTATTAGAGAAAAGTTATGACATCCACTTGAAAGAACATAGTTTTTTCTTAAGATATTGTTGACATAACTTGATTGCTAAGGTGCCTATGTCAAAGAATAGAATGTTCCTATTGAACATTAAAAATGATGTGGCAAAGTGTCTCAAGGCTTGCTATACCGACTCTTCATGGCTATGGCATCTGCGATTTGGACACCTCAACTTCGGCAGTCTAGAATGTTTGTCAAAGAAGGAGATGGCGAGAGGTTTGCCTAGTATAAACCACCCATACTAACTATGTGAAGGATGTCTAATTATGAATCAAGTCCGAAAAAGATTTCCAAAGGAATCAACGTCAAGAGCGACAAAACTGCTATAACTCATACACACCGATGTCCGTGGACCAATAAATCCAAACTCTTTTGGTAAAAATAAATAATTTCTCCTATTTATTGATGATTATTCTAGAAAAACATGGGTTTATTTCTTGAAGGAGAAGTTAGAAGTATTTGAAAACTTTAGAAAGTTCAAAGGCCTTGTGGAGAAAGAAAGTGGTATTTCCATTAAGGTCATGAGATATGACCGAGGAGGGGAGTTTACTTCAAATGAGTTTAAAAAATATTGTGAAGACCATGGAATTCACCGCCCACTAACAGTGCCAAGATCGCCACAACAAAATGGAGTAACGGAGAGAAAGAACCATACCATACTTAATATGTTGTGAAGCATGCTTAAGAGCAAGAAGATGTCGAAAGAGTTTTTGGCCGAAGCAGTGACATATGTAGTTTACCAAATAAATCATTCCCCCAACAAGAAGTGTGCATGAGAAGACACCACAAGAAGCATGGAGTGGAAGGAAGCTAGGGATATCTCACCTTAAAGTGTTTGGAAGTATTGCCTATACCCACTTTCCAGATGAAAGGAGAACAAAGCTCAATGATAAAAGTGAGAAGTGGGTATTCGTGGGTTACGACTCAAGCTCTAAAGGGTACAAGCTCTATAATCCAAATAGTGGAAAGATAGTCATAAGTCGTGATATGGAGTTCTAAGAAGAAGAATGTTGGGATTAGAGTTTTTAAGAAGACAAGTATGATTTTCTCCCTTATTTTGAAGAAGAATAAAATGAAATGGAACAACCAATGATAGAAGAACATATTACACCACCTGCCTGTTTACTGTGAAATTTGGTAAACAATCGCTGGTATATCAATCTTGGGTCTAATTGAGTAGCTTGCAGGATCGACCAAACAAATCCTAGGACATATACTAAGTTTGAAAGAAAATCTAATTTGAACTCCACATTCGACTATGAAAGACTTGTAAAGTAGAAATAACTTGGAAATTAACAAGGTTGTAAAACAACGAGCGCAACTCTTAATGCGTCGAAATATAAAGGGAAAACGTAAAAGACTTTGAAATTAAAGACAATAATGTAAATGACTTTGAAATTAAAGACAATAATGTAAATGACTTTGAAATTAAAGACAATAATGTAAATGACTTTGAAATTAAAGACAATAATGTAAATGTGTGCACCGTCGAAAGTAAAACAATAGCGTAAAAAGTTTAGGAAAGTAATTGCCGAAAGGAATTGAAAAGGCTTCGAAAATAACCAGTTTAAAGGAAAGTGCAGAAGGTTAAATTGCAGGTTAATGTAAAGTGCAGAAAGTTAAATAGCGTAAAGTGTGGATGAAAATAAAGTTTCAGGAAAGACATAAAAAAGGCAGTTAAATATAAAAGACGAAGGTTAAAGAATAACATGCGAAGGAAAATGTAGAATAAACGATAACATACAAATGGTAAAAATTTGTAAATTGCATTAATGAAAGGGGATGGTGTTGCATCACGTAGATTCTTGCTAACTCATTTCTCTACATGCGGATACTTTGAGTGATTTGGAGTAACTTGTACAAGACGAATGGACACACTTATTCTATAAAAATAACTCCTATTTATAATGCTAGCAAATAACTTCTAAATGGCGGTTATTGCTTCTCAACGTGTCCTATTGGCGCTTTTTTCCCAACTTCAACTGTTCCCACGTTCCCCCACTACCAATTTGAAACTTAAATATTAAGAATCCCTCCAGCCTTAATGGTAATTGCCACGCGTTTCTTCCAGCAGGATCTTGGTCGAAGGCTTTTCCAACACTTAGCATTTTTCTAGAAATTTTCCCAACCTCTCTTTTACTCAGGCTTCATCAAAGTTGTGTCGAAGCCTTCTTATGTTTTAAAATAACATTCTGACTTGATATAATTCTGATTTTGTTGGCTTCGAAAATGAGAGCTAACAAATTGCCCCGAAGAAATATGCTTTCGCCAGCCTTGGTAGGAAGGTCATTTTTTATAACCGTTTTGATGCGTATGAACTTGCATGGCCTTAACTGAACAATCCACTACTTATTTAGTGGCTAACTATTTAATTTCTTTTATCCCACACTTATGACGTCATTCCATCATGACAAATATTTAAACATCTTTTTAGCCGTATCCATCATCACTTTTCCTTGAAAACATATGTTTTGTCGTCCGACTATAACTGCTACCGCTCATCATTTATCAAGAAACAGACATGCGTCCCACTATCTGTTTAGCTTCAACGGTGGTTTCAAAGCTTTTAGGATTCCTAAATGCCTATAAATACCATTCATCATCATTTTGTGAACTTTTTACACTTCTCAGAATCCTAAGCATCTTGTCCCTTTTCTTCAGTTTTCTTCACAAAACCCAGAAAACACCATTTCCTTTTACTTCCCTCAACAATGGCATCTTCCCAAACCAACGTTCATGAAAAGAAAACCCAAAAAGGCAGAGTCACTCAGTTCAAGCAATCTATTCCTCCCTTTGCAAATATTCTTGGCCCCCAACTAGTGGAGAATCGTCATTGTATGCCAGAACTCACCACTGAAGTGGCACGGAGCATCTACCAGTCTCAGGTAATGATTCCTTTAGTTGTTTTAGATAAACCATATGCACTCTTTGGTCCTCTAGCTCAGGTTGGAAATTCTGACAGAAAACTAAGTAAGTTTCTTCCTTCTTACCGGACATCCAGGCCGTTAGGGCAAACGAGCTTCTCTAGACTAACCAACACTGTTGCTGAAGAACCCCCATTGCCTAATATTAACCTTAGGTATATTACTAATGGTACTAGGCTAGTGAGAGTCGTCAATCCCCTTAAGGATTTTGATCTTTGGATGGCAAAGCTGGAAAAGGTTAAGGCTGATCATTTGAAATCCATAGGAATCTATGACTTCTTGATGCTGTCGAAGACCAACATACCCTACTGCTTGAATTTGCTGGCAGCATCTCTATACTTCTGGGACAATACTTATTATACTTTCCATTTTCCATGTGGAATGGTTACCCCGACACTCTTTGATATAGCTGCCATCAAAGAGCTTCGCCCAGATGGCGTCCCTTATCACCCTGACGTGGATGCTGAGGATACCATCAACATCTCAAGCTCCAAACTCACATACACCCACTTCATCAAACACCACTTCAATCAAACCCATGAAGATGTCTCTGACGAAGAACATATAGTGTTTCTCACTATCTGGCTGTCGAGATACGTGTTTTGCCCCAAATCCCTACAAGTAGCTAAGAAGTACTTGCCTCTTGCTAACCAACTCCATAACAATATAGGTGTCTGCTTGAGTGAATTCATTTTGGCGAACCTCTATGAGTCCATCAGTGAAGGAGCTTCTCAACTGAAGCATATGAAGGCCTACGGTTCTGTACATTTGAGTGGTCATCTTTGGTTGCTTCAACTATGGCTTAATGCAACCTTTGAGGCTAGCCTTCCCAGAAAAGGGCTAGTTGATGAGGCCTCTGCTGAGATAATAGGAAGAAGCATCGGAGGGACCTGTATGGTCAAGTTGACTCCTAACGATGATGGCGAATGTAACACCCCGAATTTAATCAAAATATTTTAATTAATTTATTTAATTGAGAATATTCGTATTTTTGGTGTTTTGGGTGGTTTATGGATTATTGAGAAAATGTGCATTTTTGCACTATTTATTTAATTAATAGTATACTATATGAGAATATTAGTAATATTATTGATTAAAATGAATATAAGTGAAATAAGGGTAAATTGGGCATTATGAAGAGTTAGTAAGGGTATTATGGGAAAAGCCCAATCGTGTGGCTCAAGTCTAAGTTTGACAAAATAGAATTCTGAAGGTGGAGGATTCATTTTGGTGAACCGTGAAAAGAATGAGGCCAGAGCTCTGAGGAGGGAGAAGTGGAGGCAAAAGCTTCGGAAGATCCCGAAGTTAATCGTGAAAGCTGCGAATCGGCTAAGGTATGGGGAGTATCACATTTCATGATTTTCTATGTATGCCTTTAGATGTGTTTATGGCTGGTTTATGTGGTTTATGATTTAAGGTATTTTGGGTTAATTGTGGGAAATAAAGGAAATTGACGATGAACTCTGAAATTATGGTTTGTGATATGTATCACTGAATATTGAATATCTGATATGAGGATTAGGAAACCTTAGGCCTTCGTGGCCAAAACTATGGGGTGACATGCGTTCGACCTCGAAGGGATAGAGATAGGTGATATGAGAAATTATGATGCCTTTAGGGTAATTGCAGGAAAATAGTGTTTTAGGCAGTGCAAATGTTGTCGGATTAGCCTAATGAACCATAGATTTTGTACCGTTACCATTGTATAACCTTAGGGATGATTTAGGGATGTTTTGGGGGCATGAGATGCGTGAATCGTATGAATTTTTGGGTGGAAATCAGTTCTGGTACGTAGCAGAAGTTGCTGTCATCGCACTGTTCGCCTAGCGAGTAAGCCAGCAAAGGGTTCGCTACAGGGTTCGCCTAGCGAGCAAGCCAACAAGGATTCGCTAGGGGCTCGCCTAGCGAGCAAGCCAGCAAAGGCTCGCTACCAACTCGCCTAGCGAGCGAGCCAGCGAATGTAGCAGAGTTCGCAAATATTGATCGTGTGCAGCGATGCCATGATGTTTGATTATGGGATTCCTGTGATGAGTTACTATGAGTATGACAGTGGGGTTGCATGAGTAATAAGTGATAGTATGAGGATTACCGCGAGTGGAATTATGATGAATTAATATGAGGCAATATGAGATGATATTAGGGATTAATATATGAATACTACGTGATGATATGACGAATTAACATGAGTAGAACTGTGAAGTTTATATGATTGATAGGCGATAGTGTGAGGATTACCGTGAGTATAAGTTGATAAATTAATATGAGATGATATGGGGGTAGTATTATGAGTTAATATGGGATAATATGACTATGAGCTAATATGTGATTTATACATGATTATATGATGACATGATGTGTGAGAATGATTAATATGATGAATTATGATGATATGTTGTATGATGAATAATATGATGTATTATGATGATATGCTGTGTGATGATTAATATGATGAATTATGATGATATGTTGTATGATGAATAATATGATGAATTCTGATGATATGTTGCATGATGAGTAATATGATGAATTATGATAATATGATGTATTGATGATTAATATGATGAGTTATGACGTATGACGAATTTGATGAATATGATGAATGATGATGCACCATATTTGTTATTTTGAGGATTATTGTGACGTGTGCATCATGCATTCATGTGCATCCAGACTTCGGTTCAGGACCTCAATTACTTTGGCCTCAATCCTATTGTGTGGATGTGAAGTATTTTGATGTGCTCCGATCCTATTGATGGGGATCTATGGAGGGTTGATGGCCCAGTGTCCATCGCGTTGTGATGATTGGTACCACATGCATTGAGTCTATGTTGCATTTTCATTTATGAGCCTTTGTGTATAAATTATGATGTTGTGGCCTTTGAGGCATATTTTGAAGGATATCAATGTGTTGAATATAACTATGAGTAATATGCCATTTATGCATTAATTGTTATACATTGATTATTATGAATTGTCTTACTCAACCTGCCTGTTTGAATGTTACCTCCACGTGGGTAACATGCTGATGAGCAAGTTTAGCTGTGGACGCCGTCGAGGAGTATTTTGAAGTTTTAGAGTCGTTAGCCTTTATGGTTAATTTATAGGGTCTTACTCTGATATGTAACATCGGGTTGGGTTCTTGAGTTGATTGTATATCATTGGGTTATTTTACTGATGTCCCCTTATGAGAAAAACATTGAGTTGTGTTTTGAGTTCCGCTGTATATGATGTTTTGATGTATTTTGAGAAAACCCGTGTGTTATGGAGTATTGACCAATTTTGTTGACTTTGAGAAATGTACGCCCTTTTGTGGCTTTTTAACGAAAGTTAATATTTTACTCTGAAATCCGTGTTATTTTTCCGTAATATCTTTGGGATAGAATTAGGGTGTTACATTAGTGGTATCAGAGCAGGTCGGTCCGTCCGGCCAAGTTGTCTAATGTTGTTTGTCCCCTTGTATGCGACATGTGCATGAAAACACTGTCGATACACGTTTGTTTCTAACCTTTGTCTGCAGAATTAGGAATGATTCAAGTGGGGGAGAAGCTTGTGCTTTTCCAGAACGCTGCAAGTGTGAAGTGGCAGATCAGTGTGTGGTTGGACGCTCTTATAGTTTGGTAAAGATGGTTTATACCTCATCATGGTTTTCGATTGTCTATTGACAAATTAAGGAACTGATCACCCTTAATCTGTTGTTGATAGTAGACGGGGTCATGTTGGATGGGATAGATGTGTCTTGCAAGCTTAGATAGCGTAAGCAACGAATTGTCTTGAGTTAAGCTAAGTGCTTAAGAATTGTTTTGGTGAGTCGGCGCAGGACAGTGTTGAGATGTTTAATTTTTATGGGAATTTTGAGTGTTACTGAAAGTGGGGAAGTTGGCGGTTTGCCGATTAATTGTGGTTGTCTGGAAGTTATCCTGACAAGATAGTGATATACAGCCAGGGCGTGAAGTGGGTTATGATCGACTTAGTTACGGAAACTAGTCTGAGATTGAGAGCTCCATATTATATGTCTGTTTGAATGGTCAAGGAATTAAACGGATTGAGTAGTGTTGAGACTTGTGTCTGGTGTGTGTGCTAAGACAACAGAGTGTGAGGTCGAGTATATTAAAGGTGGACAGTGACTTCTGATGATTATTAAAGAAAGTAAGATGTGGAATGCAATATTGGTATAATTAGGCCTTTAAATATTTCAAAAGTTGAAGATGTGGTGAATGGCCTTCTAAGTGTGAAATTGTTTTTGTACGTCGAATTCCGAGATCGCAGCTTTTTACGGAATTAAAATCGGACACCTGGAAGTCAGGTAACGGTCGAAAATAGAATTTCGGACTGTCAGGTTCGTTAGGTCCTTCGCCCAGCGAACAACCGCTCGCTTCTGTGTTCGCCTAGCGAAGATGTCTGGGGCAGAAGAATGTTGTTTTGGTATTTTTGTCGTAACGGGAGAACCGTAACTTAGAATGACACACGGTTTGAAGCGTTGGAAAGCTAGTCCAATGCTCTATGTGATGCTAAAGTAGTGGCATGGAATTAAGTTATTTATTGATGGACCATGTTTGGATTTTGTAGTAAGTGCAGAATGTGCGGTTCGTGTTCCCGCCATAACTCGCAAATTGAGTATCCGTTTGGCATGGGATTTTCCATACTTATTTGAGAGAGTCAGTGGTTGTGTTAACCGATGATACTTTGATATATTCGAAGAGTATAGAGGATCATGTTGAGCATCAGGAACTTAAGTTATCAGTGTTGGAGAAGAAGCAGGGATATGCCATTGTGAAGAAAGTTCAAAGAGTTTTTGGGAGAGCTGTCAACAGCTCGTGTTTTGATTTTTGCCGAATCCGACAGAACTATTCATTGTGTTTTGTGATGCTTTATTGATGTGATTGGGAGATATGTTAAGTGCAACATCAGTGAGTTTTAGTTATGCTTTAAGGCAATTTAAAGTACATAAGAGGGATTATCTGACGAGTGATTTAGAGTTGGTTGTTGTTGTGTTTGTGTCGGAGTCGGAGGCTTCAATTGGTTAGTTTGAGATTTGAAATATTTGGTGATCTCAAGAGCTTAAGGTAATTGCTTGATTTGGAAGAGTTGAATATGAGGCAGAGAAAATAATTGGGACTCTTGAAGGATTATGGTTTTGGATTGAATTACCATTCGGGTGAAGCAAACATGGTAGCTTATGCATTGATTTGAAATTCTTTGCATATACCGATGACGATGGTAAAAGAGTTAGAACTAATTGATCAACTTTGTGATATGAGTTTGGGTTGTGAAGAGACTTCTTATGGAGTTAAGCTTAGCATGTTGGAGCTTACTAGTGGTATTCTTGATGAGATTCAAGAAGGTCATAAATCTGAATTGAGTTGGCGGATTGGTGGAATTTGATGAATTAAAGTCGAAGAGTTGATTTGCGGATTTATGGAAATGGTACCATGAGATGTCGTGATAGAGTTTATGTCCCGGATATTGTGAGTTGGAATAAGAGTATTATTGAAAAAGGACATTGAGGTAGATTGAGTATTCATCCCGGTGCTATGAAGATGTAACCGAATTTGAGGAAATTATATTGATGGCCATAGATGAAGAGAGAAGTGGTTGAGAGTGAAAGAGTGATTTTTGAATTCTCCATTTCCCATCCATTCAAAGCATTTCAAGAATTCAAACACCTTCATCCATCATCTTGGAGTGATTCAACACCAATTTCCTGAAGAATTCGTGGCTCGTTGAGGTTCTACATCTCCATTTTCAGAGGTATCTTCAATTCAAGATAACTCATTATTTATGGATCTTTATGCTTCCATTTTTGCACCATTACATTCCCCTTGAAGCCAATCACGTTTCTGGTATCATTTTGGGCATTTCCGTGGAGATTTATGGTTTTTGGAATTTTCTTGGATTGATACGGGTTTGGAGCTTGAGGAGGTTTCAGATTGATTCAATGCCACAGTGGTATTCTACATGGAAAAAGACACAATTTTGGTTCAGGAATCATTGCATTTGGTGGGATTTTGAGCAAGATAGGGTTTGGGAGAGATTACCGGAGCAAGTCCGGCCACCACCCACGGCTGCGCTGGTTTTCCCTCTTCTTTTTCATTCAATCGAAGAATATAATGTCCTGGCCCTTGGATCACACTGAAATGTTGACTCAGTACACACACCCAACACACGCGAGCGCGCCACCTCACCACTCCCTCATACGCACCATTTTACTTAAGTTGGCTGAGTGGGCTCAACTTTCATTGCTATTCACGCACCCCTCCAGGCCCAACCCAATTTTGAACTGCATTCCTTTGCTATTTACCACACGTACTTATTTATTTTTCAATTGTTTTTCTCTTTTTCTTTATATTTTGCTTGCTAGTTTTAATCTTGGTAAAAATAGTAAAAGCCTCATTAAATCTTGATATTTTTACATGATGATCTTGGACATGTTTAGAAATTTTATAAATTGGAATTTCATTTTTAGGATTTTTTTTTCATTTTATTATGATTTTTCCCATTTTAATTGCCATTAAAATTGTGAAATTGTACCTTTCTTCTTGTAGAATTTCATTGAGGTACCAAAACAAATTATAAACTCCTAATATTTTGTGGCATTGTTGTATACATCTTGAGGGTTTTGGATATATTTTTCTCTGGATTTTATAGTACCATTTTCATTGGTTTTGGATAGCACTTTGTTCATGCTCTATTTTGCCCTAGTTTTGGGGTACCCTTGATTGTTTGCCGTCTATTTAGGCACTTACTTATGGATTATTTTGCTACCCTTTGAACCTCTAATTCCTAACACTTTGAAGGTCCTTGGAGATTTTATTTGGCCTTTTTAGATGCATTTTACTATTTTTTCCTTATTTTGCAAGTTGGCTCATAATTTGGCACTTTCACTTGTACACTTGTATTGTTTTGGCTCCAAAAGCCTTGTATTGCTTGTGTGATGGACATTGTGGTGATTGTTTCATGTTGTAGACTCATTATAGGTCTTGTGGACCAATTTTTGAATGTTTATATTGTATGTAGCATTCCCATTTGATGCCTTACTTTCATGCTTGTACATTGTGATTCCATATGGTGGTGTATGTACCTTCTTTGCTTGTTTCTTTTGGTTCCTTGCCATTTTCCTTTTGATATTAATTTGTGCCTTAGGTTGTATGATTAGAATATGCCACTCTCTGTCCAATGACCTTGGTGTGTCATTTAAGGAAGTTTTGGGTCCCTCCTTTGGAGGTCTCTAAGGCATGCCTAAAGTGGTGAATCCTTGAGGACTTCTTTTGTATGTTTTGTGACTTGCCTTTTGTTGCATTTCTTCCCCTCTTCCCTTTGCATTTACTCATATTTGGATTGAGGTTGAGATGCGCTTGTGGAGGCTCCTGCCCCACACATATTTCCTCCCTCCCTTGCATTGCATCTTTGTTCCTATATTTGCATTTCATGTATGCACTCTTACTATTGTTTTCTTCTTCTTCTTTTGTCTTCCTTCCCTTAGGATTTCCATTCCTTCTTGTTCAAGTTGGAATGTAACAGACATTAGGGTCCTAACCATGCATGATAACATTAGGTAGTTCCCTCCTAACCTCAACCATAGGATGAACTTTGCATGACAACTTTAGGATTGGATTAGTTCCCCTTTAGTGCGTCCTTTCTCTTCTCATCTTCAAACATTATTAAAACACTTAATAAAGGATGGCGCGTGTTGTACGCTACGAGCCTTAAGCACTTGAGAAAGGGTTGTTGAAGAGTTTCTTTTCAACAGCTCGGGTGTTTAGTATGGTACCCTTTGGGTGACATGCGACGCATTCACTCTTAAGTCCAAGTCTTTAGTGCAACATGAGTTACAAACAAAACTCAAAACACTTCTTCTTTAAAAGACTTCAAAAACAAACATCCAAATTCTTTTTGTCCTCTTGGACCTTTAATCCTTGAAAACCATTTTCATAAGGAGAGTTTTGTTAACTCTCGGTTCTACCGCAAACGGTAAACGCCTAAGTCTCCAAAGGTCGAGCTGCATACACCAAATTGCTAGAACCGTTTGTTAACTCTACTCGGGTAAAACATTTTGAACCAAACATGTGGTCTTGTTAGCCCGAACTACGTTTGCTCTGATCTTTTACGCCGTGTGAAAGTACGTAGGCACGAGATGCGATATCTTGGCGAGCAACCTTCCCCCTTTTTTCACCCGTAGTTAGGCGAACTACGTTGACTCTGATTGCTCGTTCCAGACGGGAATACGTAGGCATAGAACTGCTGTGTTCTACCGAGTCATTTTCTTTTCTTTTCAGACCGGACCTTTTAGCGTAGATAGGTAAAACCAACCCGTCAGATAAACACAATAAGCGTGGATCCCATCGAGTACGATGGACGTGAGAGGTGCTAATACCTTCCCCTTGTGTAACCGACTCCCGAACCCAGACATGGTTGCGATGACCTTGTCTTATACCTTCTCGTCAGGTTTTTCCGATCGTTTCCTTTCCCGTTCTGTGGGATAAATAACGAAAGGTAACGACTCTTTTGTTTTGCCGGCACCTTATTTTTGCAGTAGTGACAGCTGATGACTCTGCTTGGGACTTATAGTTGCTGGGGACTTTTCCCATCCCCTATGCTGGGACCGTTTCCCATTCCTTATGCGAGTCAATCCTAGCGCTTGCGTGTTTATCTGTTGGGTTTGCATTTATTTATCGCATTTTACTTTCCGCATTTTATTTTCAGTATGATACCATTATTGTGCTGTTGTGGGAAGGGGCTCTTATGAGTGATAAGCCAGACCCAGGCTCGAGTGTATACCTAGCTTTAGTTGTGGAAAGTAGTGGGCGCGTGCATGCTTTGCATGTACTAGTGTCTCACGAAATCCACGCTCAGACAAGATTCTCCCGGTTGACTTCTTTTCTGGCCCTTTGGGCTTGAGGGGTTGTTGGTTTGGATGATTGTCGACTCTAGGGACCGATCATTTGTGACTCAGCTAAGTGAGGCCGCTTCAAGAGATGATGATGCCACACCTTCTGGGTATCGTATCATCGTTTCTTGAAATTTTGTGACGCTGGGAAACGCATAGGATGCCATACCTTGTCTGTGATTGGGTCCATACCTGTGAGTGGGGTCGGGTTATTGCAGGAAACCTTAACCTTCAGATCACCTGGTTTTCTTGACAATGGATCAGTATTGTTGGTATCAGAGGGTTCTTATCATCAGAGATGTGGTTGTTCTCGACAGTGCATAATTATTGGTCCTCTTCAGGATTTTATTATCAGAGCAGTGTTATGATTATGTTGAAACAGAGCCTTGGTCTCCCCAATAGCGCACTTTTGATCCCTTGCTACATGTTTGCATTTGCATCTGCATATCATTTTGGATAACAGGTACCGTAGAACCTGCATATCATATTCCATATTCCATGTGCTAACCAGTTTGTTGCAGGATATCCGATCAGGAAGATTACAGAAATCTCTACAAGGCTATGGAACAGGTACGAGCAGAGCTGAGTGAGGTCCGAGGCCAGATGAGGCAGGTTATGGGGAACATGCAAGAGTTGCGTTCGAACCATCAGGTACTTAGAGAGGAGAACAATCAGCTGAAAACTCAGGTGGGGTTGATCATGGAGGTAGTAAGAAAGGTGCTCAGAGAAGAAGGTGACCAGGTGCCTAAAGTTGCAGTAGGGATGCTCGCTCCACTTTTGTCCATGGAGCCTGTCCCAAGGCATGATGTGCCTCGAAGACCTGTGGCACGACCTGAGATCCCAGATTTTCCATTCAGCAACTATCTCTCACTCCCCAAGACACTCCTAAGGCCAGGAGATATGCGTCGAGGCTGAAGCAGCCCGACAGAATTTTCGATCAGATCCCAATGACATACGCTCAGTTGCTGCAAGTCTTGCTTCAGCTTCGTTTGGTCAAACTACGGAAGTTACGTCCACTAATTAGGACCCCACCACCTGGCTATAAAGCAAACGCCCATTGCGATTTCCATGAGGAGGCACCCGGACACCACATTGAGAACTGCAAAGCTTTTAAGCACGTAGTTCAAGATTTGATCGATTTAAAGGCCGATAAGTTCGCGTCGGGTAACACGAGTATAGCGGAGGGTCCCATTCTAGGCATTACGGAAAAGACGGACACTCCTGCTTTCATCCTCAAAACAGCATTGGACCCAAAGGATGCCTTGCAATTTATGACTTCTAAATCCTCGTGCCCGCAGCTATTGCCAATTCCGGGGCTAAGCCTGATGATGAGTGCATCCGAGCAAAAGGAGTCCTTGACATCTCAGGCTCAATCTCCAGACGTCTTGACCGTTCAGAGTCAACAACCCCTAGGGGCCATGCATTAGACATCATCTCCCTTCTGGAGTCAACGGTCATGTCGCCATCAATAGGAACGGCACGCCCAGCAAAGACCAAGGAAACCTGAAAGGCAGTTTACTCAGCTACCAGTGTCATACAGTCAGTTGTTGTTGGATTTGGTCAAAGGTGGGCTGATAGTACCGAAATAGGCTAATCCAATGATTCCGCCGTATCCTCCAGGTTTTGATGTCAGCGCCCGCTGTGAGTACCATGTTGGAGCACAGGGGAATTCAATGAATGATTGTAAGGTGCTTAAGAGCCAGGTTCAGACTCTATTGGACGCCAACAGGTTCTCGATTACGCCTCAGGGTATTCAGATTAACGACCTTCCTTCATCCAGCCAGGTAGGCACATCAGCTCATGCTGTGGAAGAGTCCCCCGAGAACGAAGGTTCAGAAGCCTTTCAGACTGACCTCGACGAGTAAACTCTGAAGATGGCTGCCTCAGTGGCGAATCAAGTTCGAAAGCCTAGTTCCTAGAAGCTGGCAATCTACATTTTTTCGTGTCATTTCTTTACATTTGTAGTTTCTTTCCTGTTTAATTACAAATTTCGGTTGTAAAGCTTGTTGTTTTCAATCGATATTGATAATGAAATAAATATACATGTTTTGAATTAATCCATTCGTGTTCACTCTATTGCTTTCTTTTATTTCAAACGATTGTTCAAGTGAAATCCGGGGAGGATGACAAAATCCAATGATGCATAAGCTTCCGATGTTATGCTGTTGAATAAAAACCTGTTGATGATGTACATGCATTGTTTCAAATCCCAAACACCGGAGATATAAGGAAGATAATCCCTTGTTAACCCCTTTGAGCTTAGTTGTAGGAGTTTCTTTCTGAAAACGAAAAACCCTCAATCTTAACCCGGGGCAGGATAGATGTCAGTTAATTTGACCAAGCATTCAAATTACAAAAGGAGTGTCTGTTCGAGGATAGATCACACCTATATAGGTCGTACCTAAAAAACCACAATGGTTAAGCCCGGTCGATCAGGAGTGAAACAGTCACAATCTCTTTAACAAGTCATACGAGTCGATGTCATACGATTTGTTCCAAAAAAAATGAGAGAAAGAAAAGAATCGAAAGAAAAAAGCCCGCTAAGTCGAATCTTGAAAGCAAGCGAGTTAGGCAAAAATTAGGGTACCCCGCTGGACTTCGAAATTGAAGAAACTCTAAAGAGTTAGTCCAGGAAAAAGTTAGGGAAAAACGAAAAAACGAAAAACAAAAAGCAAAAAGGGATTGCGAAAGAAAAATCCTCAAACAAGAACGAAATCGTGTGGCTCCGGGCGCCAAAAGACGAAAAGGGAGCGACTGTCACTTTGAAAAGTGTAATTTCTTGAACTGTCACTCAACCTTTGAAAGGAGAACGCTAAGGTCGAATTAGCTGAACGTAGGATCGGAGAACATCACGGAGAATGGGTGGGTTAAAATGAATTTTGAGCCTTTTTCTTTTCTTTCATAAACCGTGAACCTGACCACGTTACAACCTTTAAAAGTCCTAATTGAAATAGGCTTGTTTCGAAAGCATACTTCGGTAGAGATCGCATCGGAACTGACTCCTGAAAGGATTCTTCTTACAATGTTGTATTGATTTTGACATGTTAATGAATGATTTTATACACTTTATACCACACAATGTTTTCCAGTGAACATGAATGGATTTTGAAAACTGCCATATGCATTGCATTTGATATGTCTTTTATCCAGAACAACGTATTTTACTAGCGAGTAAGCGCTTGACAGCGGGAAAGTTTCCACGATGGAAAGATTTGATCTGGACAGAATGTAGGACGCCAGAATATCCCGACGAACTGGGGCAAGCTATGTCAAATGATCGCGGCATGGGAGTCAGCCATCCAGAAATCAGGTAATCCGGGGCAATCAGGTCGATATTTGATGAATCTCTCGCAGCCAAGGGTACTACTCTCCACAGATCAGCCCATGAGGGGCAAAGTCATGACAAGACTAGGGCAGGTCACCTCGAGAGCGCCGAAGCTATCCTTATCCTAAAGGCGATTAACTTGAAGCACCTCTGTGAGGTTCGAAGTGCTGAAGCTGTTCGTATCAAACCACCAAAGTACAGAGATCTCAGGTTTCCTTTCGAGAGGATGTGACGAAGATCCCGCAGGCTGGGGCAAAAGCTGAAAGCGAAGGAGTCGTTCCTCTCTATATCGTCAGAGTTTGTCAAAGGTTGTTATAGATTCTGGGGCAGGCCATTTCGAGTTCGTGTCATGACATGTTTTTCCAAGCAGGATGACTCCTTATTCCCCAGCAGGTTCGACCGTGTTTCCCCACAGAATCTGAACATGGGACTGTGAGCATTGATGTGTCTCCCCGAACGGAGATAGATTCTCCTTAACCAGACGCATCCTAGGAAGGATCGTGTTTCCCCAGCCAGAGTTCCTTAACATAGGAGCAGGCTCTATGTGAAACTTATTCCTCCCCAAAAGATGGAATTCACATTTTATCCCCGAAAGAGTTGGATGCGAGTTGGCAAGCAGTCAGGCAGGTATGTGCATTCCCAGCGGTTGGTCATGTGCACATTTAATCCACAGTGAAGTCCTCACAGAGTATAATCAGGTTGTCAGTGGTTTGAAAGGATCATCCCCGCGCAGGACCGTTCTTTCTGTTCTCCAGTAGGTTGTCTTTCCTCCAATAGGTTGATCGTCCTCGGCCGAGTTTGTAACTCCAGATATTTTGAGCCATCCCCAGCGGGATTGTTTCTTCCTCCAGCGGAAGTTTGGTCTCGTTCCTCCAGCATTTATTTTGCGGGAACGCCTCTTTGCATTTGCATCGTGCATAGCATTTGCTCAAACGCGTAGCATTTCCATGCCGTATGGAGCATTACGCCATTTTCAAACATATGCATTTTGAAACATAAGCCAGGTTGGTTACCTCTTTGTTTTCAGGTGTTTTCCCTGCAGGTGATTAGAATTCTTGTTCAGGATGGTTTTCATATATTCAAAGTCTCGGTGTAAGATATGTGATGATAACGTTTGTCATATCATGTGTCCCTCATCAGAGTTGCTGGATTGAGTTTCTCTTCTTCCCCAGCGGAGTTTTCCTTAGATTGCTGTTACGTCAGCGTTAAAAGATTTCAGGGATTAGACCTTTGAAATCGTTACTTGTTGTCAAAGTAAGTGTCTGTCAGTTGACGTCAGAATTTCCCCAATAGAGTTTTCCTCGGATTGCTGTTACGTCAGTGTTAAAAAATCTCATGGATTAAATCTTTGAAGATGTTACCCGTGTTGACGGAGATATTACCCGTGTTGACGGAGATGTTACCCGTGTTGACGGAGATGTTACCCGTGTTGACGGAGATGTTACCCGTGCTGACGGAGTTGTTACCCGTGTTGATGGAGATGTTACCCGTGTTGACGGAGATGTTACCCGTGTTGACGGAGATGTTACCCGTGTTGACGTAGATGTTACCCGTGTTGACGGAGATGTTACCCGTGTTGATGAAGTTGTTACCCGTGTTGACAGAGTTGTTACCTGTGTTAGCAGAGTTGTTACCCGTGTTGACGGAGATGTTACCCGTGTTGACGGAGATGTTACCCGTGTTGACGGAGATGTTACCCGTATTGACGGAGTTGGTCCCGTGGAGTTGTTCGTTCAAGTCTTCGGATGCCAGATTAGCACTTTTATTTAGTGCTTCACCTGTTTCTTCAGAAAAATATATCAAGTTCTCGCTTTAGCGTATGCTCGTTTCCTCATAAACGAAAGGTCAAAAGATAGTACATTGACAGTTCTCGATTTTATTTAGCGTATGCTCGTTTCCTCGTAAACGAAAGGTCAAAGGATAGTACATTGACGATTCACGCTTTACGTAGTGTTTGCTCGTTTCCTCGCAAACGAAAGATCAAGAATAGTATATGGATGACGCGCTTTACGTAGTGCTTTGCTCGTTTCTTCGGAAATGGAAGATCAAGGATAATATTTTGATATAGTCCTATGACTCGGTGACCGCTTATTGTAGAGTATATTTGAAGATTGATTGTGGATTCAATGCATGTGGCGTCACACTAGTGGTTGATGGTAAAATCAGTTGTTCTTTATCAGATGATTGATCATTTTGTTGCCGTGACAACCAGATTCAATTTTCTGGATTTTTCCCCCGAGCAGTTTTCGCAGATTATTTATTCGGTTAGCAAATTTCCGGGTTCTTTGATATTCAACCGTCTTTTACCTCGATTGTTCGAAAGTCGTTCGCTTTTGGTCCAGTCAGGTTCAAGTCGCTTGAATAGGGGCAGTTGTTGCACCCCAAAATTTGCCTAACCTTTCCTTACTTGGTTTATGTTTCATTGCATTAGCATACCATTGGTCTAGCATTTGCATAGCATAGCGTTATTCATTTAGTAGGGGATCAAGTGTGGTTTATATCAAGAGGAGCCTATCTAGAGGTCGTATTCAAGCTTGAGAAGGTCACCAAAGTCATCAGGAAATGGTTTGTGTTCTTGAGAAGTTTGGATGCTTGTATGTGGTTCATCTCCCAACTTGGGAGCCAGTTGAAGACCATCAGTGGGTTGTGAAGCCTTGATTATGGATAGAGTATGTGGATAGAGCTCATGGAGTGCCTTGAGAGTCATGGTGGAGCTCATTCAAGTCATTATGCTAGGTGTGAAGAGCCACAGTTGAAGGTGTTGCAATTAGGGTTTTCATCTGGTCAACCCTAAGTCAACTGTACAATTAAAGGAGCTCAAAGCTTATTTCTAAGTCATGGTGATCATGGAAGGTTATGTTGAGATACATGAGATGTTATTCCAAGATCAATCAGAAGAATTCAAAGTGTGAGGAGCTGCTAAACTAGGGTTCTCAGTGTAAAATCCCTTATTCTAGTGACTGACTTCAAGACCACTTATCTCAAGATAAAAGTTTCATCTCAACTTTTGGCTAACATGGAACTTGTAGAGCATGTTCTTAGCTTTAATTTTAGTACTAGAAGTCCTTGATTGGATTTATAGAAATCAAGTTATGATCCAGACAAGTTACAGGTCACCAGATGAATGTGAAATTTGTCTGTGAAAGTCCACTAACTTCCATGCTACTTTTGACCTAGAAGGATGTTTCTCCTCAACTTTTGGCCAACATGAAAGTTGTAGGTCTTGGTCTTAGCTTTCCAAAATGTACCAGAAGTCTTCCATCTGATTTGTAGAGCTCAAGTTACAGGCTTCACAAGGCAGGGGTATTTTGGGAAACTTTGATTACAGGTCATAAAATTACAGGTCAAGTTCACTACTTTGAATAACTCAAATGGACTTTTTCCAACATGAAAGTTTCTCCAAATAGGGTCATTTGGTCAGCTAGACCTCAAGTTATCAATGGGCTAGCTTATGGTTGAAGATTGGTGAAGGAGATTTTGTGAAAGGCATGTGAAAAGCCAAGTTTGTGATCTTGCCAAAGTTAAATAAAATATAGTCATATTTGTACTCATTTTGAAAGGAAAACACATTTTAAGAACATTGGCATTATTACAATTTCAAGTTGAGACATTTTTCATGGGTTATTTCAAGCTTCCTTCATGGTTAAGCAACACTTTGGATCTTGGCCATTGAGATTGAAACAAAGGGAGATTATGAGCCCTTGATCTTCCTTACATTGCAAGTAACTGAATTGAATCAAAAACAAGGAGAATTGTTCATGTATTCATCCACTTCCATGGGCTTCCATAAGCATGAAATGTGAAAATCCAATTTGATAATCAAGCCACAATTGGGCCCCCAATTTGTTACAAACATCTTCTATAAGTATTATAGAGCAGGTCTATCATTTTTTTTGGTTGAATTTGGTGAAGAAACAGAGCTAGAGCAATTGGAAAAAGAGAGTGAAATAGTGATTTTCGAATTCTCCATTTCCCATCAATTCAAAGCATTTCAAGGATTCAAACACCTTCATCCATCATCTTGGAGTGATTCTGCACCAATTTCCTGAAGAATTCGTGGCTGGTTGAGGTTCTACATCTCCAATTTTCAGAGGTATCTTCAATTCAAGATAACTCATTATTTATGGATCTTTATGCTTCCATTTTTGCACCATTACATTCCCCTTGAAGCCAATCACGTTTTTGGTATCATTTTGGGCATTTCCGTGGAGATTTATGGTTCTTGGAATTTTCTTGGATTGATATGGGTTTGGAGCTTGAGGAGGATTCAGATTGATTCAATTCCACAGTGGTATTCTACGTGGAAAAAGACACAATTTTGGTTCAGGAATCATTGCATTTGGTGGGATTTTAAGCAAGATAGAGTTTGGGAGAGATGACCGGAGCAAGTCCGGACACCACCCACGGCTACGCTAGTTTTCCCTCTTCTTTTTCATTCAAATGAAGAAGATAATGTTCTGGCCCTTGGATCACACTGAAATGTTGACTCAGTACACACACCCAACACACGCGAGCGCGCCGCCTCACCACTCCCTCATACGCACCGTTTTACTTAAGTTGGATAAGTGGGCTCAACTTTCATTGCTATTCATGCACCCCTCCAGGCCCAACCCAATTTTGAACTGCATTCCTTTGCTATTTACCACGCATACTTATTTATTTTTCAATTGTTTTTCTCTTTTTCTTTATATTTTGCTTGCTAGTTTTAATCTTGGTAAAAATAGTAAACGCCTCATTAAATCTTGATATTTTTACATGATGATCTTGGACATGTTTAGAAATTTTATAAATTGGAATTTCATTTTTAGGATTTTTTTCATTTTATTATGATTTTTCCCATTTTAATTGCCATTAAAATTGTGAAATTGTACCTTTCTTCTTGTAGAATTTCATTGAGGCACCAAAACAAATTATAAACTCCTAATATTTTGTGGAATTGTTATATACATCTTGAGGGTTTTGTATATATTTTTATCTGGATTTTATAGTACCATTTTCATTGGTTTTGGATAGCACTTTGTTCATGCTCTATTTTGCCCTAGTTTTGGGGTACCCTTGATTGTTTGCCCTCTGTTTAGACACTTCCTTATGGATTATTTTTCTACCCTTTAAAACTATAATTCCTAACACTTTGCAAGTCCTTGGAGATTTTATTTGGCCTTTTTAGATTCATTTTACTATTTTTGCCTTATTTTGCAAGTTGGCTCATAATTTGGCACTTTCACTTGTACACTTGTATTGTTTTGGCTCCAAAAGCCTTGTATTGCTTGTGTGATGGATATTGTGGTGATTGTTTCATGTTGTAGACTCATTATAGGTCTTGTGAACCAATTTTTGGATGTTTATATTGTATGTAGCATTCCCATTCGATGCCTTACTTTCATGCTTGTACATTGTGATTCCATATGGTGGTGTATGTACCTTCTTTGCTTGTTTCTTTTGGTTCCTTGCCATTTTCCTTTTGATATTCATTTGTGACTTAGGTTGTATGATTAGAATATGCCACTCTCTGTCCAATGACCTTGGTGTGTTATTTAAGGAAGTTTTGGGTCCCTCCTTTGGAGGTCTCTAAGGCATGCCTAAAGTGGTGAATCCTTGAGGACTTCTTTTGTATGTTTTGTAACTTGCCTTTTGTTGCATTTCTTCCCCTCTTCCCTTTGAATTTACTCATATTTGGATTGAGGTTGAGATGGGATTGTGGAGGTTCCTGCCCCACACATATTTCCTCCCTCACTTGCATTGCATCTTTGTTCCTATATTTGCATTTCATGTATGCACTCTTACTATTGTTTTCTTCTTCTTTTGTCTTCCTTCCCTTAGGATTTCCATTCCTTCTTGTTCAAGTTGGAATGTGACAGAGATTAGGGTTCTAACCATGCATGATAACATTAGGTAGTTCCCTCTTAACCTCAACCATAGGATGAACTTTGCATGACAACTTTAGGATTGGATTAGTTCCCCTTTAGTGCGTCATTTCTCTTCTCATCTTCAAACATTCTTAAAACACTTAATAAAGGATGACGCGTGTTGTACGCTACGAGCCTTAAGCACCTGAAAAAGGGTTTTTGGAGAGTTTCTTTTCAACAGCTCGGGTGTTTAGTATGGTACCCTTTGGGTGACATGCGACGCATTCACTCTTAAGTCCAAGTCTTTAGTGCAACATGAGTTACAAACAAAACTCAAAACACTTCTTCTTTAAAAGACTTCAATAACAAACATCCAAATTCTTTTTATCCTCTTGGACCTTTAATCCTTGGAAACCATTTTCATAAGGAGAGTTTTGTTAACTCTCGGTTCTACCGCAAATGGTAAACGCCTAAGTCTTCAAAGGTCGAGCTGCATACACCAAACTGCTAGAACCGTCTGTTAACTCTACTCGGGTAAAACATTTTGAACCAAACCTGTGGTCTTGTTAGCCCGAACTACGTTTGCTCTGATTTTTCACACCGTTCGAAAGTACGTAGGCACGAGATGAGATATCTCAGCGAGCAACCTTCCCCCTTTTTTCACCCGTAGTTAGGCGAACTACGTTGACTCTGATTTCTCGTTCCAGACGGGAATACGTAAGCATAGAGCTGATGTGTTCTGCTGAGTCATTTTCTTTTCTTTTTAGACCAGACCTTTTAGCGTAGATAGGTAAAACCAACCCGTCAGATAAACACAACAAGCGTGGATCCCATCGAGTACGATGGACGTGAGGGGTGCTAATACCTTCCCCTTGCGTAACCGACTCCCGAACCCAAACATGGTTGTGATGACCTTGTCTTATACCTTTTCGTCAGGTTTTTCCGATCGTTTCCTTTCCGGTTTTGTGGAATAAATAACGAAAGGTGGCGACTCTTATGTTTTGCCGGTACCTTATTTTCGCGGTAGCGACACTAAGTCATTAGCAACTTGATTTTCTATTCTGGGTATATGTTGGATGACCACTACTTCAAATTTCTTTGTAGCCTATTTGCCATCACAAAGTACATAATGATATTTTCTTTAACGCATTTATATTCCTTTGTGATTTGTTTTACAATCAACTCTGAATCTCCCATTATTTCGACTCTAGTTGCCCCCAATTCTAACAAAATTTCGAGGCCAACAATCAATGCTTCATATTCAGCCTCATTGTTAGAGCAAGGCCCTTCGATCTTGTACTTAAATTTTGTTGGAACTTTGTCAGGAGAAATAATGAATATACCCACTCCTGTTCCATTTTTATGGCTTGATCCATCAAAGTATAACTTCCAGGAGTTCAGTTCAACATAATTTAAATCACTTTCGGTTATAGAATGGTCAATTATAAAGTCAGCCACTATTTTCCCTTTCACGGCCTTTAAAGGTTGATATGTTAACGAATATTCTGTTAATGCTAATGCCCATTTTCCAATTCGACTATGCAAAATAGGTTTAGATAACATATTTTTTATAACATCAAAACGAGACGAAACATACACATCAACAGGCTTTATATATTGCTTTAATTTAGTATAAGAGAAATACAAGCATACACATAACTTTTCAATCATGTTATACCTAGTTTCTGCATCATTCAAAACTCTACTAAGATAATAAATGGCTCTTTCGACTCCATTTTCATGTTCTTGAGCCAACATGCTCCCTAAAATTTTATCTGATGTAGCTATATACAATCTCATACTTTTATTTCTACAAGGTGGTGCCAGAATTACAGGGCGACTTAGGTAGTCCTTGATCTTGTCAAAGGCTTCCTGTTGTAATTGTCCCCGCTCAAAACCATCTTTGTTGAAACACAGGAATGGTGAAAAAGCTTGTGTTTTGCCACTCAGGTTGGATATAAACCTTCTTAAGAAATTGATCTTGCCCAATAATGACTGCAACTCCTTCTTGGTCGATGGCGCTTTCGCTTCCATTATGGCTTTGGTTTTATTTTGATTTATTTTGATCCCTTTCTTGTGGACCACAAAGCCTAGAAAATCTCCTGCCTGTACACAGAAAGCACATTTAAGAGGGTTCATTTTAAGACCAAATTTTCTCATCCTTAAGAAGGACTAACGAAGATGATCAATATGACTCTTCCCAGAAATAGACTTTATAACAATATCATCAATGTAAATTTGCATGAAAGTTTCTATAAAATCATAGAAGATTGAATTCATCGCCCTTTGATAAGTGGCACCAGCATTTTTAAGACCAAAAGGCATCACTATCCATTCATAAGTTCCTAAAGCTCCAGGACATCTAAAAGCAGTTTTAGGAACATCTTCCTCAGCAATGAATATTTGGTTATAACCAGAATATCCATCTAACATGCTAAGGTATTCATGTCCTGCTGCAGAATCTACTAACATTTCTGCTACTGGCATTGAATACTCGTCTTTTGGAGTTACAACATTTAAATCTCTAAAATCTATGCAAACCCTTAAAGAACCATTCTTTTTTATAACAGGCACTATATTAGCCAACCATTCGACATACCTGGCAGTGCAGATGAATTTGCAACGAAGCAGTCTTTCGACCTCCTCTTTGATCTTTGAAAGTATTTCTGGTGCAAACCGTCTTGGACCTTGCTTGACTAATTTTTTTCCAGGTGTCATAGGAAACCTATGTTCAACCAACTCCCTGCTCAAACCTGGCATTTCCTCATAATCCCAGGAGAAGCAGTCTTTGAACTCTTTCAATAGCTGAACTACCTCAAACTTCAGTTGGGGGTTTAAATTGGCACTGATGTAAGTAGGCCTTTTAAGTGCCCCTCAATGAGGTCAATTTCTTCTAAAGGATCCTGTGCTAGCATTTTGACGCTACTTTCCAGCGGATCTTTTTCAAACCCCAAAGGCTCATCCTCATAAATGGCGTCAAACCTCTGGTTTTGCTCTCCAATTTGGACCTTATTTGGAGGTTCTGGGTCGAAGTCCTTACCAGGCCCTTCTTAGTGAAACTCAAAAATGGCTTCGCCAGCCATGTGGTTATTATCAGCTTCTAGAGCCGCTTGTAACTTTGTTTCAGCCACATAGGCCGAAATTTTCTTCAATGCTTCAAATTCAGTCATGGTCACTAAATTCACTTCCCCACCCTGTAGGGTCTCTTGGAGGCAGGCCTAAACATGGAAGCCTTCTTCTGGTGTCTCACTGTCCCATCTAAAACCTTCGACAGGATACAAATACAACAAATGGAATGTCTCTTCATCTGGGGCAAACTCAAAATATGCTGGAGGACATGGAGAAATGTTCGCCAAGTGCTTATTAAACTGTCTCCCATCAACATGATTGATAGGGATTTTAAAGTATCCTTGATCAGCTTCAATGTTTTCCACTATACCATCTGGACTCCAAATGGTAATTCTCTGATGCATTGAAGAAGGCACATCACCTATGCCATGAATCCACTCTCTTCCTAGGAGCAAATTATAGTTTGCTCTAGTTTCGACAACCATGAAAACTGTGGGTCTCGTGATAGTTCCCATAGTAAGATCAACTTGGATTACCCCTAAAGTGGAGCCCACTTTCCCTTCATAGTTTGACAGAACCGTGTTGTGGGGCTTGGTATCATCTTCACACTTCCCAATCTTACTTAGCAAAAACCGGGGCATCAAATTCACAGTTGCGCCACAATCCACCAATATTTTAATGATAGGTACATTATCCACTTTTCCAGTAATGTAAAGAGGCTTTAAATGACCCTTCATAGCCTCTGTGGGTGTTCAAATAGGGCGTTTTTCTCCTCTATGCACCCATTGTTCATTATATAATAACACACAGGTTTATGTGCAAACATTTCCATCTCAGTATTCCGATCGAAATCTTCAACTTTTGTCACTCGGTCAAATTCTTTGGGCATGACAGATACAACATTCACTATGATGTCTAGGGAAGCTGCTGATTCACTGTCAAAGTTGTCAGTCATGTTTTCATCATCTTCAACTTCTTTTTCTGGCTGGTACCGTTGAACCTCAAACAATTGTCGCCTTATAGGCATTTTCTCAGCTATTCCCACGTGATTTCCCACATTGGTACTTGACTCTCCTTGTCTTGGCACCTGAGCTTCCCTGAGGGCCTTTCGCCTACATTGTTCTCTTCGCCACTGTGACCTAGTCATAGGGTTATTACCCTTGTAGTTCTAAGAGATATATGCTGACTTATTCGTTATATGGTTTTCCTTTCGATATTCAAAAGAAGAACCCCTTTCTACGTCAAATTTCTGCCATTTCTTCTGCCATCTCCTTTCGACAGGTTTTATCCAGCTTCATGTTGGTATATCCCCAGCTGGTTTAGACGTGTTTGACCTAGCTTGGGTTTTCGCTCCGTCGAGGATCTTCTGGAGTTAATACCTCCTGGGCCCAGGTTTACTTTCTGCCCCCAGTTTCCATTGGCTTTTCTGATTCCTTCCAGATTTTGAGCAGTTTTTTCATCAAAAATGGCACTACACCTAGAACACAACATCTCTCCTGATCCATTCTTTTGACAACGATGCAGAAAATCAACAATGGTTTCCTCCTGCTTGGGGTACACCACTTTGTTACGTTCCTCTTGTTCTTCTGCTTCATTCTTCTCTTCAACCTTTTGATCTGTGATCTCAACCATGTTGATACCAACCTTATCTTCCAGGTCCATCTTAGAAAAGTGAACCTCTATATTTTCAGTGGTTTTTCTCATATGCTTACCGTCTACTTCCTTTGTTACCTCCTGCCAGGTGGAACCTTCAGCTTCGACCACCGTTTCAGCATTAAACCTTTCAATGTTAGGAGATGTTTTGAAGTAATGTTCTGCTGCCATGCATATCCAATTCTATAACAAACAACCATCCATCTCCATCATTTCTCCTACCAACATCATGTTGTTCTCCATTTCTCTGACCACTTCGACTTTGGAGACGTTTCTGCCCATCGCCTCATTGGTGCCGATACTACCTGAGTTAGCATCATATTTCTCACTTAATTCAACCATGTTAATGCCCTCAGTAGCATTCATTTCCAGTCCCCTTAATGCCATGTCTACTCCCTTGGTAGCTCTATCCAGCTCAACAAACCTATCTGCAGTTTTCTTGGTTATCAATATCAAACCACTATCATCAGCACTGCCTCCATTTGGATTATCCGCAGTCTTGTTAGAGCCTTCAAAAGCTTCATCTCTCAGTTTGTGTTTGTCATTTTGGTCTAAACACTCATTTGCTTTGACCATTACAGGCTTTGTGGCGAACTCTTCAGGAACCTCCACCACATTAACTGAAAAATTGGAACCTTCAATGCCTTTGACCATCTGGACCTCTTCAGGCTCTGTATAGAGAGCCTCTGCGGTTTGCAATGGATCAGAGTCAATCTTCATTTGAGATTTTTCCCCAAACTTCATCCTTTCTTCTTGGATAGCACCTTGCACCAAATCCCTGAAAAGAAAACATTGAGAAGTTTTATGACCCAAAATATTATGGTACTTACAAAAGCCTCTTTTCTTTCTTTGTTCTAAAGGTGGCATTTTAGCACTAACAGGCAATATTATCTACCCATCCTTGACTAACAAATCAAATATTTCGTCACATTTAGTAACGTTGAAAGTATATGTTTTCTTAGGAAATTTGTCATTAGATTCGACAGGATTTTTTCCATTTGAGGGGGCTAATAGTTTACAAGCATAAGGTGGACCTTGCTTTAATTCACCAACGTCAACCTCAATCTCGTCGACATGAGATGTTTCATCATATAGGTTCTCCAAATCTTCACTACATTCAACAAAGGCCACTTTTTTACCCTTGTTGAATCTAGCTTTCTCTTCTCTTAGCCTTTCTAGTTGTCGAACCCTATCAGCTAACTGAGCCATGTCTCTGAGATACTGGGTATCCAACTTCTTCCTAATGGAATAATCGAGACCCCCAACATCCATTTCGACCAACTCATGTTTTGGTACTTGCGTAAAGCATCTAGCTTTGAGAAGTCGAAACCTATTTAGGTACTCGTCAATTGGCTCAGTGACTTTGCATTTGATACTAGCCAGTTCTTTCAGGATGATCTTAGTTTGTCCCATGTAGAACTGTTCGTGAAATAAGCGTTCTAATTGGGCCCAATTATGGATTGAGTTTGGAGGCAACCTGGTAAACCACGTAAAAGCATTTTTTGTGAGAGAACTTGAGAAATATTTGATCCTAAGGCTTTCATCACCTACTATCTCTCCTGCTTCAATCATATACCTAACCACGTGCTCGACGGTCGATTCAGTAGTATCTCCTGCAAACTTACTGAACTTTGGAACCTTCATTCTAGGGGGTAACTCAGACTGAAGAATATAATCCACTATGGGCGAAGTATAATTTGGCCTTGTGAAGCCAAAGTTTATGCCATTTCTAGTCATTATTCTTTCGACCAAGGATGCAAGATTATTTTCTTATGCTGCATCCTGGTGTCGAACTCATCTAAAGATTTGGTCAGCATTTTGATTTCTGTTCACCATGACTATTCCTGGTTCTTCCTCCATATGGATTGGTACCTGGTTCCTTCGTGGTTTGACTCTGAAAGGTTCGCCCATCTCTTGATCCTCCTTGTTAGCCTCAGGTACATTTCACGGCTAATATCATGGGGTATTTTCAACAATCGTTTCTCTCTGATCAAATGTTGGTACTCTCATAAAATCAGCCATACGTGCTAATTGTGTCACCAATTGTTGGTTAGTTTGAGTAGTGTTCTGAATCAACGATTGGAAAACTTCTCCCATTGTCTGAGACAATGTATATACCATTTGCATATTACTTTCATCCACTTGTTATCTCAAACAGTTTATGGAAGTATTTGTAAGACTGGGTGCTTGCACAGAGTAACCGACACCTATGCTTTGGTGGTTTCGACCACCTGATCCAGATCCTTGCACTGACGAAGATACTATGTTTTCTAAAAATATAGATGGAACGCTCTATAGATTTTGCATCATTGACGTAGGCATACCATAAGGTAAACTCCTTGGCAATGGTTCTGAGAAACTTGAAGAAGGAAAATGCCTATGCAGTGAACTTCCTCCTGGGGGTGTTGGTGAATTAGGAATTTGTGGTCCTATATATTCCAACACCGGTTGAGTGTACGTTCTTACACATGTTGAACTTGGGCTTGCCATAGACGGCATAGGTTCAGACGCAACTGCTGGCGGTGACGTCTGTCCTCCAGTCGAAGACACTGGAGACGGTACACTTTGTGACCCCATGCTGCTTAACTAAGTATTTGAAACACTTCCTTGAGGATCAACTTGTTGACTAGCATTTGTTGCCATTCTCTTAGTATATTTCCCTCTTGGTCCTCCTTTGTGTGTCGTGGCTAACTTCCCACTACTCAATAACATACAACGAAGTATTGCGCCAAAAGATGAATATATTTGATATAAACATTGGGATACTTAGCATTGGGTCCCACCAGGTGTGCCAATTTGTTTACTGTGAAATTTGGTAAACAGCCGATGGTCTATCAATCTTGGGTCTAATTGAGTAGCTTGCAGGATCGACCAAACAAATCCTAGGACATGTGCTAAGTTTGAAAGATAATCTAATTTGAACTCCACGTTTGACTATGAAAGACTTGTAAAGTAGAAATAACTTGGAAATTAACAAGGTTGTAAAACAACGAGCGCAACTCTTAATGCGTCGAAAGTTAAAGGGAAAACGTAAAAGACTTTGAAATTAAAGACAATAGTGTAAATGTCTTTGAAATTAAAGACAATAATGTAAATGACTTTGAAATTAAAGACAATAATGTAAATGACTTTGAAATTAAAGACAATAATGTAAATGACTTTGAATTTAAAGACAATAATGTGAATGACTTTGAAATTAAAGACAATAATGTAAATGACTTTGAATTTAAAGACAGTAATGTAAATGTGTGCGCCGTCGAAAGTAAAACAATAGCGTAAAAAGTGCAGGAAAGTAACTATCGAAAGGAATTGAAAAGGCTTTGAAAATAACCAGTTTAAAGGAAAGTGCAGAAGGTTAAATTGCAGGTTAATGTAAAGTGCAAAAACTTAAATAACGTAAAGTGTTGATGAAAATAAAGTTTCAGGAAAGGCATAAAAAAGGAAGTTAAATATAAAAGACGAAGGTTAAAGAATAACATGCGAAGGAAAATGTAGAATAAACGACAACATACAAATGGTAAAAATATGTAAATTGCATTAATGAAAGGGGATGGTGTTACATCACGTACAGTCTCGCTAACTCGTTTCTCTACACGCAGGTACTTTGAGTGATTTGGAGTAACTTTCACAAGACGAATGAACACACTTATTCTATAAAAAATAACTCCTATTTATAATGCTAGCAAATAACTACTAAATGACGGTTACTGCTTCTCAACGTGTCCTTTTGGCGCTTTTTTCCCAACTTCAACTGTTCCCACGTTCTCCCACTACCAATTTGAAACTTAAATATTAAGAACCCCTCCAGCCTTAATGGTAACTGCCACGCGTTTCTTCCAGCAGGATCTTGGTCGAAGGATTTTCCAACACTTAGCATTTTTCTAGAAAATTTCTCAACCTCTCTTCGACTCAGGCTTCATCAAAGTTGTGTCGAAGTCTTCTTATGTTTTAAAAGAACATTCTAACTTAATATAATTCTGATTTTGCCGGTGTCAAAAATGAGAGCTAACACTACCTTATAGACACCAAGGTTGGATGAAACAGGCTTAAGTGAGAGGACACCACGACTAAGGAGCATTGAAGAGCTTTATGAGGTAACCGAAAACCAAAATGACATTAACCTCTTTTGTCTTTTTGGTGATTGTGAGCCTCTATGCTATCAAGAAGCTGTTGAAAACGTAAAGTGGAGAGACGCCATGGACAAAGAAATAAAGTCAATCACGAAGAATGATACGTAGGAACTTACTACACTTCCACAAGGACACAACGCAATCGAAGTAAGATGGGTGTATAAGGCGAAGAAGAATGCAAAAGAAGACTTGGAGAGGTACAAAGTAAGATTGGTGGAAAAAGGCTATAGTCAAAGACAAGAAATTGACTATGATGAGGTATTTTCCCCCGTTGCTCATCTTGAAACTATTAGACTAATCATTTCTTTGGCAGCCCAAAATGAATGGAAGATCTATCAAATGGATGTGAAGTCGGCCTTCTTGAATGGTTTTCTCGAAGAAGAAGTTTATATCGAGCAACCACAGGGATATGAAGTAAAAGGGCGAGAAGAAAAAGTCTTGAAGTTAAAAAAGGCGTTGTACGGACTCAAGCAAGCACTGAGAGGTTGGAATGTTCGAATCGACAAGAACTTCATCAAGTGTCCGTATGAACATGCACTCTATATTAAAGCGTAAAGTGGAGATATTTTAATTGTGTGCTTATATATTGATGACTTGATCTTCACTGGGAACAATCTAAGCATGTTCGAAGAGTTCAAGAAAGACATGTCAAATGAATTTTAGATGACGGATACGGGGCTTATGGCATATTATCTCGGCATCAAAGTAAAGCAAGAAGACAAAAGAATTTTTATCACCCAAGAAGACTATGCCAAATAAGTCCTTAAGAAGTTGAAGATGGATGATGCCAATCCGGTTGGCACCCCGATAGAATGTGGCAGCAGGTTGAGTAAGCATGAAAATTGAGAGATTGTAGATCCAACTTTTTACAAAATTTTGGTTAGAAGTCTATGTTACTTGACAAGTACAAGGCCGAATATTCTCTATGTTTTAGGAGTCGTAAGTTGCTACATGGAAGCTCCAACGACAACTCACTTCAAGGCAGCAAAGAGAATCCTTCGATACATCAAAGGTACAACAAACTTTGACTTACATTATTACTCTTCTAACAATTATGAGATCGTTGGCTATAATGATAACGATTGGAGTGGAGACTTGGATGATAGAAAGAGCACTAATGGTTTTTTGTTCTTTATGGGAGATGGTGCTTTCACTTGGATGTCAAAGAAGCAACTTATCTTCACACTGTCAACTTGTGAAGCCGAATATGTCGCCGCCACATCATGCGTTTGTCATGTAATTTGGCTAAGGAACTTGTTGAAAGAGTTAAAAATGTCACAAGAAGATCCTATGAAAATATGTGTTGACAATAAATCAGCACTTTCTTTAGCAAAGAATCCTGTATTTCATGAAAGAAGTAAGCATATCGACACCCATTACCACTTAATAAGAGAATATATCGAAAAAAGGAGGTGAAGTTGAAGTATGTGATATCTCGAGGTCAAGTTGCCGACATTTTCACCAAGTCACTTAAGTTGGAAACTTTTGTGAAGCTAAAGAGTATGCTTGGAGTCACAAATCAAGTTTAAGGGGGATGTTGAAAGATTAAACTTGATTTGGGCCTAAACATATTATTTGGATTTTTGGGCTTAGCTAGTTTGGGCTTAGGTAATTTTGAGTAATGTTTCTAGAAAACTCTTATAGTGTTGGAGTGTCTAGATATTTCTTAGGGTTGTAATATTTTCTAGAAGGCTCTTGGAATTTCTAAAATTGAGAACTCTCTAGAATTAGTGTGTCTAGAGTTCTCCTTAGAGTACTTTTAATAGAGATATAATTCTACACTTTTGTATCAACCAAAATTACAAAGTTCTCTCTTCCATAAAGAATTTTCCTACCTATCAAGTTTCTCTTTAAGCCTCTAATATTCTCACACATTTTCCCTAAACATAAAAGGCTTTATTTCCAATAGAGAACACCATTCTTATCTAAGATCGATTAAATGAGAGAAGTTTAGAAAAGGGGATGCTTCAAATTTACCTTGCAAATTTTAATCTGGTCCATAATGAATTTGACCTAGTTGACTTCTTTTTGAGTCAACAACAGCCACATCATATACAAATCTTGATCATCCTCACCAGCCTAATTTTAGACTTTCAGTAAATAATTTTTACAATAACCCAATTGAGCATCCGCGTTTCACACTTTATCTGGCTAATTTGAAAATTAGTAGTGTACAAATGAATTTTGAAAACGAATTTGAAGATGGACTCTACGAACTCAGTACATTGAAAACTTGTAGCTTGTGATTGATGAACATCCATCCATTTTCCCTAAGTCCCAAATGTTTACCCAAAGGTTCATGACACACTATGCACATTGTATTTATTAAGAGTTTGGTTTTGATGCAAGAAAAGAGTTTTTGTTTTAAGCGATGCAAAAGGAAAGAAAAACCTAAGGAGAAATGACATCCTAAATGTTGTCATGCAAAGTGGTCCTAAAGTTGGGATGAAAAGGAATTTCTATTCTAATGTGATTATGCAAGATGGACCTATGGTTGAAGATAAAGGGAAAATCTACCATAGTATTCTCATGCTTGGATTACCACCCTAATGTCTATCTTACTCCAAGCTTAATCAAAAATAAAGTTGGGCTAGGAAACCCTAAAGGAGCATGTGAGAGCACCACAAGCAAGAAAAATCAAGAAATAACCAAAATAGAAACATATGACAATGCTTAAATCAAAATAGTAGTGTATTTCCAGTAACAACACAACAACATTTAACATCACATATTTTCATAGCAGGCATGTATGCATCAACAACAAAATGGCAGCATTTAACAACATATGTATACAAAACAACGATGTATGCATCATCAACATGAGTGTATTCAACAAGAATCAAGCATGAATTAACATGAACATGTGTTATGCAAGATCGAACAAAGCATGTAAACATTTATCAAAAGATTAATCAATCAATATGAACATGCATCATGGAATTCAACAATCAACGATGCACATGAGTATGTATCAACATTTAAACAAATGCATATGAACATGTAATCAAGTGTCATGAACATGTGACAGACAATGTTGAGCAAACAAATAATAAACCTACAATGCAACAATTATCAACTCACGCGAGCATGCATCAATAACATCACGAACGCGCACCAACAATTGAGCATGTAAAACTTTAACCAACACGAATCAATCACCAATCCACATAAACATTGTAAACAAATGTTAAACAACTTAAGAAATGACCACAAACATCCATCATATCAAACAATGAAGATTAGAAGTGGAAAGGAATCAAGACAAGCTCAAAAACAAGACAAAATCACAAACTGTTACAGGCGTAACCGTTTACACCATGAACAAAAACAATTCTGGAGGCGCAACAGAAGGTGTAACTGGTTACACCATATGCAGTAACCGGTTACACCTGCAAAAACAGCATAAAAAGAATTTTGAAAAGCACTTTTCAGAATCACTTATTGGATCTAAACACTAGATGTTAGGGCATGTAATTGTACGCAAAATTCACAGTAATTATGAGCAAACACACACCAATTGAATCAATCAAACATCAACATCATCAAGCATGCAAATCAATGAATCAAACAACACATAAATCACAAGAGACTACATTGTGAAAATGAAAATTAAGTTAGAACAAGCTTAGATCTAAGAATCACCAACCTACAAAGTTGAGATTTGCTTTGGTAATTGTTGCACACAGAAAATGGTGGATTAAGAAAACCAGATATCCAAGAGATTCTTCACAAGGAAAGTTGAAGCATAATGGAATAAGCTAGAATTTCTTCAAAATCACTTCAAGAAATTACTTATAAAATTCAGATCTAGATCCAAATCAAACTTCTACTGCAGGATCTGGTGTTGATGAAAGGAAATGGTGAAGTTTAATGCTTTAAAATTAACAAATTCCAATGAAGAACTTGTTAATTCTAATGGAATAGCTTTAGTGAGGTTAGGGATGAAAATGGAGAGTGAAAAAGTGAGAGAGAATTTGAAAGAGAATTGGAGTGTGAAGTGTAGAAAAATCAGAAAAATGAGTGGAGATCCTTTTGGAATGGGAGAAATTGGTTTAAATATGGTCAAGGTATAAAATGAGAATGAGGTTTGAAAATTGGTTTTGAGTGAGGATTAGATTTTTTGATATGGAATTAGGAGTGGAAATCATTTGAATTAAGGAGGGAAATAAAATTAATTTGAAAAAATGTTGATATTTTGCATCATCTAGATCCTTCCACTAGTGTAGAATTGAACCAAGCAATTAAAATGAGTTGCAAACTGCTACAGTGCTGAAAACCTGCTGTTTTTGGCCAAATTAACCCGATGTAGCAGGTTACACCAATCATGGTAACCGGTTACATGCTTCAAAAATTCAAAAATGGCGCCTTCTGGAGGGGTGTAACCGGTGACAGGCTTTTGTGTAACCGGTTACATCAGTGTAAAAATGAGAAAATTACCCTGTTGCAACCTGTTATGAGCACGACTCTGTGTCTGAACCTCAAATTTTGGTATGACACTTGAATGATGCTCGAAATATGATAGATAACTTGTTTGGAACAAATCATATGAACTTTATGCTCTCTGTTCTTGATTTTGAAGTAATCAAACCATTTGTTGAGTAAAATAAATGCTCGAGCCTCTGATTACTGTGAGGTTAGTTTTGAATGCTATTGAAACACCCTCTGAAATAAAGAAAACCCTGAACCGCAAGAAATAAGCTATGATCCCATGCCTTAAGAATTCATGCACATGAATGATTATGATATCATGACCTAATGGAGATGCACGTGAATGAGAAGCAAAAGCCAACTAGGATTAGAAATAAGAGGGAAAATTTTGGGGTACAACAAATGGAAGCTGTAACACCCCAAATATAATTAGAATATTTATTTAACTAATTAATTATGAATATTCGTGATTTCGGTGAATTTGGTGAACTATTATGATGATTGATGATTTGTGTTGTGGGGTATTGAGGAGCTAAGAGAGTATTGAGGATATTTAGAAAATGTATGATTAATTAGAATTATTTTGATAATAATAATAATAGTGGAGTAATGTGAACAATATTATTTAAATTATTATTATTATTTTAAATAAAAAGAGTGGAACACTAAGGGAAAGATGGTAATGTTGGGTGAAATAAGTGAGGACGAAGTTGGGCAGACATATTAGGGGTCCTAAGGGTATGTTGGACAAAAGGGAAAATAGAGGAGTGAGAAATTCACTTTTGTACAATCGTGTTTTGGAAGAGAGCTTTGTGGAAAGAAGGAGAAAAGTGGCTAGGGCTCAGAGAAACTCTAAAGAACTCAAGAAGAAGATCAAAATCGAACTATCTAAGATATGTGGAGTATTATTTTTCATTGTAATGGATATTGAGTGTAGATGTAGGTAGTTAGTTTGAGGGTTTTTGGGAATGGTGAGATTGTGATGAAATTGGAGTTTTTAGATTATGAGATGATATGTATGAAGCCTATGATGATGTGTTGTTATTTGATTATAATTACCGTGTGATTTGAGTGCATTTTCGTGCTGTTAGTGAAGGAAATTGCAAGGGGTTCACTACTAGACTTGCTGTATTTAGCATCGGTCATTTTCCGACACTATAAGGCAAAAAACCGACGCTACTAGCCAATTAGCCTCGGCATAGCGTCGGTGTCGGGGATAGGCTAAAACGATCGAAGCTAACATTTAGCCTCGGTCAAAAAGAGTCGTGTCTACAGTAGCCTCGGTCTAGCCGTGTCTAATTTAGCTTCGGTCTAGCCGTGTCTACTTTAGCCTCGGTGAAGCCGTGTCAAAAAACAAAAAATAGCTTGGGCCTGACCGAGGCTAAAGTCAAACTCCATAAGCTCACATAATATTTAGCTTTGGTCCTGGTTGAGGCTAAAGGAACATTTTGCCTCGACTTTTTCGAGGCTAAGTTCAAACTTTATAAGTCAACAAAATATTTAACTTTGGCCTAACCGAGACTAAAGTCAAATTGTACCAACATTTAGCAATCAAACTCCGAAGCGCCTTGTGGAGTCCGAAGCACAACTTGACCTATTCCATTCTGATCCTTTGTAATTTTAGTTGCTGCTCTAAAGACCCATACTGCTGCATAATGCTCCATCTAAATTAAACATGCAGCAACAAGGCAAAAAAACCATTCAACATAAACCAATACATATATATATCCACAATTAGGATTCACACATGACACTTATTCCATAACCACATTACACTAAACCAATTGATATAGAATGAATCAATCTCACCTTCCACATTATAATAGCACAACATGTTAACCGACAGTGACAAATCATTTGGATTAGCATTGCACATTCAAATCTAGTTGCATAACTAACATGAACCTATTCCATAAGTTGACACTAACTCCTGACTTTTCATTTTAAACTAAATAGCATGTAAATTAGTAGTTCATTAATACATAACCTACAGTCATCAACTAAGTGAATTAACACCTAACCAAATTCGCATTGCATATTAACAGACTAAATTCCATTGCTAAATTATAAGCTGGTGTAGAGCCTCACTTTGTTTACATGAGTTGACAAACAAAAACTGTTAAATGAGAAGCAAGGAAAAAAACTCAACATATTTAGGCATTTTTAGTTGTAAAAAAGAAACATCATGGTGGTATAGTTACTCACAAACTTGGACAAAGATGGACGAATGATGTAGCAGTAGAAAGGTGCAAGTGAGTTGATTCATGTAATAGCCATCCATAAGTTTTTTTTTAACAGGAGAACTTCAAATTTTTAGTTTTCCCACAGTTTGTAAACAAAATTTTGAAACAATATTAGTTCTAAGGTGAACTTGTATAAAGTTGTGAGAAAGTGAATTGTCAGCTTGATTGTACATCGCAGATATTATTTATATATGGACTGTATGTGTCTAACATCTGTGAATAACATAGTAGTAATATGGCAACATTGGGAACCATAATGCGAGTTGTGTATAACAGTTTGCATATAGAATTGGGGAATGATAAATGTGCACATTGTGGTATATAATATAATAATGGTACAAGAAAGGACTTATGAGGAGATGTTGGGTGTGTTGTTCTCTCAAAGCAGGAAAAGAGTAGCTAAACAAATACTATCATGCATAATAATAATAACATAGGGCATGGCATAGAACCCTTAATATAAAACTTCAAACAAATAGCTTAGCACTCTTAATATGAAATTATGATATTATTTTAAAACATAACTTTGTCTACTGTAAAAATTAAACTAAGTTTAATGTTGTGAAATGTAAATCTAACTAATTGTCCATCTTCAAACCTATTATTTTTCAGAAAAATAGCCCAACCGTCAACCAACTCAAATGAGTAATGTTCTTCAGTAGGATAACCAGAACTTTATCAGAGTCGATTAATATAAGGAAGGAGATATCTCTACACAACAGTTAACGAAGGAAGGTTGGATTCAGCTTCTTAAAAGAAAATCGATCATCTATGATAGAAAGGAAAAAAATTGCGCTATTGAAATAAATAGAACGAAAAACTTGAAGAAATGTATAATTACCAGAGATCTTGGACCACTTCTGTATGTGCTTCTAGACAGAACAATTTCAAAAGACAATTTTTTAGGATCACAGATTGATAACATGTGAAATTGTGGAAATTCTGGTAGTTGAACTTCCTTGTCTTCGTTAGCTATAAACAAATATAAATCATCACTATAATGTTGTAGATCTAGGACATTCAAATCTAGTTGCATAACTAACATGAACCTATTCCATAAGTTGACACTAACTTCTCCCTTTTCATTTTAAACTAAATAGCATGTAAATTAATAGTTCATTAATACATAACCTACCGTCAACAACTAAGTGAATTAACACCTAACCAAATTCGCATTGCATATGATCAACAATGTGGATGATGGAACCACCTCCATCACAAGGTCTTATCAGGTACCCACTGGGCAGCATCTCAGCTCTAACAAAATGCTGCACAGGAGGCATGCTTGGACCATTCTGTGTGTTTTTAAGAGACCTCTCACATATCTAAAATAATAGAACTGGGCATTGCACATAAGAGATATCTGTTTTTGACTACACCATCGAATCAAATAGAAATATTAAAGGTTCTTTACATTGACTTACCACTAGGCTTCCATCTTCTAAAACAGATGTGTAGCGCAACAACCATAAGTTTCGTGCAGGAGCCAATGTGGTTGGCGCATATAGCTGATCATGAAAAAAATGCAAATAAGATATCCACAGTATGTTATGTTACAAAGTCACCATTCATAGACACTGAATTTGAGTTGCTTTACCTACATGTAAAGCAGCTCAATGGTTCCACCATTTGCTATAGGGAGCACATTCAGAACATCCACAGCTCGGCAATCACGATACCACGAGGGCCAATCTTTAAGGATTTCTGCAACCTGTAAAGAGTATGGTTGGTTAATCCCGTCAATGAACTTCGGTAAAACAATTATCATAAAGAAAAACAAATTCAGAGGCAGCACTAACCCTTGTGGCAACCATGAGAAATGCCATCTTTTCCGGCTAAATCCACACTCTTAAAAATATCTATCACAGCTGGACGAGCCTAATTAATTACCAATATTCAAAACTAATGATCAGAACATATATTCAACCTATGAATGTCTACATTTATATTAGAAAAATTACTATAGATATATAGCAGTAGCAGCAACCGATGATAGACATGTGTTAGCCAATATATAATAAATAACTCATGGTATCCTGAAAAATCATGGCTCTATAACATCTTACTTTTCCAGTGGCTATCACAATTTTCACACCCCTTGCTGAGGCCTCTCTCAAACATGCATTGCACCATGACAGACAAGAAAATCTTCAACAGCCAGCAATATTAGGACCCTTAGAGGAAAGATAAAAATGAAAAAAGTATGAGTAAAACAATAGTAGAAGCAAGATAGGTAGACTCACATGCTTTCTTTTAACCAGCTGATTATCATTAGCATGGCAAGAAGGGGTAAAGATACTGTACGGGTCTATATTACCCATCTCTCTATTAGCAATATCCAAGATTTTTTCACATGAATGTGACGTGTGTTCGACTGACTGAAAATCACATAGTATGTTCAACAGCTTGAATGTTTGATCCGAAATCATACCCGTTGTCCACATAAACTGGAAAATTCCCAATTGATCATGGAAGTCGTCGGTTAAAGCATTTCCTACCTGCAGCAGACAGAGATAATATATGTTACTGATTCATACCTTTTTCTACAAATTTTATCCCCACATTCATGCAAATGGATTTTGTATAAAAATCCATACCATGTAACCTTTGAAATTTATAGAATCTTGTTTTGCAGCTGAGTTGTAGTCGACAATAAGTTGGCTAAGTTGAGGAACATAATGTCCTGAAACAAGGAAAACCAGAATCAGAGAACTCAAACACTTGACAATACAAGTGTATTTATTTATCAAACCATTTGTGTTTACCTGCATAGCTCTCACCACTGATGAAAAAGTCATTTTCTTTATATTGAGGAAAACGCTCAAACCACTTCAATAGAAATATGAGAGTCCTCAGCTGCACATAAAGAAATATCAACTTAATTCATATCTTGCAGATGTATTCAAACCAACAACCTTCTACACCCTAAAACTCAGAGTAGTGACTAAGCCACGTGCTAAATATTAGGTGTATTGTAAAGAAAAAGAAATAAAAGGAGAAACCTTGTCCTCTTATTGCCATTGTTAAGAATGTCAGATGAATTCTTTGAATAAGAAAATCCAACTCCGGAAGGAGAGTCAATATAAAGAATATTGGCAACTACCAAAAACAAAATGAAAATGGTTTAGCACACCATAATTTATAACATACATTATCTGAATGATTAGTGTGTGTTTGGATTGGTGATGGACATAATAGATTTCGATCGAATTGAGTTTAGTATAATTGATTTTAACAAAATCGCTCTATACTAAATTCTACCATTCTAGAATTACTTTTACTTGTTCCAAAAGTCAAACCAAACATGCTATAAACACAGTAAAACTCACGTTGATTCCAAGAATAAGGATTGCGTTCAAGGGTTTTGCCATCGAAACCAATATGAAAAGGACCAATTTCTTCAGCTTCTCCATAAGCAATAGAAGAACAACCAGGACCACCATTGAACCATAAAAGAAGGGGTTTTGAAGTAGGATCTGGATGTTCTGCTTCAATGAACCAGTAAAACAGTGTCCGACCGACATCCTCGTTCACTGTGATATAACCAGAATAATGTTGGAAGCTGATGTTGAAGTTTTGACCGGGCAGTGATTTCACAATCCTGTCTTTTTCTTGTTGGACCAATGGATCTGTTGCTAATGCAATGCATTTGGAAAGAGTTGTTGATGCTATTATGGCAATGAACAGCCACTCAAAATTGGCCATTTCAGGTAGAGTCGGATTGATATGGTACTGCCACTCAAAAAATTACAATTACCATCTGAACTGCTTTGGTGAGAATTTGAATTTGCTTCAGTATCATATGCACTTTTTATGAGCCCTTTTCCTTTCCAATCAAGACTCTTCAAAAGGAGTTCCTCCCTTTTGAAATGCCCAGTGAATTCTATTTCATGATTTATAGTTAACAACACATATTTCAAAGGGTCCGTTTGAAGTACAAACTTTTTTTTAATGAAAATAAAGAAAGAAACTGAATAAAAGCTAAGTGATGTAAAACTTGTGTGAATTTAACCATGCATATAGCATAAGTATAACACAATAAAAATTCAACTCAAGACATAAAATAGTCAGAATATCAAGACACCAACCATGAGGATACGGATCTCGTCAAGAAGAGTGTGCCCTCTTTCCTCTGCTTGTCTTGCCGTTGTCTCAAGAGAAATCACAATATCACCCAACATAAGCTGCAAACAATGGAATTCATCAAGCACTTACCAATCAGCATTCCATTTAAGTTGCAATTATACTTTGATTATGAGATAGAAACTGCAATTCTTACAATAGGAAGGTCGATTCCAGGTACATGTTGTGACATTTATAGAACATCGGTAGCATGATCTTCATCTCTCCACTCCTTAAGGCTCTTGAGTTTCCAGTGATGTCCACATTGTTCTTCTTCTTAAACTCTTGAGCAAAGTAGTTCACCATCCTATGATCATAGTCCTCCCCGCCAAGATGAGTGTTTCCTCCGGTGGCCTTATCATTGATAGTAAGAAGAGACACATCAAAAGTCCCACCACCGAGATCAAAGATCAAAACATTTCGTTCTCCAACACGTTTAGTTCTTTCGTCGAGTCCATAAGCAATAGCTGCAGCAGTTGGCTCATTGATTATCCTCATAACATTAAGTCCCGCAATGGCACCAGCATCCATGGTGGATTTCCGTTGAGAATCATTGAAATAAGCCGGCACAGTAATAACCGCATTATTGACAGGCAATTCCAAAAATGATTCCGCAATCTCGCGCATTTTACAATGCATAGGCTTAATATAGTACTAGTACTAACATTCATAAATACAATTAACATGGCAACAAACTCATTAAATTTTTCCTATTCATCATAGAGTTTCAAACTTCACCAAACAGACCCCACAAAATATGCTTCATTCTTCGACACAAGCATTCAATGAGCAAGATAACATATCATTATTCACCAATATAACACTGAATTGAAAAAATGGTGTAGAAATTTACCTTGTACCCTCTTCATCAAATTGCGCCAATGAAACATAACTTGAACCAGAAACAGAACGAGAACCTGAACTCAAATTCCCACTGCTAGCACCAACCCTATCAGAACCTGCTACAGCTATGGAAGAAGATGAACGTTGGAACCAACTCAGTGTTTATGTCTGCTTTTGTAGTTTGAGGTTGACTTTGAGCAGGAAACTCACCTAGTTGGAGAGCGAAGTGATGATCTTGAACGAAGAGATGATTTTGAAGAGAAGATCAGAAAATTGATTTTGAAGAGAAGATCAGAAGAATCGATTTTGTTTGATTTTAGGGGTTTTTTTTGTCTGAAGGTTTAATTTTAGGGTTCATCGTTCTGAAAGGAATTAAGAGGGAAACATGAAAAACAAGTGGAAAATAGTTAGCCTCGACTCATCCGTGTCTATCAGATAAAATAAATATATTCGAAAAAAATAAAAATAGTTAGTTTCGACTAATCCGTGTCTAATATTTTAAAAAAATAATTCAAAAATTAAAAAATATCTAGCTTCGGCCTAACCATGTCTAATGAATTAAATAAAAATAATGGTAAAAAAAAACTTTAAAATGACTTTTTTTTGCGTTTAAATAGCCTCGGTTTTGTCAAGACTAGTTAGCCTCGGTATCGGTGGCCGAGGCTAAATTCGCAGCTAAAAATAGTTAGCCTCGGCTCATCCGTGTCTAATATTTAAAAAAAATAATTCAAAAATTAAAAAATATCTAGCTTCGACCTAGTCATGTCTAATTAAATAAATAAAAATAATTGTAAAAGAAAAACTTTAAAATGATTTTTTTTTTGCGTTTAAATAGCCTCGGTTTTGTCGAGGCTAGTTAGCCTCGGTGTCGGTGGCCAAGGCTAAATTCGCAGCTAAAATGAAGTTTTCTAGTAGTGGTTTTGGGTCTGTTTGACGCAGAAACGCATAAGCAGTTTTGCTGATTGTGCACGTTTCTTCAGACGAGCAAAGTGTTTCGTTGGGTGAAAGTGATTCGCTTGGAGGTCGCCAGGCGAGAGAAGAAGCGAAGGGGAGGTGAAAAATAGGTGCTCCTGGTTTTTTCTATGGGGAAGGGGACTCACCCCTGCTTCGCCAAGCGAAACCCAGGCGAGCGAGATGCTTCGCCGGGCGAACACCACCCGAGCAGGAGTTGTGTGTTTTCTTTTCTTTTCTTTATTTTGTACTTCCTTGTGTCTTGTTTTCCATATCCTTTGAGTAATTGTTGTGTTGTATTTTGATGATTATAACATGATTATTTGTGATGTAATATGAATAATTGTGATGTATAATAATGATGTAATACTATGATATTTTGATGAATTTTCATGAATGATGATGCAACTTTGATGATCCTGTGATGATGATGATTATGAAATTTTGCATCATGCATTCATAGCATGTTAGAACTTTGGTCTAGTGACGATGTTAGGACTTCGGTTTAGTGGTGACTTCAATCCCATTGTGTGGATTGAGGTGTTTACGACATGTTTTGGTTCTTGTGTAGAATCGATTCTATTTGTGGGGATCTTTGGAGGGTGATAGCCGAGTGTCCACCAAAATGATGAATTGGTACCACATGCATGAGCCTATGTTGTTGCATTCTATACTATGTGACATTGCATAATGATTGAATAAATGCCTTGCAGATGATATTGTAAATTGATGGATGTTTTAGTAATGATTATGACTTGATAGTATGATAATGTGATGAATGAATTAATGATGATATTCGTGACTAATATATCTTATATAATGACTTGTGATTACTCACCCTTCATGTTTGAATGTTGCATCCACTTGAGTAACATGCAGGTGATCAGGATTAGCTCTCTTGGTGCATGAAGATTAGCCTTGTAGTATGTTGATTGTTTCTATTGATTAAAGGGTCTTGCTCTGATATGTAACATCGGGTCGGGATGTTTGAGTAGAACTTTTATGTTTTAATTTCTTGTCGACATCATGACGCTATGCGTTTTATTGCTTTTTTAGACGTTGAGTTATGAACTATGTTATATTTTGATTTTTTCCGCTGTGTAGTGTTTGATTGAATTTATGATGACAGAACCCGTGGTACGGAGCAGGACATTATTATGAAGTTTTGTGACAAAATGTGGCACCTTTGTGGTGATGTACTATGATATAATTGTTTATAATTATCGTGAATGTTCTTTGGGGTATAAGGTGTTACATGAGATGACCTGAAAAATTATGTGCCAACTTGAAATGAGATTATGTGCCGACCTTAAAAGTCATGTGCCGACCTATACTCAAACTGAAATTCATATAGGTCAACATGTTTATGCATAGGTCGGCCTGAACTGACTTGTATTCCCAAAAACATGTTTTTCAATTCAAATATGATGTTGACTCCCTTTCAAACTTATTTGAATGCTTCCTAATGATGAGATGGACATCTAGAATGGGAGGATACCATACAATATACATAACACTACACTATCCTAGTTTTGAAATCACTCAAAATACAAAAGCATGCACATACTCCACCTTTTTTATGATGGCAAAACATGAGATGATGTGTTTAGTGATGTTGTTGTCTTTTTGAAGACTCCCCCTGAATATGTGCATCCAACTTCAACTTGTATACTTCTCCCCCTTTGACAACATCAAAAAGAGAACAAACAGGCAATTAGAAGTATCAATAATCACAAACGAACAAAAAATACCACACAGAGAAAATTTGCAAAGAGAAGAATATCAATATGAAAACATTCACATAGAATGATATGCACATTGATTTAGAATGCCTAAACATAAATACAACAACACCATTACGTGACATATGCTTTTGGTGCTCCCGAAATATTGCACACGCATGTGCTCTAGCAAGGTGATAAACCAAGTCATCACCACATATACCAAAAGCAAAGATGTAAGCATAATGGTGACATACAACAAGAGTTCATTTAACATTATAACATGTTCAACCAAAGTTCATGACATAATACATAACAAGCCAAATGCACTAAAGAAAAATGTTTCAAGTATATAGAAGGAGTAGCAAAGTATCACTATAAACATGTAATCGATAAAGATCAATGGTAATTTTTGGAAGTGAGAGTTGATAAACTACTTCATTCATCAAGGATATTAGTGATTTGGAGTACTAGTAACAACAAGTAAACTCACTAAGCAAGAGAAAGAAAAAAAGGAACAATATTACCTCTCATGTAGATTGATAAACCATGCACTCTTATGAGATGAAACTCCCAATAAAGGTTAGAGTAATAGTTTATAAGATGCATGCAATAAACATGATATGCATGCAATATTTAGAGATATCGAGTATCCCCAATTCCCTTCGGCTTTTGAAAAATGGTTCGGTCACAAGTGATTTTATGAAAATATCTGCAAGTTGATGTTTACTATTAACATGCTCGAATACGACATCAGATTTTTCAACACGGTCACGTAGGAAATGATGGCAAATCTCAATATGCTTAGTGCGTGAATGTAGCACCAGATTCTTCGTTAGTTTTATAGCGATAGTGTTGTCACACATAAATGGAATATGTTGCAAGTTTATATCAAAATCAAGTAACTGTTGACTGAGCCACAAGATTTGGGCACAAAAACTACCGGCCGCAACATAATCCACCTCGGTGGTTGACAATGCAACATAAACTTGCTTCTTGCTATGCCAACTTACTAAGGCATTTGAAAACACGTGGCAAGTTTCACTAGTGCTTTTCCTATTTGATTTGTAATTGGAAAAATCAGAGTCGGTGTATCCAACCAGGTTACAATAGTTTCTTTAGAATACCAAAGCCCATATTGAGAAGTACCGTGAAGATACCTAAAAATACGCTTAACAAATTTTAGGTGAGATTCTTTAGGAGCCGATTGATAACGGGCACACATGCATACGCTAAACATGATATCTGGCATAGATGCGGTAAGATATAGAAGAGAGCCGATCATACCTCTATATTTCTTCACATCTACATCCTTACCATCCGAGTCCTTTTCCAAATTACAATTTATAGACATAGGTGTATCGATAGAATTTGCATCTTCCATGCCAAAGCACTTTAGCAATTCTTTGCAATACTTCGTTTGACACATATCGTTTTTAGTGAGGGGTGTAGAAATGAAGATATGATTGATGTAATATCCTATATCCTTCTAATTACTTTATACTTTGTCAGTTGAGACAAATTTAGTTCCTAAATATTGTATTCTTTGTCAGTTGAGACAAATAAGGTAATTAATGAACTCAGATGAGTCTAATTATTACCCATTGGTCTTTAAGGGATAAATATATCCCCTAAGATATTTGTTCCTTCCCTACTCTCTCTCTCTCTCTCTCTCTCTCTCTATCTATCTATCTATCTATCTATCTATCTATCTATCTATCTATCTATCTATCTATCTATCTATCTATCTATCTATCTATCTATCTATCTATCTTACCACTCAATCTATATCTTTTGTTAGTAAGAAAGAATAGAAAAAATAAAGAAAAAGAAAAGAGGAAGAAAAAGGAAACTTGGAAGGAGAAGAATTTTGGTTCATAAAAGAACTCATCTTAATCTCTCATCTTCTTCTTGATTCATGGTGCGTTCCTAGTTAGACATAGCTTTGGTGGAGAAAATCCATGAATGAAGAAATTAGGGTTTTGTGTGTTTTGCCATGGCCATAAAATCTATGTTAATACACAATGTTCTTGTTGTTTGCATGTCTACTTGTGATAATCTATGTTATTGATGTTGATTTGTATGACATGTTATGATTTGAAGTAGTTATTTTCTTATTCTCCCTTCCTAGTTCGTTTCGGTACTGGTTTTTTGCAGCAATTTTCACTATGCGAGAGATCTGCTAGCTGAAGCGAGCTTATCAGCAGCAGCAGTAGAGAAGCTATGCATTTCTAGCTAGGTAAGGACATGTCTCGCTAGGCGAGACAACGAATGTCTTAGAGAATTGGCATTATGGAATCTATCACTTAAGCCTTGCTTGAAACTCGCTAAGTGAGAGTTTGTTTGGATGTATCGCCAGGGCTCGCTAAGCGAAATAGCGGAAATCTGAGAAAGTAAACCTTCTGCCTCATTTCGCTCGAAGCTCTCCTGAGATCGCTAAGCGAGAGTCCTTATGCTTTGAAAAATGTTTAATGTTCATGTTTCCATTATAAAACGGGAACCGTGACTCCGATTAATGTGAGGTTGAATGTCTTGTAAAGCTAATCCAATACTTTATCTATTGGTGAAGGAAATCATGCATGAATTCTGATAATACTTGATGGATGATGATAAACTATTGTGTTATGCTATGAACTATACTATGAATTGTTGTTTGTATCGAATGTATACTAATTGAATTAAACCATGAGGATGAGTGCAATAAACCTAGGTAGATAACTAAGTGAATGAATTAGAAAGATAACTTAGGTTATGGTAATTAACCTAGGTTGCGATAATCAAATGTAAGAGGTGTCTCAATGTGCATCCGTGAGCGAGTAGTCGCTAGAGACGAGTTTTTCCTTCTACGAGAATGCCGAAGGCATGTATGGAGAGCGATGTAATAGTTACGTTTCAACTCACTTGTATGGAAACACATTGTAATATATTGTGATAGTGATAAAATCACATGGCATTTATGATATCGACCAACGGTAATTGTGATATGATTACATGGTGCTTGATGAGATTAATCACGTGGTGATTAAGAAACTAATCGCGTAATCGAAAAAAAACCCATATTTGTGTGTATCCCGGGTTCAAGACTCATATAGAGTAATGACCGGGAAGGCGAATATTTATTTGGTGGATACCATGACCCGTGTCCATAGTCCGTGGATTCGGATCGGCCAGGGAGAAGTATTCCATGCTATTAGAAGTCTATGACCCGTGTCCATAGTTCATGGATTTGGAACCGCTGGGGATAACACATTCCTTATTAAGCAAACAATTGTACCCATAATTCGTGGATTCAGATCAGTCGAGGAGAAATTATCTAAGGTAATAAAGACTTGTGACTTGTGTCTATAGTCCTAGACGTAGGATCGGGAGAGGAAAAATACTTTATTGTGCATTCCCGAATTCATTGAGTTATGTGAACTCATGTTGAGTGTTCCCATACGAAGTGTAAACTCCCTTAAACGCTTAAGTCCTTGTTACATGGTGCGAGTGATGTACAAGTAATGTAAATATGAAAGGATTAAGTTAAGAAATCAATAAGATTCCCTTTAGTGCCGAGTGGATTCGTAAAATAGGGGAACTCACTGAGATTATTATCTCACCCGACTATTATTATTGTTGTTTCAGGTAGTTTGTGCAAGATAAAGGCAAAGGTAAGCTTGCTTGATGATGTTTTGGTGACCATGTTTTTAGGAGTGTGATCTTCAGCCGTGGATCATGTGGACCCTATTTTTAGATTCTAGTTTTGTTTCGACACCTTTGTATATCATGTGTCATTTATGTATATTATTTCTTTTGGACATGTATATATAACGTTGCCAATAGACTCTTATGTGTATCATAACTAATTACATTATGTATATGTATTTTCTAGATGTATATTATATGTGGGTGTTACAATTGGTGTCAGAGTAGGTCGATTCTTGAACCAACCATGAAACATTATAAGTGAATTGAATTCTGCCTCATATGTGTAATTGTCATCGTTGTCCTTAATGTCATATGTTATAGTATTGAGCCTTATCAAATTTGTTTTATATGTATGAAATTTTGGAACATAACTGACAGACACAAAGGTCCAAAAAGGCCTAAAAATTATAATGTGGAGTCAGAACCAACAATTGAGGATAATGGGGCTGAGTGGCCACCTCAATTCATGCAATTTATGCAGCATGTGATGCAGCAAACCAATGGGGGTTCCTAACCGCAAGTTGCTTCAGGTGGTAACTTTCGATATTTCTTCCGGATGAATCCTCTTGAGTTCTAAGGTGGTCTTGACCCATTGAAAGCTCGTGATTGGTTGTCCCGCATGGAAATTGTGCTTTGGATTGTGCCCTGTAGTGAGGAGAACAAAGTGGTTTTTACTTCGTGGATAATGAAAGGTCCCGCAACGAGATGGTTGAATAGTGCTTCGTCCCTTCTGACTAACCAAGAGATTCCAAGAGACTGAGAACACTTTAAGGCCACTTTCTTAGATAAGCATTTCTCGAGTAGCTTGATAACTCAAAAGGAGTTTGAGTTTCAACAATTCAGACAAGGTAATATGTCGATGACTAAGTATGTTGAGAAGCTTGAGAATATGGTTATTTACTTCGGGCAAGCTATGTATGCTTCAAGTGAGAAGTGCAAAGTGAACGAATTTATATTTGGATTACGAGATGAGATTGCTTGTCTCTCATAGAGAGTTTATTGCTTATTCTGAATTGTTGAGGCAATGTTATGTTGCTGAAGATAGTTTGAAAAGAATTCGAGATGAAGGAGATCTGTATAGGTTTGGTTAAAAAACTAAGGGAGACCAGGTTATCATTTTAAGCTTAATCCTCAATCCTTCAAGAAAAGGCGGGGATGAAATGCAATATTTATTCAACCTTTTGTGTCAAGTGTGTAAAAAATCTCATTTAGGATACAAGTTAACATTCTCTTATTTTAATGATCTCTCATTTATTATTAATAAGCAATATAAATATTTTTATGCGAATTAACTCATATTTATAAAAATTAGGTCAAATATTTTTTACATCATTTTATGTTTGTCTTTTTTATTGTTTTTTCTTTGAAACCTATCTTGCAAGATATCAAGCACTACTCTTCTCTTTTTGTTTTAAATAGTTATAATTGTAATACACTCTTCAAAATTATACTATAGAGTTGTTTTGACAATAAACTGCTTCATTAATAAATCATGATAGTGCATTCTTCTACATATCTTCCACTATGGACCTTACTGCACCAATACAACTCAAAACAGCAACAAGTGAGAACCAAGTAGCTATTAAAATATTCAACTGCCAACTGCCAGTAACTCAGAACAATCACAGTGTATGCTGCTGATATACTTTTGTACATATTCTTCTTTGCAGGTTCTTTTACCGTATTCTGCAAAGGAATATGGTAGAACAACGTAATGGTTTGAAAATGTGGTTGAGTTATGAAGTAAACTTTGATATTGCAACAAAATGCAGAAAAATGCAACCGCAACTGTGATGCAATTGTGCCTCTAAAACCTTTACGCTGCTTTCCCAATTACTGTTGCAGACCGCAATTTAGATTTATATAACTATGCACATACAATTGAGAGATTGCTGATACTGTATTTCTGGAAGCATTGCATCACCAAATGAAAAGGCTATGATTCCAAGAGCATTGAAGGCTTTGAAGGATTTAGACGCAGAACTACTCTGCAAACCGTAGTTTACTGATGTTCTATCAATTTTCTTCCCTAAAAGATGTTATAAGTCAAAAACTCAGTATCTTATCAACATAAGAAATGCGATTGGGTCTAACTCAACCATACAAAACCGACTTGTAGGATAAGAATTATCTCCACTTATAAGCATATGTTCAAACTATATATTATCTGACGTGAGTATGTGACACTCCTAACAATATCAATCACGAGCTTACCGTTGTAAATGGTAACACCAATGGTTGTACCAGCAAATTCAATGGTACTAAAAGTGCACAATGCATTAACCCATCTGAGTGAGTGAATATAGGAAGTTGAGAGAGCAATAATTCAAAGACTCCAAAGAAAATAATAAAATGTTGTAGGCTCAATTTTCCATCAATGCTTGTAAACTGCCTATAAAAAATGGGAAGAAATGAATTTTTGGATATTAAATATGAAAATAACGAAAAGGCAGAAACAATGAAACATGTAATATATTTGTCTTGTTAGGCCATAAAATGTGGTTTGATGGAGAAATAACCTTAAGGCTGCTCCCAGCTGCAATCTGGATAGCAATATTATTTCCCAAAGAAGCAATTTGCTGGAACAAGGCAATAGACCAATACCCCCAGAATCCTTTAAAAATAATTGACAAAATATTAAAGAATATTATAACAATTATGGATAATATTTGTGAACTGCAGCTACCACAAAGTTGCAAATATAGCGGAATGAAATAAAATAATGTTATGTTCTATTGTTTGGATTAATTAAAAAATGATGCAATGATGCAGAATCTGTTTGACTGCATTCCATTCCATTCAATTACTTTCCATCATTTTGCATATTTTTTAATTTAGGCGGAATAACAAAATTATTCTATTTTAGCATGAAGTACCCAAATAATAGAGTATCATCTTTATTTCATTCTGCTCCGTTTATTCTAGGTTAACCCCATTACCCCCACCAACAAACAATATTTATATAACATTATCATGCCTTATGCCTTATACTTTGATAGCATGATGGTCTTCCCTGGAATCTCCATTGTTGAAGGAATTAATTCAGTGGCCCTGGTATACTAATGCACTATAAATAGTTATATTCTTTTTGCCTTTAGAAAGTGATGATGGATGGCAATTTTAAATATCATCGGTCATTTTTACATGTTCCTTTTCCTGATGACGTACCACATCAAGTTATCGAGCCAAAAACATGCTGGGCTTGCACACTTCTCTTATCTTTCTGATTGAATGCTGTTGAATCATGATTCAACAGTTTCACCAATTTGGTGTTTGGACCAAGAATTTTCCCTAGTGGAATCATAGATTGTAGATTTGAGTGAGTCAAATTGATGAATTTGTGGGTGATGTCATGACAGTTTATGTAAGATTAGCACAATATCAGGTTCCAATCATGGTCGTACTTGTGAATAGTCTTTAATCAGTTTCACCAGATCCCAATGTTATCTACTTGCTTTTGTCTACTTTGTTGGCCCATTAAAAAGTTAAAGCATTTAATCCATGTGCCTTGAAAAAAGCTTGTTAATTTGTATCCTTTTTCCTCTTCCATGAAAGATTGTACAGATACAAAGGCAAATTGAAAAATATTCTTCAATCAAATAAAGAAAAATAGGTGGGTAGAATGTTTTTTTTTGGGGTGGGTAATGTGCCTGGACAAAGTGCATTGTTTTGATTTGCTTTATTTTTTTGGGACCACTATTTGACACTATGGATGGTAAAAAAAACCTAGCCACGAACTACGACAAATGCAACCATCATTTTTCCTACAATGTTTGGTGGAGCGATGAACCATCGACTGACACTAAGTTTAAAATTTTCTCATCACGATTTTTATAAGTATTTGAGTTTGTGAAGCTCTCACTTTTATGACATCTTTTCAAGACTTGGATTTGAGTTGACAAGTAAGTGTGGGATGTTGGATCGAACTCTAGTGTTGTCGAAGTCTGTTCGCGAGTAACGCGTGTTGTAGTCGAAATCTGTTCTAATATGCATTAGTCAATATTGCTAGGGTTGTTAGCATGTTGAATTCGGCCTTGCTTGTAAGCCCAATTGTTTAAGTTAGCTTGTACTCTAAGTTGGCTTGTAATGGGTAATTGTTAAAAAAACCCATTAGGTTAGTGTGTTATTTTTCTTATAAATAGGATACTAGTTTTTCAATTTTGACATAAGGAAAAATAGGAAGATAAAATCCTAATTTCAAGAGATAGCGATTATTTTGCTATTCGTGTATACTTGTAATCTTATTATAAGAGAAAGGAAAGAATAACAGTTTAATAACCAATCCTTATTGTTTTCTTCTTTATTAACCATAACCCTTGCGTGTTTCTTGTTAAGAAATCGTTTATCCTTTATTTAAAAGTATCTAATTCACAACAGTAAGTTTATTGATCCTTAATCAAAAATGCAATCACAAGAGGGAATTGAGTTTAAGGATGAAAGCAAGGCTTTTAGGGTTTTTTTCAAGGGTAAAAGTGTGTGTTTGTAAGTTAAGGAAAAGACTTAGAAATAGGCCATTATGATTTAGTTGAAAGAATATAAGTCATGTTACTCATTGATTTGTTGAAAATAATGTTTGATTAAGAAATATGTTTCTTTTGATTAGAAATAATAAAACGAAAGAAAATATTAAGAATATGATGTTGCAACTATGGATGATGTTGAACACTCAAGTAAGTGAATAACACAAACATGGCAACGTGGTCAATAAAGGTGAAAATGTTTGTCAGTTCAACACATGGTGAAGTATAAAAGACTTAAATTTTTCATTCTTGTACTTTTTAGAGTAAAGTTTTATTTTAGATTTTATATTATCAGTTTTAGTTATCTTAACTAGTTCTAAAGAGATTTTTAGTGTCTTTGTTTTTTTTTTCAACTTTCTTTTACTCTTTATGCTGTCAATTTGAGTTTAGTTTATAAAACTACTTTGAATGTGTACTTGCTAAGAAATTTTAAATAAAGTTGGAAGTAAAACAAAATGGGAATAGTCAAGTCTTCAACAGCACCACATCTACCGCGAATGATTTGCGTGCAATATGTGTAAATGTTGCAAACTTTAGATTTCAAATTCAATTTTTATTTAAATTACAAAAAATATCCAATTTATGAAAGAAAAAAAAAACATTTATTATGTTAAAACAAATGACAAAAAACTTAAATATTTTTATTGTTGGATCATGAGAGGATCTAAGGATCATCACATTTTAATCTAAAATCTTAAAGCATGTCTATGGCTCGTCTTTTTTGAATATGCATGCTATCTCTAAAATGAATGTTTTATCTATTTGCATAGTCATTACTTTCCTTTAATGAATCACAGTCGTATGAACACATTTTTTTGTCAGAAAAATTTCCGATACAAAAAAATATAGTCAAGCTAAGTTATAATATTATTGTTAGGTTATGAGAATTATCCTAAGAAGTATGGATATCGCTAAAACAATATTAATACTAACACTGAGACACCGATAATAATTTTAAAAAATAAATAAAATAAACATAATCACAAGTGTTGATGTCGATATCCAACATACGTTTACGTCTTTTTTTCAAAGGTGACAGTGCTACATAAAAATTATTACATTGTACATTAAACAATCACACAAAATGAGTTCAACATTATATTTAAAAAAAAAAACATAAAACATTAAATATATGGATCCTTTCACTAAAATATTCAACATATACTTTTTCATTATGTTAAACTCATTCGCACACTACCAACATTAATAATTTATTATTATTATTATTATTATTATTATTTTATTTCAATTGTTTCTTTTTTCTATTGATAAATTTGTAATTTTTTTTATAAATATATATGATCATTCAATGTGTGATGAGAAAGCAAGAGTGTAGCTTATGGGTTATAAGTTAGTATTGTAGTAAACTTTGTCGAAGTTGAAGAGTTAGTATGACTGTCAAAATATGTGAGATTGTTAGCATGTTAAATTGTGTCAGTCTATTGGGCCAATTGTTTAATATGTTAGTTGAAATTAAGACATGGTTTAGTTTTCTTATAAATAGCGTACTAGTAATCACTTCTCAATCAATCCCTGATAATGCTAATTAGAGGAAGAAAGTGGCGTGGTTGATATTCAATTGTAAACATTGTTTTCTAATGTGTAATTGAATCAAGAATCCAATTTTTATCTCACTTTGAATTATCGTTTTTCATCTTCTCTCTTTTCTTTTACCTTGTGGTTTTCTTGTTGATCAAGAAACCAATCATACTCTATTTTTCAGGCATCGATTTCACAACAAATTGGTGCAGTGAGAGGGTAGGAGAAGATGTCGTCAATAAAGTATGAGATTGAGAAATTTACAATGTGAATGATTTTGGTTTTTGGCTCTTAAAGATGCAAGAGCTACTGGTTCAGCAGGGTTAGTTAGAAGCATTGAAAGGATCAGAGAAGATTGACGTTGCCCTAACGGAGAAGGAGAAGACGATGATCAAGAAAACAATCATACTTTGTTTACCATGCATTGGTTTCACAATTAATTGGTGTCGTGCGCCATCATATTGAGTCTTGGTGATAAGGCTCTCCGAAAGGTCTCGAAGAAGTAGACGTCAACGAGTGTGTGGAGCAAACTCGAGGATTTGTATATGACCAAATCCTTGGTCAATCATTTATACCTGAAGCAAGCTTTGTATTCATTCAAGATGAGTGAAGACAAAGTCTTGGCTGAGCAGTTGGATATGTTCAACAAGTTAATTCTTGATATTTAAAATATCGAGGTCAAGATTAATGATGAAGATAAATCATTGTTGTTTTTGTGTGCTTTAATAAGATCTCATGCTCAATTCAAAGAAACCTTCTTGTATTGAAGAGAGTCTCTGGCCTTTGAAGAAGTTAAGTCAACCTTGCACTTGAAGGACTTGAACAAAAGGGAAGAGCCAAAACCATCATCTGTTGGAGAGGGATTGTCCGTTAAAGGAAAATCCTCAAAGAAAGACGATAAGTATGAAAGGAAGAAGGGTAAAGTTCTACAGAATTCTTATGGTGGTAATGCTCCTGCAATTAGGTGTTATCATTGTAAGAAGGAGGGACATACAAGAAAAAGTTAGACTCTAGTCTTTGATCTAGAGGGGGTGAATAGATAACAAGTTTAAAACAAAAAGCTCTTGGAAAAAAAATTTGTTTTCCACTTCATGGATCAACCTGAGAGAGAGAGAAAGAGAGAGATAATGAAAAAAAGTTGAATCGTCTAACCGAACCTACTATCGAAAAGCTCAGATATACGTAATGAAGACCGATGGAATGATAATGAACAAAAATTGTTCAATCAACAATTAATTCATGGATCAATCAAATGCAACACTATTCATAATGCTTATTTCCAATGAACACAAAGCGATAAAAGTACTCAAAGACAATTTATAGAACACTTTGTGTGTGATTCATCACATTTAGAAATTTAATTTGTTTCATTGATGTAAAAAGTCAATCACAATAAAAATGATTGTGATTATATTAACAACAACGTTTTACAAGATAGTTGAAAATAATTTCCAATCGAATTAATCGAAACAAAAATGAAATTGATAATTTGCAAGAACAACAATTAAAGAAAAATAAAGCGATAAAGAGACACAAAGATTTGTTTAGGCAGTTCCTGAATTGGCCTCGCTATGAGCACGTCTGCCCTCAATCAGAAATCAAATTGAGATGCTTGCAATTAACCTTATATTAAAAAAATGTTTATACAAGATATGAAGAATTCTAACCCCACAAACCCTATGGTTTTTTGTTGATTCAACCACCTTCAAAACCTTAATAAAAGTTTGATCAAGTCACCAACAATGTGGTTACAATGCTCCGATTATCCCGAGCACACACTTGTTGAACCCAAGATTCCCGAACATGATTCACTGTCTCGTGCTACTCCCTTGCAAGGAACCACTTTGTCCCAAGGCCTTCACTCGGACGAATTTGTGTTGACGTGATCTTGTCCAAAACCTTCAAATCAGACCGATCTTGAAGGAAAACCCCATCTTAGTTTTCTTTTTTGAAACACCTCAAGATCCCAACCTAATATTCTCGGTTACACCAACCTAATTGGAGGTTGTCAACCCTAATCTAGATGGTTACCCAATCGAAAAACGATTATATGTATGCATAAAAGAGAGGTTGAAGATGACGAGAATGCTTTGTAATCTGATTTCATATTGGTAATTCACTAGTACCTTGCTAGAAAAAGGTGCATGTATGATTATATATAGGTATGTGAAAAAACTAGGCAAAAAGAATGAAATAAGTTGGATCAAAATGAAATTTTTAAGATAGGAAATCATATAGATCGGCCTTTCAAGGCAATAGGTCATCCTATCAAAGCATTCAGGTCAGCCTATGAAGGTTTTATGTTGCGTACAGGTCGACCTATGCGATGCGACCTGTGGACAGAAGCTATAAGCTTCAATATTGCTCCATGGGAGCCAGCCTGAAAAGTTATGTTTTGGCGTATACCGGCTTATGTTTCTCTGCATTTTTGCATTTTTGCATATCATAGCATTGGTTCTCGAGACATGGGATCAAGGTGTTTCTGTGACTCAGGGTTCCCTTTTGTTGCAAGAGTTCAAACAGCGAGCATCAGAGGCTTCAACATTTATTTTCCCAGCGATCGAGCGGTTGATTTTATTCTTTTCAGCATGTTATTTTCTGCTCAAGAGACGATATACAGGCTATCTCAAGCATTCTCATAGTTATAATATCCAAGTGCAAGTTTCAGAGGCTTAATAGAGCTAGAACAGGTGACAACGGGTGATTATGCAGGACTCCCTCCATTTGGCGCCATTTTTGGGCATTTTTTAATGTGGTAACCGGTTACCACATATGGGTAATCGGTTACCCTAAGCGAAATTTGTCAAGAAATTTGAGTTTTCAGCATTGCAAATTTTCCAATCATTTTCAACCATTGATTTCACATGATCATCATGGGAAAGATCTAGAATTGTGTCAAGTTTCACCATTTCCCTCCAAATTTCAAACACTTCATTCCTAATTTCCATTCCAAATGCTAATCCACTTTCTAAACCATATTTTGATTCCAAACCTAGAGCTTATTTAAGTGAATTTGCTCCAAACCTCACACAATTACCTTCATTTTCAGATTTCACATTCATTCTTGAGATTTTTCTCTCAACTTTCTCATTCCCAAAACCTTTATTAAAGCTCTTTCCGCTTGAGTTCATTGATTCTCCATTGGAATGTGTCGCACCTCGAAAAATCACGGAGACATTTCGGAGAAACGACCCTCGCGCGAAAGGCGCGGAAATGCGGTTCGACAGAGTCGCCACCGAACTTTATTTTTCCCGAATAAACGGGAGAGGAAAATATCGAGAAAACCTCTTAAAAACGAAAGGATAGGAACAGGGTTGTCGCAACCATGTTCCGGGTTCGGGAGTCGGTTACATGAGGGGAAGGTATTAGCACCCCTCACGTCCGTCGTACTCGACGGGAACCTCTTAAGGTAATTGTGGGGAGTGTTGTTTTAGGTTTACTTGTTTTTTCTCGTTGTTAAGGAGAATTGGTAGGGTAAAAGGTTAATGATGCTAAGGAGAGATGGGTGGTTAGAGGATAGGGTGCTCGCCAAGGATTGGGGCCCTTGTGCCTACGTATGCTCATTCGGACGAGAATGAGAAATCAGAGCGTCGTAGTTCGACTATGGGGAAGGTTGGGAATGTGTGGATGGAATAATGGGGAAGATAGAAGTGTGCTCGCCAAGATCATCGCAATCTTGTGCCTACGTATCTTATATTCAAGAATGAATAAAGAATCAGAGCGTCCGTAGTTCGTGGTAACAACCACGAAAAGGGATATGGGGAAAAAAAGGTTGGAAGTTTGAGAAAGAGACGAAAGGGTGACTGACAAGCAACCCAAGAGCGTGCCTCGAGAGCTTGTCACTCAAGAATTCAAAGAATGCGAGATTCTAAGAACTCAGTTCTTTCGGGAATTGACTGAATAAGTTGAATATAAAGAGTTGGATGTTTTGAAATCGAAAGAATAAACTAATAACAACTTGAGGGCGCGCCTCGAGAGTTACTCATTCGAGTATCCAAAGAATGCTAGATTATGAGAATATCCCTCTTTCGTAAGTTTTAAAAATGTTTGTGAAAGGATCGAATCGAAGAATGGCATGCGTGGCCAAAGGAAGTTGGTTTGGAATAGCTCGACGACGTGTCGAGGATTTGTTTGAAAATGGAACCGACTTGACGACGTGTCAAGTGTTAGGGTTGTGAGAAACGATATTAGTCCCTGAGGGTGCTCCTAATATCGAAACCACAAGGAGTTGTGAATGAAAATGTGGGTTGCGAATGCGGACGGGCATTCGACTTAGGAGAATGTTGGAAAATGATTGAGTTTGAAAAAGTCGAAAGGTTGAGTGGATAACAACTCAAAGGCGTGCTTCGAGAATTATTCACTCGAAGACACAAGGAATGCTAGATTCCAAGTGCCTCTTTCTTTCGGGGTTTTGATCAAAAAGACGTTGAGAATGATTTGAAACAAAATGGGGTACGAAAATAATTTGTGAATGTATGAGATAAGGATATGAATTTGAATTTGACAATGAATTTAAATTTGAAAATAATTTAGGAGAAATGATAATTATTTGATAAATGAGACGTCAGCCTCACAACCAATTAATCGGAGTATTATCGAGATGCTAGATCTCGACGACACTTTTTCATTCGGAAAATGTTTGGATGAACAACTGAAATATCACACAGAATGCTAGATTCCTATGATATTTCTTTGCCCAAAAAAAAGATAGTATTTGAAAAAAAGAAAAGTCGAATAACATATTATTTAAGGTGTACACCCCAATAATGATTATCCAAAAATCCAAGAAGTGCTAGACTTCAGAGATTTAATTTGCCCTTTTTTATCGAATGGGAGAAATAACGCAAACGTAAGTGCATAATCAACCAAATTGACATGAGTTTAGTAAGCTTTTGGACTTGGCTCACTTTACTTATCAAAGCTAAAAGAGAAATAGATTATTTGAACCACTTAATTAGTTTAATCTAATTTAATTATTAAAATTATTTGATTAACAACTAATGTGATCAAATAATTAAATTAATTAAAGTTTATTAAAAGGATTAAATAATTGAAACTCTATTAATTAATTAATTATGTTAATCAAAATTAATTATCTAAATTATCTGATTAACTCAAATAATTAAGTTAATTAAAATTTATTAACAAAATTAAATAACAAAATCAAAAATAATAACTAATATCTAATTGATTTCTCTTTAAAAACAAAAAAACATTCGTGCGAAGCCAGATCTTGATGCATATGGCTCCCTAGGAGACGCTGGTTGGTATTGAATTCACGCAATCCTAATAGCTTCCAGCTACGAATTACCTAAAACCGTAATTGCCTTGCACAAACCAGTTCTTAACAAAGACGAAGTTATATTGGATTGTGGAGCATCACTATATTGGGAAGATGGAAGAGTAGCAACATTCCATTGCTCTTTCTTGGCAAACTTGACAATGGATATAACAGCTATTGGAACAAAAGGAACTCTTCATGTTCATGATTTTATTATCCCTTATGAAGAGAAAGAAGCGTCTTATTATGTTGGTTCTGAGAGTAGCTTTGATGATCTTGCTACTTGCTGGGCTAAAGAACCTAATTTCCAGTCTAGCTTGGGCGTAATTGTAGGCAAACCGAAAATGCCACACTGTTTAACAGTGTTGTCCTGCAACTTTATACTTTGGGCGTCCACTTAAAATAGTTAATATGCAATAGCAACAACTATAGATATACATAGTAAATATACAAAACTCCACAAACATTCACGAATTCAAAACAACAATATATACAATCTAACACAACATAGCCATCTTAATTGAAACCACACAAAACAGCTCAAATCCATAAAGCAGCATTGAAAACAATATCGACAATGAGAGAATAACATCAGCAAAGATTAAACATAAGCAGAAAAATGAAAAATACCCCAACCAAAAGACACGATGAAGCTACCGAGTTGCGCTTGATATTGCTCTCTACCAAGTTATCATTGCTTCTGGCGATACTAGTGTTGCGGTTATCGTCGAACCAGAATCCTGCGCTCAAAGTGGTAAAACCAAATCCACATGTTATCCAACTTAAGTCTATGGCAGCAACATGCAGAGTGATGGCAACATCAACAGCTCATGCGTAGTCGTTGTCGGCGTTGCGGTGAAGTCGGAACCGTGTTTGTTGTTGTTTCTGAAATGAAGCTCGTGCACGACTCGAAATGCCGAAAGCCACTGCAAATACTAGCTGAGATCGACATTGTCATTGAGCTGAGATGTCATTGTTGTTGAACCGTTCCGCTCAAAAATGTGTCGTCGGATTCGTCGAATCGTGAGAGCTACAGGGACTGTACTGATACACTTACGACGCAGAGATGTCGTTGGTGTTGGCAAAGTGAATCGCGGCGGAGACAGACACACTTGCAGGGTGATTACGATTAAGATTCTTCTCACGGCCACGAAGAATATTCTTCTTCCTTTAGCGACAACCTTTGTCGTAAAGCTTGCTTCAACTTAGTACATCAACAGTAAGTTCGAGTGTTGGTTTCTTGTGAGATTTGGCAGAATAATGTGGTTAGTGGGGAAGGATGATGAAGACGAAGGCGGAGGTGGTGATTTCGCTTGTGGGGTTTGGGAGAAAGGGATTGCGGTGCCGTTTTTAGGGGAAAGGAAGGGTTAAGGTTGCGACGGGGAAGGAAGGCGATGAATTGGTGGCCTTTAATGGCGGATTTGAGAGAGGAAGATGTTAAGGTTTGATGATGGTGAAGGTTCGGAGATGGCGGCGCCGAATTACGCTTTCGGAGAGATGGTGAACAGTAGTCATTAGGGTTTCATTGATGGTAATGTTGGATCATTTTTACAGAGAAGATGGGGAAGGAGACGGATAGGGTTTTGGCCGCCGTTTTTGGTGTTTCTTGAGGGTGATGAACAATCAATTTCCCCCCTCCACTTATTCTGAAAAATTCTCTCTTTAAATGCAGTGGAAAATAAAACCCTAACGGGCCACCAAACCACACATGGGCCTTCCGCCCCTCTACTTGTGCCTTCAACCTTCTTTTTTCTCTTCTTTTTTTTTTTACAATTTTTACTAATGCTTAATTAATGCTGAAACCAAATAATTACTAACATAAAGAACTAATAATATTAATTAATAAAATTAGATAAAGGTATTAACATTCACAATAACAATTAATTAAAATATTTACAATATATAAAAACAAACTAAAAAAGACATTAAAAAAAGGCAATATTAATTGCTATTATTATAATTATTCAAACAAAACAAAATATATACTAAATATTTATTATTATATTTAAAAAATATTAAAAGGAAAAAGGTTAGGAAATTGGAATGAAAATAATATTCATACAAACCTTTAGGCCACGTGTCACGCTTTAATTGGTCAGAAAGAAATTTTTGAAAAAACGCCCAATTTTGGGTGGACACGTGTCTAAACGGCACGAAACAATAAATGCGAAAATATTTACAAAAGGGTAGGACAAATTTAGGGTATGACAGATGCCCCTATCTAATAGGCTTAAATCTAGGAAAATGAACTGCATTGGCGTTCACATTTCAGAGGTAGAAGTCAATTAGATATAAAAAGACCTTGAATTTGTCCGAAAGAAAAAAAGATGCTTGAGAGTTGAAAATGCTGGACGAGGTAAACCTATGAGTAAACTGTGAATACTGGCAAAGGAGTCGTCATCACCAAAAGGATGATGGGATGAAACACACACGAAAAATATCGCACAATCTATCATAAATGATTATGATAGACCCCCCACCAAAAGGATGACGGAGCGAGACACAAACAAACTATCGCACAATCTATCATTAATGACCATGATAGACCCTTCACCAAAAGGATAACGGAGCGAAACACAAATAAACTATCGCACAATCTATCATTAATGACCATGATAGACCCTTCACCAAAAGGATGATGGAGCGAAACACAAATAAACTATCGCACAATCTGACATCGACGAAATGTCAGACCCACCACCAAAAGGATGACAGAGCGAAACACAAAACACATCGCGCAATCTATCATTAATGACCATGATAGACCCTCCACCAAAAGGATGACGGAGCGAAACACAAATAAACTATCGCACAATCTGACATCGATGAAATGCCAGACCCACCACCAAAAGGATGGCATAGCGAAACTCACACAAAAATATCGCATAATCTATCATTAATGACCATGATAGACCCCCCATCAAAAGGATGACGGAGCGAAACACAAAACACGTCGCACAATCTATCATTAATGACCATGATAAACCCTTCACCAAAAGGATGACGGAGCAAAACACAAATAAACTATCGCACAATCTGACATCGACGAAATGCCAGACCCACCACCAAAAGGATGACTGAGCGAAACACAACCAGTCACTACCACCAAAAGGATGACAGGACAAACACAATCGCACAATCTAACATCGACGAAATGCCAGACCCACCACCAAAAGGATGGCAGAGCGAAACACAAATAAACTATCGCACAATCTGACATCGACGAAATGCCAGACCCACCACCAAAAGGATGACGGAGCGAGACACAAACAAACTATCGCACAATCTATCATTAATGACCATGATAGACCCTTCACCAAAAGGATGACGGAGCGAAACACAAATAAACTATCGCACAATCTGACATCGACGAAATGCTAGACCCACCACCAAAAGGATGACGGAGCGAAACACAACCAGTCACTACCACCAAAAGGATGATAGGACAAACACAATCGCACAATCTAACATCGACGAAATGCCAGACCCACCACCAAAAGGATGGCAGAGCGAAACACAACATACATGTCGCTATCACCAAAAGGATGATAGGACAATACAGATTTGAAGTTTACCAACACCAAAAGGATGCAGGCTAGGTTGAACTGACGAAGTTCGACTATCACCAAAAGGATGATAGTAAGGCAATTGACAACGGTCACGCTTGCTGGGTACAACTCATTGGGGAACCCCTGAGAAGAAGATTGAATTGAAATGAGTCAACAGGGTACGCCCACCGTCTTGTTTGGAGATCATAGTTTTGTTGAAATGATTTCATGGTTACGCCCATGAATTCTGAAGAGGATGCCCCTGACTGGGCTGAATTTGTCTTGATGTCTTGGTTTGCTCAATAAAAGGTTGAACAACTTCATGAGGAATGCTCACGGTTTTGCTGAAGACGCCCCTGCTCGGGTTGGACCTTGCACTTAACTTCTTCGATTTGCCCAACAAAAGGTTGAACAACTTAATGAGGAACGCTCACGGTTTTTGCTAAAGATGCCCCTGCTCGGGTTGGATCTTGCACTGAACTTCTTCGATTTGCCCAACAAAAGGTTGAACAACTTAGTGGGGAACGCCCACGGTCTTGAATGGTATGCCCCTGACTAAGCTGGATGTTGATTTGAAGATCTGATCAACCACAAGGTTGAAATACATCATGGGAGACACCCATGGTCTTTGAAAAATGCCCCTGACTGGGCAGAATCTTGCTTTGAATGACTTCGAATTTTGATGGGAGAGACCCATAATTGCAGAAGATTGCCCCTGACTGGGCTGATGATTGCTTTGAAGCTCTTGATATTCGTGGGAGAAATCCACGACCGTTGTGGAAGATGCCCCTGACCGGGCTGATGATGGTACTGGAAATCTTCAAGATTGATCCTGGACCTTGACTTGCATATATGAATGCTGGATGATAAATGACATTCCAAACGAGTGGAAGTGCAAATGCAAGTGCTGACGCACGGAAATGCAAGAGCCGGGGAAGTATGATATGGTTGGGTATGCATATGATGCAAGATGCTTATGATAGCGAATGCAATGCGTATGATGCGCATGATTGCAGACAAGTGATTGGAAATGCAGGTGGAAATGCTAGCGTAGTGGATTTTGGGTAGTTGCCGATGCATATTGGACTTCGGGTGGTGGGAGGTATTGACTTCCTTGACACGCAATTCGTTGAAGACGTCACGATTGAAGCAGAAGATGATGCTCTGGATGCCCCAAGTCTGGGTACTTGGTAATTTGTGAATTTGCTTCAGAGAAGGATGCAACTCTGCTTGATGGTCAGGATGACCTGGTCTTGCCCCCAGTCAGAACTCGTTAATGGCTTGCGAATGCTCGAGCTGTTGAATGATTTTCCCCAGCCTATGGGTTTTGAGGTAGTCTTGCTTCATGGCAGCCACTGAAAGTCAAGTTCCTCCTTAATGGCCCCCTGTTGAAATGTCTTTGAATACCTAGCACTGATTTGCAAATAAAATTGTGCATTCATAAATGGTAATATTAATGGAAAGTTCGATGCAAAATTTGAAAAAGTGTCTTTTATTGAAGTGTCGTGATAGTGAGACGAATGGATCATTAGCCCAAACATTGTGCTGTTTGATTGGTGTAAAAGATATATCAAGAATAATGACACCAATGCTGATGATTAGAAATCATGTGAGGAGTCAGGTTACGCAACCTTGCGATAATATGCTTTCAGAATAAACCTCATCTCAATTAGGTCTTTCGAGGGTTGTAACGTGGTCTGGTTCATAGTTATGAAACAAAGGATGCTGGGCTCGAAGTATTATTTGTACCCACCCATTCTTCTTAATGATCTCCAGTCCTATGCTCAGTTAATCCTACACTTGTTTTGACGGTATAAACTTGATGGTGCAAGATTTGCTTGACGTGGCAGTCACCTTATTTTGATGGATGCTAGTGCCCCTTTGATTTGGGTGGCCACTGAATCTTATTTTGTTTTTGTTGAGGGTTTCGGGGTCCTCTTTTGCTTTTGTTTTGATCCCTAACTTTTGCATGAATTGACTTTGTTTGTCAGATCCATCGGGATTGCCTTGATTTTGCCTAAGTCCCCTCTGAGGTGTTTGACTTAGCAGGCTTTTGATTTTTTTGGATTTTGTTGGGACTGCCATAGCATGGGTCTTTGATGAACCACCGTCTTCGGGATTTTGCGGAGTTGAATTAACTGAACACTACCCTGCCCCAGGCTGAGTGTAAGGTTTGAATATCCGAAGGAAACTGCTACTTCTAGGCTCGAAGTGGTTTACTAGGGATTAACTCCTTATATCTCCGGTGTTTGGGGGAATTGAAGCAATGCCTGTACATCATTGACGAGATTCAGTCTGAAAGCATACAGTTTGCAATTATGGGTATCTTGTTTTCATCATCCTCCCTCAAATCACGTTAAACAACAGCGGATAGAGTGAAGTGGATAAATGTGTCGGTGATAAGTAAAAAAAACATGAGTGAATACGACATAACTAATTCAAAACATGCATAAACGATACATTAATGAAAACCAAATACGAATGGCAATTGTTCAAAGCATACAATACTTAAATAAACAAAGACAAAACATAAGAAATGTGAAATATGAAATGGCAGCATGACGACCTTCTTCGGGGAATGAACTTGACATGGAATCGATCTGATGTTGGCACTAGTTGACTGGTGGCATCGGATTGTTGATGATATTTGGAGACTTCCCATTGAAGTTGATAGCATCCCTATCGATCATGTCTTGAATTATGTGCTTGAAAGCCCTGCAGTCCTCAATGGTGTGACCTGGAGCGCCCTTATGAAACTCACAATGAGCATTTGCGTCGTAATCGGCAGGAATGACAGTTGGAGGAGCCAAATCTCTCGGAACAACAGCTTTCTTCTCCATCAACTGAGCAAAGATTTTGGCATATGTCATTGGTAGACGATCAAAGACTCTATCTGGTCTCCATGTTCTCTGCGGACGCTGCGGGCGAGTACCTTGTCGTTGCTGAGTAGCTTGCATCTGCTGTTGTTGAGGAGGATACCGATATCCTTGCTGGTTGTAGGCCTGTTGTTGAGGAGCCTGTTGCCGTGGCATATGAGCTTGCACTGCTTGAACAGCTGGCTGATAAGGCATTGGAGCATATTGCGCAGCAGCAACATACGGATACTGATAATAGGGAACTTGATAAGGCATAGGAGCAGGAGCTTGTTGAGAAGCTTGCCCTTTCTGCAAAAAGATGGCATTTGTCTCGCCCTCTTTCTTCTTGTATCCGTTAAAAGGCTTCTTGGCATTAGCCTGGCTGTTAGAACCTCCTGGGATCTTCCCACTCTTCAGCCCTTCTTCAATTCTCTCACCGACGATCACCAAGTCAGAGAATCCAGCGGAGACACTACCGATCATCTTTTCGTAGTACTGGCCTTGCAAAGTACCCATGAAGATGTCAATAAGTTCACGGTCAACAAGAGGTGGATGCACCCTTGCGGCTAGCTCTCTCCATCGTTGCGCGTACTCCTTGAAGGATTTGCCATCCTTCTGAGTCATACTCTGCAGCTGAGTACGGTTAGGAGCAAGGTCAGTGTTGTACTTGTACTGCTTGACAAATGCATCAGCTAGCTCGGCCCAAGTGCGCACACTATTACGCTCCAACTGCATATACCATTCGAGTGATGCCCCAGACAAGCTGTCTTGGAAGCAATGAATCATGAGCTTTTCATCTCTGGCATAGGCAGCCATCTTGCGACAGTACATCTTCAGATGAATGTTTGGACAACTGAGACCTTTGTACTTCGAAAATTCGGGCACCTTGAACTTTGGAGGAATGACAACATCAGGCACCAAGCACAATTCCAGAGCACTGAAAGAATTTAAGTTATGCCCTTCCATGGCTCGGAGTTTCTCGGCTAGATCTTGGCACATCTTCATGGCTTCTGAATCCTGAGCGGCAACAGGACTGGCGACGGGAATAGCAGCATGATAGTTCTGAACATCGTCATACTGATCCATCAAAGTATCTTCGATATGAGGAGCTGGGATTTGCACAGCAGTAGGCTGGGCCCACGGGATAACTCCAACAGTAACTCCAGGCGCTGGGATTGGCTGAGAAGTGTTTCCTTCGACTGCATTGTTGAAGTTCAACGGCATCCCATGAGAATTCGGAATTGGAACCAAAGGGATAGCAGTAGACCCTTGTCCTTGACCATTGTTGACGACAGCAGCGGCTTCACGCTGTTCTTCCTCTCTCCTGGCTGCGAGGATGGCTTCGAGGATCTGGTCGATCTTTCCTTTCATAGAATCCAATTCTTCCCTGAAGGTGACTTGCTCCTATTGAATCTGCTCCATCATACGTCTGGTATTGGCTCTAGTTGCGTACTGGTGTCGGGGAATCAGCTTGATTTACTGGAGAGGAAGGAACGAAGACATAAGATTCTGTTGAAGGACTGGAAATGCAAAATGCACAACATATGAAATGCAATGCAAGACAAGATCCAGGATCACAGGATCATAGTTCAAACAGCTCCTGAAGCTGGTAACTGTAATAGATAAGTAACCATAATTCCTGCTCAAAGAAAACTGACAGGTACAACCTATATGGGAAGATCTAAACATTCTACCCATAAACCCCCTTACGGGATGGTTCCTACGTTTTTGGTTCCCAGGATCACGGACACTAGTCGTATTAGCGTCACGCAATAGGCTGGTTGTATTACGACGATAATGACGATAAGGTCTCTCCTGAGCGGGGTCCTCATGCTAGGCGCACAAGGAGCGAGTCCTTGGAGACTAACACTACACGACCACCAATATCAGAATTGGTGCTAACAAAAGGTTCCCAGAATCACAGACCCTTCAAAAAATCAAGTCGTGCAACAGGCTAGCTGCGTTACGACGAGATCTACGAATAGGTCTCCTCTGGAGGAGCTTTCATGCTAGGCCCACAAGGAGCAAATCCTTGGAGACTAACACTACTCGACTACCAATTCTAAACTATGTGTTCTCTCTGCTTTTACCAAAGCTCGGGCGTAGAGCTTTACTCATGATGTCATCCCGAGAACCAACAGACAACCAAGATAACAAGCACAAATAAAATCCACAAGAGAACAGATACATAAACAAGAAGAACAAATAAAAACAAACACTCCTCACAAACCAAAAGATAGGCTCGACTCTCTCTTTGCATGGAGCAAAATTCCCCAGCAGAGTCGCCAGCCGTCGCACCTCGAAAAATCACGGAGACATTTCGGAGAAACGACCCTCGCGTGAAAGGCGCGGAAATGCGGTTCGACAGAGTCGCCACCGAACTTTATTTTTCCCGAATAAACGGGAGAGGAAAATATCGAGAAAACCTCTTAAAAACGAAAGGATAGGAACAGGGCTGTCGCAACCATGTTCCGGGTTCGGGAGTCGGTTACGTGAGGGGAAGGTATTAGCACCCCTCACGTCCGTCGTACTCGACGAGAACCTCTTAAGGTAATTGTGGGGAGTGTTGTTTTAGGTTTACTTGTTTTCTTCTCGTTGTTAAGGCGAATTGGTAGGGTAAAAGGTTAATGATGCTAAGGAGAGATGGGTGGTTAGAGGATAGGGTGCTCGCCAAGGATTGGGGCCCTTGTGCCTACGTATGCTCATTCGGACGAGAATGAGAAATCAGAGCGTCGTAGTTCGACTATGGGGAAGGTTGGGAATGTGTGGATGGAATAATGGGGAAGATAGAAGTGTGCTCGCCAAGATCATCGCAATCTTGTGCCTACGTATCTTATATTCAAGAATGAATAAAGAATCAGAGCGTCCGTAGTTCGTGGTAACAACCACGAAAAGGGATATGGGAAAAAAGGTTGGAAGTTTGAGAAAGAGACGAAAGGGTGACTGACAAGCAACCCAAGAGCGTGCCTCGAGAGCTTGTCACTCAAGAATTCAAAGAATGCGAGATTCTAAGAACTCAGTTCTTTCGGGAATTGACTGAATAAGTTGAATATCAAGAGTTGGATGTTTTGAAATCGAAAGAATAAACTAATAACAACTCGAGGGCGCGCCTCGAGAGTTACTCATTCGAGTATCCAAAGAATGCTAGATTCTGAGAATATCCCTCTTTCGTAAGTTTTAAAAATTTTTGTGAAAGGATCGAATCGAAGAATGGCATGCGTGGCCAAAGGAAGTTGGTTTGGAATAGCTCGACGACGTGTCGAGGATTTGTTTGAAAATGGAACCAACTTGACGACGTGTCAAGTGTTAGGGTTGTGAGAAACGATATTAGTCCCTGAGGGTGCTCCTAATATCGAAACCACAAGGAGTTGTGAATGAAAATGTGGGTTCCGAATGCGGACGGGCATTCGACTTAGGAGAATGTTGGAAAATGATTGAGTTTGAAAAAGTCGAAACGTTGAGTGGATAACAACTCAAAGGCGTGCTTCGAGAATTATTCACTCGAAGACACAAGGAATGCTAGATTCCAAGTGCCTCTTTCTTTTGGGGTTTTAATCAAAAAGACGTTGAGAATGATTTGAAACGAAATGGGGTACGAAAATAATTTGTGAATGTATGAGATAAGGATATGAATTTGAATTTGAAAATGAATTTAAATTTGAAAATAATTTAGGAGAAATGATAATTATTTGATAAATGAGACGTCAGCCTCACAACCAATTAATCGGAGTATTATCGAGATGCTAGATCTCGACGACACTTTTTCATTCGGAAAATGTTTGGATGAACAACTGAAATATCACACAGAATGCTAGATTCCTATGATATTTCTTTGCCCAAAAAAAAGATAGTATTTGAAAAAAAAGAAAAGTCGAATAACATATTATTTATGGTGTACACCCCAATAATGATTATCCAAAAATCCAAGAAGTGCTAGACTTCAGAGATTTAATTTGCCCTTTTTTATCGAATGGGAGAAATAACGCAAACGTAAGTGCATAATCAACCAAATTGACATGAGTTTAGTAAGCTTTTGGACTTGGCTCACTTTACTTATCAAAGCTAAAAGAGAAATAGATTATTTGAACCACTTAATTAGTTTAATCTAATTTAATTATTAAAATTATTTGATTAACAACTAATGTGATCAAATAATTAAATTAATTAAAGTTTATTAAAAGGATTAAATAATTGAAACTCTATTAATTAATTAATTATGTTAATCAAAATTAATTATCTAAATTATCTGATTAACTCAAATAATTAAGTTGATTAAAATTTATTAACAAAATTAAATAACAAAATAAAAAATAATAACTAATATCTAATTGATTTCTCTTTAAAAACAAAAAACATTCGTGCGAAGCCAGATCTTGATGCATATGGCTCCCTAGGAGATGCTGGTTGGTATTGAATTCACGCAATCCTAATAGCTTCTAGCTACGAATTACCTAAAACTGTAATTGCCTTGCACAAACCAGTTCTTAACAAAGACGAAGTTATATTGGATTGTGGAGCATCACTATATTGGGAAGATGGAAGAGTAGCAACATTCCATTGCTCTTTCTTGGCGAACTTGACAATGGATATAACAGCTATTGGAACAAAAGTAACTCTTCATGTTCATGATTTTATTATCCCTTATGAAGAGAAAGAAGCGTCTTATTATATTGGTTCTGAGAGTAGCTTTGATGATCTTGCTACTTGCTGGGCTAAAGAACCTAATTTCCAGTCTAGCTTGGGCGTAATTTTAGGCAAACCGAAAATGCCACACTGTTTAACAGTGTTGTCCTGCAACTTTATACTTTGGGCGTCCACTTAAAATAGTTAATATGCAATAGCAACAACTATAGATATACATAGTAAATATACAAAACTCCACAAACATTCACGAATTCAAAACAACAATATATACAATCTAACACAACATAGCCATATTAATTGAAACCACACAAAACAGCTCAAATCCATAAAGCAGCATTGAAAACAATATCGACAATGAGAGAATAACATCAGCAAAGATTAAACATAAGCAGAAAAATGAAAAATACCCCAACCAAAAGACACGATGAAGCTACCGAGTTGCGCTTTATATTGCTCTCTACCAAGTTATCATTGCTTCTGGCGATGCTAGTGTTGCGGTTATCATCGAACCAGAATCCTGCGCTCAAAGTGGTAAAACCAAATCCACATGTTATCCAACTTAAGTCTATGGCAGCAACACGCAGAGTGATGGCAACATCAATAGCTAATGCGTAAACGTTGTCGGCGTTGCGGTGAAGTCGGAACCGTGTTTGTTGTTGTTTCTGAAATGAAGCTCGTGCACGACTCGAAATGCCGAAAGCCACTGCAAATACTAGCTGAGATCGACATTGTCATTGAGCTGAGATGTCATTGTTGTTGAACCATGCCACTCAAAAATGTGTCGTCGGATTCGTCGAATCGTGAGAGCTACAGGGACTGTACCGATACACTTACGACGCAGAGATGTCGTTGGTGTTGGCAAAGTGAATCGCGGCGGAGATAGGCACACTTGCAGGGTGATTACGATTAAGATTCTTCTCACGGCCACGAAGAATATTCTTCTTCCTTTAGCGACAACCTTCATCGTAAAGCTTGCTTCAACTTAGTACATCAACAGTAAGTTCAAGTGTTGGTTTCTTATGAGATTTGGCAGAATAATGTGGTTAGTGGGGAAGGAAGATGAAGACGAAGGCGGAGGTGGTGATTTCGCTTGTGGGGTTTGGGAGAAAGGGATTGCGGCACCGTTTTGAGGGGAAAGGAAGGGTTAAGGTTGCGACGGGGAAGGAAGGCAATGAATTGGTGGCCTTTAATGGCGGATTTGAGAGAGGAAGATGTTAAGGTTTGATGATGGTGAAGGTTCGGAGATGGCGGCGCCAAGTTACGCTTTCGGAGAGATGGTGAACAGTAGTCATTAGGGTTTCATTGATGGTAATGTTGGATCATTTTTACAGAGAAGATGGGGAAGGAGACGGATAGGGTTTTGGCCGCCGTTTTTGGTGTTTCTTGAGGGTGATGAACAGTAAATTTCCCCCCTCCACTTATTCTGAAAAATTCTCTCTTTAAATGCAGTGGAAAACAAAACCCTAACGGGCCACCAAACCACACATGGGCCTTCCGCCCCTCTACTTGTGCCTTCAACTTTCTTTTTTCTCTTCTTTTTTTTTTTTACAATTTTTACTAATGCTTAATTAATGCTGAAACCAAATAATTACTAACATAAAGAACTAATAATATTAATTAATAAAATTAGATAAAGGTATTAACATTCACAATAACAATTAATTAAAATATTTACAATATATAAAAACAAACTAAAAAAGACATTAAAAAAAGGCAATATTAATTGCTATTATTATAATTATTCAAACAAAACAAAATATATACTAAATATTTATTATTATATTTAAAAAATATTAAAAGGAAAAAGGTTAGGAAATTGGAATGAAAATAATATTCATACAAACCTTTAGGCCACGTGTCACGCTTTAATTGGTCAGAAAGAAATTTTTGAAGAAACGCCCAATTTCGGGTGGACACGTGTCTAAACGGCATGAAACAATAAATGCGAAAATATTTACAAAAGGGTATGACAAAATCCTTGAATTCTAGAGCTAAACCTGCATCATTCATTTCACCACTCAATTTCCGTTTGGTTTTGGATCTGAATTTGGAAGCTAGATTGGAAGTGCTTTTTGAGTCAATTTTGCTTGATCTTGCTTGTTCTTGATTTCTATCATAATGAAGCTCTTGGATCTTGAAGAATCTCTGGGTTTCTAGCTCGAATTTGTGAATTTCAAGTAAATCAACACTCACCAAAATGAATGGTTGAGAATTATACCTGTTGAAGCTCAACCTTGAAGCTCTGAAAATGGAATTCCCTAGCTTGATTTCGGCCATGATTCTTCAAGCTCTTGATCTGGTTAGCTTCACTGAATGTTGGTGAAGCTAACTGAGTGGAGAATTTTAGTGTTTAAGGGGTGGAAATAGAAATCCGAAGTTCAAGCTCAAGAGTTCAAATGGGATCTTGGCAGAGTGGTTTTGGCTATCAAAAGCTTGCCAAAATGAATGGAAATCACTCCCTACTTATAGGGGAAGCTATCTGAATCAAAATGAGGAGTGAATGAGGTGAAATGGGTGGAAATCATGCACACCTGCAGCATGCTCAAAGTGTGACTTGAAATCTGTCAAAACACACCCAAACCTTGCGTTTCAAGGCTCTAATCAACCCAGGCAAGTTGGTTAAACATGTTTAGCTTTAATTCATGCCTTAATTTGGTGATTAGAGGCCAATTCAATTAAATTCAAATCTGACCCCAAGTGAAAATTCAACTTCCAAATTCAAATTTTGCAGCCTTGGTGCTCACAATGTAGGAGGCTTTTTGGGATGATTCTTCTTGCATTGTGTTGCATCCCAAAATTTGCCTAACCTTTTTCTTTGGCTGGCTTTTGTTTCATTTCAGTTTTATTCTAGCATTTGCATTGCATAGCATGTTTCATTGAACATGGGATCAAGAGAGCAAGAGAAGTCTTCTCAGAGTGTTGAGCCTAAGCAAGGGGTGTTACTAAAGTTTGAATGATCATCAGGTCATCTAGAAGTGGTCAATGTTCTTTGAAAGGATTGATGGATGTGTGTGGGTCAGCTCCTAACTTGGAGGCCAATTGAAGAGCATAAGAAGATTGTGAATGCATGATTATGGGTATAAGATGTTGAAAGAGCTCATTGAGTGCTTTGAGATCCATTTGGAGCTTATTCAAGTTGTTGTGTGAGGTGGAATAAGCCACAGTCAAGAATTTTGCATCTAGGGTTTTCATCTGGTAAATCCTCAGTTAACTGTGAAATTGAAGGAGGTTACAACTCAATTCCAAGTCTCTAGGGTCATGGGATGTTGTGTTGAGATGTCTAATATATCATTTCAAGATCAATTTATCAAGGACCAAGAGGGTGAGAAGTTACTAAATTAGGGTTCTCAATGTAAAATCCCATATTTAGTGCCTAACTTCAAGACCACCTATCTCAGGATACAAGTCATCTTAACTTTTGACCAACATGAAAATTGTAGAGAATGTTCTTAGCTTTCGTTTGAGTACTAGAAGTCATTCATTTGATTTCTAGAACTCAAGTTATGATGCAGACAAGTTACAGATCATCAGATGAATATGATTTTGGTCAACAAAAGTCAACCAACTTCCAAGCCATTGTTTACCTAGAAGGATGTTTCTCCTCAACTTTTAGCTAACATGAAAGTTGTAGAGCTTGGTCTTAGCTTTCCAAAGATTACTAGAAGTCTTTCATCTGATTTGTAGAACTCAAGTTATGAGGCTTGCGAGTCAGGGGTATTTTGGGAAAGTGAGATTATAGGTCATAAAATTATAGGTACATTTCACCAACTTGCACACTTCAAATGAAAATCTTTTCAACATGAAACTTGCTCCAAATAGGGCCATTTGAATTACTAAATCATCTCTTGTCATGGTTGGAGCTTGGATTGAAGAATTGGGATTTGAATTTTTCATAAAGAAGGCTTAAAATGAGAAAATGAGATTTAATTGATTTGGAACTTTTTCAAGGCAAAATTATACATTTTTTTAGTGCAATTGATGTTCTAAAAACAATGCCAATTTTACATTTGCAATTTGAGGTCATTATGTTGGTCATTTTCATGGTTTCTCTACCATGAAGTAACAAGTGTAAAATCTACCATAGAATCAAAACAAGGCTCAATTCTTGGCCCTTTGATCAACTAAAATCATGTGCAATTGATTTCAAGCAAAATATGGGCATGTGCAGCTGGTAATTCACGGGTATGGCAAGCAAAAAAGTGAAGAAAAAATGTATTGGCAATTGGGCTTAATGGCTTGAAATAAGGTTCCATTTCTGTCCAAATCCATCACATAAAACCTGAGCAAGCTTCACAAACCCTAGAGGGACGATTTGGTAGAGATTTGGCTAAGGAGCAGCTTTGAAAAAGTGAAGGAAACTCAAAATACGAATTCTCAGATTCAGATCATTTCAGGCCAAATTAAGCTCACCTAAAGCTTCCTTAATGATTATGGAGTGATTCTGGCTTGTTTCCATTAAGCTTCAACATAGTTTCAAGGCCCAGTGGAGGCACTCCACTAGGTAATCTTGAAATCAATTTTTCTCTCAATTCATGATGCCATTCCTTGCCGTTTTTGCTTGTTTGTGATCTTTGAGTTGTATAGATCATTTTGTAAGTTCAGAGTATGCCTAAGAGGGGGGGAGGGGTGAATTAGGCTTTAGAAACTTTTTCCGGTTTTTAGATGTTCTTGAATTTTTCTTCTTTAGGTTCTTGGTGATGAAAGCAGTAAAGACAGAAAGAAAAATGAACACAGAGATTTATAGTGGTTCCCTTCACAATCCGAAGGTACTCCACTCCCCTTTCCACATGAAAGAGAGTTTTCACTATAGTTTTAGAAAGTACAACCTATCACACCATCAACCGGTGAGGCCTACAATCTAATAACTAATCAACAATTAGTGTGCAAGAACAATCCTCTTGCAAACACTACCCCTTGTGTCCAACAATCCTGGATCACAAGTCACAATAGAAATAACTTTGTATTTTTGTCATTTTGAAAGTGATAGAATGATAATATCAATCTAATGATTGATCTTATCCTTTTGATCAAAATCCACTCTTCAATATCAACACAAGTGTTTAAAATTCAGGATATGAAATGTATGAATAATATGAACACTTTTTGAAAATATTTGAAAAGTAGTAAATTTGATTCAATGAATATTTTGAAAATTATTGGAGGTTTTTTTCAATTTGAAATTTTCAGAATTTATATGAGCAAAACACCATTTCAAAAAGGTATAATTGAGTAAGAATCAAAACATGAAAAGGTATAATATTCAAACAACATTTGAATTTTAACAGCAACAATTTTTCAGAATTCGTTCAGTGTTAATCGGTTAACCCTATAGGTTAATCAGTTAACACTTAAACGTTGGCCCAAAGAATTCAAAAATTAAGGCCGTTAACCGATTAACCCATATGGTTTATCGGTTAACATTGTTAAAACTCAGAAAAATGCTTGAGTTAAAAGTGTTATACCAATTCAACTGATTTTAAAAAAATGCAAATGCAATATGTTATCATGTTAAAAATATTTGAACACTTGTATATCAATTAAAGGAGTGAAAATTGATATACCGAAGCTTGAGTCCAAATCTTGAAACTTGAATGAACATTTGCACATGATTCTTGAATTGCTTGAAAAAATTCCGAAGCTTGAGTCCAAGTCTTGATCTTGATCAATTTTGAAAGCTTTGACTTTTTTGCTTGCAATCATGGAATGAGCTTGAGTCTTTGTTGACATCATCAAAACCTTGAGATTGAGATGTGCTTCTACATTCTCCCCCTTTTTAATGATGACAACCAAGTGCGTCTTGCGATATCTTTTGACGATGTTCAATCTAGGCTTGCTTCTTGTTTCTCCCCCTATGTCCAGCAACTGCCCCTATCTAAACAGAGGCAAAAAAATTCTGCACAGAGAGATATTAGACAACAAGCTCTTCTCCCCCTTTGTCATTAACAAAAAGCAAGGAGCTTTCAAAACCAAACATACGCAATATCATACATGACAACATATAATCAAGCACAACAAAAAATTGATCGAAATAAACAAAGCAGTAAACATAAAAATGCAGCAAATAGTGTACGGTTACAACTTAAAAACTTAGACAATATCCGGAAAGAAAAACAATACAAGCAACAAAAATAAATATTTCCTAATCATCTTCATCGGACATATCCACGTCTTCTGCTTCTTCCTCTTCACTACCTTCATTATCTGCTTCTTCTTCTTCAACAGTCCCGGGGTTGGAAGGATGAGCGGTAAGGATGAGGTTGCAAAGTGAAGTAATTGCCCTGGAGGTTTCTCGGTGACAATTCATAGTTTCCCGATGTTGGGTCATCATGGTAGTATAGAGAAACTCATTTGTAATACCCCCTTCGGGAACGGGATAGGCTTTGTTTGAGGCGGATCCTTCGCTTGCATACTTATAAATGTCGTCAACGTCTTTGATAATACCAGTGTTCTTAACAATGGTGATCTCATTTATCTCATTGGTTGTTGATTTCATCTTGGTGAACGGTTCCCTGTTAAGGTCCAAATCCGTCAACTCAAGGATTCTTGAAACTAGCCTGGCATAAGGAAGACGTGTCGACAGAGAAAGCTGCTGTTGAAGATGATACATGATTGTCAAAATCCAATTTACCCTTATCTTGTTTTTGATTGCGAAAAGAAGCTGCATTTCCAGGTCATTAATCTGAGCATGATTCAAATCCTTCGGAATCAGCACATAGCAGATTATGTAATGTAGCATCCGGTCCGAAACCGTCAGATTTTTCGCATAACAGAGCATGCGAGCCGTTCGTTGATTTGCTACAACATTCTCCTTTGGAAACCTGCAGATCTGATAATAGTATTCCATTTTGTCATAGTTAGACCATGGTCCTTCCATGTGGTTAACTCCTTTCCGTAGAAAGTAGCCAGAGGATGGAATTCTCAACTTTGCAGCAATATCTGTCAAATTCTCTTTCAAGAAGCAATCTCGAACAGTGGTTTCCATAATGTGCTCATCGTCAGCATTCAAATACACAGATAGCTTATTCAAAAATGATTTAACCAAATCATGATAACAATTTCCAGAATCAGAAACAAACTTATCTATCTTCTGATATTTGAGCAGAGCAGGAAAATCAAAGGATGAAGCAGGAAAAGTCTTAAGGTTTACGTACTTTACCGACAGAATATGACGAACACAAACCTTGAAATCCATCTGGCGTTTCTTGGTTGTCTCCATAGGAATGTTGTCTCCATCTGATGCAGAGTCATATTCCAGTAATTTTCCCTTGCCTTTGTGAGAAGATGTCATGGATGAAGTTTGAGATATTCTGAGGGTTCTGGGTTCTTGGATGAGTTAGGGTTTTGAGAGATGGAGGAGAGGATAATGTGAGGGCAATATATATGGAGTGTTATGTGAGTGGGTTTTAATGTTGGTTGGAAGTCCAAAAGTGTAGTCAAAGAAGAAGAAGAAGAATTCTTTGGATAGTGATTTGGATATTCAAGGAAATATTAACCACACATAAATAACACATTTAACACACTTAATTTTCCAAAATTTTAATTAATTTTTCGTTTCTGATTTTTGAAAGTTTTAACAGTGTTAATCGGTTAACCCTATAGGTTAATCGGTTAACACATTAAAAAAAATAATTTCCAAAATAAAATTATCAGTGTTAATCGGTTAACCCTATAGGTTAATCGGTTAACACATTAAAAAATTATGACAGAAGTGAAAAATTAACAGTGTTAATCGGTTAACCATATAGGTTAATCGATTAACACACGTGAATTTTGGAAAATTGCTAAAAACAGAATGCACAAACATTTGAAAACATACATTATGCAAACATAAACCAGAGAAAAAATAAGATATCACCTTCATCGAGAATCCCAAGTTCTCGTCGAATTTTGAAGAACGGTTCTTTCGCCAATGGTTTGGTAAAGATGTCGGCGAGTTGATTGTGCGTATCAACGAAAGTAACATCTACATCTCCATTCAGTACGTGATCTCGAAGGAAGTTATGCCGGATATCTATATGCTTTGTCCTTGAATGCATGACCGGGTTCTTTGTAATATTGATGGCACTTGTATTATCACATCGAAGAGGAATGCAACCGAGATCTATACTGTAATCGAGGAGTTTTTGCTTGAGCCACAGAATTTGTGCACAGCAACTTCCTGCTGCAATATATTCCGCTTCGGCTGTACTGAGTGCCACACATGCTTGCTTCTTGCAGACCCATGACACTAGTGCATTCCCGAGAATGTGACACGTACCACTCGTGCTTTTTCTATCGGTCTTACATCCTGCATAATCAGCGTCAGAATAACCAATTAATGAACAAGTACTACCTTTTGGATACCATAATCCGACGTTCGTTGTTCCTTTGAGATACTTTATGATTCTCTTCACGGCGGTGAGATGTGATTCCTTCGGACTTGCTTGAAAGCGTGCACACAGACAAACCCTAAACATAATGTCAGGACGACTTGCCGTCAAATATAATAATGAACCGACAATACCTCGATATTTTGTAATATCAATTGGAGTACCAGATTCAGCTTGATCAACGTACGTTCTGGATCCCATAAGAGTGGACATCACCTTGCAACTATCCATATCGAATTTCTTTAACAATTCTTTGCAGTACTTGGATTGGTTGAGGAATATGCCATCCTTTGTTTGCTTGATTTGTAGTCAAAGAAAATAGTTCAATTTTCCCATCATGGACATCTCGAATTCTCCTTGCATCATAAGTGAAAATTCTTCGCAAAGCTCTTTGTTTGTTGATCCGAAGATGATGTCGTCGACATAGACTTGAACCAATAAGGTGTTACCCTTGATCTTCTTTATGAACAACGTCTTGTCAACCTTTCCTTTTGTAAATCCCTTTTCACATAGGAAATTGCTAAGGCGGTCATACCATGCTCTTGGTGCTTGTTTCAGTCTGTAGAGTGCTTTTTTCAGTTTGTAAACATGTGAGGGATTCTTGAAGTCTTCAAAACCCGGAGGTTGTTTAACGTAGACTTCTTCATTGATGTATCCATTCAGGAAAGCGCTTTTGACATCCATCTGGAACAACTGAAAATTCATAGAACAAGCGTAAGCAAGTAATAATCTAATTTCTTCTAACCTTGCTACCAGAGCGAACGTTTAATCAAAATCTATTCCTTCCTCCTGGTTGTAGCCTTGTGCGACCAATCTTGCTTTGTTACGAACTATGATCCCATTCTCGTCAAGTTTGTTTTTAAACACCCATCTCGTTCCTATGATGTGCTTGTTGTCAGGTCTTGGTATGAGATTCCAAACTTGATTTCTTTCGAATTGGTTGAGTTCTTCTTGCATTGCTACAATCCATTGGTCGTCGCCTAAGGCTTCATCAATCTTGGTTGGTTCAATTTGAGACACAAAAGCCATGTTGAGACAAGCATCCTTAAGATTTAGTCGAGTTGCCACGCCTCGGCTAATATCACCAATAACTTTATCTATCGGGTGATCTCTATGCGTTCTCCATTCCTTCGGAAGATCTTGATGTTCTTCAATGATTTGAGTGACATCTTCTTGTGGTATTGCTTGATTCTTTTAAATCTCTTCTTGTTGATGTGAAGAACCTACTATATCATCATCATCATCCACAATAATATTATCCTCTTTCGAGGGGTTAGTCTCATCAAAAGAAACATGAATGGATTCTTCAATAGTAAGAGTTCTTTTATTAAAAATTCTAAAAGCTCTACTAGAAAGAGAGTAACCAAGAAATATACCTTCGTCGGACTTCTCATCAAACTTACCGAGATTATCCTTATTGTTGTTGAGAGCAAAACATTTGCATCCGAATATGTGGAAAAATGCTATGTTTGGTTTCCTACCCTTGAACAGTTCATACAGAGTCTTTTTGAGAATTGGTCGAATATTGACACGGTTGCTTACGAAACACGCCGTGCTGACTGCCTCTGCCCAGAAATATTTAGGAAGATTCGATTCGCTAAGCATTATTCTAGCAAGCTCTACCAGTGACCTATTCTTCCGTTCTACGACACCGTTCTGTTGAGGAGTCCTTGGTACGGAAAAATTGTGAGAAATTCCATGCTCTTCGCAAAAATCTTCAAAATCTGAATTTTGGAATTCTCCACCATAGTCGCTTCTTATGGAGGATATGGTGAGTGACTTCTCGTTTTGAATTTGCTTCGCATACTTCTTGAATACTTTGAAAGCATCAATTTTCTGCACTAAAAACAATGTCCATGTGTATCGAGAGAAATCATCAACAATAACTAAAGCATAAATACTACCTCCGAAGCTTTTCGTTCTCGATGGACCAAAAAGATCCATATGCAACAATTGAAGTGGTCTTGATGTAGAAACCACTTGCTTGGATTTGAAAGTTGTCTTGGTCTGTTTCCCTTTTTGACATGCATCGCATAATTTATCCTCGATGAATTTTATCTTCGGAAGACCAACAACTAGATCATGCTTTATCAACTTGTTTAAATTCTCCATGTGAATGTAAGCAAATCTTTTATGCCAAAGCCACGCCTCGTTGTTGTTCGCCATGACATTTTACCTTCAAGGAAGAGTCATCAAAAGAGATCATAAAAATATTATTAAATCTTTTACCTTTTAGCAAGATGTCACGGGTGACTTCATGTTCTATCAAACATTCATCCTTTATGAAGTTGATTCGGAACCCTTTGTCACACAGTTGACTTATGCTAAGTAGGTTGTGTTTAAGGCCTTCCACATAAAGAACGTCTTCGATGATTGTACATGGAGGTGCACCAACGGTTCCAACTCCAAGAATTTTTCCTTTATTATCATCACCGTAAGTAACGTATCCTTTGGCCTTTAATGATAGACTTGAAAATCTGTTTATGTCTCCTGTCATATGCTTAGAACAACCGTTATCAAGATACCATTGATTAGAAGTTGTCTTCAAGCATACCTACAACACAAAATCAAGTAGTGTTAGGTACCCAAATTGCTTTGGGTCTTTTTCAACCCACATATAATACCCTTTAGTGTTGCACCCTAAAATTTGCCCAACCTTATTCACTTGGTTTATGTTTCAATGTCATTAGCATTTGCATATAGAGTCATGTACATAGGTTACTCATCGGCATAGCATAAGCATAGCAAGTCATACAACAGGGGGACCAATCATTATTCTCATCTCTAGAGGCCTATCAAGAGGTATTATCCTGATTCAATCTCATTCAAGTCATCAGAAAAGAATTTGAAAGCTATCAAGTCAATGGGTCAAGCAGTTCATCTATCTCCTGGCTGAGGGTATCTGGGGATCATCAAGGAAAGTATGAGCTGTGAATTGAAGGCACGGGGAGTATCTAGACATCTTGGAGGACTTAGAAAGTCATTTGGAGAAGGAGACAAGTCATTGGTGTGATCACAAGTATTGCAGTTGAAGACAGTCAACTAGGGTTTCATCTGGGTCAACTCTAGGTCAATTGACTGATTGAAAGGCATTAAGGGCTATTGGAGAGATGTGGGGTTCATAATTTGACATGGAGAATAAAGATATGTTGTTATGCTAAGAAGAAATCAAGAGAAATCAAGGAGAAGAGGAGGTTCTAAATTAGGGTTTCTAGGTAAAATTCCCTGGTTTAAGTCAAACTTCCAAGCAAAATAAGTCAAAATGCAAGCTTCAAATGGATCCTTGGCCAACATAAAACTTGTAGAGGATCTCAAGACCTTTAATTTGAGTGGTGTAAGACATCAAGGAGATTTCTAGAACTCAAGTTATAGCTCTTGCAAGTTAGGGGTCACCAGATGGCACTGAAATTTGTCTGTGAAAGTTGACTGTCTTCTGACAAACTTTTGGCCCTCAAGGATAATTCAAATGGACTTTGAACAAGCAAGAGAGTTGTTCCTCATTGTCTCCCCTTTCCAAAAAGGTATTGTATGCCTTCATATGATTTAGGGAACTCTACTTATGGCTTGTGCAAGACAGGGGTATTTTGGTAATTTGGAATTACAGGTCATTTTTAGCCAATGCCCAAAACTCCTACAAGGAAGCTTCAAATGGAAAACTTCCCAACATCAAAGTTGCTCAAAATGGGATTTTAAGGCTAGATAAGATGTTGTGAGAGTTTGAAAATGCATGGAGCATGGATATTTTAAAATGGTCAAAATGGCTTGTAAATGGCTTATAAGTTGAAAAAGTTGGAATTGAATTTTGGTTTGAGAGATCTACAAATCCAAAATGGGGCATATGATAGATGATTTTGATTGGAAACATCATTTTGAGAACAATGGTTTAGCCACATTTTTGAGTTTAGGCTTAAAAATTGGAGTTTCTTTGTAAATTTGTTATTTGCACTTTAAGGCATCAAAAGGAAAGATGAGAAAATGCTACATAAAGGTTTGTAAGACCTTATTTTCATGTCATAATACCATATGAGGAGAATTTAAGTAAGATTGCATGGTTTATCATGAGATGGCATGAGATTCACTCAAGATGACAAATTCAAAATCTCATTACGTGATACATTCTAGAAACTTCATGGAAGGTTCTACAAACTTCCACACATTTCTATTCTCATCTATATAAGCCCTAGAGTGACTCCATGCATTGGTTGGTGATTCTAAAAGCTTGCATGCTACACTTTGATTCCTTCACTCCAAAATTGCATTTTCATTCCAAACTCCATTAAAACACCATCAATCACTACAATTCTGATCATCATCATCATCTATAATCAACATTGAGCATTTGGCAAAGGAAAGGCTCAAGAATTCGTGGCTGGATTATGAGATCTCCAACTTCACTCCAACTTGCATGAAGAGTTGAATAGGTTGATTCAAGAAGATAGAACAAGAACTACTGCAACCAGAGGCTTCAACATTCATCAAAGACCATACAAAGCAATTGGCAAGGTCTGAATTGGAGGAGAACCATCATCACCATCATCACTTGCAAGGTATGCATTTTCTCATGAAACTCTCTATTTATCCATAGTTCAAGCATGTTGTTAGGAGAAATCTAATAGAGACCAATTAGGGATGTTGTATGATGAGTTTAAGGGCTGTTTGTGAGGTTTGCTTCCATGGTGTCAATTCTTTAATGATCAAGAACTCACGATTTAGTGTACTATAATCTTAGGTATTAGGCTTAGGATAATCCCCATAAGATGTAGTACATGATAGGTTAATATGAGACCATTTGATTACCATGCAAACTAAGGTGCGAAAATGGTGACCACCCCTTGTAGCCTTCGTATTTCTTTCTTGAGGGAGAGTTAGAGAATTCTAGTACCATGGCTGTGTAGAGGGAGAAGAGTAGATGAGTTTTCATCTTTGGATCGTGAAAAATGGTGGAGAAATGAGAGAGTTAGAGAGGGTGGAAGTTGCTTGCATGAGTTCTTTTTTTTAGAAACCCTAAGTGTCCAAGGTAGAAGAGATAATCTCTACCATTGATTCATGTTGGGATATTTGACTTTGTCCCTCAATCCAGCGGCCTAGATTTTATTAAACTTCAAAAATTCATAACTAAATGGAAAATGCATATTTTTAACTCATTCTTTTTTTAATATTTTCCTTAACATGTCTAGAAAATTAAAAAAATATAAAAATTGCATTTTATATTTTTTTCGCATTTTTTTCCATATTTTACAAATAAATGCATATTTTGAAGGTTTTATTTCATACATGATCTTGTAGATTTTTGTTCTTACACTTAGAAATAGATTTTTTTCCCATTCTTTTTTGTGGTGATTAATATTGAATTGTAGTATTCCCAGAATTTATTACTAGATTTGTTAGAATAAAATTTGGTTAGTTTAGATAATTGAACTTAGGATAGTTTAATTAGGGTTAAGTAGTATACTTGAACTTCAACATTTCATTTTTGAAAATTCATAACAAATTAGAAATTGCATATTTTTAATTCATTCTTTTTGCATCATTTTCTTTAAAGAGTCTAGAAAATTATAAAAAAAATAAAAATTGCATTTTATTTTTATTTGATATTTTTCCCATATTTTCTAAATAAACAGCATTGTAAATAGTTTCATTTCATGCATGATTTTGTTAATTTTTGTTCTATTAGATGCTTTAATATTTTTTGACCATTCTTTTCAGGTTGTTTAGTTTAGATATCAAACTTGTAGATTCAATTTAGTTCCCATTTTTAGAAATTAAATTTAGATGCTTAGTGTAAATGTGAATGACATGGATAAAACTAGGTTTTTAGGTGATGACTTAGGAGACTTAATTCTATTCCCTTAGGACTTAGGGTTTGATTAGTTTAGTTATGGGACTATAGGGGCTATGGGTAGTTATTAGATCCCTTAGAGGAAAAGTCAGGACTCCCCTACTGCTATTGATACTCTGTATGTATCTGATTGACTGGTGTGGTGTGCCCTCCGGGGATTATTGCTTGCTTGCTTGGGTATTGGGATTGTCTGGGGACTTAGGAGAGCTGAAGACTTGAGGTGATGAAGACCATTGGAGATCCAGAGATTGAAGATCAACTGCCAGAGTTGGAGAGGAGGTTCTTGCTAGCAGCTGCTGAGGAGACTAGGGTTTAGGAGCTAGGCAGAGCTCTAGATTAGAAAGCTTGCTTCTCAAACATAGATGGCTTTGTTTGCCTCTATCCTTTCTCTATGATTCAAAGTCTCTTTCAAATATCCACCTTCTTCCTTTGGAAGGATCAGTGAATGTATTTGAAAGATAGAACTTTTGAGAGAAAACTTTCTGTTTAATGTTAACAGTTGATGAACCACCCTTGGTAGGTAATTAACTGTCTAACATTCATTCACTTCATCTGGTTGGCTGATGTTCATCCTGGAGCCTGAGACTTGAAGAAAAGCCATTGCAGATAGAAGACTGATGATCAAAACCCTTACCTGAAGATCATGAAGATGGAGATTGATGCTTGTTGAAGCTCATGAATGATTGGAAATTACTTGAAGCCAGATGTTGATTCAGAGCTGCTGATGCTGTTTCTTTTGCTGATGTATTTCATTGTTGATGTATTGATTGGTTTTCCGGACTGTATTGTTTGTTGTTTACCCTGTTGGGTTGAAAGTGAAGTTTGTTCACTTTTGCCTATTGTTTTCTAGGTTCGAGGTTGAGTGGGACTCCCTTGCCTCGCTTGTACTGTTGCATCCATGCATTTTACTGTTTTACTATATATATCTGATATTGTTTCTGTTTCTGCCTATCCCGTAGGATCTCTGTTTCTCTCTGTGCAAGAGAGGAGCATGATAGACACTAGGTCTTAACCCATGCATGATAACATTAGGTTAGTTCGTTTCCCTTCGCAACCATAGGTTAGAGTTCTATCTCTTCTTCCTCAAAAACAAACAGAAAATACAATAAAATTTCAAACACAATAAAAGACACTTCTTCCGTAAAAGAATGTGAACTCATCAAAACGTCACTTTTGTACGCTTGGACCGCTAATCAGAAAACCTTTTTTCAGAAAGAATAAAATCAACCAAGACAAGCTTGTGTCTTCCGTAGCCCGAACTACGTTTGCTCTGATCTTCCATGCTGTGTGGAAGTACGTAGGCATAGGATGCGATATCCTAGCGAGCAACCTTCCCCTCCTTTCCCGTAGGTAGGAGAACTACGTTGACTCTGATTTCTCGTTCCAGACGGGAATACGTAGGCATAAAGTGCGATACTTTGCCGAGTCATTTTTATTTTCATTTTATTTTCTTTTTAACCCTCGACCCATAGTTTAGATAGAATAACAATCCATACCCGAAAACAAGCGTGGATCCCGTCGAGTACGACGGATGTGAGGGGTGCTAATACCTTCCCCTTGCGTAACCGACTCCCGAATCCAGGTTTTGGTTGCGACGACCATACCTTTCCCGTCTTTGCGAGGTTTACTCTGAGCGTTCCCTTTCCCTCCCGTGGGATAAATAACGCACGGTGGCGACTCTTCTGTTCAGCCGGCGCCGATTTTCGCAGTAGCGACAGCTGGCGACTCTGCTGGGGACCCAACGTCCCCTGGTTGCTAAGAACTGCGATGGTTCTTATGCATTTGGGATCCAACGTCCCTTTGAGCGAGTCAATCCTAGCGCTTGTTTTCCCGTCGAGGATTTTGTATGGAGTTATTGTATATTTCTAACCTTGTATTTTCAGCTTTGTATATTGATTATTATTGCTGTATTTGGGGTGTGACGGGTGTTCTGATATTGAGAGATAAGCCGGACCTGGGCTTGAGTGCACCTAGAATTAGCGTAGAAAGTAGTGGGCGCGTGCCGGCTTTGCTTGCATTAGTGTCTCATGAAATCTACACTCGGACGAGGTTCTTCTGGTTGGCTTCTTTTTCTACCCTTTGGGTCGAAGGGGTTGTTGGTCAGCTGAATTGTCGACTCCGGGAACCGATCATTTGGAAGTTGGCTAAGTGAGGCCTCTTCAGGATTTGATGATGCCACTCCTTCTGGGAATCGTATCATCAACCCTGAAAGTCTGTGACGCCGACGACCGCATAGGATGCCGTACCTTTGTCAGTTACTAGGACATCCACCTGTGAGAGGGGTTTGGGGTTATGCAGATAACTAGACCTTCAGACTACCGGTTATTTCTTGATCATAGATCCTGGGTATTTATGGAAAGTTAGGAGGTCTGTCAGAGACCAATCGGAGGTGAGATTGGAGGTCTGTCAGAGACCAGTTGGAGTGTCCTGAGGTCTGTCAGAGACCAATTGGAGATGTGATTGGAGGTCTACCAGAGACCAGTCGGAGTTATGGTTTGAGGTCCATCAGAGACCAGTAATGGAGCTTTGTTTTAGGTCTATCTGAGACCAGGGTTTGAGGACTTCTGGAGGGTCTATCTGAGATTTCTTGATTGGGTTCAGGCTATTCAGCTACAGCTTTGGTCCCTGTTGCATGTTACTTGCATTGCATTGCCTGCATATCCATTACCATTTGCATTTCACTAACGTGTGTCTGTGCTGCAGGTGCATTTGCATATTCCCCGGTTCTAGTGCCCAGACTTCTGAGTATTGATTATGGCTGGTTTGAGGAAAACAGTTGCGTATAAGCTGCCTTCACCTGATATTACTTCTTTGCTTGGTCTGATATCTCTTGCCGATGAGGAGGTTAGGAGAAGCTTCAGAATGAGTCATGGGAGATTACTGAGATTAGTCTGTAAGCCCACTGCTGATGAGATGAACGGGCTATACACCTTGATGCAGTTCTATGACCCCGCATTGAGATGCTTTACTTTTGCTGACTTCATTCTAGGACCTACCATTGAGGAGTATGTGGAGTTTACTGAGCTTCTCGTGCAGAACAAGGTTCCCTTTATCCACTCTGCTGCTGAGCCCAAGCTGGAGGACTTAGCCAAAGCCTTGCATATGAATGCTGCTGAGTTGTTATTGACTTCTTGGCTTGGGGTTTCAGGTTTCCCTCTGGATTTTCTGGTTGGCAAGGCTCAAGAATACGCCAAGAACGGTTGTTGGGTGGTTTTTAATGCTATTTTGGCTTTATGCATTTATGGAATTGTGCTGTTTCCTAACCTGCCCAATTTTGTGGACTTGGATGCTTTCTATCTGTTCGCCACCGGCAATCCAGTGCCGACGTTGATCGGAGACTTCTACCACTCATTGCACTACAAGAACGAAAACCGAAGGGGAAAAGTTGTTTACTGCTGTGCTCCTTTATTGAATATGTGGTTCAAAAGTCATCTTCCAGTGAAGGGGTCCTTTGTGGAAAGTGCAACCACTGCTAGCTGGTCTGAACGCCTGATGAGGCTATCTTCCGAAGACATTAGATGGTTTGACAGAGACCTACTGGGGTCTGAACTTATCTTCAGTTGTCCGGGGTACTCTAATGTCCCATTGATTGGAAGGAAAGGGTGTATCAACTACAACCCATCTCTGTTCGTCCGTCAGTTCGGATATGCGCTGAAGAATCCACCTCAGGAGGAAGAAGTACAGGAATCTCTGTACTTCACAGGTGATGTGAAGGGGGAGTTATTGGCCAAGTTGCAGCATGCCTGGACGCGTATTAACCAAAGAGGGAAGCCGTTGTTAGGGAAGAATGACTGTCAGGCCTATGCACCTTATAGAGTTTGGATTCAGGAGAGGGCTAGTCAGTTGAGGATGCCGTTTCCAGACGCACCAATTCTTGCTCCCATTCCGGTAGCGGAGCCAACTACTGTTTCTAGGGAAGTCTACGAGCAAGTTGTGAAGGAAAAAGAAGCTTTGATGAAGGTCAATGAAGGGTTAGAGCAAGAGTTAGCCCAGGTACGCAGTGAGAAAAACAAGGTCGTGTATGCTTTCCAACAACAGATTGAGCTAATGAACAGATTAGGGGATGAGTTGACTGAGGAAAAGAAAAAGCGCGAACGTCTGGGGCAAGAGTTCAGAAGCTCCCATGACATGCTTGAATCCAAGAAGAAAGCGCTTGACATCGCTCACCGAGAGATCTCTTCTTGCAATAAGACTTGGAATGCTACGCTCACCAACAATAAGAAGAGGGAAGATAAGTTGAAGCAGCAAATTTCCGACCTCGAAGAGCAGTTGAAGTCCAGCATCAAGAAGTGTGAAGAAGAAGTGATGACCCGGTACAGTCTCCAGAACGCACTGAACAAGGCCATCAAAGGCAGAGATGAAGCCGTGTCTCAGAAGCGTAAACTAGAGGATCGCTTCGGAGACTGGGCATGGGAAGAAACTGCTGAAGACGTGCGCCGTGTTCTTAAGAAGAGAAACCAACTTGTTGAAGGGCTGCTTGATCGATCAAGTCATCCGGAGACCAAGAAATTGCTAGAAGAGTACCAAACTTCTGGGAGGATTTGATCACTTCATGTAGTAGCTTGTATGCTTTATTTGCATAGTGCTGACCATCACCAGGATTGTTGGTTGAGGTCATGCCTTCTTATTGTACTCAGTGATATTGTATTCTTGGCCTATTAGTTTTCTCAGCAATATATGAGGCTTTCTATGATTCAGCTCCGATCTTTGTATTGCTAGCACTGTCACTGCACCGGCACCTCCACACTAGAATCGGGGAATGAATTTCCCTAATGTACAGACACACACATTGCATTGCATTCATATTCATATTGCATTACAGGTAATTATTAAACTGTAGCTCATCTCCTGTATCTCTCAGGTCCCCCAGGATTATCGACTGAAGAATTCCCTAGCATTCAACCAAAAGCAGCAGCAAGGAAGTCATGAGTCAGGATCCGAATGAGATGCAAGAGGTGCACGACAATATAATGCGGCTCATACAGGTAATGGAAGCCATGGCCGAGAGTCAGAAACAGTTGCAGAACATGGTGCAGCCTCTGATTGCGAGGGCTGATGATAGGGCTGCCGACTTTGCTCAGCTAGAGAATCAAGGTTTTCTCCCAGGCCGCATACGCCAACTTGTGGGGGTAGCCATCAAACAGGTTCAAGCAGAATTAACGGATGTTCGAGGCCAGCTGGGGCAGTTCACGAAAGATGTGCAAGAGTTGCGCTCGAATCAAGAGACGCTAGAAGAAGAGAACTGCCGACTGAAGGCACAGATAGGGTTGATGGCTGAAGTATTAAGGAACGTACTCAGGAGAGAAGGAGGGCAAATGTTGGAAGACGCGGCTGGCTTATCTGTTCCTCAGGGGTCTGAAGAACCATTACCCACGCAGGATAGGCTTAAGAGACCCTCTCCACGGTTCGAAGCTCAGGAGTCTCCTCGTCAGCAGTCGCAATTGATTTTGCAGGATAACTCAAGGAGGTGGGGTAAGAGAATGAGGTTTTCTAACAGAGTATTTGATGAGATCCCTATGGATTATGATCAGCTGGTGCAACTCTTGTTCCAACTTCAACTGGTTGAGCCCCGCATTTTGGTTCCACTGACAGGGCAGCCGCCACCAGACTATGACCTGAACGCCCATTGTGCCTTCCACTCCGGAGCACCGGGGCATAACATTGCAAACTGCAAAGCTTTTAAGCATAAGATTCAAGATTTGCTGGATGAGAAAATAATTGAGTTTGTACCGGGGGGCATAAAAGTTGCAGGGACTGATATTCCCATTTCTCCGCCAGAGGTTGCAGATGAATCGAGGTATATCCCAGAGCCACTGGAAGCTAAGTCTCCATGTCCACAACAGTTGCCGATGCCAGGGTTGAACTTAAGGATGATAACGCGTGAGCCCAAGGAATCGCTCGAGCAAAGCCAGCAGCATACAAGATGCCAGTATACGACTCAGCAAAGAATTCGGGGAAAGAAGCCGAGGAGGGTGTTTGAGAAGCCTCCCTCAACGTACGCAGATTTGTTACAAACACTACTAAGATTGAACTTGGTGGAGAAAAGAACTCTGGCGCCAATAACCGGCACTCTGCCGGATGGCTATGATGCGAGCAGGCACTGTGAATTCCACTCCGGGGCTCCCGGACATGATATTGAAGGTTGCCACGCATTCAAGCATAACGTCCAAGATTTAATCGACAGCAGGGTCATTAATTTCTCTGACAGGGTTCCCAAGGCGGTGCAAGGCCATCGACAAGCGAAAACCGGGGTGATGAAAAAGTTTCCCAGATTTGATCGGGCCGATGAAAGAAGATCGAGACAGCAGTAGACTACCCCTGATGATAGCTTCTGAGGATGGTTGACTCGCCAATAAGTCAGAGTGCAGGAAGTCCAGTTCCGAGACGCCGACATTTTTCATGTTATCTTGTTCATGTCCTCGCATTTGTAGTTTCTTTTCTGTGTAATTGCAAATTTCGCTCTTAAAACTTGTTGTTTTTCAATTGATATTAATAAACGAAATGAATATGCATGTTTTGAATTAATCCAGTCGTGTTCACTCTTTGTTTTTCTTTAATGCTTAATGCTTGTTTTAGCAGGAATCTGGGGAGGATGACGAAAACAGATGACGAATAATATTCCGATCGTATGCTTTTGGATAAAGAACCTGTTGATGAGATACAGGCATTGTTTCAATCCATAAACACCGGAGATATAAGGAAGATAATCCCTTGATAACCCCTTTGAGCCAGTAGTAGGAGTTTCTTTTGAAAATGAAAAAAAACCTAAATCTCAACCCGGGGCAGGGTAGGTGTCAGTTAGTTTGACCAAGCGTTCGAATCGTAGAAAGAGTGTCCGGTTGAGGATAAATCACACTTGTATAAGTCGTGCCTAAAGAACCGCAATGGTTAAACCTTGCCGACAAAGAGTGAAACAGTCATATTACTCCACAAGAAGTCAGACAAACCAGTGTCACACGACTTGTTCAAAAAAAAAAAAAAAGAGAACGAAAAGTGAAAAGAATCAAGAGCCCGCTAAGTCAAAACTTGAAAACAAATGACTTAGGCAAAAACAGGGGCATCCCGCTGGACTGGAAAATCAAAAGAATCTCAAAAGATACTCAGTCCAGGCAAAAGTTAGGGAACGAAAAAAAACGAAAGACGAAAAGGATTGTCAAAGAAAAGAACAAATCATCGAAAAGGACAAAAGTCGTGTGATTCTAGGCACCCAAAGACGAAAAGCAAATGACCGTCACTCAAAAAAGAAAAACGCGTGGTATCCTAAACCATCACTCCTATCATTCCACCTCTAATAGGTGAACGCTGAAGTCAGATTAGCTGAACATAGGATTGGAGAACATCACGAAGAATGGGTGGGTCGAAATAAATTTTGAGCCTATATCTTTCCTTGTTAACCGTGAACCTGACCACGTTACAACCCGCAAAAGTCCTAATTGAAACAAGTTTTGTCCGAGGGCATACGTCAGTAAAGATCTCGTCGATTCTGACTCCTAAAAGGGTTCCTCTTACCAGCTTTCATATTGACATTTTGATAATTGATTCATTACATGTCACAAAATTTTTTAGTGAACATACTTGGGTTTTGAAACTGTCATATGCATTGCGTTTAATATATCTTTTATGCAGAACAACTTGTGTTACCTGCGAGTAAGCACATGCCGACAGGAAAGATTCCTACAGTGGAAGGTATGATCGGGATAAAATGCAGAATGCCCAAATGTTTCTTGAACTGGGGCAAGCTATACTGATTAATTCAGGTAGAGTCGGTCATCCTAGAAGCAGTAAATCCGGGGCAGTCAGGTCAAGATTTGGCAAATCTCTCATAGCTATGGGCAGTGCTCCACGACACAGTCGATCAGAGACAAAAGATTTTTGCGAGACCGGGGCATGTCACCCTAGAAGCACGAAAGTTATGTTCTTGAAACACCCCTTCGAGGTCCGAAATGTAGAAGCCGTCCATGTCTGGTCGTCAGGATATAAAGACTGTAGGGTCCATTCCAGAACTGTTGCAGATTCAGGGGCAAGCTGGGCATGTTAGTATCCCCGAAGCGGAGTTCTCTCTTTTCAGCAAGTGTTCTTTCCTCCCAGTGGAACTCGAAGATCAAGACTCTCCCCAGCAGAGTTGGTGGTGGGTCCTGTCATTTATTTTGTCAGGGATACTGTGTAATATCAGTTCACTCTCCAGCAGAAATCCAATCGTACTGTGCACATCTGCTATTCCCCAGCAGAGTTATATTCCCCAGCAGGATGCTACTTCAACAAGGTGTTTGGTTTAAGTTCCTAATTTCCCAGCTGAGTCGACTTCACTCTTACAGCATTTATTTTGCTGGAATAATTCTGTAGCACCTGGCTATCCCCAACGGAGTTGGCATTATCTTCAGCATTTATTTTGCTGAAGCGGTTCCTGTATCCCAGCAGGTGGGGAGAGCACTTGCTCAAATGAACTACCAAACACTCAAGATCTCGGCATGAGATATTTAATGATAATGTCAGTTTCGGCAGTATTCCCCACAGAGTTACCAGGATAAGTCTCTCTTTATTCCCAAGCAGAGTTATTTGTCATCAAAAGGTTTCATGAACCAGAATTTCAGAAGTGGCCTCCGGGCATCAGAACAGGCATCCGGTAGTTTGGTTTCCAGATATCCCTAGTAGAGTCCGCCTCAAATTCGCTGTCACGTCAGTGCTAAGAAGTTTGTGGGTCGGGACCAATGAAGAAGTGAGTCCTGACGTGGACAAGTTGTATTTCCCCAGCGGGTCGAAGACGCCTGAGTCCTGACGTGGACAAATCAAGACGAAACATGGGTCCTGACGTGGAACGAAGTTGTTTCCTTACGTGGAAAGATTGAGTCCTTACGTGGACATATCAAGCCAGAGTCCTTACATGGACAGATTGATAACGTATTCATTACATGGAAAAAGATCATTCCTTACGTGGAAAGATTGGAGTCCTTACGTGGACAGATTAAGATTGTGTTCCTAACGTGGAAAGATGGAAATTCCTTACGTGGAAAGATTTGAGTCCTCACGCGGACATATCAAGATTGATTCCTTACGCGGAAAGATTAGAGTCCTTACGCGGACATATCAAGAGGAGATTCCTAACGTGGAAAGAAGGTAGATTCCTTACGTGGAAAGTTTAGTCCTGACGTGGACAGATCCAGATCAAGATCATTCCTTACGTGGAAAGATTGGAGTCCTTACGTGGACAGATTAAGATGGTGTTCCTGACGTGGAAAGGTGGGTCTTAACGTGGACGATGTTCTCCTTACGTGGAAAGACAATGTTTCCTTACGTGGAAAGAAGATGGTTTCCTTACGTGGAAAGAAGAATTTATTCCTTACGTGGAAAGAAGTTGGTATTCCTTACGTGGAAAGATTGAGTCCTTACGCGGACATAAAGAGATTGATTCCTTACGTGGAAAGTTTAGTCCTGACGCGGACAGATGGAAAAGAAGTTGATTCCTGACGTGGACAAGGTTATTCCTTACGTGGAAAGAGAAGCTTCAGCTCCTTACGTGGAAAAGCAAGTTCAGTCCAGACGTGGACAGACGCAGAAAAGACGAGTTGGTTTCCTTACGTGGAAAGATTGTGATTCCTTACGTGGAACGAAGATTGGAGTCCTTACGTGGGCGTATCGAGCAAAATTGCATTCCTAACGTGGAAAAGAGATATTCCTAACGTGGAAAGAAAGCGTGTTCCTTACGTGGAAGAAAAAGAGAAGTTGTTTCTTTACGTGGAAAAGTTTAGTCCTGACGTGGACAGATCATAGTTTGATTCCTAACGTGGAAAGATTAGAGTCCTTACGTTGACATATCAAGTGCATTCCTTACGTGGAAGAAAAATGGTTTCCTTACGTGGAAAGACGAGTTTATTCCTTACGTGGAAAGATTGAGTCCTCATGCGGACATATCAAGATTGATTCCTGACGTGGAAAGAAAGAGATTATCCCTGACGTGGAAGAGTTTAGTCCTGACGCGGACAGATCAAAGAAGTTATTCCTAACGTGGAAGAAGAAGATAGATTCCTTACGTGGAAAGTTTAGTCCTGACGTGGACGGAAAGAAGAAACGGTATTCCTTACGTGGAAAGAAGAAGCATTCCTAACGTGGAAAGAAAGATTGATATAGTATTCCTCACGTGGAAAGATTGGGGTTCCTTACATGGAAAATTTGTGATTCCTAACGTGGAAAAAGAAAGAGTCCTTACGTGGACAAAGCAAAAGAAGACGTATTCCTTACGTGGAAGAGTTTGACAAAGCAGAGAAAAGTCACCCCTGACGGGGAAAAGCGATGTATTCCTTACGTGGAAAGGTGAGTCCTAACGTGGACAGTATTATTCCTAACGTGGAACGATTATTCCTTACGTGGAAAGGTGAGTCCTAACATGGACGGTGGTATTCCTAACGTGGAAGAGTTTATTCCTAACATGGACGATTTATCTCTGACGAGAAGGCAGACGAGCCGTCCCCAGCAAAGTTGTTGAAGTTTTTTCTGAGTTGACAGCAGATAGAGTCCTGACGTGGACAAGCAAAGGACGAAGTTTCCGATGATTCAATCTTTTTCAGGATGATGAGAAGAATCCCCCATCACGGTCGCACGAGATCAGTGGGTTGCCGTAACAGTTAAATTCAGCTGATGAATGTCGTTCCCCAAGCAGTGGCGCAGTTTATTTCTGCGGTTGGCAAATTTCTGGGTTCCTAGTATTCAACCGTCTCGTACCGCGAATGTCTGAAGGCTCCGGGCTCTTCACCCAATCGGGTCCAAGCCGCTTGAATAGGGGCAGCTGTTGCACCCTAAAATTTTCCCAACCTTATTCACTTGGTTTATGTTTCAATGTCATTAGCATTTGCATATAGAGTCATGTACATAGGTTACTCATCGGCATAGCATAAGCATAGCAAGTCATACAACAGGGGGACCAATCATTATTCTCATCTCTAGAGGCCTATCAAGAGGTTATTATCCTGATTCAATCTCATTCAAGTCATCAGAAAAGAATTTGAAAGCTATCAAGTCAATGGGTCAAGCAGTTCATCTATCTCCTGGCTGAGGGTATCTGGGGATCATCAAGGAAAGTATGAGCTGTGAATTGAAGGCACGGGGAGTATCTAGACATCTTGGAGGACTTAGAAAGTCATTTGGAGAAGGAGACAAGTCATTGGTGTGATCACAAGTATTGCAGTTGAAGACAGTCAACTAGGGTTTCATCTGGGTCAACTCTAGGTCAATTGACTGATTGAAAGGCATTAAGGGCTATTGGAGAGATGTGGGGTTCATAATTTGACATGGAGAATAAAGATATGTTGTTATGCTAAGAAGAAATCAAGAGAAATCAAGGAGAAGAGGAGGTTCTAAATTAGGGTTTCTAGGTAAAATTCCCTGGTTTAAGTCAAACTTCCAAGCAAAATAAGTCAAAATGCAAGCTTCAAATGGATCCTTGGCCAACATGAAACTTGTAGAGGATCTCAAGACCTTTAATTTGAGTGGTGGAAGATATCAAGGAGATTTCTAGAACTCAAGTTATAGCTCTTGCAAGTTAGGGGTCACCAGATGGCACTGAAATTTGTCTGTGAAAGTTGACTGTCTTCTGACAAACTTTTGGCCCTCAAGGATAATTCAAATGGACTTTGAACAAGCAAGAGAGTTGTTCCTCATTGTCTCCCCTTTCCAAAAAGGTATTGTATGCCTTCATATGATTTAGGGAACTCTACTTATGGCTTGTGCAAGACAGGGGTATTTTGGTAATTTGGAATTACAGGTCATTTTTAGCCAATGCCCAAAACTCCTACAAGGAAGCTTCAAATGGAAAACTTCCCAACATCAAAGTTGCTCAAAATGGGATTTTAAGGCTAGATAAGATGTTGTGAGAGTTTGAAAATGCATGGAGCATGGATATTTTAAAATGGTCAAAATGGCTTGTAAATGGCTTATAAGTTGAAAAAGTTGGAATTGAATTTTGGTTTGAGAGATCTACAAATCCAAAATGGGGCATATGATAGATGACTTTGATTGGAAACATCATTTTGAGAACAATGGTTTAGCCACATTTTTGAGTTTAGGCTTAAAAATTGGAGTTTCTTTGTAAATTTGTTATTTGCACTTTAAGGCATCAAAAGGAAAGATGAGAAAATGCTACATAAAGGTTTGTAAGACCTTATTTTCATGTCATAATACCATATGAGGAGAATTTAAGTAAGATTGCATGGTTTATCATGAGATGGCATGAGATTCACTCAAGATGACAAATTCAAAATCTCATTACGTGATACATTCTAGAAACTTCATGGAAGGTTCTACAAACTTCCACACATTTCTATTCTCATCTATATAAGCCCTAGAGTGACTCCATGCATTGGTTGGTGATTCTAAAAGCTTGCATGCTACACTTTGATTCCTTCACTCCAAAGTTGCATTTTCATTCCAAACTCCATTAAAACACCATCAATCACTACAATTCTGATCATCATCATCATCTATAATCAACATTGAGCATTTGGCAAAGGAAAGGCTCAAGAATTCGTGGCTGGATTATGAGATCTCCAACTTCACTCCAACTTGCATGAAGAGTTGAATAGGTTGATTCAAGAAGATAGAACAAGAACTACTGCAACCAGAGGCTTCAACATTCATCAAAGACCATACAAAGCAATTGGCAAGGTCTGAATTGGAGGAGAACCATCATCACCATCATCACTTGCAAGGTATGCATTTTCTCATGAAACTCTCTATTTATCCATAGTTCAAGCATGTTGTTAGGAGAAATCTAATAGAGACCAATTAGGGATGTTGTATGATGAGTTTAAGGGCTGTTTGTGAGGTTTGCTTCCATGGTGTCAATTCTTTAATGATCAAGAACTCACGATTTAGTGTACTATAATCTTAGGTATTAGGCTTAGGATAATCCCCATAAGATGTAGTACATGATAGGTTAATATGAGACCATTTGATTACCATGCAAACTAAGGTGCGAAAATGGTGACCACCCCTTGTAGCCTTCGTATTTCTTTCTTGAGGGAGAGTTAGAGAATTCTAGTACCATGGCTGTGTAGAGGGAGAAGAGTAGATGAGTTTTCATCTTTGGATCGTGAAAAATGGTGGAGAAATGAGAGAGTTAGAGAGGGTGGAAGTTGCTTGCATGAGTTCTTTTTTTTAGAAACCCTAAGTGTCCAAGGTAGAAGAGATAATCTCTACCATTGATTCATGTTGGGATATTTGACTTTGTCCCTCAATCCAGCGGCCTAGATTTTATTAAACTTCAAAAATTCATAACTGAATGGAAAATGCATATTTTTAACTCATTCTTTTTTTAATATTTTCCTTAACATGTCTAGAAAATTAAAAAAATATAAAAATTGCATTTTATATTTTTTTCGCATTTTTTCCATATTTTACAAATAAATGCATATTTTGAAGGTTTTATTTCATACATGATCTTGTAGATTTTTGTTCTTACACTTAGAAATAGATTTTTTTCCCATTCTTTTTTGTGGTGATTAATATTGAATTGTAGTATTCCCAGAATTTATTACTAGATTTGTTAGAATAAAATTTGGTTAGTTTAGATAATTGAACTTAGGATAGTTTAATTAGGGTTAAGTAGTATACTTGAACTTCAACATTTCATTTTTGAAAATTCATAACAAATTAGAAATTGCATATTTTTAATTCATTCTTTTTGCATCATTTTCTTTAAAGAGTCTAGAAAATTATAAAAAAAATAAAAATTGCATTTTATTTTTATTTGATATTTTCCCCATATTTTCTAAATAAACAGCATTGTAAATAGTTTCATTTCATGCATGATTTTGTTAATTTTTGTTCTATTAAATGCTTTAATATTTTTTGACCATTCTTTTCAGGTTGTTTAGTTTAGATATCAAACTTGTAGATTCAATTTAGTTCCCATTTTTAGAAATTAAATTTAGATGCTTAGTGTAAATGTGAATGACATGGATAAAACTAGGTTTTTAGGTGATGACTTAGGAGACTTAATTCTATTCCCTTAGGACTTAGGGTTTGATTAGTTTAGTTATGGGACTATAGGGGCTATGGGTAGTTATTAGATCCCTTAGAGGAAAAGTCAGGACTCCCCTACTGCTATTGATACTCTGTATGTATCTGATTGACTGGTGTGGTGTGCCCTCCGGGGATTATTGCTTGCTTGCTTGGGTATTGGGATTGTCTGGGGACTTAGGAGAGCTGAAGACTTGAGGTGATGAAGACCATTGGAGATCCAGAGATTGAAGATCAACTGCCAGAGTTGGAGAGGAGGTTCTTGCTAGCAGCTGCTGAGGAGACTAGGGTTTAGGAGCTAGGCAGAGCTCTAGATTAGAAAGCTTGCTTCTCAAACATAGATGGCTTTGTTTGCCTCTATCCTTTCTCTATGATTCAAAGTCTCTTTCAAATATCCACCTTCTTCCTTTGGAAGGATCAGTGAATGTATTTGAAAGATAGAACTTTTGAGAGAAAACTTTCTGTTTAATGTTAACAGTTGATGAACCACCCTTGGTAGGTAATTAACTGTCTAACATTCATTCACTTCATCTGGTTGGCTGATGTTCATCCTGGAGCCTGAGACTTGAAGAAAAGCCATTGCAGATAGAAGACTGATGATCAAAACCCTTACCTGAAGATCATGAAGATGGAGATTGATGCTTGTTGAAGCTCATGAATGATTGGAAATTACTTGAAGCCAGATGTTGATTCAGAGCTGCTGATGCTGTTTCTTTTGCTGATGTATTTCATTGTTGATGTATTGATTGGTTTTCCGGACTGTATTGTTTGTTGTTTACCCTGTTGGGTTGAAAGTGAAGTTTGTTCACTTTTGCCTATTGTTTTCTAGGTTCGAGGTTGAGTGGGACTCCCTTGCCTCGCTTGTACTGTTGCATCCATGCATTTTACTGTTTTACTATATATATCTGATATTGTTTCTGTTTCTGCCTATCCCGTAGGATCTCTGTTTCTCTCTGTGCAAGAGAGGAGCATGATAGACACTAGGTCTTAACCCATGCATGATAACATTAGGTTAGTTCGTTTCCCTTCGCAACCATAGGTTAGAGTTCTATCTCTTCTTCCTCAAAAACAAACAGAAAATACAATAAAATTTCAAACACAATAAAAGACACTTCTTCCGTAAAAGAATGTGAACTCATCAAAACGTCACTTTTGTACGCTTGGACCGCTAATCAGAAAACCTTTTTTCAGAAAGAATAAAATCAACCAAGACAAGCTTGTGTCTTCCGTAGCCCGAACTACGTTTGCTCTGATCTTCCATGCTGTGTGGAAGTACGTAGGCATAGGATGCGATATCCTAGCGAGCAACCTTCCCCTCCTTTCCCGTAGGTAGGCGAACTACGTTGACTCTGATTTCTCGTTTCAGACGGGAATACGTAGGCATAAAGTGCGATACTTTGCCGAGTCATTTTTATTTTCATTTTATTTTCTTTTTAACCCTCGACCCATAGTTTAGATAGAATAACAATCCATACCCGAAAACAAGCGTGGATCCCGTCGAGTACGACGGACGTGAGGGGTGCTAATACCTTCCCCTTGCGTAACCGACTCCCGAATCCAGGTTTTGGTTGCGACGACCATACCTTTCCCGTCTTTGCGAGGTTTACTCTGAGCGTTCCCTTTCCCTCCCGTGGGATAAATAACGCACGGTGGCGACTCTTCTGTTCAGCCGGCGCCGATTTTCGCAGTAGCGACATTTAGTAACACCAATGTTGCGTACATAGCAAGCATTAGGTGTATGGCCTTTGATTCCACAATAAAAACAAGTAGGTTGAAAATGACTTCTATATCTAGGAACATAATTCTTTTTCTTCACAATTCTTTTTTTTTTTTATGACTTTGATGCATATTTTTAGAATTGTTTGCCTTTTCTTTAATAACTTGTTCACTTGCTTTCACAAAAATGGTTTCATTTGTGCTTGGTTTGGAAAACTTAGAATATCCTAATCCACTTTTATCATTAGAATATCTTTGGTGCTTAAGAATTTCCTCCAAGCCAATTTGACCTTTTTCGTATCTTTCTAAAACTCTTTTAAGTTGAACAATTTGAAAAGATAAGGATTCACAATTTTTGCATACAAGACTTTGTTTTTCATCCACCAATTTTTGTTTTTCATTTTCAATATTTTTTATAAAAGCAGTATTTTGTTCTTCTAAAAATGAAATTCTTTTCTTTTGGGATGAGATGCTTTTACACAAAGTCTTGCATTCTTTTAGAAGTTCATCTATGACTTCTTGTGCATCATTATCATAAATAGAAAAATTGTTACTAACCTCATCAATTTCTTCATCAGAAGGATGTGACGCCATAAGAGCCATATTTGCACATTTATCGCTTTCCGACTCCGATGATGAACTTATCTCGTTATCGTCCCAGGCAACATAAGCCTTTTTATTTTTGAAATCCTTCTTGCCTTTGAATCCTCCTTTCTTTGCAAGTTTCGGGAAATCCAGCTTTATGTGACCTTGTTTCCCACATTCGTAGCAGGTGACTTCTTGGTTTGATGTGGAAGCATCCTTTTTCCTGAAATGTCTATTCTTTTTAGGAAAAGAGGAATTTTTATTATTATTAAAAAACTTACCAAGCTTCTTTACAAGAAGCACGAAATTTTCATCTTCGGAAGTCTCATCGTCTTTGTCATCCTTTGTGTCAATATTCAAGGCAATCCCTTTGGACTTCTTTTCTTGACTTTCGTGTTTCTCGAGTCTTCCAAGTTCCAATTCATGCTCTTGAAGTTTGCCAAATAAGGGTGCGGATGTCATAGTTGAGAGACTCTTCTTTTCGGAAATAGCTGTCACTTTTGGTTGCCATTCTCTTGTTAAGAATCTTAGGACTTTCAGGTTGAGATCATCATTGGTGAAGGTCTTCCCGAGAGCAATCAAGTGATTTATTAGATGAACAAATCTTTTTTGTAAGGCAACAATAGATTCACCGGGCTGCATACGGAACATCTCATATTCTTGGCTTAAAGTGTTGAGCCTTGATCTTTTTACTTCTGCAGTTCCTTCATGCGTTTCCACCAAGGTGTCCCAAATCTCTTTTGTCGATCTACACTGTGATACACGGAAGAATTCGTCGATAGTAAGAGCGCTTTGGAGTATGTTGATTGCTTTCTTCTCATCAAGAATCTTTTTCTTATCATTTTCATCATACGTGCTTTTCAACTTTGCGGTTCCAACGCCATTTACCACATTTACTGGATTGTGTGGTCCTTCTTCGAATGCTTCCCATATACCTTCTCCTTGGGCTTCAAGATGCGCCTTCATTCTGATTTTCAAGAAATCGAAATACTCTCCAGAAAACAGTGGTGGTTTATTACTACTTCCACTGTCTTTGAAAACCGGGTTGGTACTAGCGGAAGCCATACTGAATCTTTTAGGAACAAGTTACCTTAACCTGCTCTGATGCCAATTGTAAGTTCAGAGTATGCCTGAGAGGGGGGGGGGGGGGGGGGTGAATTAGGATTTAGAAACTTTTTCTGGTTTTTAGATGTTCTTGAATTTTTCTTCTTTAGGTTCTTGGTGATGAAAGCAGTAAAGACAGAAAGAAAAATGAACACGGATATTTATAGTGGTTCCCTTCATAATCCGAAGCTACTCCACTCCCCTTTCCATATGAAAGAGAGTTTTCACTATAGTTTTAGAAAGTACAACCTATCACACCATCAACCGGTAAGGCCTACAATCTAACAACTAATCATCAATTAGTGTGCAAGAACAATCCGCTTGCAAACACTACCTCTTGTGTCCAACAATCCTGGATCACAAGTCACAATAGAAATAACTTTGTATTTCTGTAATTTTGAAAATGATACAATGATAATATCAATCTAATGATTGATCTTCTCCTTTTGATCAAAATCCACTCTTCAATATCAACACAAGTGTTCAAAATTCAGGATATGAAATGTATGAACAATATGAACACTTTTTGAAAATATTTGAAAAGTAGTAAATTTGATTCAATGAATATTTTGAAAATTATTGGAGGTTTTTTTCAATTTGGAATTTTCAGAATTTATATGAGCAAAAAACCATTTCAAAAAGGTATAATTGAGTAAGAATCAAAACATGAAAAGGTATAATATTCAAACAACATTTGAATTTTAACAGCAACAATTTTTCAGAATTCTTTCAGTGTTAATCGGTTAACCCTATAGGTTAATCGGTTAACACTTGAACGTTGGCCCAAAGAATTCAAAAATTAAGGTCGTTAACCTATTAACCCATATGGTTAATCGGTTAACACTGTTAAAACTCAGAAAAATGCTTGAGTTAAAAGTGCTATACCAATTCAACTGATTTTAAAAACATGCAAATGCAATATGTTATCATGTTAAAAATATTTGAACACTTGTATATCAATTAAAGGAGTGAAAATTGATATACCGAAGCTTGAGTCCAAATCTTAAAACTTGAATGAACATTTGCACATGATTCTTGAATTGCTTGATAAAATTCCGAAGCTTGAGTCCAAGTCTTGATCTTGATCAATTTTGAAAGCTTTGACTTTTTTGCTTGCAATCATGGAATGAGCTTGAGTCTTTGTTGACATCATCAAAACCTTGAGACTGAGATATGCTTTTACACATTTCTGTTTATTTCTTGTGTTTGTTGGTGACAATTTTTGTTGTTTGCTTGAAACTTGATTGGCTCGGTTTGGACGATTCATGATGTTTTAGGCCTAGTTGATGTTGGATTTGTGATGTACGTTTCATGTAGATGATTTCTGGTCATTTTTTAATGATGTTTGAGAGCATTTTTGTTTTGAGCATAGACCTGTTTGGCTTCGATTTGGATTTGTTATGAGCAATCAATGAAAATGGACCACGAATTCAGTTTCCTCGTGATGTGTGTTGCACCCCAAAATTTGCCCAACCTTTTCTTAACTTGGTTTATGTTTCATTTCATTTCATTTCTTTCTAGCATTTGCATTGCATAGCATTTTTCATTGAACAGGGGATCAAGAGTTTGTGCATAGCAAGAGGAGTCTACACAGAGGGTTGAGCCTAAGCAAGGGGTGTTACTCAAGTTTGGATGGTCATCAAGTCATCTAGAAGTGGGAAATGGTCTTATGAAAGAAAGGATGGATGTATGTGGGTCAGCTCCTAGCTTAGAGGCCAGTTCAAGATCATCAGAGGATTGTGAATCCTTGGTTATGGATATAATATGTTGAGAGATCTCATTGAGTGCCTTGAGGGTCATTGTGGAGCTCATCCAAGTGTTTGTGCCAAGTGTGAAGAGTTACAGTTGAAGGTGTTGCAATTAGGGTTTTCATCTGGTAAATTCTCAATCAACTGTGAAATTGAAGGAGATTAAAACTCAATTCCAAGTCTCTATGGTCATGGGATGTTGTGTTAAGATACATGAGATATCATTTCAAGTTCAATTCATCAAGGGTCAAGTGTGTGAGAAGTTGCTAAATTAGGGTTCTCAGGGTAAAATCCCCTATTTAGTGCCTAACTTCAAGACCACCTATCTCAAGATACAAGTTTCATATCAACTTTTGACCAACATGAAACTTTTAGTGCATGTTCTTAGCTTTCTTTTAAGTACTAGACGTCCTTGATTGGATTTATAGAACTCAAGTTATGATCTAGACAAGTTACAGGTCATCAGATGAATGTGATTTTGGTCAACAAAAGTCAACCAACTTCCAAGCCATTTTTGACCTAGAAGGATGTTTCTCCTAAACTTTTGGCCAACGTGAAAGTTGTAGGTCTTGGTCTTAGATTTCCAAAAAGTAATGGAAGTCTTTCATCTGATTTATAGAACTCAAGTTATGAGGGTTACAAGTCAGGGGTATTTTGGGAAAGTGAGATTACAAGTCATTTTATTATAGGTCCATTTCATTAACTTGCACACTTCAAATGAAGATCTTTTCAACATTAAACTTGCTCCAAATGGTGTTATTTGTTTAGCCAAGCATTGAGAAGTCATGGTTTAGGCTTGGAATGAAAAATGGATGTGTGAATTTTCATGGAAGGAAGCTTAAAAGGGAAAATTTGGAATTAATTCATTTGTAATCCTTTTTGTGCAAATAGATGCATTTTTTGAGGGCAAACTACATTTTGAATACATTGGCATTGTTAGAATTTGGATTTGAGGTGTTTTAGTGAGCCATTTTCAAGGTTACTTCATTATGAAGTTACACAACAAACATCAACCATTGAGATCAATTAAGGCTTTAATCCTAGCCATTCACATCCCATGTGGTACCAGCATGCACTTTCAAGCATTTTAGAGCCAATTTGGTGAGAATTTCGTGTACATGAGAAAGCTCAAAAACTCAATTCCTTGGATTTTCAATTGGGCTGTTAGAGGTTGAGATTAGGCTCAATTCTTATCAAGATCCATCACATATAAGGTTTTGGTCATGAACAAATCATCAGAAGGGAGAATTGGAGCCAAATTGATCAAGAACAGTTTTGAAAAAGTGGTGGAATTTTGAAATTCAAATTTGGAGATAGAAGTCATTTCAAGACAAATTGTGAATTGCAAAAGCTCTATTGAAGATCATTGGAGGATTCTGGATATTTTTCTGCAAGCTTAAGCTCCATTTGAAGGCTCAGTGGAAGTTCTCCACTAGGTAATTGCAAATCAATCTTACATTCTCATTATGCATTGATTCACTGCCATTTTTGCATATTTGAGACGTAGAAACAATGTAGATCATTAATATGTAAAACGAATTGGCATTTGTGATGTTTGTTGGTGGATGCTCAAAAATGTTTGGATCTGTTTTGGCTTGTTCATGCGTGTTCTTGCTTGTTTGATGCTTGATCTATAACCTACATAACTGCTAGATGAGTTTTAAACCAAATTGGATGAGTCTTGATGAACTTGAGATTTTGATGCACAAACTAAATGACTTCGGGTTGCTCTCATACTGCATGATTAATAATTTTTGAGGCTGGATTTGAGATCCTCATGATCTCTAGATAAATTTTGATATAAAATTTGTGCGAATTGGTTGAGTCTGGGTTTGGCCGTGTGTTGTTGTTACATTCGCGGTGGCCGGAGCTGCGAAGAAGATGACCGAAGTTGCAGTCCGGCCACCCTGGTTCCCTCCTTGTTTCATTGGAGAAGACGCTTACGTGGCGTGTTTTGGTGCGTGTGATGTAATTACTTTTCCTTCCAATGGCTCTGATTAAGACCCACGGTGGTCTATGTTTGACTGATTGCATGGAATTTCTTTTGAATCTTCATTAATGCGTTAGTAGTCCCCCAGTCCTCTGATTTAATTACCAATGGATCAAGCGTTTCTGATTGAGTGTCCATGATACACCTCGTTTGACTCATCACGTGGAATTACCAGGTTTATTTGGTTTTGTTTGAATTGTCTGATGGGCCTTGCACGCGCCTGCTATGCGCACCCCCAGTTGGGCCCAATTCATTTCTAAACGTGATTTTATTGCTATTTGCCACACGTATTTTCCTATTTTCTTTTTATTTCTTTTGATCTTTATTTTATTTTCTGTTTTCAATTTAAATCAAATAAAATAATTTCAATACTCCAAAAATTCACCAAAAATATTTTTTATATACTTTGAGATGTCTAATATTTTTTGGACATTTTTATTTTATTTTTCAATTTTATTTTCAATTTAAAAAAGAATTAAATATTGGAGTTGTTTTAATTGAATTGAATTGTGACATTGTTTGCTTTTGCATTTATTTCTCTCATTAATTTTTGATACAATGATTGAAAATTGATCCTCATCTCAATGATGAGTTGATCAATTTTGGAGGACCATTTTGCCCCTGGTTGTTGACTTTTGGGTTGACTTTTTTGTGGCCTTTCTTTTGCCTTTGTTTCTCCCATTTCAAAGTGGTACATCTAGATGAATTGTTTCTTTTAATGGTGCTTTGAGGGGATATTTGTCTTGATCTTTTGGCCTCTGGTTGCCAATATGTTTAGCTTCTTTGTGCATTTTATTTGGTATTTTTTGATCCCTTTTCATATTTTTGAAGTGACTTGCAAGTTAGGTCATCTCATAGGACATCTCACACAAGTGCATGACCTAGTTTGGATGGGAAATGACCTTTGTGGATCCAATAAGCTCTCAACTCTTTTTGTTTCACATTTTATACATGTTGAGCTTGCTGTATGTTCATTTTTAGGTCAAAATTATGTTCATTGCTTGTTGATTGTTGCTTTTCTTTTTATGCTTTCAACTTGAACTCCAAAATGACGTGTGCTTGCTTCCTTGGTGCTTTTGCTTACATTTCTTCTTGATTTGTTTTGATATTGCTTGAGAGCTTTCTTCTCTTCATCTCCCTTCTGTCCAATGACCTCGGAGTGTCATTTAAGGTAGCTTTGTCCCTCCTTAGGAGGAACTTGAAGCTTACCTAAAGTGATGAATCCATGAGGACTCTTTCTTTGTGTTTGTCATTTGTTTGTTTGCTTTTGATGCATCTTTCTTCTTTTCTTTTATTGCACTTCCATATGCATGCTTGGTTGAGATGAGCTTGTGGTGGCTACTGCCCCACACTATTTTCCTCCCACTATCATTCTACTTGTGCATTCTATGTGTGCATCTTTTCATTTGCATATGCATTCTTCTTCTTCTTCTTCTTCTTCTTCTTATTATTATTATTATTATTATTATTATTATTATTATTATTATTATTCTTCTTCTTCTTCTTCTTCTTCTTCTTCTTTTGCTTTTCTTTGCCATGCTCCCCATAATTTCTCTAACCTCTCAAGGTTATGATAGACATTAGGTGCCTAACCATGCATGATAACATTAGGTAGTCCCCTTTTCAATCTCAACTTTATGCTCACTTTGCATGATAACTTTTAGGATTGATTAGTCTCCCATTAGTGTGCCTTCTTCTCTTTTCATCTTCAAACAATCTTAACATACTTAATAAGGATAATGAATGTTGTGCCATGAGCCTTATACTTTGGAAATGGTGATTGAGGGGCCACCTCTCAATTGCCTAGAATGTTTAGTATACGTCCTTAGGACGATATACGACGCATTCGATCCTAGGTTTTAGACTTTGTTACAACATACATTATGAACACTCTAATTCAAAACACTTCTTCTCTAAAAAACACAAAAACATTTCAAACCTTTTTCACCCTTTGGGGTTCTTAATCAGGAAAATATTTTCACAAAAAGAGTGTCGTTAACTCTTAGTTCTACCGCAAACGGTATCACCTAAGTCTCCAATGGTCGAGCTACATACACCAACTGCTAGAACTATTTGTTAACCCTACTCGGGCCTAAAAACCTTTGAACCAGCCTGTGGTCTTTTTTGCCCGAACTACGTTCGCTCTGATCTTTCATACCAGATGAAAGTACGTAGGCATAAGACGCGACGTCTTAGCGAGCAACCTTCCCCCTTTCTTTACCCGTAGTTATCCGAACTACGTTGACTCTGACTTTCCCATTGCACAAGGGAGTACGTAGGCACAGAGCGGAGATGCTCTGCCGAGTCACTTCTCTTTTCTTTTTCTTTTGTCCTTGAGCCTTTAGCTAGATAGTTTCAACACACCCTTTTAGATAGACAACAATGCGTGGATCATGTCGAGTACGACGAACGTGAGGGGTGCTGATACCTTCCCCTTGCGTAACCGACTCCCGAATCCAGACATGGTTGCGATGACCTTCTCTTTCCCTTTTTCTTTAGGCTTTTCGATCGTTTCCTTTCCCTCTCTTTGGGATAAATAACGAAAGTGGCGACTCTTCTGTTTTCCCGCCGGTGGTTTTTCGCAGTTGTGACAGCTGGCGACTCTGCTGGGGATCCTGGTTCCCTATGCGAGTCAATCCTAGCGCTTGCATGTTTATCTTTGGGTGTTGTATATATGTGCTTTATCTTTATTTACTTTCCCGCATTTATTTTCTGCATCATATATCATTACTGTTGTGCTGTGGGGTGGGAAGTTCCATTGAGTGATAAGCCGGACCCGGGTTTTAGTACAAACCTAGCATTAGAGTGGAGACTAGTGAGGGGCCTGTTTGCTTAGCAGATACAGTTCGCCATGAAATTCACACTCAGATGAGATTTTCTTTGATGATTTTCCTTCAGATCCTTAGGATCGGTTGGGATTTTGGATTTGAGAATTGTCGACTCTGGGAACCGATCATTTGTGAGTCAGCTAAGTGAGGCCTCTTCAGGAGATAATGATGCTAAACCAGAAATGGTGAACGTATCATCATTTCTCGAAAGTTTGGAGACATTTCATAGGATGCTGAACCTTGTCAGTGGATAGGTCCACACTGATGGCGTGTTTTTCGCAAGTGTACGAATCACGTCAAAGTAATATAAAAGATTATCGAATCCACAGAGACCAAGTGTCAATCTATCGTACCTGTTGTTATGGTGTTTATCTAAGGCAACTATTTTTAAGGGTTTTAGTAAGGGTGCAATGGTAAATAAAATTGTAATTTTAAATAATAAATAAAAGACAGGCTCGAATGTAATTCACGTAATCAATGATAATCCAGTACTTGTTAATGGAACTACTTATGGGCAATGTTTTCTCCTTTGAAAAGAACTAATTTAACAGGAACTGTCGCTTTCGCGTATTCAGAACCGAGTTGTACTCTCTAATCAACCCCTCCTATTGTCACGGATAAAAAGGTGCGTACTGCGTTAGAGTAGTAAACCTATTTTTAAGAAATATAGTTTCTTAACAAAGTTGAAAAGTATTTTAACCTGGACTTCTTAGCAAAAAGAGGTTCTTATGAACCAGACTCTAAATCTCATAACGCGTCCGAAAATCGTTTTAAAATCTCTTTTCTTTTTAATCTAAAAACTCCTAATGAACTATACAAAGCGCTTTTGGCTGTTTTTGAAATAGTTAAAAACAATTACTTGAATTGAAAGATAAAATAGCCCTTAGGTGTTTCCACGAACAATTATACTGATTACTGGTTTAATTACGATCCTTACATTCTAACCTTTATGGGATTAGTTAGACATGATAAAGTAAATATTCTTTTTATAGTTTTTCATATGAGTAATTTAAAGCGAGTGCGGGAAGTAAACAAAGTAAATGTGCGAGTGCGGGAAGTAAACAAAGTAAATGTGCGAGTGCGGGAAATAAACAAAGTAAATGTGCGAGTGCGGGAAATAAACAAAGTAAATGTGCGAGTGCGGGAAATAAACAAAGTAAAGTGCGAGAAAATAAATAAAAGTAAAGCAATGCGGAAAAATAAAATACTAACTGGAATTAAAATGGCGGCAGGATTAACTTCCTCCAGAGTGCTCCAAAACTCGAACCACAGACAGATTACAGACTCGATCACTCGATTGCAGAGGCACCCCGATGTGGAATGGCAACTGCTTTATAACTGATATATGCCTAGAGAATTCTAATTCTGGATGAAGAAAAACGAAAATCTAAGGTCCTATTTATAGGAGAAACTGAAAGCGCGAAATGACCGGGACGCCCCTCCACTAAAAAGTGGAGGTTATAGATTTTTGCCTTGTGGCGCCCGCCACAGGCCTATGGCGCCCGCCACGGTCCCTACAGGGGATGATGTAGTGGGGATCGTGGGTCTTGGAGGTTGAGGGGTGGTCTTGAGACGTGGCCACATCATGGCTAACCCCATGGCGCCCGCCACGGTGGGTGCCGTAAGTGCAAAATGCTGAATTTCTAGGTTTTCGTCCGTTTTCACTCCTTTTTCGCTCCTTTTCCCGATTCAAGCTCCGATTATTATAAAAACCTGAAAACATAAGAAAACAAAGCAATAACAAAGCAAAACAACAATAAAAGCTAAGAATGCATGCGAAATCGGAGTCAGAAATACGGTGAATTTTAGTGTGATCAAATTCTCCCACACTTAAACCTTTGCTTGTCCTCAAGCAAACATTAAAGCTTAAGAAAATATGGTGTCAACACTTGTCTTTGGGCTAAAGGGATTCTAAGTTCAAGTCAGGATGCAGTGACAAATACTAACTAAGTGAACCAAGGGTACCATAGTAACACAAACACAAACTTCAATCCTATATTAACCACTCCATGTCATCCCACGATACCTAGGCCTATCTTCTCATCTTTTTGTGTCCTTTTCATTCAGGCGCAATCACATTAAGCCCGTTATCCGTACATGCTTCATAGTTGAGTGACCGGTTAGTGATTCTGATCCATGACATAAGGTTTCTGGCACATAAGCATGTGTAAACCTGTTTTTATTTCGCCTAAATGTAGCTGCGGGGGATCGGATCGTAATCCGCCCTACCAAGTTCAGTGCCAGATACCTCTGAACCAACTAACAATAGGTGACTTGCAATTTTTTTCTTTTTTGTGGCAAAAATTTTTTTTTTCTTCTCTTTTTTCGGTTTAAATGACTTTGTGAGGGTCACCTATACCAGAGTTTGCCTTTTTTTCTTTTTTATTAGCACTGGATCATTCACTTATATTCATCGGCACCCTACGTAGAGTATGCTTAGGCCGGAGCTGACTGCTAAAATAAACTACTTAGGACAATTTTTTGAATGATAGTAAAGGCCATGGTGGTGGGGTTTAGGAGTGATTCCTATATTCAAGAGGTCTATGGTGCTAAAATGGTTCTGATGTTTCAAAAAGTTGACCTAAATCACCACATCCTAATCTAAACCTGTCTCAAAGCCCAAAAAACATGTGAAACAACACTGTTTTCTTTTTTTTTTTTTTTTTTTTTTTAAAAAAAAATTTTCTGGTAAGGCTAAGGAAATGGGAAAAAAATGAAGATGAACTAAAAAGACACTATACTGGTGACTCGTCAGACTCATGCATTATCTAAGAAAAATAAATTACTGAAAAGGGAAATAACTGAAAGGAAATTAACTAAAAAAGGGAAATAACAGAAAGCAATAAAATCCCCTCCCACACTTAAATCGAACATTGTCCCCAATGTTTCGAAATAAGATAAGGGGGGTAACCTGGAAAAAGACTACTGAGGAGGGGCACTGGTGCCTTCGCCGTCCTGATGTGATGGTCTGGAACGACGGGATCTACTACGATGCTGGTCCCTCCGGTCGAGTCGTGCTGATAAAGCAGCCTGAGCACTCCGGACCTCTCGAAGGTTACCCAAGATGGAACCCTGAGTAGCCTCTACAAGCTGGTAGTGTCGGCTGTTGAACTCTCTCTGACGGTTCTGCTCTAATGAAATAGCGTTCAAGGTACGGCAAACGTTGCTATAGGAACGATCCGAAACCAATCGCGATTGTTGCATGAAGTTCATATTGTCCGTCAGCTGTTGTGAAATAGTAGAGAGAAGGCCATCACGCCTTTCCTCTCTAGCTGTCATATCACGCCACATCTCCTCGGTGACAAAGAATCCAGGAGCAGTACCTGCAACAGGGTTAGAGGAAGATGGTGCAGTGTGTGACTGTGAAGGACGATGGGGGGACATGTGAGGGATGGGAGACTGCTCTCTCCGATCATACTCATCATCAGTGTCATGTGCCTCCCCATCGGGAATATTAGGAGGAAGTGGACCCAAAACACGTGGAGCATTAAGATCATAGGTCCAGTTCCTTTCATCACGTACATCAGTACGTCTACTGCATGGTAAAGCAACAGATGGGATAGCTACCCCATGAATCATCAACTCATAACCACCTTCTCTCCTTGTTCGGCACAATTTCATGTCTTTCAGAAATTTTAAATTAATTGTGCGAGGAGGTAGTGGTTCAAGTGTAGCTATCTCATCATTCAGGCCAAGAGCCCGAGCAATAGACGTAACAAGCCCTCCAAAAACAATCGGTCCTGTTTTATTAGTAAATAAAGTCATGTGGGCAAGCATAAACGGGACCGGATTGATGTGGGTTCTAGTGAGGCATCCTTGCAAAAATAGGAGTTCACGAGCATTAACCTTGTTTGGACTTTCCCGGCCAAAAATAGTACATGCCAAAAGAAGTCTAAAAACTCTTATGGCCGGGTTGTGAATGGTCAACGCAAGTATCCCTTCAAAAGAATTAATTGAAGTACTTGAAAGCCTTAGCCAGAAGGTAAATACCTCGGCCGACCATTCAGCATCCAAAGGTGCCTCACAGATCGAACCTTCCCTATGAGGGATTCCTAACAAATCTGCTAGCTCATTGGTACTGAATTCATATTCAATTCCAAACAGTCTAAAAATAACAGTACCGACAGTGCTAGCAGTGTCAGGACTGACAGTGTATATCAAAGAACTCAAAAACTCAGTTGTCAGCCTCTCATAGGTAGGTTCCTGATTAATGAAAATATTATGCAAGCCTAGAAATTCTAATAAATTAAAAACACTATGATAAATACCCAAAGCATACAGACAGTTATCGTCGACGTACCTAGTCGAGAGGATTTCTCGACTTTGAAGCCTCTGAATAATTTTCCGTTGCCTTTCGCCCGGTCTTCCATCACGAAGAAGAAATCCGTTGAACTCCATTGTTGAAAAGCTCCTTAGGTAGTGAAAATAGTAGAAAAGTGGTTTATGAGGGGAATGATAAAGTTTTGATTTTTTTGGTTTTTGATGGATGAAAATGGAAATGGATGTTGGATATGTTTTATGGATGGAGGGTATTTTGGAAATGGGGGAGCTTTAATGGGGTTCAAGGAGGATTTGGAAGGTTGGAAAAATGGGTTTTTGGTGAAGAAAGGGATGAAAATGGTGGAAATGGGGATTGAATCCCGTATTTGTTTGTTGATACGGTGTGGCGCCCGCCACGGGGCCTATGGCGCCCGCCACAAGGCCAATTCCTAGGCCTTGTGGTTTTGGATCCTCCTTTGGGCCTTCCTTGCACCTTGGTCTTCCGGGGGGTCTGAATAGCGTTTTCTTCTTCTTTTCAAGGCATTGGCTTGCATATTTTTGTCTTATATATTTTTTTCTTTGCACGATAAAAATAAAATGATTAAAAATCAAAAAAGAAAAAGAAAAATAAAAATTAGTGCATAATATGTATATATATAAGGAATTCAAAGTGCATGAAAATGTAAAAGCTGCAATAAAGTAAAATATGTCTGGAAATGCGATAAATAAAAGTAAGTTAAATACTAGGGTAGTGCTGTCAGGGTGGAATGAGTCATGTGGTAGGTTTCTTATCCTGGCTTGATCCACGAATCTCAGCTATCTCCCTCCGAAGCTCGTCGATCGCCTGATGTAGAGCATCGGTCTCTGAGGCATGAGTGAGATCAGAAACCTGCATCTGTAACTCTAAGTCTGCCACTTCCTGCTTGAGCAGGGCAGTCTCCTTGCGGAGCTCATAAATCTGTGTTTGTAGGTCAGGTGGCTGCAGAGACATATTGTTAGACATAACAGTGATTCGGGGAGTAAGAGGTGTAGGAGTGTACTCAGCGGCGGGAGGCGATTTCGGCTCTTCGACAGTCTCTCCATAACCCTCTAGAGCATAACTCCAATTGGCAGGATCATGGACGCTGGTCATCAGCGGATCTGGTAATGTAAAGTAGTGTATCGCTTCGCCGTCGATCAACAATCTAAACATGTTGGGCTCAAAAGAAGCCCTCCTCATCAGTCCTCTATCAAGACAAAAATCAATATCCAGGGTGGTGTAGCGGCAGAAGGTCCTGAGGTGCAATAGCTTGCGAGACAAACCCAATGCAGTAGCAATCTGTGTAACAATCCCACCGACATGGATGATTCCTACTGATGATCTGGCAACACTAGCAAGGCCCTTCAGTAGAAAGTTTCCACAAGCAACAGGGCGAGACTGAGTCGCACAAAACAGTAGGAAAATCTCCTCTTCACTTAGCAGTGTCTCTGTATCTAGAAAACCTAGGAAAGAATGTGCTAGAATCATCTGGAAGTACCTCAATGCAGGGTTGTGGATTACCTGAGAAAACTGGGTAGAAGGATCTTGGCTCCCTCCGCCTGATATTTTAGTCCAAAACTTTTCCACTTCTCTGCTCATAAAATACCCCATCGGAGTCTCTGGAATAGCATCAGGAGTAGTCTGGAAACCTAGTAAATCACCAAACCCTTTGTGAGAGAATGAGTAGTCAATCCCGAACAACCTGAAAACAGCGAGTCCATCGGGTCCAGCCCAAGGGTCATGATGAAACGAGCTGAGGAACTCAAGAGTCAAGTTCCTATAAGTGTTGTTCCTGTCGTCAAACTGGTCCCACTGGAGTTGATGGCATAAAAATCTGACGCTTGGTTCTATCCCCAAGGCATCCATGCAGTCTTGGTCAGGGTACCTGGTAGGAGCCATAGGGCGTCTCATGTGAACATAGTAACGCTCTCTCTGTGCATCATCTCTAAAGGCCACGTGCATGTCATCAGGGTTCTGCATTCTGTACAAGGTTAGCAAACAAGTCCTGAAAGCACATAAAACATTCAATCGTGAGTCCTGACATAATAATAAATTAAAAGAAATAAAAAGTACAAAAGTAAGAAAAACCATGGGTTGCCTCCCATGCAGCGCTTGTTTAACGTCATTAGCTCGACGACCGATATTTAAACATCATTGGAAGGATATGGTGGATCACTCAGAGTATGACAGGTGTATGTTGTTGGAATGTCACCTCCTTCGTAGGGCTTCAACCTCTGTCCATTGACTATGAACGGTTTACACGTTTGGTTCTTGATTTCAATAGCACCGGATCTCAGGATCTTAGATACTTCGAAAGGGCCAGTCCATCTCGAACGGAGTTTACCTGGAAATAGTCGTAACCTAGAATCGAACAGGAGAACAGGATCGCCTATTTTGAAGTCTCTTCTTATGATTCTTTTGTCATGCCAAGCTTTTGTTCTTTCTTTGTATATGATGGCATTTTCGTAGGTAGATTGTCTGAGCTCTTCTAATTTGTGGATATCAAGGATACGTTTCTCACCAGCTGTCAAGTAATCCAAATTCAAAGTTTTGATGGCCCAATAGGCCTTATGCTCCAACTCAAATGGTAAGTGACATGATTTTCCATAGACCAGTTGATAAGGGGTTGTTCCTATAGGAGTTTTGAAAGCGGTTCTATAGGCCCATAATGCTTCTTGAAGTTTCTGCGACCAATCTTTTCTAGATATAGAGACAGTCTTCTCGAGGATTTGTTTTATCTCCCTATTAGATACTTCCACTTGTCCATTGGTCTGTGGGTGGTATGGTGTTGCTACTCTATGCTTAACTCCATACTTGCTTAAAAGTTTATCAAATATTCTCGATATGAAGTGTGATCCTCCATCACTTATGACTAAACGGGGTGTTCCAAACCTGGGAAATATATAATTCTTGAATAATTTGATGACTACTCTGGTGTCGTTTGTGGGTGCGGCGATAGCTTCAATCCATTTAGACACGTAGTCAACAGCTACTAATATGTACTGATTTCCAAAAGATGGTGGGAACGGTCCCATAAAGTCTATACCCCATACGTCGAAGAGTTCTACTTCTTGGATATTTCTTAACGGCATTTCATTACGTCTTGAAATATTTCCTGTGCGTTGGCATCTGTCACACTTGACAATGAAAGCATGGACATCACGCCACATAGTAGGCCAGAATAGGCCAGCTTGAAGAATCTTGGCGTAGGTCTTAGATGTGCTTGCATGTCCACCATAGGGTGCAGAGTGACAATGCTCAATTATATTATTTACCTCTTCTTCTGGAACACAACGGCGGAAAATGCCATCTTTACCTCTCTTGAAAAGAAATGGATCGTCCCAATAGAAGTTTCTCACATCACTATAGAACTTTTTCTTCTGGTGGTAATTTAGATCAGGGGGTATGATGTCAGCGGCTAGGTAATTAACAAAATCTGCATACCAAGGTACATTGCTTATAGCTAAGGATTTATGAAATTGCTCATGAGGGTCTGGGTTATCATTTTCAATGGTTTCTAGTTGGGCTATCAGTCTATCGTAGGCAAAATCGTCATTTATGGGTACTGGATCAGGTTTCAGGTATTCTAGCCTAGATAGGTGATCAGCTACCACATTATCGGTGCCTTTCTTGTCACGGATATCCAAATCAAACTCTTGTAATAATAGAATCCATCGAAGTAACCTAGGCTTGGCATCCTTTTTGCTTAGTAAGTAACGAATGGCAGCATGGTCGGTGTAAACTATAATCTTGGCTCCTACTAGATAAGATCTAAATTTGTCTATTGCAAAAACTACAGCTAGGAGCTCTTTTTCGGTTGTTGCGTAGTTGAGCTGTGCAGCGTCTAGGGTTCTACTGGCATAATAAATCACATGTAACTTCTTATCTTTTCTCTGACCTAGAACGGCTCCAATAGCATAATCACTGGCGTCACACATTATCTCAAACGGTTCCGACCAATCAGGGGGTTTCATTATAGGTGCTGAAATCAGAGCTTGCTTCAGAAGATTAAATGCTTCAGTACATTTTTCATCGAAGATGAACTCAGCATCTTTCATTAAAAGACCAGTTAAGGGCTTTGTTATTTTGGAGAAATCCTTGATAAAACGTCGGTAAAATCCGGCATGTCCAAGAAAACTTCTTATCTCCCTGATAGTCTTCGGCGGTTTTAGATTCTCTATGACTTCTATTTTTGCTTTATCTACCTCTATACCTTTTTCGGAAACTATATGTCCTAAAACAATCCCTTCGGTGACCATGAAATGACATTTTTCCCAATTTAGCACAAGGTTTACCTCCACACATCTCTCCAGGATTTTCTCAAGGTTGACAAGACAATTTTTGAAATCTGACCCACAAACTGAGAAATCGTCCATAAATACTTCCATGATTCCATCCAAATAATCAGCAAAGATAGACATCATGCAGCGTTGGAAAGTTGCAGGAGCATTACAAAGTCCAAAAGGCATTCTTCTATAGGCAAAGGTTCCAACTGGGCATGTAAAGGTAGTTTTTTCTTGATCTTCGGGGTGAATAGGTATTTGGAAGAATCCTGAATATCCATCTAAATAACAAAAGTAAGAGTGTCTGGCTAGGCGCTCCAACATTTGGTCTATGAATGGTAATGGGAAATGGTCCTTCCTAGTTGCTTTATTTAATTTTCTATAATCTATGCACATACGCCAACCTCCATCAGTTCTTTTTGCTACAGGTTCGCCCTTCTCGTTTTGCACGACTGTGATGCCTCCCTTTTTAGGTACTACATGCACAGGACTCACCCATTTACTGTCCGAGATCTGATATATTATACCTGCCTCTAGTAACTTAAGAACTTCAGTCTTAACTACAGTACTCATTATAGGATTTATTCTACGTTGGTGTTCTCTAGAAGGTTTTGAATCTTCTTCAAGCAAAATCCGATGCATGCATACGGATGGGCTTATTCCTTTTAGATCAGAGATCTTATATCCTAAGGCTGAGGGGTACCTACGTAAAACTTCTAATAATTGATCGGTTTCTTCTTGGTTTAAGGTAGCACTGACTATAACTGGACGGTTCATATCTTCATCAAGAAATTCATATCTCAGGTTTTTAGGCAGTTCCTTAAGTTTTACGGTCGGTTTTATAGGGCAAGGCATAGGATCTGGGGTAAGAGATAAACATTCGTGAAGGTTATCATCAATGTAGGGTGTTTTATAATTGTCATCTTCCAAAATAAGGGTTGATGGCAATTTTATAGATTCAGTTTCTTCTTCTTGTTCTAATTCCCTAATACATTCTTCGATGATATCTAAGGCATAACAAGAATCTCCTATCACAGGTGCCATAAGAAATTTTGACAATATAAATTCTATCTTCTGGCCACCTACCTCAAAAGTTAGTTTTCCCTTTTTAACATCTATTACGGCTCCAGCAGTCGATAAGAACGGTCTACCTAGGAGGATTGGTATGTCGTCATCTTCTTTAATGTCCATGACAACAAAATCAGTAGGTATAAACAGCTGACCTATCCTAACAGGGACGTCTTCAAGTATGCCTATAGGGTATTTAACGGATCTATCGGCTAATTGAAGTGACATCTTAGTAGGTTGTAATTCTCCTAAGTTTAATCTCTCATAAACTGCTAAAGGCATTAAGCTCACACTAGCTCCTAAGTCTAGAAAAGCTTTTTCGATGACATGATTCCCCAAAACACAAGGAATGGAAAAATTTCCGGGATCTTTATCTTTCTTTGCTAACCTATTTTCGGAAATAGAATTACATTCCACGGGTTTCGGATCTTCGAGTCTACGTTTATTTGTAAGTATGTCTTTGAGAAACTTAGCATAAGAAGGTATTTGGGTGATGGCTTCTGTAAAGGGGATCTCTACGTGAAGTTTTTCTATAACCTTAACGAATTTTTGATATTGATTATCGATTTGGGTTTTCTTTAATCTTTGAGGGTAAGGTATTGGTGGTTTGTATGGCGGTGGCGGTACATAGGTTTTATTTTTAGGTTCTTCTCCTTTTTCTTGACTTTCCGGGGTTTCAGGCTTCTCTGGTTCCTTTTCCTCATTCCTCTCAGAAGTTTCGGGCTCACTTAATCTAGGGTTTAAAGGTTCCTTATAAGCGGTTCCACTTCGTAGAGTAATGGCATTAGCTTGCCCTTTCGGGTTTTGTTGAGGTTGTCCAGGGAACTGTCCTCCAGGTGTAGTCTGTGGGGCTTGGTTTAACGCTACCTGAGAGATCTGGGTTTCAAGCATCTTATTATGAGTAATAATTTGATCAACCTTGGTTCCTAACTTGGTAATTAGTTCGTTAACATGGACGTTATGGTTCATGAACTCTTTGTTTTGTTGTTTTTGAGCAACGATAAAATCTTTTACAACTTCCTCAAAGCTCGGGCTAGGTGGTACAGGTTGCATAGGTTGATTTGTTCTAGGGGCTTGGTAACCTTGTTGTCTCGGAGGTGCGGTATTTTGGATAGGGTTATTATTTTTGTAGGAGAAGTTTGGGTGATTCCTCCATCCAGGGTTATATGTGTTTGAAAATGGGTTCCCTTGGGTATAGTTCACTTGCTCAGTGTTGGTTTCATTCAACAGATTGCATTCGGCGGATTGGTGTCCTTGCGTTCCACATATCTCACAATTCGGCGAAACTGCGGCAACAGTATTCGGAGTTGTACACATATGTTCGACTCTAAGGGCCAACGCGTCCATTTTAGCCTGCATCATGTCTATAGAGCTTAGCTCATGTATTCCTACTTGGGCTTCCTTCTTTTCCACTGTCGCTCGTTCTACTCCCCATGATTGATGGTTTTGGGCCATATCCTCGATAAGGGCACTAGCTTCAGGGTAAGGTTTGTTCATCAGTGCGCCACCAGCGGCAGCGTCGATGGTCATTTTAGTGTTATAAAGAAGTCCATTATAGAAGGTTTGGATGATTAGCCAATTCTGTAGGCCATGGTGTGGGCATGCTCTTAATAGTTCTTTATATCTCTCCCAGGCTTCGAACAACGACTCTCCTTGGTGTTGGGTAAATCTAGTTATTAGGTTTCGAAGAAGAGCGGTCTTACTTGGGGGAAAATATCTAGCAAGGAAAACTTTTCTAAGGTCATCCCAAGTTGTTATTGAATTGGGTGGAAGGGAATCTAACCATGATAGAGCTTTATCTCTGAGGGAAAAGGGAAATAATCTTAAGCGTATTGCCTCAGGAGAAGCTCCATTGGTTTTAAAGGTGTCTGCTAATTGAAGAAAGTTTTTTAAATGTTGGTTCGGGTTATCAGTAGCGAGACCTGCGAATTGTCTTTGTTGCACTAATTGCAGCAGGGATGGCTTAAGTTCAAAATTATTGGCTGGGATAGCGGGGTTTACTATACTGGAACTAGGTTCCTTGTTTGATGGTTGGGCGAAGTCCTTAAGAGGTCTTCGATTTTTATCTTCGGCCATAGCTCTCCTATTCCTATGGAAAAATAAACGTGCGCGAGCGTAATGTTCAGGTTCAGCTAGAGGGTCTACTAGACTTCCGGCACTACGAGTCTTTCGCATTGACCGGTGGGTAACAACCTTAGTCTAAACGGTATAACTACAGGGTAATGAAATTTGACGATATTGGTCCCCGGCAACGGCGCCAAAAACTTGATGGCGTGTTTTTCGCAAGTGTACGAATCACGTCAAAGTAATATAAAAGATTATCGAATCCACAGAGACCAAGTGTCAATCTATCGTACCTGTTGTTATGGTGTTTATCTAAGGCAACTATTTTTAAGGGTTTTAGTAAGGGTGCAATGGTAAATAAAATTGTAATTTTAAATAATAAATAAAAGACAGGCTCGAATGTAATTCACGTAATCAATGATAATCCAGTACTTGTTAATGGAACTACTTATGGGCAATGTTTTCTCCTTTGAAAAGAACTAATTTAACAGGAACTGTCGCTTTCGCGTATTCAGAACCGAGTTGTACTCTCTAATCAACCCCTCCTATTGTCACGGATAAAAAGGTGCGTACTGCGTTAGAGTAGTAAACCTATTTTTAAGAAATATAGTTTCTTAACAAAGTTGAAAAGTATTTTAACCTGGACTTCTTAGCAAAAAGAGGTTCTTATGAACCAGACTCTAAATCTCATAACGCGTCCGAAAATCGTTTTAAAATCTCTTTTCTTTTTAATCTAAAAACTCCTAATGAACTATACAAAGCGCTTTTGGCTGTTTTTGAAATAGTTAAAAACAATTACTTGAATTGAAAGATAAAATAGCCCTTAGGTGTTTCCACGAACAATTATACTGATTACTGGTTTAATTACGATCCTTACATTCTAACCTTTATGGGATTAGTTAGACATGATAAAGTAAATATTCTTTTTATAGTTTTTCATATGAGTAATTTAAAGCGAGTGCGGGAAGTAAACAAAGTAAATGTGCGAGTGCGGGAAGTAAACAAAGTAAATGTGCGAGTGCGGGAAATAAACAAAGTAAATGTGCGAGTGCGGGAAATAAACAAAGTAAATGTGCGAGTGCGGGAAATAAACAAAGTAAAGTGCGAGAAAATAAATAAAAGTAAAGCAATGCGGAAAAATAAAATACTAACTGGAATTAAAATGGCGGCAGGATTAACTTCCTCCAGAGTGCTCCAAAACTCGAACCACAGACAGATTACAGACTCGATCACTCGATTGCAGAGGCACCCCGATGTGGAATGGCAACTGCTTTATAACTGATATATGCCTAGAGAATTCTAATTCTGGATGAAGAAAAACGAAAATCTAAGGTCCTATTTATAGGAGAAACTGAAAGCGCGAAATGACCGGGACGCCCCTCCACTAAAAAGTGGAGGTTATAGATTTTTGCCTTGTGGCGCCCGCCACAGGCCTATGGCGCCCGCCACGGTCCCTACAGGGGATGATGTAGTGGGGATCGTGGGTCTTGGAGGTTGAGGGGTGGTCTTGAGACGTGGCCACATCATGGCTAACCCCATGGCGCCCGCCACGGTGGGTGCCGTAAGTGCAAAATGCTGAATTTCTAGGTTTTCGTCCGTTTTCACTCCTTTTTCGCTCCTTTTCCCGATTCAAGCTCCGATTATTATAAAAACCTGAAAACATAAGAAAACAAAGCAATAACAAAGCAAAACAACAATAAAAGCTAAGAATGCATGCGAAATCGGAGTCAGAAATACGGTGAATTTTAGTGTGATCACACACCTGTGAGGGGGATTGGGTTGTGCAAGAAACCTCAGCTTTCAGATTACCCAGTTCTTTGCAAGTGTGAATCTGTGTTTATGATATCAGTGGATCCTATTGTCGGTACTTTGTTATTGCTAAGGCGAAGCTCTGGTTCTTCTCAACCGACAGCACAACAATCTTGATCCCATGTTTGCATTTGCATTTGCATTTTCATCTGCATTTCATTAACATGTATTTATGTTACAGGTGCATATTTCTCCTTTGATTCTAGTGATCTTTGCCTGCCTCGTTGTTATGGAGTTCCTGAAGAGTACAGTGGCCTACAAGTTTCCAGTTCTGGATGTTAGTACTTTGTTGAGTTTGATTGCCTTGGGTGAGAAAGCAGTAATGGAAGATTTCAGAAAGTCTTATGGGAGATTGTTGAGATATGTCCGCAAGCCTTCTGAGTATGAGATTAGTGGTGTCTACGCTCTCTTACAGTTTTATGATGCCCAGTTAAGATGCTTCGTCTTTCCTGACTATGTCTTGGCTCCTACACTAGAGGAATATTCAGAGCTGTTAGGGGTACCCATTCGGAGTCGGATGCCGTTTTTTCATGTTGATACTAAGCCTGATCTAGCCGAGCTTGCCGCTATTTTGCACCTTGAGGCTTCAGAATTGGATGGGAAGATAATCCGAAGACTTGGGATGTATGGTTTTCCTTTGCCTTGCTTGATTGAGAAAGCTCAGCAGTGCACTAAGGATGGCTGTTGGGTTGTGTTTAGCACCATCCTAGCTCTTTGTATATATGGGATTATTCTGTTTCCTCATCTTCCAGACTTTGTGGATGTTGATGCGTTCTATATTTTAGCTTCAGGCAACCCAGTGCCCACCTTACTTGGAGACGTTTATCATTCTGTGCACTATAAGAATGAAAAATGAAGGGGGAAGAACGTAGCATGTTGTGTTACTTTGTTGTATGCATGGTTTATTAGTCATCTACCCAAGACAGGTCCGTTTGTTGCCACTGCCAGTACTTCAGAATGGTCAGAAAGATTGATGGGATTATCTGCAGAGAATATTGTTTGGTTTGATTAAGACTTGCTGGGTAAGGATATTGTTTATAGTTGCGGTGGTTTTCCTAACGTTCCTTTGATAGGAAGGAAATGTTGCATCAACTATAATCCTTCTTTATTGGTGAGACAGTTCGGGTATGCATTGAGAGAGCCTCCTAGAGAAGAGGAGATACATGAATCTTTGTATCTTACTGGTTTATTGGAGGGCGAGACTCTGGGCAGACTTGAGCATGCATGGAATAACATTCATTGGAAAGGGAAGTTAGCTTTAGGGAAGAGTAATAGCCGAGCGTATGACCCTTACTTGACTTGGATTCGTGCTAGGGATTTGAAGTTTTTGATGCCATATCCTTCAGTTACACCTCTATATCCTCTTATGATAGAGGAACCCACTACTGTAGATATCCAGAAATATAATCAGGTATTGGCAGAGAAGGAAGAGCTGAGAAAAGCGAATGAAGAGTTGGAGAGAGAGATCATCCAGCTCCGAAGCGAGAAGATGGATGCAGTTCATTCTTTCAAGAGACAGACCGAGCTTGTCAATAAACTGGGTACGAACTTGACTAAAGAGACTAGTGATAGAGAGCGCACAGGCCGAGACTTGAATGCCACTTATAGTGCTCTTGCCACTAAGAAGGAAGAGTTGGATAAGGCTTACTTGAGGATCTCCAAGTTTGAGTCGATATGGAATGCCATGCTTACCAACAACAAGGAGCGGGAAGACAAGTTAAAACTTCAGATCAGCAAGCTGAAGGCTCAGCTTAAGGCCAAAGATGGAGAGATTGCAGTGGAAGCATCAGTTAGACGAGACAGTGAGTACAGGTTGAATGAGGCGATCGCAAACTTGAAGGATCTCAAGCTTAGAGCTGGATCTAAGAGACGCAGACTTGAGGCATGTTTCGGGGAGAAAGCTTTAGAGGATCACGTTGATAGCCTACATCATACTGTGAGTCAGCAGGATTTGCTTATTCAGGGACTGCTTGCCAGGCCGGAGCACCCTGAGACGTTGAGGCTGTTAGAGAACTTCCGATCACGTCATCCTGCGTGACCTGTTTTGTCTATTTCTGTTGTAGCTTTTGATGCTTATTTTGTTGTATTTGACCATCGCCAGGCTTGTTGGTCGAGGTCTTTTCCTTATTTGTACTCAGTTATAGTTTGTACTTTGCCCGATGGCTTTTTGATCTATATACGAGGAGTTGGTATTCTATGCTTGTCCACAGGGTCTCCATTGTTATTTTTCCTGGAAACTAGAATCAAGGGGGAAATATCCCTATTGCATAAATACATGTCTGCATTTTAGCATTTTTCTCGCATTTGCAGGTGCACTGGAACGATTAACCTTATTTTCTCCTGTGGTTTACTAGTATTTCAGGATTGCTGACGTGACAACTCACCGGTACGGTACCAGAGGAAACCAGAAGAGACTTATGGATCAGATGCAGGTAGAAATGCAAGAGATGAGAGATCGTATGGCACAGCTGATGGAGGTCATGCAAGGGGTTGCTAGTGGTCAGGCTCAACTTCAGACTTTGGTGCAACCTCTGATTGCGTGGGTGGATAGTGATGGTGTGTTACACGGTGAGATTGCTTCTAACCCTCCTCATAATGAAACTCATCAGGTAGACAATTCTATGCCAACTTTAGTCATCCCTACTGCTGGAGGAGGTGGTCACGCTGCTGGTGCTGGAATGCGGTAGGATTTAATCATGCTGGGTTTGCTAATGGTGGTAATGGTAACGGAAATTCCTATGGTTACGGTCTCGACACTACAGGTGCTGTACATGGTAGCCTGGACCACACTTGGAATGAGGATAGGCAGGAAGATGTGTTTTCTCCAAGAATTATAACTACTGAGATACCTTCTGAGGCTGATAGAAGGATTAAGATGATCGAAGAGAAGATGAGATCTCTTGAATGCCAAAACTCAATGGGGCTGGATATGTCTAATCTGGGGTTGATTCCAGGCTTGAGGGTGCCTCCAAAGTTTAAGGTCCTGGATTTCGATAAGTACAAGGGTACCACTTGCCCTAGGGTTCATTTGAGGTCTTATTATCGCAAGATGTCTGCGCATTCTGATGACGAAAAGCTCTTGATGCACTTCTTCCAGGATAGTTTATTCGGGCCATCGCTGGAATGGTATATGAGCTTAGAGCCCGCTAATTTCCATACCTGGAGAGACCTAGCCGAAGATTTTGTAAGGCACTATCAGTACAACAGTGACCTTGCTCCGAATAGAGTTCAGCTGCAGAATCTTTCTCAGAAGAGCAATGAATGCTTTAAAGAATATGCCCAGAGGTGGTGAGATCTTGCTGCTAGGGTACAACCACCAATGGTAGAACGAGAACTTGTGGATATGTTTGTTGCTACCCTACCAGGCGTTTATTATGAGAAACTCATCGGCAACATGTCTGGAAGATTTTCTGATCTGATTATCACCGGTGAAAGGGTGGAGAATGGAATCAAGATAGGAAAGATCAATGCTGGTGAAGGGTCCTCGGCAGGAGGAGGGAACAAGAAAGTGTTTGGAAACAAAAGGCGAGAGGGAGATGCTAACGCTGTATCCAGTTCACGGGGAAGAAATAGAGGTCGGAATCGACAGAATCAACAAATTGCCAGTATCACTATTCCAGCAGTTCAACAACCACAACAACAACAGCGTCAGCAACAACAGCAACCTCAGCAGAATCAGCAGGGGAACAGGAGATACCAAGATAGGGGCCGGGCAGCAGGGAACATACATTTTGATACCCTTCATATGCCTTACTCCCAGTTATTGCAAGCGTTGCTACAACTTCAATTGATTCAAAAAAGGACCATGGCTCCTTTGACTGGACAACCTTCACCTGGGTACGATGCAAATGCCCATTGTGAATTTCATCAGGGTGCTCCAGGACATAATATTGACAATTGCAAAGCCTTCAAACATAAAGTGCAAGATATGATTGACAGTAAGGCGATCAATTTTTCTAATGATGTTCCAATGTGGTGCAGAATCCCGTGCCGAATCACGGGCAGACTGTGGGTTAATGCAATTGTAGAGGAAGAGGTGTCGAATTTGGTGACGGATGTTGATAAACTGAAAACACCCTTAAGCTTTGTGAAAGCCAGGTTGCTAAAGGGAGGTGTTTTCCCGAGTTGTGCCGAAGGCTGTGTTGAATGCTCTGTTGATCCTGAGAAAGGATGTGGATTGTTGAGAAGCTGTATCCAGAAGATGATGAATGACGGAGTTTTACAATTTGACCGTTCTGTTGGAAGAGAATCTGAGGATTTAGTGGCTGAAGAGAAGGATGAGATTGCGACAATCTCCATCCCGTACAAGACTGTTATTATCTACGCTCCAAAACCGCCAACGATAACTATCACCAAAGCAGGTCCTATGCTGTTTGAGAGCACTAAGGCCATTCTGTGGAAATACGGAGCCAAAGTGTACTGTAATGGGAAGAAGATAAACTTGAATGATACCCCTGCAAGTTCAGTTGACAATCTCGTGGGAGCATGAGGTATTACTCGCAGTGGCCGAGTCTTTTCATCGCCTGAGGTGATTGCTGACAAGGTGGACAAGGGGAAAAGACCGGTAGTGGAAGAGACTTCTCAATCTGGGGAAAGAGAATCTTTGTTGAAAGACGCGGAGGAATTTATGAGGTTGATTCGGAAAAGCGACTACGAGATAGTCGATCACTTGCAGCAAACTCCTTCCAAAATATCCATCCTGTCGTTACTCCTTTGCTCTGAGGCGCATAGGAATGCATTGCTGAGAATACTAAACACTGCTTATGTGCCGCAGGAAATTTCAGTTAATCAACTCGAGCGAGTTGTGGCGCATGTAAACGCAGGAAATGACTTAGGCTTTACGGACCTGGATTTGACACCCAGAGGCAGAAATCATAGTTGTGCGCTGCACATATCTCTGGATTTCCGAGGGGCTGTCATGTCTCACGTGCTTGTGGATACGGGATCTTCCTTAAACGTGCTTCCGAAGAAGGCCTTGATGAAGTTAGATATGAAGGGGCTGATTTGCACGCCAAGTGATTTGGTGATGCGTGCGTTTGATGGAACCCGAAGATCCGTGTTTGGGGAGATAACTTTGCCGATTCAGGTTGGACCTGAAGTCTTTGATGCAGTGTTTTACATCATGGATATCCAGCTGGCCTACAGTTGCTTATTAGGTCGCCCGTGGATTCATTCAGCTGGGGCTGTTACATTAACTCTGCATCAGAAGCTGAAATACATGGTTGGCGGTAGTGTTGTTACGGTATGCGGAGAAGAGGATATCATGGTCAGCCATTTATCATGCTTTAAGTATGTTGAAGTGGACAGAGAGATCCATGAAACTCTCTGCTAGGCCTTCGAAGCGGTCAAGATGAAAGACAAGTCTCCTGTTGTGAGTAAAGAGCCTGAAGTGGCTATGTCCTCGTTTAAAGAAGCTCAAGCAGTGGTGCAAACTGGGGCAGTGCAGGGATGAGGCTAAGTGTTGGAAATTCCCCACAAGCAAGAAAAATTTGGTTTAGGGTATCGACCATCATTCTCCTCGCCTTCAGCCTCGCAGAGCGCGCCGCGCTATAAAGGGCCCGTGCAGTTCACCAAGGGGGGAGTCATCTTCGAGAGAATCGATGATGTATCTGACGAAGACGGAGACAATGACTGTGACATGGATGCCTGGATCAAGCCATGTATTCTTGGACAGAGCCTGCGTAACTGGTCAATTGAAGAATTCATTCAAGTGACGACAGAACAGTAATGCTTTATTTTTCCAATTATTGTATTACCCTATGTCCTACCCGGGGCATAGCGGTATTTTATTTCAGGTCCTTATTTGTTTATGTCTGAACATTGTTTATCAATTAATCAAAGGGAGTTTTCTCATTCAAATTTTGTGATCTCGGTTTTTCTTATTTTATTTTTCACAATAAAATGGCAATGTGGTTTATACTTGTTTGGAAATTGTTTGAAACATTTAACCATTTCCATTGCAGGATTCCTATTGCAGATGACACCGATCCAGAACCTTCTATGACTCGCTTCGAATTCGATCAACCGATATATCAAGCTGAAGAAGAGATTGATGAGGATGAAGACTTTCCTGAAGAGTTAGCCAGACTTTTGAAACAAGAAGAGAAAATCATTCTGCCTCATCAGGAGGAAATTGAGGTCATTAATCTGGGTTCTGAAGAAGTTGTCAGAAATGTTCGGATAGGGGATGCGTTATAGAGCGACGTCAAGAAAAGAATGATCGAGATGCTTCGAGAGTATAGTGACATCTTTTCTTGGTCATACGAAGATATGCCTGGGCTTGATACCGATATAGTGGTTCATTGCTTACCGTTGCGCGAGGAATGTCCGTCGATCAAGCAGAAGCTTAAAAGAACGAGACCAGATATGGCGGTAAAAATCAAGGAAGAGGTCCAAAAGCAATAGGATGCTGGATTTTTAGCCGTGGCCAACTACCCTCCGTGGGTCGCTAACATAGTGCTTGTACTGAAGAATGATGGTAAGGTGCGTATGTGTGTTGATTATCGGGATTTGAACAAGGAAAGCCCTAAAGATGACTTCCCGCTCCCTCACATTGACGTATTGGTTGACAATACGGTTCAATTTTCGGTGTTTTCCTTCATGGATGGTTTCTCGGGTTATAATCAGATAAAGATGGCACCAGGGGACATGGAGAAAACGACATTCATTACACCGTGGGGAACATTTTTCTACAAGGTGATGCCTTTTGGCTTGAAGAACGCCGGAGCAACATATCAGCGCACTATGACAATGCTCTTTCATGACATGATGCATAAAAAGATTGAAGTTTATGTTGATGATATGATTGCTAAATCCCAGACGGAGGAGGAGCATTTGGTTAACTTGTTGAAGCTATTTGAGAGGCTTAGAAAGTTCAGATTGAGGTTGAATCTAAATAAGTGCACTTTTGGAGTTCGGTCCGGAAAGTTATTGGGGTTTATTGTCAGTGAAAAAGGAATCGAGGTCGATCCTGCAAAGATAAAAGTCATACAAGACATGCCAGCGCCGAAAACAGAAAAAGAAGTTTGTGGTTTCCTGGGGAGATTAAACTACATTGCTCGGTTCATATCTCATCTCACAGCCACGTGTGAGCCAATGTTTAAATTGTTAAAGAAAGATCAGGCGGTTGTCTGGAATGAAAATTGTCAAAAAGCATTTGATAAAATAAAAGAGTATTTGCAGGAGCCTTTAATTTTGATACCCCCAGTAGCAGGAAGGCCATTAATCATGTACCTAACGGTTCTTGAGAACAGTATGGGTTGTGTTCTCGATCAACACGATGAGACTGGAAGAAAGAAGCATGCAATTTATTATCTGAGTAAAAAGTTCACAGATTGTGAGTCTCGTTGCTCAATGCTCGAAAAGACGTGTTGTGCACTTGCTTGGGCTGCCAAACGTTTGAGACAGTATATGCTTAATCACACAACCATGCTGATTTCGAAGATGGATTGGATTAAGTATGTCTTCGAGAAGTAAGCGCTTTCAGGAAGAATTTCCAGGTGGCAGATGGTACTGACAGAGTATGATATACAATATGTTTCTTAGAAGGCCATCAAAGGAAGTGTTCTGTCAGAATACCTTGCTGAGCAGCCAATCGAAGACTACCAACCAATGAAGTTTGAATTTCCTGACGAGGATATCATGTTTCTCAAAGCGAAAGATTGTGAAGAACCATTACACGGTGAAGGTCCAGAGAAGGATTCTCAGTGGAAAATGATATTCGATGGTGCTGTCAATTCCTATGGTAGTGGAATTGGGGAAATTATTACAACTCCTCATGGCACTCACATCCCGTTCACTGCCAGATTGACATTTCCAGTCACCAATAACGAAGCTGAGTATGAAGCATGTATCATGGGTCTAGAAGAAGCCATTGATTTGAGAATCAAGAATTTGGATGTATATGGCGATTCAGCGCTAGTGGTTAATCAAATCATGGGAGAATGGGAAACTCGCCAACCGAATCGAATTCCTTACAGAGATTATGCAAGGAGGTTGTTACCTTTCTTTGACCGGGTAGAGTTTCACCATGTACCACGAGCAGAGAATCAGATGGCTGATGCTTTGGCAACGCTATCTTCGATGTACAAAGTGAATTTCTGGAATGAGGCTCCTAGAATAGTCATTTCTCGCTTGGACAGACCCGCTTTCGTATTCGCCATTGAAAAGGCTACTGATGGCAAGCCATGGTTTTACGATATACATAACTTTCTCAAGAAGCAAGAGTATCCACCAGGGGCTTCGGCTCAGGATAAGAAGACGCTGAGGAGGTTATATGACAACTTTTATCTAAACCCGGATGGCGTACTTTATAGAAGGAACCATGATTTGGTGTTGTTGAGATGTGTGCATGAGAAAGAAGCAACATTGCTCATGGAAGAAGTCCACGAGGGTACTTTCCGTACACATCCTGGCGGACATGCCATGTCTCGGAAACTGCTACGAGCTGGGTATTATTGGCTAACTATGGAGTCAGATTGTTTCAAGTTTATGAAGAAATGTCATAAATGCCAGATTTATGCAGACAAGATTCATGTACCGCCGTGCCCATTGAATGTTATGGCGTCCCTGTGGCCCTTCTCCATGTGGGGCATTGATATGATTGGCAAGATTGAGCCCACCGCATCTAACGGTCATCGTTTCATCTTGGTTTCTATTGATTACTTTACCAAGTGGGTTGAAGCAGCTTCGTACGCCAATGTGACCAAGCAAGTGGTAGCAAGATTCATAAAGAAGGACATCATTTGCAGATATGGAATTCCCGAGCGAATCATTACTGACAATGGTTCAAATCTGAACAAAAAAATGATGAAGGAGTTATGCCAGAGCTTCAAGATTGAACATCACAATTCATCGCCCTATCGGCCGAAGATGAATGGCGTTGTTGAAGCGGCCAATAAGAATATCAAAAAGATAGTGCAAAAGATGGTTGTCACCTACAAAGATTGACATGAGATGTCATCCTTTGCTATTCACGGTTATCGTACGATGGTACGCACATCAACCGGGGCAACTCCTTTCTCGCTAGTGTATGTATGGAAGTTGTCCTACCGCTAGAGGTCGAGATTCCTTCTTTAAGAGTTTTGGTCGACGTGAAACTTGATGAGGCAGAATGGATAAAGAATCGTTTGAATCAGCTTAGCCTGATGGACGAAAAGAGGCTAGCATCAATTGCATATGGTCGTTTGTACCGAGCCAGATGAAGAAAGCTTATGATAATAAGGTGCGACCTCGAAGCTTTCAAACGGGCGATCTTGTGCTGAAAAAGATTCTCCCACCATAATCAGATCACAGGGGTAAATGGACTCCCAACTATGAAGGTCCATATGTTGTACGAAAGGTTTTCTATGGAGGAGCCTTGTTGTTAGCCACCATCGATGGTGAATATTTCTCATCCCCTGTGAACACAGACGCAGTTGAAAAATACTTTGCTTAAAAGAGACCCGCTGGACACAAAAAGAAATGTCCAGGAAAAAATGGGGCATCCCGACGAACCATAAAAAAGGAAAAATAGGTTCGGGCAAAAGTTAGGGATAAAAATGAAAAGATGTAAACTCCCAAAGTCGAAAACCTGGAAAGGCGACTTTGGCAAAAATGGGTATCCCGGTGAATCGAAAACCCAAAAGGGCGGTTCAGGCAAAAGTTAGGGATTGAAAAAGCAAATGACTGCGGTCTGTGTTGGAACTTCATTGCTTAGTAGATTGGGAGAACCTGAGGGCCGTGTTTATCCGAATCAATCTCTTCTGAAGACGAAGCGTCGGGAAAGTGTCAGAGTCAGGCGAGTCATAGAGGGATCAGCTCATGGTGTTTGTCTGTGCCACGCTGCCGACATTTTTGTACACTCTTGTATATTTCTGTACATATCTGTATTTTGTTTTGCGCAACTTCCTCTTTTCAGGAGTTGCATCTGTTGTAAAACTTTGCCTATTTACAGTCCGTTCATCAATAAACATATACTATTCAGTACTTGATCTGTGTGCTTTGTTTTAACTTTTACTGTTTTGTTTGTGAAAACGCCCAATGTTTTGAGAAACATGCACTAACATAAACTTGCAGGCCTTGGCCAATAATTGTTAAAACTTTGAATTAATTGAACAATGTCACGAATGATGACTAAGATGATTCTGTTGTGTAGGATATCTTGTCTGTTTGTTCAGTTTTGCAGGGTCGTTACCCTTGGGGCAAAGAGGTGTGGGTGAAGTTCGTCATATCCCCAGCCTGAGTCTTTCCCAATCAGTGAAGTTTATCCTATCCCCATCCTGAGTCTTTCCCAATCAGTGAAGTTCGTATCTCTATCCCCAGTAGAGTTGTATGCAGCTCGAGATGAACAGGTAGCGTGTACGCTTTCCTTCGGTAGTCGTTGCACATCTACTCCCCACAAGGTGCATGCTTGTAAGTACTCCCCAGCGAGTAGGGTTTGGATTTTCTCCCCACAGAGTAGTTTGTAACCTGGTTAGGTTCATTCCCTGACGTGGCAATCCCCAGCGAGTTGAAAGGGGTGGGTTCCCCAGCAGTGTTGTTCTCTCTTCCCCAGCAGGATGGAAGAATGTTGTCACGTCGGTGTTCCTCGCAGGAAGCCAGCAAAGGCCCGTTTTTCGGCATAAGTCCAATTGTTATTGGCATGAGCAAGTTTGCGCTCTATCCCCGGCAGAATCTTTGATTCCCTCAACAGGGTTATTTTGTTATCCTAGCAGGATGGTTTCTGTATCTCTAGCATTTATTTTGCTGATTCAGTTCCGTTGCATCTGCATGCGTGCATAACATCTACCTAAACGCGTAGCATTTCTATTTCGTATGGAGCATTACGCCATTTTCAAACACATGAATGTGAAACATAAGCCAGGTTGTTATCTCTTTGTTTCAGGTGTATCTCGCAAGTGATGGGTCTTTTCCCGCGTGGTGGCTAAACCCCAACTCATGTTATTTCCCAGTGGAGTTTCTCCGTGATTGTTATCAGTGGGTGATTTTAACTTCATGTGGATTTTGTTGCTCGCTTTTATTTAGCGAAGGTCTGGCGGCGATATCAGAAGTTTCCAAAAAAATATGGTTATCTGACGGCGATGTTGGATGCTTATCAGATTTATGTTTGCCTGGCGGCGAGGTCAGATGTTTATTATCACTGTGGTTTTCTGGCGACGATATCAGAGTTCTTTATCCCCACAGGTGCTTGACGGCGATGTTGGGTGTTTCTCAAAGTTATGTTTAACTGGCGGCAATGTCAGATGTTTATTGGTTATGGCTGTTGATGGCGACGTGTTTCTGGCGGCGATATCAGATATCTTCGGATTTCCAACAGCGATATTGGAGGTTTATTTCTGACGGTGATGTCAGGTGTTTTTGTTCTCCCGGCGGCGAGGTTGGATGTTTGTCTGACGGCGATGTCAGGTAATGTTTGTTTCTGACGGCGATGTCACGTGATGTTTGTTTCTGACGGAGATGTCAGGTAATGTTTGTTTTTGGCGGCGATGTCAGATGATATAGTTCTCCCAGCGGCGATGTTGGATGTTTGTTACTAGCGGCGATGTCAGGGGACTATAGTTTTCCAGTGGTGATGTTAGATGTTCTTTCTGACGGCGATGTTAGATGTTTTGGCTATTGACAACGATGTCAATGGTTTAATCAACTTTGTGATGGTCCGACGGCGATGTCAGACGCTTTATTTTGACTGACAGCGAGGTCAGGTACGATTTACCGGTTGGATTTCTTTGAATGACTGGCGGCGATGTCAGAGAATTGTATCTTGGGATTCTATACCTGTTTTATCTAACAGAGGTCTGACGACGATGATAGCTATTCTAACGACTTGAAGTAGAAGTTTGACGACGATGTCAAATGTTATTATAGACTTAATGTCCATGACTGACGGCGAGGTCAGGTGCCTGACGGTGATGTCAGAGGAACTTAATGCAGATAATTGACGGCGAGGTCATGTGTTCTTCAGGCTGTGTGTCATTATTGTTTTCTCAGATTGGTTTTCCCCAAGCAGAGTTACTCGTTAAGTTTCTCTTTTCCCCGGTGGAATGTGTTTGTAATCAGAGCAGTTACCCCAGGAGGGTTTGCAGTTTTATTTCTGCGGTTGGCAAATTTCCGGGTTCTTTGGTATCCAACCGTCTTCTACCTGGATTGCGTGAAAGCCGTTCTCTTTTCACTCGTTCCGGTCCAAGTCGTTTGAATAGGGGCAGCTGTTGCACCCCAAAATTTGCCCAACCTTTTCTTAACTTGGTTTATGTTTCATTTCATTTCTTTCTAGCATTTGCATTGCATAGCATATTTAATTGAACAGGGGATCAAGAGTTTGTGCATAACAATAGGACTCTACATAGAGGGTTAAGCCTAAGCAAGGGGTGTTACTCAAGTTTGGATGGTCATCAAGTCATCTAGAAGTGGGCAATGGTCTTATGAAAGAAAGGATGGATATATGTGGGTCAGCTCCTAGCTTGGAGGTCAGTTCAAGATCATCAGAGGATTTTGAATCCTTGGTTATGGATATAAGATATTGAGAGAGCTCATTGAGTGCCTTGAGGGTCATTGTGGAGCTCATCCAAGTGTTTGTGCCAAGTGTGAATAGTTACAGTTGAAGGTGTTGCAATTAGGGTTTTCATCTGGTAAATTCTCAATCAACTGTGAAATTGAAGGAGATTAAAACTCAATTCCAAGTCTATATGGTCATGGGAGGTTGTGTTAAGATACATGAGATATCATTTCAAGTTCAATTCATCAAGGGTCAAGTGTGTGAGAAGTTGCTAAATTAGGGTTCTCAGGGTAAAATCCCCTATTTAGTGCCTAACTTCAAGACCACCTATCTCAAGATACAAGTTTCATATAAACTTTTGACCAACATGAAACTTGTAGAGCATGTTCTTAGATTTCGTTTGAGTACTAGAAGTCCTTGATTGGATTTATAGAACTCAAGTTATGATCCAGACAAGTTACAGGTCATCAGATGAATGTGATTTTGGTCAACAAAAGTCAACCAACTTCCAAGCCATTTTTGACCTAGAAGGATGTTTCTTCTAAACTTTTGGCCAACACGAAAGTTGTAGGTCTTGGTCTTAGCTTTCCAAAAAGTACTATAAGTCTTTCATCGGATTTGTAGAACTCAAGTTACGAGGGTTACAAGTCAGGGGTATTTTGGGAAAGTGAGATTACAAGTCATTTTGTTATAGGTCCATTTCACCAACTTGCACACTTCAAATGAAGATCTTTTCAACATCAAACTTGCTCCAAATGGTGTTATTTGTTTAGCCAAGCATTGAGAAGTCATGGTTTAGGCTTGGAATGAAAAATGGATGTGTGAATTTTCATGGAAGGAAGCTTAAAAGGGAAAATTTGGAATTAATTCATTTGTAATCCTTTTTGTGCAAATAGATGCATTTTTTGAGTGCAAACTACATTTTGAATACATTGGCATTGTTAGAATTTGTATTTGAGGTGTTTTAGTAAGCTATTTTCAAGGTTACTTCATTATGAAGTTACACAACAAACATCAACCATTGAGATCAATTAAGGCTTTAATCCTAGCCATTCACATCCCATGTGGTACCAGCAAGCATTTTCATGCATTTTGGAGCAAATTTGGTGAGAATTTCGTGTACATGAGAAAGCTCAAAAACTCAATTCCTTGGATTTTCAATTGGGCTTTTAGAGGCTGAGATTGGGCTCAATTCTTATCAAGATCCATCACATATAAGGTTTTGGTCATGAACAAATCATCAGAAGGGAGAATTGGAGCCAAATTGATCAAGAACAGTTTTGAAAAAGTGGTGGAATTTTGAAATTCGAATTTGGAGATAGAAGCCATTTCAAGACAAATTGTGAATTGCAAAAGCTCTATTGAAGATCATTGAACGATTCTGGATATTTTTCTGCAAGCTTAAGCTCCATTTGAAGGCTCAGTGGAAGTTCTCCACTAGGTAATTACAAATCAATCTTACACTCTCATTATGCATTGATTCACTGCCATTTTTGCATATTTGAGACGTAGAAACAATGTAGGTCATTAATATGTAAAACGAACTGGCATTTGTGATGTTTGTTGGTGGATGCTCAAAAATGTTTGGATCTATTTTGGCTTGTTCATGCGTGTTCTTGCTTGTTTGATGCTTGATCTGTAACCTACATAACTTCTAGATGAGTTTTAAACCAAATTGGATGAGTCTTGATGAACTTGAGATTTTGATGCACAAACTAAATGGCTTCGGGTTACTTTCATATTGCATGATTAATAATTTTTGGGGCTGGATTTGAGATCCTCATGATCTCTAGATAAATTTTGAAATAAAATTTGTGCGAATTGATTGAGTCTGGGTTTGGCCGTGTGTTGTTGTTACATTCGCGGTGGCCGGAGCTGCAAAGAAGATGACCGGAGTTGCAGTCCGGCCACCCTGGTTCCCTCCTTGTTTCATTGGAGAAGACGCTTACGTGGCGTGTTTTGGTGCGTGTGATGTAATTACTTTTCCTTCCAATGGCTCTGATTAAGACCCACAGTGGCCTATGTTTGACTGATTGCATGCAATTTCTTTTGAATCTTCATTAATGCGTTGGCAGTCCCCCAGTCCTCTGATTTGATTACCAATGGATCAAGCGTTTCTGATTGAGTGTCCATGATACACCTCGTTTGACTCATCACGTGGAATTACCAGGTTTATTTGGTTTTGTTTGAATTGTCTGATGGGCCTTGCACGCGCCTGCGATGCGCACCCCCAGTTTGGGCCCAATTCATTTCTAAACGTGATTTTATTGCTATTTGCCACACATATTTTCCTATTTTCTTTTTATTTCTTTTGATCTTTATTTTATTTTCTGTTTTCAATTTAAATCAAATAAAATAATTCCAATACTCCAAAAATTCACCAAAAATATTTTTTATATACTTTGAGATGTCTAATATTTTTTGGACATTTTTATTTTATTTTTAAATTTTATTTTAAATTTAAAAAAGAATTAAATATTGGAGTTGTTTTAATTGAATTGAATTGTGACATTGTTTGCTTTTGCATTTATTTCTCTCATTAATTTTTGATACAATGATTGAAAATTGATCCTCATCTCAATGATGAGTTGATCAATTTTGGAGGACCATTTTGCCCCTGGTTGTTGACTTTTGGGTTGACTTTTTTGTGGCCTTTCTTTTGCCTTTGTTTCTCCCATTTCAAAGTGGTACATCTAGATAAATTGTTTCTTTTGATGGTGTTTTGAGGGGATATTTGTCTTGATCTTTTGGCCTCTGGTTGCCAACATGTTTAGCTTCTTTGTGCATTTTATTCGGTATTTTTTGAGCCCTTTTCCTATTTTTGAAGTGACTTGCAAGTTAGGTCATCTCATAGGATAGCTCACACAAGTGCATGACCTAGTTTGGATGGGAAATGACCTTTTTGGATCCAATAAGCTCTCAACTCTTTTTGTTTCACATTTTAGACATGTTGAGCTTGATGTATGTTCATTTTTATGTCAAAATTATGTTCATTGCTTGTTGATTGTTGCTTTTCTTTTTGTGCTTTCAACTTGAACTCCAAAATGATGTGTGCTTGCTTCCTTTGTGCTTTTGCTTGCATTTCTTCTTGATTTCTTTTGATATTGCTTGAGAGCTTTCATCTCTTCATCTCCCTTCTATCCAATGACCTCGGAGTGTCATTTAAGGTAGCTTTGTCCCTCCTTAGGAGGAACTTGAAACTTACCTAAAGTGATGAATCCATGAGGACTCTTTCTTTGTGTTTGTCATTTGTTTATTTGCTTTTGATGCATCTTTCTTATTTTCTTTTATTGCACTTCCATATGCATGCTTGGTTGAGATGAGCTTGTGGTGGCTACTTCCCCATACTATTTTCCTCCCACTATCATTCTACTTGTGCATTTTATGTGTGCATCTTTTCATTTGCATATGCATTCTTCTTCTTCTTCTTCTTCTTCTTCTTCTTCTTCTTCTTCTTCTTCTTCTTCTTCTTTTGCTTTTCTTTGCCATGCTCCCCATAAGTTCTCTAACCTCTCGAGGTTATGATAGACATTAGGTGCCTAACCATGCATGATAAAATTAGGTAGTCCCCTTTTCAATTTCAACTTTAGGTTCACTTTGCATGATAACTTTTAGGATTAATTAGTCTCCCATTAGTGTGCCTTCTTCTCTTCTCATCTTCAAACAATCTTAACATACTAAATAAGGATAATGAATGTTGTGCTATGAGCCTTATACTTGGGAAATGGTGATTGAGGGGCCACCTCTCAATTGCCTAGAATGTTTAGTATACGTCCTTAGGACGATATGCGACGCATTCGATCCTAGGTTTTAGACTTTGTTACAACATACATTATGAACACTCTAATTCAAAACACTTCTTCTCTAAAAAACACAAAAACATTTCAAACCTTTTTCACCCTTTGGGGTTCTTAATCAGGAAAATATTTTCACAAAAAGAGTGTTGTTAACTCTTAGTTCTACCGCAAACGGTAACGCCTAAGTCTCCAACTGCTAGAACTATTTGTTAACCCTACTCCGGCCTAAAAACTTTTGAACCAGCCTGTGGTCTTTTTAGCCTGAATTACGTTCGCTCTGATCTTTCATACCAGATGAAAGTACGTAGGAATAAGACGCGACGTCTTAGCGAGCAACCTTCCCCCTTTCTTTACCCGTAGTTAGTCGAACTACGTTGACTCTGACTTTCCCATTGCACGAGGGAGTATGTAGGCACGGAGCGGCGATGCTCTGCCGAGTCACTTCTCTTTTCTCTTTCTTTTGTCCTTGAGCCTTTAGCTAGATAGTTTCAACACACCCTTTTAGATAGACAAAAATGCGTGGATCTCGTCGAGTACGACGAACGTGAGGGGTGCTAATACCTTCGCCTTGCGTAACCGACTCCCGAATCCAGACATGGTTGTGATGACCTTATCTTTCCATTTTTCTTTAGGTTTTTGCGATCGTTTCCTTTCCCTCTCTTTGGGATAAATAACGAAAGTGGTGACTCTTCTGTTTTCTCGCTGGTGGTTTTTCGCAGTTGCGACAATGTGTAGATCAATTTTGGTTATGAGTTTGTTGAATTTGGTTATGTTTTGCTATCTGTGTGTTTTTCCGTCACTGTTGAGGTGGTGGAATGGCAGGAGAAGATGACGGAATAGTGTCTCCGGCCGACAACTGGTTTTTAGGGTTTTTAAATGAAGAAGATGATGTCTGGACCATTGATTTTGATTACTTTTGGCTTTAACGAGTAAGATTAAGACACACCGTGTGTCTTGCTGACCTGCGCGCATGAAATCACTTTTAAATTTCATTTAATGAGCTGGCAGGTTATCATCCCTTTGTTGTGCTTACCATTTGATCATGTGATTCATGTTGCTTCCCTACCATGCGCCTCCTTTAACCAGCCTCATTCAATAATTGTTTGGCCTGAGATTTGTTGGACGCGCCTGGGCCTCAATTGTTATGCATACCCCCTTTCTGGCCCATTTGTTTGTTTGAACTAGCTTGGGTTGTTGTTTGCACCGCCTGTTCTTTTATTTTCTTTTTATTTTCCTTTTTATTTTTATTTATTATCTGTTTGCATTTAAATCAATTTTAATTACTTACAATTATCCAAAAAAATCAAAAAAAAAAAATTTAGACACTTTGAGGTGTCTTTTAGTTTTAGAAATTTTTTTATTTTATTTTTTGTTTTATTTTTCAATTAAAATTGGATTTTAATATTGGAAGTATATTAATTGATTTAAAATGTGACATTGTGTGATCTTTTAATTGTTTCTTACATTTACCTTTGATCCAATGAGTGAAAATTGATCCCCATACTCTTGGTGAGTTGAACAATCTTTTAGGATCATTTTGCCCCTAGTTGGTTGACTTTAGGGTTGACTTTTGGTGCTTTCCTTTTGACCCTCGATTCTCCCATTTCAAAGTGGTACATCTTGAATTTAATTTTCTTTTGATGATGCTTTGAGGGGATATTGGCCTTGTGCTCTTGGTTTCTGTTTGCCAATTGGTTTAGCTTCTTTGTGCATTTTATTTGATTATTTTTGAACTATTTTCCTATTTTTGAGGTAACTTGCAAGTCAAGTTACCTCCAAGGGAGGTTCACACATGTACCTTGACCTAATTTGATTTGGATATGACATTTTTGGATCCTTTGAACTCTCAATCCCTTTTGTGTCATGTTGTTAACATGTTAAGGATGATGTGTGTTCAATCTTAGGTCATGATATTGTGTTTTCCTTTTTCATTTGTTTGTTTGTTTTTAAGCTTTCAAGTATGGTTTCATTGTGTAGTTTGCTTGCACTTCTTTGTGTTCTAGCTTGCATTTCTCTTTGTGATGGTTTGCTTTTGCTTTTGAGCTTTCTTCTTCATCTTTACCTTCTGTCCAATGACCTTGGAGTGTCATTTAAGGTAGCTTGGTCCCTCCTTAGGAGGAACTTGAAGCTTACCTAAAGTGATGAATCCATGAGGACTTTTCATAATGTTTTTTTTGTCATTTGTTTGTTTGCTTTTGATGCATCTCTCTCCCTTTTCTCTTTGCATCCTCATATGCATGCTTGGTTGAGATGAGCTTGTAGTGGCTACTGCCCCACACTATTTTCCTCCCACTTTCATTCTATGTGTTATTACTTGTGCATTCCATGTATGCATTCTCACATTTGCATGTTTTCTTTGTTCTTTGTTCTTCTTCTTTTGTCTTCGTTCCCTTAGGATTTCTAATCTCTCTTGTTCAAGAGAGGTTATAATAGACATTAGGATTCTAACCATGCATGATAACATTAGGTAGACATTTCCCTTTTGTAATCCCAACTTTAGGTGCACTTTGCGTGACAACTTCTAGGGTTTGGTCTAGTTCCCCTTTAGCTTGTCCCTTTCTCTTCTCATCTTCAAACAACTTCAATCCACTTAATAAAGATAATGAATGTTGTGCCATGAGCCTTATACTTGGGAAATGGTGATTGAGTGGCTACCTCTCAATTTCCTAGAGTGTTTGGTATACGTCCTAAGGACGATATGCGACGCATTCGATCCTAGGTTTTAGACTTTGTTACAACATACATTATAAACACTCTAATTCAAAACACTTATTCTTTAATAAACACAAAAACAATTCAAACTCTTTTATCCTTCGGGATTTTAATCAGGAAAACCTTTTTCATAAGCAAGAGTGTTGTTAGCTTTCAGTCCTATCGCAAACGGTAACGCCTAAGTCTCCAATGGTCGAGCTGTATACACCAAACTGCTAGAACTGTTTGTTAACCCTACTCGGGTAAAACTGTTGAACAACCTGTGTTCTCGTAAGCCCGAACTACGTTTTCTCTGATCTTTCATACCAGATGAAAGTGCATAGGCACAAGACGCGATGTCTTGGCAAGCAACCTTCCCCCTTCTTTAGCCGTAGTTGGTCGAACTACGTTGACACTGACTTTCCCATTGCACGAGGGAGTACGTAGGCACAGAGCGGCGATGCTCTGCCGAGTCAGTCCTTTTTCGTTTTCTTTTGTCCATAAGCCTTTAGCATAGATAGTTTACACACCCTTTTAGATAGAAAACACATGCGTGGATCCCGTCGAGTACGACGGACGTGAGGGGTGCTCATACCTTCCCCTTGCGTAACCGACTCCCGAACCTAGGACTTGGTTGCGACGACCTCGTCTTTTCCCGTTTTCGTCAGGTTTTTTCCGATCGTTTCCTTTCCCCTCTTTGGGATAAATAACGATAGGTGGCGACTCTGTTAGTCATTACCGGCCTCTTTTTTCGCAGTAGCGACACATTGGATAGAGGGAGATGCAATCTTTGCAATATGAAAAGAAAGTATTGATTTGGCAGCTTGAGTTAAGAGATATGATCCTTCAAAGTAGCCTCCATGGGAGAAGTGAAAATCACAAAACACTTAGAAAAATTTCAAGTCTTTTAGGGACCAAAAAGAGACCTATACTATTTTGATGAAAACCAAGACCTTTCATGGGTTTTTAGCTTTTCCATGTTGAATCAAAGTTGTAGAGGACATCTTCAAGTTTACTCTAAAAACGAATGGGATCCAAATGATAAAAATTGACCAAGTTATGCTCTTTTGAAGTTGACTAAGAAAACTTTCCAAAACCCAAAATGACCTATAATGTCTTGAAACTTTTGATGACCTTCCAAGCATAATTTGATCTTTCCTTGCAAAGAGAACTTGTTAGGGATGATGAGAGGAGTTCATTAGAAATAGAACCACCTCAAGATGGTAAAAATTGAAAGAGATATGCTCATTTGATCATAGCATCCACAAATTGCCATATTAGGTCAAACACCTTGAACCAAACTTGAGTCCCTTGATGATTTCTTGCACAATAAGCCAAGATGAAACACATATGATGTTGGAATGATGTTGCCTTGAATCACACTTTATGATGAAGGACTTCCAAGGTTGAGAAACCCACAAAGTCATAGAGAACACCTTGCTTGAACTTGAAGAAACAAAACCTACTTGCTTGAGAAACAAACCATGATACCTTGATCCCTTGCCAAGAACAAATGCTATGCAAACATGAATATGAAAATGCAAAGAAACATAAGCGAAGAACACAAAAGAAGATGAGCAAATTTTGGGGTGCTACACTTATCTCTAGGGAGACATCGATCTCGTGATCAGACTTGTAGAAGGAATAGACACTAGGATGAAATATTTTCAGTTCTCAGTAATACCCTATAATAGCATCTACAATTGCGTCCTAGAAAGACCATTCGCACCAACATTGGACATGGTTTCCTCTCTGGTCCACATACAGAAGAAGTATCAAAATGTACACGACAAGCTGGTAACAATATGTGTTGATCTACAAGGGCTAGATGATACACAAAGCCTTGCAGCGTGATAGAGGAAGGAAAGGCGAAGAAAACACAATGGAGATTAATACGAACTCCCTCACCAAACAATTGAGAAAAATGATGATTAAGCACAAAAGGAAGGGGTTGATGTTCCCACCAAATAATGGCATGAATAACTATAAAATGACAATTGTAGGAGACATGGACAAAGGAAGATTGGAGTCAGCCATAATACACCATGCAGAGATATCTAGATATTAATAAATAGTAACATATTTGTTTGTCAAGTATCCATATTCAATATATAAAACTTTTTCTTACATTATTATGTCATATCTTCCATGTGTAAATAAAAAAAGTTTTCACAAAGTTCTCTTCTTTATCACCTTGAAGGACATGCATGACTAATGGTTGTTGTCATAAACACCACAGGTGCATAACTAAATCAATTAAAACCTCACAGCAAAGTTGCAAAGTTAAATACAATAGATCACAAAACAAAGTGGTGATTATGACTCGCCCACACTTGGTAGCTAGCCATTCCATAACACATAGGTGAGTCCTAGATACATCGGCCTCTAACCAAGTCCAAACTTGGGGGAAGGGAAGGGAAATCGACCCTTGACCGAGCAAGTTCCCCATAGACATTCAATAAAACTTCCAGACACAACCTCAGACGACACCTAGTTCCCAAATAAATAACTTGAGACTCAAGTCAACGCAAATAATATGTAAGAACAATGGGAAGCAAATAAAGATAAAAAAATGTATTAAAAACAATAACGACGAATATTAATTCATTCAACATTAAGTATTACATCGGGAAAGAGCACCCCGAAGAAATTCTACGAGTCTGGTTTGATATTAATTGACCTCTTATCCATCATCTCTTACTCAGGGCGAATTCGTTCCTTTGATATTTGCATCTCGGGATGGAAAATACCAACTGCTTCAATGTATTCTCAAAATAAACTCGCGTAATAGAATACATGTCTTCCACGAACTTGGCATACTCCTTGGACAAATCAAGATTTATAAGACGCATTTCCTAGAGGTCATCATGGACTTTTTTCCAACCCTCTCGAGCATCATTTAAAGATGTTTCCAACTCCTTTATCCTTTTGCGAAAGGAATCCAACACTTGAGCTTCCTCGACTGAAGCAGTCCTAGTTTTGGATAATGTCGTGTAAGTCAAAAATAGGGTGGCGTCCTTCTCCTTTATTTTTAGAACCAACGACCACACCTTTTCGGCTAATAGATGAGGGTGCTTAAAATATTGTTTTTCATTCCCCATCTCCGTTAACAAACTAGTTGTCTTTGTTAGCTCTTCAAAGAATAAGTTTTTCTCGATAGTAAGAGTATTATTGGACTCATTAAGCGACTCTTTCTTATTTGAAGACACTCAGGAAATAAGACGTCTCGCTTTCTAGCATCAACAAACTCTAGGACGATTGATGTTCGAAGCATTTTATACGACATTTCTTCCAACCCTTCTTGACGGACAACCTCTGCGTTATTTGAAAAATAAGTATAATCTTCTTCAAAAACAAAAGATTGAAGATCCCTAGCCGTTAGAGGACCAGTATATAAGGGTACCCCGAAAGACCTGTTTCATTCCTCGTCTTTGTTAGCAGACCAATTGTCTTCGTGAGCTCCTCCAAGAAATTGTTTCGCTTGATAGGAAGAGTATTAACACGTTCAATAAACATCTCTTTCTCAGTTTAAAGACAATTAGGGCATGAATACGTCCCTCTTCTAGCAACACCAAACGTTATGATAACTGACGCTCGATACATTTGATACAACATTTCTTCCAGTTCTTCTTGACAGATAACCTCCGCCTTAATTTCCTTCCAAATAAATATAATTTTCTTCAAAAAGAAAAGATCGAAACTCCCTAACCATTCGAATTTGAAGTTGAGTATTCCCAAGACCAAATTCTCTTAAACCTTGCACAAGTGTTTGTGGTTTTTAGTCGTTCTATTCTCCTGTAGAAGGCATCTTTAGAGAATAACCATAAAAAGTTAATGACAACTGTCAGTGATGACGACCATGAGGGACCTTCCACCACATGATGAATCGTATATCTAACGTGTTTAAGATTTTAAAATTTTGAATAAATATGCAACTTTATCTAAAGTCTCTAATAATTTAGATTTTCAATAAGTTATAGTCTCCATACACAAGTGAGACATATGTACTCGTAAACCTCGTTTCTAAATTAACATATCGAAGCTCCTAATAGGTATTTAGATTTGGTGTTTGTTTGATTATTAACTTTTTTTTTATAATATAGTATACGAGGAAACGTCTCTCATATGATTCATTATTAAAACCAATTCTTCCAATACAAAGTATAAAGGCTAATGAAAGTAAACGTTTACACTTGAAATAAAAGGGTGGAAACTAAATCCTTGTATATATGTGAATCACCAAGTATATGGTTATTATTGCTATTTATTTCGAAAGTAAGATTTTCACAATCTTCTACACAAATGGAAACATTTCTTTTCTTGATTATAAGTAGAAAAAAATATAAGCAAACAAACAAAACTATGTACTTCTCCTTTCTATTTTATAAAACATCATTTTCTTCTTCAACTCTGACCCAAAATTTTCTATGTGAAGCAAATCGATACACTGATTTTTTTTAGCAAATTAGGACCACTTTTCTTTCTTTGAAAAACGCACTTTTGTTACTACTTGTCCTTTACTTGCATTTTTTGTTTGATGATGTAAAGGTTCTCAGTTTGCTTTGTTTGATTCGAAAAATTAATTAATTTTCCATAAATATATAAAAAAACAGAAAAGAAACAAACATGTCAATGGTGTGCACTCTAGTTTCGATTCTGTTAAGAAGAAGATCCTGCACTGATAAAGTTATGGCATTAACAAGTGCCATTTGTCAACTGATTGAAGAAGAAAAAAGTGAGGTATATGTGTCAATGATTAAAATAGATATATTGTTTTGTAATAAAACAATATTTTGCATGCATTTTACATAAAATAAAGTAATGATTAATAATAGTATAAATAAAGCTATGTGAAATGTTGGAACCCAAAAAGAAAAACATGTAGAATTTATTCTTTCGCATGATAGAAATATACGTGTATTATGGTTGTTAAATGACACATTCTATTCAACAAAAAATTATAAAATGAGACAAATGCTATATGACCTAATAGAAATATGCTTTTTTAGGTAAATTGCAGCTATCCAAGCTTAAATCCAAATGAATCATAGAATTTGTGCAATGTTACAAGTAAAGTATTTTTGTTTTGAGAAACTAGCTATGAACATAAAATTCTTAGTGTGGTTTGTTTCCTTCCATGTGAGCATATATGCTAGTGACTATTGTACTAAGAATATTTTATAAGGTTTTTTAATAAATAAATTATCTTTTAAAAAAATGAAGCATTTCAATTGAATATACAAATTTGCGTAAAAACTTATCGATTTAAAGTCCATAAAAAACGCCCCTTAGGGCAATAGTCTCTTATCAATAATCACTGTGTTAATTTTTAAATAATCTTCAACAAATAAGCTCGCATCTATATTACACTTAACATAGGTTTGAGTTATATAATTTCTACTTGTTTTGATTGATTTTATTGTTGTTTCTCGTAATATTGTTTTTATTATTTATGTTAATGTCAGTCAGGTTATCGACTATTTTGAAGTTGCTTATCCTTGCATGACTTGATCAATCAATTTCCTAACCCATATGTCTTTATTTTGATGATAATTAAGATTTTAGACGTTGAGTTCTTAGTCATGAGAATCACTCACTCCATAAATTTTTAATTTGAACAAGAGTTGAAGTTTAGGTTTAATAAAAATTCAAATTAGATTTGAGATGTCCAAATGCAATTTTACAAGTCATACTAAATGGCAATTTAGAGTATGATATTTAGATCGAATTCTAGTGTCGATAAGGATAACTTTATAGTTCGACAGAAGTTGTATATGCTGTAGTCGAAGTTTGTTCAAGCATAATGTTAAATTATATTAACTTATAATTTAAGTTAGTATGTCGAATTGGACATTGCTTCTAAGCCCAATTGTTAAGTTAACTTGTATCCTAAGTTAGCTTAGTAGTCTATAAATATACTAGTTATTTTAGGTTATTGAGAGATGTTAATTGTTGGTATTCACTTGTAATCTCTGAATCCATATTGAGAAAGTGAATAGAAAAATAGATTTAACCAATTCCTACTCTTCTTCTTCCTTATTCTCTCCCTTTTGTAAGACCTAATAAGGGTTCTTATGTTTATTCAAGAAACTCAATTTTTTCCTCATATTTTGGTTTGTTCTTGACGACATCAATTCACAACAAACTGGTGCGGTGAGCGTGGAGGAGAAGATGTCGCCAATAAAGTATGAGATTAAGAAATTCACCGGTGTGAATGATTTCGGTTTGTGGCGCTTAAAGATGCAAGCCCTTCTTGTCCAAAAGGGTTTGTTAGAAGCCTAGAAAGGATCAGAGAAGATGGATGCTACCCTATCGAAGAAGGAGAAGACAACGATGGTCGAAAAAGTCCACAGTGCCATTGTGTTTAGCCTTGGTGATAAGGTTCTACGGCAGGTTTCAAAGGAGAAAATTGCAGCTGGTGTGTGGACGAAACTTGAAGGTTTGTATATGACGAAATCATTGGTTAATCGTCTCTATCTGAAGCAAGCTTTGTATTCGTTCAAGATGAGTGAAGACAAAGCCTTTACTGAGCAGCTGGATATGTTCAACAAGTTGATTCTTGATCTTGAGAATATCGAGGTCAAGATTAATGATGAAGATCAAGTGTTGTTATTGTTGTTGTTGTGTTTTTTTACCTAAGTCTCATGCTCACTTCAAAGAAACTCTCTTGTATGGAAGAGAGTCATTGACCTTTGAAGATGTTCAATCTGCCTTGCATTCTAATGATTTGAACGAACAAAAGGAGCACAAGTCATCTTCTGTTGGTGAAGGTTTTTTCGTTAAGGGGAAATTCTTGAAGAAAGATAGTAGATTTAAAAAGAAGAAGAAGAGTAAAGTTCTTCATAATTCTTATGGTTGTAATGCTCCTACTATTAAGTGTTTTTATTGTAAGAAGGATGGTCATACAAGAAAAGTATGTCCTGATCGACTGAATAATCATGATGGAAAGGATAATGGTAATGCAGCCATTGTGCAAAATGGTTATGAATCTTCTAATGTCTTGATGGTTTCAAGTAGTGATTATAGCAAGGAGTGGATTATGGATTGAGTGTGTACTTGGCACATGACTCCAAACAAAGACGTGTTTGAGGAATTGTATGATCAAGATGGTGGATCAGTGTTGTTGGGAAATAAAAAAATCTTGCAAAATTGTATATATTGGATCTGTGGGATTCAAGCTCCATGATGAGTCAATAAGGCTATTGACTGATGTTAGGTATGTACCTGATCTTAAGAGGAATTTGATTTTTCTTGGTGAATTCGACAAGAAAGGATATGTTTTCAAAGGAGAAGAAAATATTCCAAGGTAATGAAGGGGTAGAAAGAAGTCCTGAGAGGCGTGAAGAAACAAGGCTTGTATACCCTTGAGGTTGAGGTTGTAAGTGGTTCAGAAGATGTGGCATCCACAAAACCTGTGTCAAAGACTGGGCTATGGCACAAAATACTTAGTCATGTCATTGAAAAAGGCCTGGTCGAATTGTCGAAACAAAATTTGTTGGATAGTGGCAAGGTAAAAAAATTAGAGCTTTGTGAACCTTGCGTATTTGGTAAATCCTGTAGAATGAAATTTAACAAAGGTACACAAAGAAAACATAGATCTCTTGATTACATTAAAGCTGATCTTTAGGGGCACGCAAAGAATCTTTTACACTCAGGTGAAAAGTATTTTCTATCCATAATTGATGATTACTCCAGAAAATTATGGGTATTCATCTAGAAGACTAAGGATGAAACTTTTGAAAAGTTCAATAGTCGGAAGACTCTGGTCGAAAACCAAACTGGTAGGAAGGTCAAGAGATTGAGGACCGACAATGGTCTTGAATTTTGTAATGAGGTTTTCGGCAACTATTTTTTTGCATATGGTATTGCAAAGCACAAAACTATTGCAGGGACTCCCCAACAAAATGGTTTGGCTGAAAGGTTTAATCGAACCATTTTGGAAAGGGTGAGGTGCATGTTGGTTAATGAAGGATTTAAGAAGGTGTTTTAGGCAGAAGTTGTTTCGACTACAACATACATGATAAATAGGTGTCCCTCGACAGCCTTGGGAATGAAGAAACCTAAAGAAGTTTGGTCGAGAAATCCACCTAGTCTCAACAGACTTATAGTATTTGGTTGTTTAGCCTATGTTCATATTAGGCAAGACAAGGTCGAACCTAGAGCTTTGAGATGTATGTTCCTTAGATACCCTGAATGAGTCAAAGCTTATAGGTTGTGGTGCCTAGAGCCAGATCACAAGAGGTGTATCACAAGTCGAGATGTAGTTTTCAATAAAGCTGAGATGGCTTTCAAGAAAATAGATAACATTGGTCGAAGTTAGAAGATCTATGAAGAAGAGCTGGAACATGAAGAGATTCTTGTTGAGGTGAAACATAGTGATGCTGAATTGCATGACCCAGATAAAGTTGAAGAAGAAGCATAAGCTGCTGCAAAAAATGAGGAGACTGATAATCACTACCTGCTGGCAAGAGACAGGTCGAAAAGAGTCATCAAGCCACCTGAAAGACTTGGTTATGCTGATCTCATAGCTTATGCCTTAATCTCTGCAAGTGAGGTTCTTGACTAAGAATCTAGAGACTATAAGGAAGTTATGAGGATTCGATATAAGACTGAATGGATGAAAGCTGTGAATAATGAGATGAAATATCTCCATGATAATAACACTTGGGAGCTGATCGAGAAACCTCCAGGGGCCAGGTTAGTAAGTTGTAAGTAGATCTTCAAGGTTAAAGAAGGAATCGAATGAGTAATATCGAAACATTTTAAGGGAAGGTTGGTTGTTAGGGGGTTCACTCAGGAAGAAGGTGTCGACTTCAATGATGTGTTCTCACCTATTGTAAAGCATAGATCCATTAGAATGTTGTTAGTCATGGTGGCAAAGTTCGTCCTAGAACTTGAACAGATGGATGTGAAAACATCCTTTCTGTATGGTGATCTAGATGAAACAATCATGATGAGGCAACTTGAAGGGTATGTAAGCTGAATAGGTTCTTGTATGGTCTAAAACAATCTCCTCGATAAAGGAATAAGTTCAACAATTTCATGGCACACATTGGTTTCACTAGGAGCTAGTTCGACCACTTGTTATTTTGTTGCTTTATGTGGATGATATCCTTATGTTAAGCAACAGTGTCGAAGATTTTATGAAGGTGAAGGTTGAACTTAATGAGGAGTTTGACATGAAGGAATTGGGAGATTCCTCTAGAATTATTGGGATGATATCCGGAGAGATAGAAATCAGTCGATATTATGATTATCTCAAGAGACATACCTGAAGAAGATTCTCGACACGTTTGGTATGTCAAATTTAAAGCATGTTCTAACAACGACTAATCTTCAGTACAAGTTGAGTATGATTCAAAGTCCTGGTAATGAAGTCAAAAGATCATATATGAATAGAATTCCATATGCTAGTATAATAGGTTCTTTGATGTATGTTATGGTCTGTACGAGGTCAGACATAGCATACAGAGTGAACCTTGTAAGAAGGTATATGGCCAATCCTGGGAAGGTGCCATGACAAGCATTAAAGTGGATTCCTAGGTACATAAATGGGTCTCTTAGTTGAGTCCTGATTTATGGTGAAGCCTGTGGTGATGATAGAAAAGTTTAAATCAAAGGATTTGTTGACTCTGACTATGCAGGTTGTATGTATTCCAGAAAAATCTATTTCTGAATGTGTTCATTATGGTTGGCGCAACAATTAGTTGGAAAGCAACACTTTAGAAGGTTGTTGCCTTATCAACCACTAAAGCAGAGTACATCGCCCTCACTGAAGTTGTAAAAGAAGCATTGTGGCTTGAAGGTTTTGCTAAGGATCTGAAACTTCAAGGTCGAGTTATCGTTGTTAAATGTGATAATCAAAGCGCAATACACCTGTTGAAGAATTTAGCCTATCATCAGCGAACCAAGCACATCGAAGTGAGGTTGCACTTTGTCATAGAGATAATCAAGCATGAAGAAGTCCAAGTGCTAAAGGTTTCAACTGATGACAATGTTGTTGATATGATCACTAAGACATTTCCAAGTAGAAATTTTTCCACTATATGCAGTTGATAAATCTGTATGATGAAGGCTAGTTTGTTCCCTTGTTATAGAGTTTGTTTCAAGGTGTAGTATTTAGATCAAACTCTAGCATCGACAAGGGTAGCTTCATGGTTCGATAGGAGTTGTGTATGTTGTGGTTGAAGTCTGTTCGAGCATAATGTCAAAATATATTAACTTGTCATTTAAGTTATTATGTCGAATTAGGTATTGCTTCTAAGCCTAATTATTAAGTTAGCTTGTATCCTAAGTTAGCTTAGTAGTCTATAAACAGACTAGTTCTCTCAGGTTGTTCAGAGAGGTTAATTGTTGGTATTCACTTGTAATCTTTGAACCTTTATTGAGAAAGTGAATAGAAAAACAGATTTAACCAATTCTTATTATTCTTCTTCTTCTTCCATATTCTCTCCCTTTTGTAGAACTTAATAGTGTTTCTTGTGTTTTTTCAAGAAACTCAAATCTTTTTTCTCATATTTTAGTTTGTTTTTAACAACATCAATTCACAATATAGAGAATAGAATGTCAAATTATATGTCTATTTTGTTTAAGTTACCCTTAGCTAGGTAATGCTATGAATGAGTTTTCAAATTAGATTTTTTTGAATGAGTCTCTTTTGTTTTTTTGATATATCAAATTTACAAAAGTATATTTAAGTTTATATTTTCATTAGTTGTTTTAGTCATCAAACATATCTTTTATTATATGATTTGATTTTAAAATGTCTTTATTGTTAGTTAATTGAGAATTTCTTACGGTACCCTAAGTATTTCAACCGCACCATTTATATTTCTACAAATGTCCCCTATTTTTGGAGATATATCTCTAGACGAACCCAAATGTAAAAGAACATTAAAATATTACAAAGATGCTTCTTTAGAATTTTTGGAGCATAAACCGCGTCATACATTTCTCCTTCCTCATTTCACATTTCTTCAACCCGAACTTCAAACTCTCTCAACACGCTACTCTTCACCAAATAAAATTTAATCAAACAAGGCTCAAGAGAACTCAATAGAACATCAAGCTTCATCTGTAACATCATTCAACTTCATTAAAACCATCAATTTCAAGTAAGTTTTATTGATTTTTCGATAAATGTTTGAGTTTTATGTAAATGAGTAGAAATTAATGATTAAGGTCAAAAATATGTAGAAATTGCATGTAACATAATTTAAATATAATGTATAAGTTGTTTGTTGTTTCAAAATGGTAATCAAAACTTTTTTTTAACTTGCATGTGGTAAATTTGCCACTGACAACCTTTTGAGTTGCAGAACATTTTGGAGATGCATATCCAGAATTGTTCAGCGTTTCATATACTGCAAGAAATTCCAGAGATGCATCTCTGGGATGATAAATTGTTTTAGTTTTCTGGTGTTCCCGGAGATACATCTCCGGAATTTTTCAAAATTTTAGTTTCTTAGTGCTTCTGGAGATGCATCTCTGGAATTTCCTGCAATATATTTTTTAAAAGATTTTCTTGCTTGTGTGTGTTGTTTGCATGTACTAATGATATGTCATACTTTAACTTACAGGCATAATGTCTTACCGACATGACAGGCTGAAGCATGCCAGGGTTGGTCAGCCTGCATATGTTCGACGGGAGCGGAGCCAACAGGTTCTAGAGACTCCAAATACCTCTGGTCAGGAAGAGCCGTCTACTTCAGGGGCTCGTGCTTCATCTTAGGTCAGCCCAACTTCCTCTTCCCGTGGGAGACATGATTCACCATCTGACGTATCACTTCCCTCATCCTCCCGCAGAAGACAGGATTCACCAGTACCACCTCCTACAAATGATGTTGTTGATCCAGCCCCACCTTCCACTGATGATGTTATTAATCTAGTGCCACCTTTGGATGGTGAGGCTACTTCGGGTGCCGAGTCAGAGGCTTTTGGAGGAAGTCCAATTGATTTTTCCTTACTTCCTCTATATCCAGACCATACTCCAAACATATTTGGGACGAAGAAGTAGCATTAGTTGTATTTTTTAATTTTTTTTACCTTAATTTTAGACATTGATAATTTTTTACATTGATTATTCTTAACATTGATTATTTTTGAAAAATTTCAGGAGCGTGATCCCCAAAAGTTTCTTAATCATGGACAGAAGATTGTTGCATTGCCTTAACAGGAGGCAGATTTGTTTCAGTTAGTTCTGTTCTTATCTAGCCTAAAGGACTTGTGCATGACCGGTTAAACTTTGGTCAACAACAGGATGCTTAATGCATTCATGGAGAGATGGAACTTAGAGACCTCTTCGTTTTATCTCTCGTACAGTGATATGTCTATCACATTAGACAATGTATCTTGTTTGCTACATCTTGTTATTAGGGGGATATTCCTCGATCATGGAAGGATGATCAAAGATGAGGCAGTTGAGATGATGGTAAAGCATCAGGGGGTTGACCCAGGGGAGGCGATGAAGGAGGTGGATAGGGCAAAGGGGGCTCATGCTAGATTTGAGTTCCTAAGCAAGCTCTATGTGGCCAAGATCAAGAAGGCAGAGCAGACTCATGGTCTTGATGGGAAGGTGGCGGTTAACAGGACACATGCATTGAGAGCATACTGCCTTTTTTGGTTGGCACTTCAATTTTTATGGAAAGGAGTGCCACTCATAATGACATCATCTACCGACGGTACTTCTTGGATCTCAAGCAGATCCATGAGTACAACTGGGGGGCGGCTTACTTGGTATATTTGCATTCGAAGTTGAGAGAGGGTTGTATGTGGAAGATGAAGCAGGTCACGACAGCGTGACACTACTGGTGGTAATAATTATTGATCTTTGAATGTTTTTGTCATTTTCATTTCATATTTGCAAAACAATTGTAGATGATTCGTGTGTTCCAAAAAAAATTATTTTAGGCTTGGATCCTCAATCACTTCTTGCGCATCGCTGGTTGGGCGAGTGTGCCTGAGTACACTGAGGATATGTTGCATGCTACTGATTTAATCCCTCTCATAAGGAACCAGGCGGTCGAGCCTTTCAGAGTTTATCTTGACTATTTGGTAGCTGAGGACATACACTTTAATAACTAAGTTGATCACCCGTCAGACGCAACTGTATAAAGAGATAGTGTTATACTCTAGATGGTTGGCTTCCGGGTCACGTCTCACTGCTCCTCATCTTCCCGAGCGTATCATGTAGTAATTCAGATACACTCAGACCATTCCTAGGTACTCTGTTGTCTTTGCTCCTTCTACCTTGACATGTACACAAATAGAGGTGATGTTTCATAATAAAGTGAGTCATCTGGTATCGGAGGAGGCACGAGCTACCATTGCTGAGAGTGACTAGAGCTGCGTCGAAGTGTACATCATATGGCTCTTCAGGGTGTCACATTCGTACATGGTGCATGTTGCTCTAGGATATCCGCTGAGACCAGCTCATTAGGAGATGCTACATGAGGATCAAGCTCAAGTAGATCATACTGATGATGTCTTGCCTAGGTGTCGTCACAAAGTGGAGATTGTGTGGGCAGACATTAACAAGGGTATCTTCCCTGGTGGTTCTGGTGTCAGACGAGTCCTAGATGCCATCATGGCGAAGGTACAAGAGACATTGTTGCACCAGAGACATCACTGGAGGACAAGGGGATTTATGGTCGAGGAGGTAGAGCAGGTAGAGGAGAGATTGTCAGACACACATAGTAGTAGTCTCTTATTATTTTGTAGTAGTACTATATTATGTACTTTATTTTGACGGTCTTACTACATTTGGATCTCGATTGTATGACATTTTTGATATATATGTTGCACCTCAAAAAATCACATTCGAAAATATGACCCTTGCGCGAAAGGCGCGGAAATTGCGGTTCGACAGAGTCGCCACCGAACTTTATTTTTCCCGAATAAACGGGAGAGGAAAATATCGAGAAAACCTCTTAAAAACGAAAGGATAGGAACAGGGCTGTCGCAACCAAGTTCCGGGTTCGGGAGTCGGTTACGTGAGGGGAAGGTATTAGCACCCCTCACGTCCGTCGTACTCGACGGGAACCTCTTAAGGTAATTGTGGGGAGTGTTGTTTAGGTTTGCTTGTTTTCTTCTCGTTGTTAAAGGTAGAATTGGTAGGGTAAAAGGTTAGAGACGCAAAGGGGAGATGGGTGGATGGAGGATAGGGTGCTCGCCAAGGATTGGGGCCCTTGTGCCTACGTATGCTCATTCGGACGAGAATGAGAAATCAGAGCGTCGTAGTTCGACTACGGGAAAGGTTGGGGAAAACGGAAGATGGATAGAAGTGTGCTCGCCAAGATCATCGCAATCTTGTGCCTACGTATCTTATATTCAAGAATGAATAAAGAATCAGAGCGTCCGTAGTTCGTGGTAACAACCACGAAAAGATGAGGTTGAACGGGTTGGAAGTTGAGTTGGGAGACGAAAGAGTGACTGACAAACAACCTAAGGGCGTGCCTCAAGAGCTTGTCATTCAAGAATTCAAGGAATGCGAGATCCCAAGAACTCAGTTCTTTCGGAAATTGAGTTGAGTAAGTTGAAGATAAGAATTGGATATTTTGAAAACGAAAGAATGAACTAATAACAACTCGGGGGCGCGCCCAAGAGTTACTCGTTCGAATATTCAAAGAATGCTAGATTCTAAGAATATCCCTCTTTCGTAAGTTTAAAAAAAAATGTGTTTGTGGAAGGATCGAATCGAAGAATGGCATGCGAGGCCAAAAGGGAATTGCTTTGAACTGGCTCGACGACGTGTCGAAGATTTGATTGAGGATGGAACCGACTTGACGGCGTGTCAAGGGTTAAGGTTGTGAGAAACGATATTAGTCCCTGAGGGTGCTCCTAATATCGAGACCACGAGGAATTGTGAATGAGATGGGTTGCGAATGCGGACGAACATTCGACTTAGGAGAACGTTGGAAGATGTTTGGGTTTGAAAAAGTCGAAAGGTTGAGTGAATAACAACCCAAAGGGCGTGCCTCGAGAGCTATTCACTCGAAAATTCAAGGAATGCTAGACTCCAAGAACCTCCTTCTTTCGAAGTGTGAATCGAAAAAGATATTTAAAAAGGTCGAAAGATTGAATGAATAATAACTCAAAGGGCGTGCCTCGAGAATCATTCACTCGAAAATTCAAGGAATGCTAGACTCCAAGAACCTCCTTCTTTCGAAGTTTGACCGAGAAAATGTTTTAAAAGATTTGAAGTGAAATGAGGTATGAAAATAATTTGAGGTACGAGATGTGAGAACATGAGATTGGATTTGAAAATGAGAGAAATGACAATTATTTGATAAATGAGACGTAGGCCTCACAACCAATTAATTGGGGTATTATCGAAATGCTAGATCTCGACGACACCTTTTTCATTTGGAGAATGCTTGAATGAACAAAGGAAATATCACAAAGAATGCTAGATTCCTATAATATTTCTTTGTCCAAAATAGTATATTTAAAACGAAAATTTGAATAATACATTATTTAAGGTGTACACCTCGCAAATGATCATCCGAAAATCCAAGAAGAGCTAGTCTTCAAGGATTTAGTTTTTTCGTGATTTGATTGGAAAATAATTTTAGTGAAAAAATTGAATTGAAATTAGAAAAAGTAGTCATATTTTAAAAATGAATTTGAAAATAATTTAAAGTTTTATTTAAAAAAATAATTTGGATATATGTTAAAACAAACTATTTATTAACAAAGAAAAAAAAATGACCTTAATTAATAAAAAACAAATATTTGATTAGTAAACAAAATATAATTGAAAATTCTAATCTAAAAAAACAAATTGAATTAAGATATTTTGAAATTGAATTTAGACTGGGAAAATTTAACATTAGAGCAAAAGTTAACACTACTTATTTTAGTTATCTAAAATAATATAAGTTTAATTGTCAAATAATTTAGTAATAAGAAAATAAAAAATCAACTTTGATGCAATATTATCCTTATTCACTAATAATTCTAACATAAAACATAATACTGAACAATCCAAAGACTCAACCTAAGTTCCAAGAGGTCGTGGCTTGCCGTCCGCCTACGAAACAACCGAAAACAAATGCCACTGAAATTGCCACATCAACAGCCAGACCAAACCTGCTAAATGAGTCCATTGAACTAAATAAAACCTATGGCAGAACTCATTCATAAACAGATCCATAAAGTCTAACTACGCCAGAATATATACAGCTTACAAACTTTACACAAACATAAAGCTAGCACATAAAACTAGCATTAACAGCCTAAAACTAACATTAATAGTATGAACCAAAATAGCAATATAAACCAAAATTAAGAGTATGAAAAAAAATAGCAGCATAAACAACAATAAATAGCAAGATGAATGATATTGATATAATGCACAATAATCACAGAAAGTTCAACAGAACATGATCCAAAATCGAAACAGAAATGATAACCAACCACAAAACCGCGATCTGATATTGCGATCTGATATTGTTGCAGCTACTGTTAGGAATCTTATGGATGCCTCGTCACTTCTTCTGGGTTATCGATTCTAAAAAAACGTCACGGCTTCAAGTTTGCGGCTGACGGCGAAATTGAACTGTGGACTTGAAGAGTTACATATTGTGATGAGAAATTCAGCAGCGTGTTACTCTTCCAATCTTGCAGCCGATTCAAAACCGAGGTGTTGGTTGCTAACATCGTTTCTCCGCGAGAGAACAGACCTTGCTGCGGGATTAATTACTGAATAATGCTCAATGGTGATTTTGCGGCGTTTGAACCTGCACATAAATGGACACACAGCCAAACAGTACTGGAAACCAATACGAAAATTGAAATGGAAGAAAACAGATCTAAACATATACATAACCCATGCACTCCTCTTTCTGATGAACCAACAATATCCTTCCTTACAGCATCAAGCAAGGCCTTCTTCAACTAGTGCATCGCTAGTATCTTCTTATCAGTATGTTTGAGTGTTGTTGTTGGATCCTGTGAAGGTAAACCCAAAAGCGGTGTCGTATGTGACCAGAATATCAAATCCAGAACAGGGTCTTCAGACGTTCAAGTTGTTGCTACTGCGTTAGAAACGAAGGTATTAAGTTCGCAAAAAATGTCGGCATCGTGCAAAAGTCAAGCTAATGTAGAATAGTGTCGAAAGCTGCTTCGAGCTCTTGTTGCATAATCGGACGTTTTGACGATGACGCAACTTGCACGAAATCAACAACGATTAGAAAATATGCTTAACGAGTTTGAATGCGTTTCGGTTGCGGTGTTTTATCTCATAAAAATGAGCTGAATGTGGGGCTGCTGAGTTGCTCTGGATGTTATTAGCCTCACAAGACTTCAAGCTCTTGCCATACAATCAATGATTCGATACCGTAACCTGCACAAGAATCGTCAACAGAATGCAGTCCAAATGAAATAGGAAAACAAATTCACAAATTCGAAAATGACAAATTCAAGTTGAGGATACAACTTCAATTGTTGTTGTGAATCTGTGTCGAGGTGGGCGATATTGAGCTCAGTTGTAGCTCGCGAATAATGATCTAATGATGTCACTGTTGTTATCACCGCAAGTTGTGGTCACTTCAATTGAATACCTGTCAAAACAAAGGTTAATACAACAGGAAAATCTGAATCAAAGCCTCAACAATGTAATGGCTTTTGATTCGAAAACTCTCAATCCGGTATGATAAACTTGGAGTAATATCAGCTCAACCAATCCTGCAACAAACTTAAAACAAAGTTAGCAATACAGCAATGCAAAAACGCCACCGGATCGACACATCGTTGTTGCCACAGGCTGATGGAGAGATTTTGCTGTGAAGATGAGATGGGAGCTCTTCGATACCAAAACACGGCAATCACCACTCTCGAGTACGAATCTCGGATTCAGCTTTAAATCTGCATAACAAGTCAGTTGCAAACACAGACCAACTTGTGTGACATTAACAAATTCCAAGCTATCAACGTAATAACACTAACTAAGATTTTACAAACAGATCAGACTATGATGACTATCGTGTCTTAGACCATCATAACTCGATTCCTGTCGTGAATGCTGCAGGGAACGAGCATTGCAATCTACACACATGAACATTATATACAAATATCTCCAACATGAAGTAATGGATCAAACTTAAACAGAGTTATATTAGCAAGTTCCTTATGACAGGAGCACCACAATTCCTGTGAACACTTCATTAACAGCAAGTCAATAAAAAATATTCAAGATGCTCATGATGATTTCAGCAATACAATGCCTATTTCGATGGATTAGTGACATGAAATGCAAAGGCAAACAACATAAACATACTATGGGTTAAACCAGAAACAATGATTACCGCACAAGTCGATGTCGTCACCGAACTGAAACCTTCCTTATCCTTGCTATCAATATCGAGCTGACGAACTCCCCGTTGAGATGTTGCTTTGCTGCAAAGTCGAGCTTATGCCGCCGTTGGTCGTGACATTAACGGAGCTGTTTCGCTTTTACTTTACATCTTAGTAGCGGCGACGAGGGATTTGAAAGCAAAACCTCGTCCCTATTGTCGTTGTGATAACGATTTGGGGCACGAATTGGCTACAGGTCTTGTAGCCGCGAAGAGGGGCTCGAAGGGTGATGAGGAGATGACGATAACGGGGAGAAGAGGGTTCCGAGCGGTGGTTTTTGGAGGAAGAACAATATTTTCGGTGGGAGGAACGAAGGATTTGAGGGTTTGATAACGATTTGAGGAAAGGGGCGGTGGATTGGGAAGAAAGTTTTTTTTAGGGTTTGGGGTTTTCGGCGCCGTTTTCTGAGAGAAATGGAAAGGGTATGAACAGTGAATCCCCCTCACCCTTAGGGTTTCTATCCTCCCTTTTTATAAATGTGGTAGACCGTGTGGCCCCCCTCTTTGGGCCTCCAATGAATGGGCAGGTTAAACCAAATCTGTCTCTTTTTTAATAATTTTTTTTTTAACTCAAAATTAATATTAATGAAACAATTACTAATAAATTAACCTAACAATTACAATATTAATAATAAAACAGTTAATAACTAAACACTAATAAACAAATAAATATTAATAATTTATAAAACAAACTAAAAGAATAAAACAAAATTAATTACTTAAAAATTAATAGCAGTAACATTTTTTTAAAAAAACTTAGGAAACTAAAAAACAAAACAAAACAAAAAAAAAAATAATATTCACAAAAGAAACCTTAGGCCATGTGTCACATCCTTATTGGGCGAAAAAAGGATAAATTTGAAAAAACGCCCAACTTCAGGTGGACATGTGTCTAGACGGCATGAAACGATAAATGCGAAAATATCTACAAAAAGGGTAGGACAAATTTAGGGTATGACAGATGCCCCTATCTAATAGGCTTAAACCTAGGAGGATGAATCGCATCGACGTTCACATTCCTGAGGTAGAAGTCTATTAGATATAAAAAAAGACCCTGAATTTGTCCGAAAGGAAAAGAGATTCTTGAGAATCGAAAATACTGGATGATGTAAGTCACAAGTCGTCATCACCAAAAGGATGATGGGACAAAACACACACAACTACTACCACCCAAAAGGACGGCAGAGCAAACACACACACACATCGCAAAGTCTATCATTAATGACCATGATAGACCCCCCACCAAAAGGATGACGGAGTGAAACACACGCCAATCAATATCGCACAACCTATCATTAATGACCATGATAGACCCTCACCAAAAGGATGACGGAGCGAGACACAAATAAACACATCGCACAATCTATCATTAATGACCATGATAGACCCTCACCAAAAGGATGACGGAGCGAAAACACAAATAAAACATCGCGCAATCTGATACCGACGAAGTATCAGACCTACCACCAAAAGGATGGTAGAGCGAAAACACAAACAAAACATCGCGCAATTTGATACCGACGAAGTATCAGACCTGCCACCAAAAGGATGGTAGAGCGAAAACACAAAAGAAAACAATCGCGCAATCTGATACCGACGAAGTATCAGACCTGCCACCAAAAGGATGGTAGAGCGAAAACACAAAAGAAAACAATCGCGCAATCTGATACCGACGAAGTACCAGACCTACCACCAAAAGGATGGTAGAGCGAAAACATAAATAAAACATCGCACAATCTGATACCGACGAAGTACCAGACCTACCACCAAAAGGATGGTAGAACGGAAACATAAATAAATATCGCACAATCTGATACCGACGAAGTACCAGACCTACCACCAAAAGGATGGTAGAGCGAAAACACAAACAAAACAATCGCACAATCTGACACCGACGAAGTACCAGACCTACCACCAAAAGGATGGTAGAGCGAAAACACAAAAGAAAGCATCGCGCAATCTGATACCGACGAAGTATCAGACCTACCACCAAAAGGATGATAGAGCGAAAACATAAATAAAACATCGCACAATCTGATACCGACGAAGTACCAGACCTACCACCAAAAGGATGGTAGAGCGGAAACATAAATAAATATCGCACAATCTGATACCGACGAAGTACCAGACCTACCACCAAAAGGATGGTAGAGCGAAAACACAAACAAAACAATCGCACAATCTGATACCGACGAAGTACCAGACCTACCACCAAAAGGATGGTAGAGCGGAAACATAAATAAATATCGCACAATCTGATACCGACGAAGTACCAGACCTACCACCAAAAGGATGGTAGAGCGAAAACACAAACAAAACAATCGCACAATCTGACACCGACGAAGTACCAGACCTACCACCAAAAGGATGGTAGAGCGAAAACACAAAAGAAAGCATCGCGCAATCTGATACCGACGAAGTATCAGACCTACCACCAAAAGGATGATAGAGCGAAAACATAAAAGAAAACAATCGCACAATCTGATACCGACGAAGTATCAGACCTGCCACCAAAAGGATGGTAGAGCGAAAACACAAAAGAAAACAATCGCGCAATCTGATACCGACGAAGTACCAGACCTACCACCAAAAGGATGGTAGAGCGAAAACATAAATAAAACATCGCACAATCTGATACCGACGAAGTACCAGACCTACCACCAAAAGGATGGTAGAACGGAAACATAAATAAATATCGCACAATCTGATACCGACGAAGTACCAGACCTACCACCAAAAGGATGGTAGAGCGAAAACACAAACAAAACAATCGCACAATCTGACACCGACGAAGTACCAGACCTACCACCAAAAGGATGGTAGAGCGAAAACACAAAAGAAAGCATCGCGCAATCTGATACCGACGAAGTATCAGACCTACCACCAAAAGGATGATAGAGCGAAAACATAAATAAAACATCGCACAATCTGATACCGACGAAGTACCAGACCTACCACCAAAAGGATGGTAGAGCGGAAACATAAATAAATATCGCACAATCTGATACCGACGAAGTACCAGACCTACCACCAAAAGGATGGTAGAGCGAAAACACAAACAAAACAATCGCACAATCTGATACCGACGAAGTACCAGACCTACCACCAAAAGGATGGTAGAGCGGAAACATAAATAAATATCGCACAATCTGATACCGACGAAGTACCAGACCTACCACCAAAAGGATGGTAGAGCGGAAACATAAATAAATATCGCACAATCTGATACCGACGAAGTACCAGACCTACCACCAAAAGGATGGTAGAGCGAAAACACAAACAAACAATCGCACAATCTGATACCGACGAAGTACCAGACCTACCACCAAAAGGATGGTAGAGCGGAAACATAAATAAATATCGCACAATCTGATACCGACGAAGTACCAGACCTACCACCAAAAGGATGGTAGAGCGAAAACACAAACAAAACAATCGCACAATCTGACACCGACGAAGTACCAGACCTACCACCAAAAGGATGGTAGAGCGAAAACACAAAAGAAAGCATCGCGCAATCTGATACCGACGAAGTATCAGACCTACCACCAAAAGGATGATAGAGCGAAAACATAAATAAAACATCGCACAATCTGATACCGACGAAGTACCAGACCTACCACCAAAAGGATGGTAGAGCGGAAACATAAATAAATATCGCACAATCTGATACCGACGAAGTACCAGACCTACCACCAAAAGGATGGTAGAGCGAAAACACAAACAAAACAATCGCACAATCTGATACCGGCGAAGTACCAGACCTACCACCAAAAGGATGGTAGAGCGGAAACATAAATAAATATCGCACAATCTGATACCGACGAAGTACCAGACCTACCACCAAAAGGATGGTAGAGCGAAAACACAAACAAAACAATCGCACAATCTGACACCGACGAAGTACCAGACCTACCACCAAAAGGATGGTAGAGCGAAAACACAAAAGAAAGCATCGCGCAATCTGATACCGACGAAGTATCAGACCTACCACCAAAAGGATGATAGAGCGAAAACACAAATAAAACATCGCACAATCTGATACCGACGAAGTACCAGACCCACCACCAAAAGGATGGTAGAGCGAAACACAACACACAGGTCGCTATCACCAAAAGGATGATAGGACCACACAAATCTGAAGTTTACCAACACCAAAAGGATGCAGGCTAAAGTGAACTGACGAAGTTCGACTATCACCAAAAGGATGATAGTAAAGCAATTGACAACGGTCACGCTTGCTGGGTACAACTCATTGGGGAACCCCTGAGAAGAAGATTGAATTGAAATGAGTCAACGGGGTACGCCCACCGTCTTGTTTGGAGATCATCGCTTTGCTGAAATGGTTTCATGGTTACGCCCATGAATTCTGAAGAGGATGCCCCTGATTGGGCTGAATTTGTCTTGATGTCTTGGTTTGCTCAACAAAAGGTTGAACAACTTCATGAGGGACGCTCACGGTTTTGCTGAAGATGCCCCTGACTGGGTTGGATCTTGCACTGAACTTCTTGGATTTGCCCAACAAAAGGTTGAACAACTTTCGTGGGGAACGCCCCCGGTCTTGAATGGTATGCCCCTGGCTGGGCTGAATGTTGATTTGCATATCTGATCAACCACAAGGTTGATATTCGTCATGGGAGACGCCCATGGTTTTGAAAAAGATACCCCTGATTGGGCTGAATCTTGCCTTGAATAACTTCAAATTTTGTGGGAGAAACCCACAATTGCAGAAGGTTGCCCCTGACTGGGCGGTCGACGGTCTTGGAAATCTTCGAGATTGATCCTGGACCTTGACTTGCATATGAATGCTGGATGATAAATGACATTCCATAACGAATGGAAGTGCATATGCAAATGCTGTCGTGCGGAGATGCAAGAGCTGGGGAAGTATGGTATGATTGGAGTATGCATATGATGCAAGATATTTATGAGATCGAGAGCGATGCGTATGATGCATATGATGCAGACGGGTAATTTGGAAATGCAAGTGAAGACGCCAGCATGGTGGACTTTTGGTAGTCGCCAATGCGAATTGGACTTCGGGTGGTGGGAGGGATTGACTTCCTCGATACGCAGCTTGTTGTAGACGCCATGATTGAAGTAGAAGATGTCCTTGATGCCCCAAGTCTGGGATATTTGGATGACTGTGAATTTGCTTCAGAGAAGGTTGCAACTCTGCTTGATGGTCAGGACGACCTGGTCTTGCCCCAGTTTGAACATGGTAGTGGCCTGCCTCACCCAATTCTGACGTATGGAAATTGAACTCGGATGACTTGCCCCTGCTCGAGCTGTTGAATGCTTTGCCCCAGCCTGTGGGTTCTGAATTTATCTTGCCACGTGTACGCCACTGAAAGTCAAGTTTCTCCTCGATTGCCCCTTGCCGGAGTGTCTTTGAATACCTAGCACTGATTTGCAATTAAAATTGTACATTCATAAATGGTAATATTAATGCAAAGTTCGATGCAAGATTTGAAAAGTATCATTTTATTGAAGTGTCGTGATAGTGAGACGAATGGACTGCTAGCCCAGACGTCGTGCTAATTTGATTGGTGTGAAAGATATAGCAAGCAAAATGACACCAATATTGATGATTAGAAATCATGTGAGGAGTCAGGTTACGCAACCTCGCGATAGCATGCTTTCAGAAGAAACCTCGCCTCAATTAGGTCTTTCGAGGGTTGTAACGTGGTCTGGTTCACGGTTATGAAACGAAAGATGCTAGGCTCAAAGTATGATTTGTACCCACCCCTTCTTCTTAATGATCTCCAGTCCTACGCTCAGTTAATTCTACACTTGTATGGACGGTGTAGACTTGATGGTTCAAGGTTGGCTTGACGTGGCAGTCACCTTATTTTGGCTTCTGAGGAATGTCAGTGCCCCTTTGACTTGGGTGGCCACTGAATCCTCCTTTGTTTTTGTTGAGGGTTTCGGGGTCCTCTTTTGCTTTTGTTTTGATCCCTAACTTTTGCATGGATTGACTTCGTTTGTCAGATCCATCGGGATTGCCTTGATTTTGCCTAAGTCCCCTCTAAGGTGTCTGACTTAGCTGGCTTTTGATGATTTTTTTTTTGTTGTGACTGCCATGTTATGAGTCATTGAAGAACAACCGTCTTCTGGATTTTGCTTTGATTCGAGTGCGGAAATGGATTAACTGAACACTACCCTGCCCCAGGTTGAGTGTAAAAGGTTTGAATATCCGAAAGAAACTGCTACTTCTAGGCCCGAAGTGGTTTACTAGAGATTAACTCCTTATATCTCCGGTGTATGGGGAATTGAAGCAATGCCTGTACATCATTGACGAGATTCTATCTGAAAGCATACAGTTTGCAATTATGGGTATCTCGTTTTCATCATCCTCCCTCAAATCGTGCTAAACAACAGTGAATGGAGTGGAGTGAATAAAAGTGTCGGTGATAAGTGAAAAATGAGTGAATACGACATAACTAATTCAAAACATGCATAAACGATACATTAATGAAAACCAGATACGAATGGCAATTGTTCAAAGCATACAATACTTAAATAAACAAAGACAAAACATAAGAAACTGCGAATAATGAAATGGCAGCATGACGGCCTTCTTCAGAGAATGAACTTGACTTGATTAGATTTGACGTTGGCACTAGTTGGCCGGCGACCTCGGGTTGTCGATGGCACTGAGATACTTCCCATCAAAGGTGAGAGCTTCCTTATCAATCAGGTCTTGAACTTTGTGCTTGAGAAACCTGCAGTTCTCAATGTTGTGACCTGGAGCGCCCTTATGGAACTCACAATGAGCATTCGCGTCATAATCAGCAGGAAGGACAGTTGGGGGAGCTAGATCTCTTGGGACGATAGCCTTTTGTTCCATTAATTGAGCAAAGACATCCGCATATGTCATTGGAAGACTATCGAATACTCTCTCCGGCTTCCATGTCCTGTGTTGATTTTGCTGACGCGGTCGTTGAACGGTCTGCTGTCCTGATTCCTTTCCAGTTATGGAGAGGGCTTCGAAGATCTGATCCATCTTCCTGTTGAGAGATTCCAGCTCCTTCCTGATAGCAATTTGTTCTTGCCGAATCTGCTCCATTGATCGTCTGGTATTGGCTCTAGCTGCGTACTGGTGTCGAGGAATCAGCTTGATTTACTGGAGAAGGAACGGAGACATAAGACTCTGTTGAAGGACTGGTAATGCAAAATGCACAACATATGAAATGCAATGCAAATGACATGCAAGATGCAATGCAAGATACAAGATCCAGGATCACAGGATCACAACTCCAACAACTCCTGAAGCTGGTAACCGTAATAGATAAATAACCATAATTCCTGCTCAAGGAAAAGTGACAGGTACAACCTATACGGGAAGATCTAAACATTCTACCCATAAACCCACTCACGGGAAGGTTTCTACGTTTGGTTCCCAGGATCACGGACACTAGTCGTATTAGCGTCACGCAACAGGCTGGCTGCATTACGACGATAATGACGATAAGGTCTCTCCTGAGCGGAGTCCTCGTGCTAGGCACACAAGGAGCGAGTCCTTGGAGACTAACACTACACGGCCACCAGTATCGGAACTGGTGCTAACAAAAGGTTCCCAGAATCACGGACCCTTCATTAATCAAGTCGTGCGACAGGCTAGCTGTGTTACAACGAGATCTACGAATAGGTCTCCTCTGGAGGAGCTTTCATGCTAGGCCCACAAGGAGCGAGTCCTCGGAGACTAACACTACTCGACTACCAATTCTAAACTATGTGTTCTCTCTGCTTTTACCAAAGCTCGGGTGTAGAGCTTTACTCATGATGTCATCCCAGTAACCAACAAGCCCAGATAACAAGCACAAATAAACTCTACAAGAGAACAAATATAAAAAGGAAACAAATAAAACAAACACTCCTCACAAACCAAAAGATAGGCTCGACTCTCTCTTTGCATGGAGCAATGCGTCCCCAGCAGAGTCGCCACCTGTCGCACCTCGAAAAATCACATTCGAAAATACGACCCTCGCGCGAAAGGCGCGGAAATTGCGGTTCGACAGAGTCGCCACCGAACTTTATTTTTCCCGAATAAACGGGAGAGGAAAATATCGAGAAAACCTCTTAAAAACGAAAGGATAGGAACAGGGCTGTCGCAACCAAGTTCCGGGTTCGGGAGTCGGTTACGTGAGGGGAAGGTATTAGCACCCCTCACGTCCGTCATACTCGACGGGAACCTCTTAAGGTAATTGTGGGGAGTGTTGTTTAGGTTTGCTTGTTTTCTTCTCGTTGTTAAAGGTAGAATTGGTAGGGTAAAAGGTTAGAGACGCAAAGGGGAGATGGGTGGATGGAGGATAGGGTGCTCGCCAAGGATTGGGGCCCTTGTGCCTACGTATGCTCATTCGGACGAGAATGAGAAATCAGAGCGTCGTAGTTCGACTACGGGAAAGGTTGGGGAAAACGGAAGATGGATAGAAGTGTGCTCGCCAAGATCATCGCAATCTTGTGCCTACGTATCTTATATTCAAGAATGAATAAAGAATCAGAGCGTCCGTAGTTCGTGGTAACAACCACGAAAAGATGAGGTTGAACGGGTTGGAAGTTGAGTTGGGAGACGAAAGAGTGACTGACAAACAACCTAAGGGCGTGCCTCAAGAGCTTGTCATTCAAGAATTCAAGGAATGCGAGATCCCAAGAACTCAGTTCTTTCGGAAATTGAGTTGAGTAAGTTGAAGATAAGAATTGGATATTTTGAAAACGAAAGAATGAACTAATAACAACTCGGGGGCGCGCCCAAGAGTTACTCGTTCGAATATTCAAAGAATGCTAGATTCTAAGAATATCCCTCTTTCGTAAGTTTAAAAAAAAATGTGTTTGTGGAAGGATCGAATCGAAGAATGGCATGCGAGGCCAAAAGGGAATTGCTTTGAACTGGCTCGACGACGTGTCGAAGATTTGATTGAGGATGGAACCGACTTGACGGCGTGTCAAGGGTTAAGGTTGTGAGAAACGATATTAGTCCCTGAGGGTGCTCCTAATATCGAGACCACGAGGAATTGTGAATGAGATGGGTTGCGAATGCGGACGAACATTCGACTTAGGAGAACGTTGGAAGATGTTTGGGTTTGAAAAAGTCGAAAGGTTGAGTGAATAACAACCCAAAGGGCGTGCCTCGAGAGCTATTCACTCGAAAATTCAAGGAATGCTAGACTCCAAGAACCTCCTTCTTTCGAAGTGTGAATCGAAAAAGATATTTAAAAAGGTCGAAAGATTGAATGAATAATAACTCAAAGGGCGTGCCTCGAGAATCATTCACTCGAAAATTCAAGGAATGCTAGACTCCAAGAACCTCCTTCTTTCGAAGTTTGACCGAGAAAATGTTTTAAAAGATTTGAAGTGAAATGAGGTATGAAAATAATTTGAGGTACGAGATGTGAGAACATGAGATTGGATTTGAAAATGAGAGAAATGACAATTATTTGATAAATGAGACGTAGGCCTCACAACCAATTAATTGGGGTATTATCGAAATGCTAGATCTCGACGACACCTTTTTCATTTGGAGAATGCTTGAATGAACAAAGGAAATATCACAAAGAATGCTAGATTCCTATAATATTTCTTTGTCCAAAATAGTATATTTAAAACGAAAATTTGAATAATACATTATTTAAGGTGTACACCTCGCAAATGATCATCCGAAAATCCAAGAAGAGCTAGTCTTCAAGGATTTAGTTTTTTCGTGATTTGATTGGAAAATAATTTTAGTGAAAAAATTGAATTGAAATTAGAAAAAGTAGTCATATTTTAAAAATGAATTTGAAAATAATTTAAAGTTTTATTTAAAAAAATAATTTGGATATATGTTAAAACAAACTATTTATTAACAAAGAAAAAAAAATGACCTTAATTAATAAAAAACAAATATTTGATTAGTAAACAAAATATAATTGAAAATTCTAATCTAAAAAAACAAATTGAATTAAGATATTTTGAAATTGAATTTAGACTGGGAAAATTTAACATTAGAGCAAAAGTTAACACTACTTATTTTAGTTATCTAAAATAATATAAGTTTAATTGTCAAATAATTTAGTAATAAGAAAATAAAAAATCAACTTTGATGCAATATTATCCTTATTCACTAATAATTCTAACATAAAACATAATACTGAACAATCCAAAGACTCAACCTAAGTTCCAAGAGGTCGTGGCTTGCCGTCCGCCTACGAAACAACCGAAAACAAATGCCACTGAAATTGCCACATCAACAGCCAGACCAAACCTGCTAAATGAGTCCATTGAACTAAATAAAACCTATGGCATAACTCATTCATAAACAGATCCATAAAGTCTAACTACGCCAGAATATATACAGCTTACAAACTTTACACAAACATAAAGCTAGCACATAAAACTAGCATTAACAGCCTAAAACTAACATTAATAGTATGAACCAAAATAGCAATATAAACCAAAATTAAGAGTATGAAAAAAAATAGCAGCATAAACAACAATAAATAGCAAGATGAATGATATTGATATAATGCACAATAATCACAGAAAGTTCAACAGAACATGATCCAAAATCGAAACAGAAATGATAACCAACCACAAAACCGCGATCTGATATTGCGATCTGATATTGTTGCAGCTACTGTTAGGAATCTTATGGATGCCTCGTCACTTCTTCTGGGTTATCGATTCTAAAAAAACGTCACGGCTTCAAGTTTGCGGCTGACGGCGAAATTGAACTGTGGACTTGAAGAGTTACATATTGTGATGAGAAATTCAGCAGCGTGTTACTCTTCCAATCTTGCAGCCGATTCAAAACCGAGGTGTTGGTTGCTAACATCGTTTCTCCGCGAGAGAACAGACCTTGCTGCGGGATTAATTACTGAATAATGCTCAATGGTGATTTTGCGGCGTTTGAACCTGCACATAAATGGACACACAGCCAAACAGTACTGGAAACCAATACGAAAATTGAAATGGAAGAAAACAGATCTAAACATATACATAACCCATGCACTCCTCTTTCTGATGAACCAACAATATCCTTCCTTACAGCATCAAGCAAGGCCTTCTTCAACTAGTGCATCGCTAGTATCTTCTTATCAGTATGTTTGAGTGTTGTTGTTGGATCCTGTGAAGGTAAACCCAAAAGCGGTGTCGTATGTGACCAGAATATCAAATCCAGAATAGGGTCTTCAGACGTTCAAGTTGTTGCTACTGCGTTAGAAACGAAGGTATTAAGTTCGCAAAAAATGTCGGCATCGTGCAAAAGTCAAGCTAATGTAGAATAGTGTCGAAAGCTGCTTCGAGCTCTTGTTGCATAATCGGACGTTTTGACGATGACGCAACTTGCACGAAATCAACAACGATTAGAAAATATGCTTAACGAGTTTGAATGCGTTTCGGTTGCGGTGTTTTATCTCATAAAAATGAGCTGAATGTGGGGCTGCTGAGTTGCTCTGGATGTTATTAGCCTCACAAGACTTCAAGCTCTTGCCATACAATCAATGATTCGATACCGTAACCTGCACAAGAATCGTCAACAGAATGCAGTCCAAATGAAATAGGAAAACAAATTCACAAATTCGAAAATGACAAATTCAAGTTGAGGATACAACTTCAATTGTTGTTGTGAATCTGTGTCGAGGTGGGCGATATTGAGCTCAGTTGTAGCTCGCGAATAATGATCTAATGATGTCACTGTTGTTATCACCGCAAGTTGTGGTCACTTCAATTGAATACCTGTCAAAACAAAGGTTAATACAACAGGAAAATCTGAATCAAAGCCTCAACAATGTAATGGCTTTTGATTCGAAAACTCTCAATCCGGTATGATAAACTTGGAGTAATATCAGCTCAACCAATCCTGCAACAAACTTAAAACAAAGTTAGCAATACAGCAATGCAAAAACGCCACCGGATCGACACATCGTTGTTGCCACAGGCTGATGGAGAGATTTTGCTGTGAAGATGAGATGGGAGCTCTTCGATACCAAAACACGGCAATCACCACTCTCGAGTACGAATCTCGGATTCAGCTTTAAATCTGCATAACAAGTCAGTTGCAAACACAGACCAACTTGTGTGACATTAACAAATTCCAAGCTATCAACGTAATAACACTAACTAAGATTTTACAAACAGATCAGACTATGATGACTATCGTGTCTTAGACCATCATAACTCGATTCCTGTCGTGAATGCTGCAGGGAACGAGCATTGCAATCTACACACATGAACATTATATACAAATATCTCCAACATGAAGTAATGGATCAAACTTAAACAGAGTTATATTAGCAAGTTCCTTATGACAGGAGCACCACAATTCCTGTGAACACTTCATTAACAGCAAGTCAATAAAAAATATTCAAGATGCTCATGATGATTTCAGCAATACAATTCCTATTTCGATGGATTAGTGACATGAAATGCAAAGGCAAACAACATAAACATACTATGGGTTAAACCAGAAACAATGATTACCGCACAAGTCGATGTCGTCACCGAACTGAAACCTTCCTTATCCTTGCTATCAATATCGAGCTGACGAACTCCCCGTTGAGATGTTGCTTTGCTGCAAAGTCGAGCTTATGCCGCCGTTGGTCGTGACATTAACGGAGCTGTTTCGCTTTTACTTTACATCTTAGTAGCGGCGACGAGGGATTTGAAAGCAAAACCTCGTCCCTATTGTCGTTGTGATAACGATTTGGGGCACGAATTGGCTACAGGTCTTGTAGCCGCGAAGAGGGGCTCGAAGGGTGATGAGGAGATGACGATAACGGGGAGAAGAGGGTTCCGAGCGGTGGTTTTTGGAGGAAGAACAATATTTTCGGTGGGAGGAACGAAGGATTTGAGGGTTTGATAACGATTTGAGGAAAGGGGCGGTGGATTGGGAAGAAAGTTTTTTTTAGGGTTTGGGGTTTTCGGCGCCGTTTTCTGAGAGAAATGGAAAGGGTATGAACAGTGAATCCCCCTCACCCTTAGGGTTTCTATCCTCCCTTTTTATAAATGTGGTAGACCGTGTGGCCCCCCTCTTTGGGCCTCCAATGAATGGGCAGGTTAAACCAAATCTGTCTCTTTTTTAATAATTTTTTTTTTAACTCAAAATTAATATTAATGAAACAATTACTAATAAATTAACCTAACAATTACAATATTAATAATAAAACAGTTAATAACTAAACACTAATAAACAAATAAATATTAATAATTTATAAAACAAACTAAAAGAATAAAACAAAATTAATTACTTAAAAATTAATAGCAGTAACATTTTTTTTAAAAAACTTAGGAAACTAAAAAACAAAACAAAACAAAACAAAAATAATATTCACAAAAGAAACCTTAGGCCATGTGTCACATCCTTATTGGGCGAAAAAAGGATAAATTTGAAAAAACGCCCAACTTCAGGTGGACATGTGTCTAGACGGCATGAAACGATAAATGCGAAAATATCTACAAAAAGGGTAGGACAAATTTAGGGTATGACAATATATGGCTATTTTATTTTCAACACACACAATAGTAGTCTCTTATTGTTATGTACATCTTTTTTTTCTTCGACCGTATGTTATACTTCATATGAACACAGATAAACAACTTATAATATTAAATACCTGTTCTTATACACTTCGAAGATGTATATCTGGAATATTACCGGAGATGCATCTCCGACACATTTCAAATGTAAATGGAATTTGAGTGTGATGTATTGTATGTTTTAAATTGTTCTGGAGATGCATCTCCAAAATATTACAACTTTTATTCAGAAACAGGTGCATCTAGAGATGCATCTCCGAAAACTATGGGCATTTAAATAATTTTGTGTGGTGGATAAGAAATATCTAGGGTGCATTAAGAAATTCTCTACTTAATTTATAAAATTACTATTGTTCAAATTGTCCCAAAGTTCAATCTGTAGAAAACCAATCATCAAAGTCACAAATTGGAGGCCCAAAGGTGAAGACTTTCCCCGTGTGTCTTCCATTTTCACTCACCCTAGGAATGAGTCGCCACTACTCCTCTATCTCTCAGACATAGATCAGAGGTGACAAAGCTCGTTATTAGAAGATTGAGAAGCTAACGTTAGCTATCGTTGTTATGGTGAGAAAGTTGAGACCTTACTTTTAAGGTCACAGGATCTTTGTTAAAACCAACTATCATGTTTGACAGATCTTGAAAAAGCTATATTTGGCATGAAGGATGGCATCTTAGGATGTGGAACCCTCAGAATATGACATCCAGTGTGTCCCAAGGGGAAGCATAAAATCACAAGCTCTGGAACTTTTTATGGTAGAATTTAGCTTTCCAGTAGACGAGGAAACACCCCTAGAGTGGGCTCTATAAGTAAACGACACCTCAAACGTGAAAGGAAGCGGCGCTTGGATAGTGTTGGAAGGACCTGACAACATACTCATCGAGCAAGCATTGAAGTTCGAGTTCACCATCAACAAAAATCAAGCAGAGTATAAGTTCCTTATTGATGGCATGGTTCACGCCTTAGAGATGAGAGCCTTCGGACTAAAAGCCAAGAGCGACTAAGTCTCCAGAAAAAACCAAAAAAAAGAACCCCTGACTAATAAAATATTTGAAAAGGGTATGAAGTATATCGTCTCTTTTTATTTCCTTTGAAATAGAATATGTTCCTCGCAAACATAATATCAAAGGAGACCATATGCTGCCACCTTGAACACAACAGGGTTTAATAGAACAATAATCCAAGATACTCTTGTCTCCCTCAGCATCGAGTCAAAAGAGGTATATTCTCGGGATGTTGTCTCCGAGTCTAGCTTGATGTTGCCCATACTTTCTAATCTGCATGCGAACGAACTTCCACTATACGAGGGGGTGTTGCACCCCAAAATTTGACCAACATTTATTTACCAAGCTTGTGTTCATCTCATTCATCATCTGCTTCTCATTGATATGGGTGCAGTAGATCAAGAGGAATGATCACCCAGCAAGAGTTATATGAGACTTTGAATCTAGCCAAGAAGGTTATTCAAGTGTTCAAAGGTTGATATCTTTGTTAGAGAACTCAAGAGATCCTCAGAGGGATTGGTTGAAACCAAGGTTGTGTGTCTCATAACTTGAGGGTTGTGGGAGCTCCTCAGATGATTCTGAGACTATGAGGATGGACTTGAAGCTTTGATAAAGCTTATGAGATGTCTTGAAAGCCATCATGAAGCCTAGAGAGGTCATTGTACAAGAATTCAGAAGATTCAGCCATGAGTGGTGGAATTAGGGTTTGACTGGGTCAACCCTAGGTCAACTGATGATTTGGAGAGGGTTGAGACCTAATCCAAGAGCCATGTGACCATGGAATGATGCATTGAGATGCTATAAGGATGATTCCTAGACCGACTCATCATGATTGAGGAGTTTGAGAAGTTTTAAGCTAGGGTTTCTAAGGATTGACAGTGTAAAATCCCCTAGTTTGATCCCTATCTTCAAGGAAGTTTAGCCCAAGATGTGATTGTCATATCATCTCCCCCACAACATGAATATTGTAGAGCTTGTTCTTAGCTTTAATTTGAGTACTAGAAGTCCTTTATATTATTTGTAGAGCTCAAGTTATGACTTTGACAAATTACAGGTCATCTGAGGTATGTGAATCTGGGTCCTTGAAAGTCACCCAACTCGCATCCAACTTTTTCCCTAGTAGGATGATTCCTATGAACTCTTGGTAAACATAAATGTTGTAGAGCATATTCTTAGATTTCTAGAGAGTACTAGAAGTCCTTGATAGGATTTGTAGAGCTCAAGTTATGGCTTTGATAAGTCAAGGGCATTTTGGTCATTTGGAGGTTATAGGTCATTTCAAGCATAAGGCCATATCTCCTATTTCCAAGCTTCAAATGGAAAAATCTTCAACATAAAACTTGCTTAGAATGATGTTTTAAGGCTATTAGGGAGGTCATGAGATGTTGAAAAGGCTTGTATCAAAAAGTGATAAAAATGGCCTAAAATGGAGGCATAAGTTAAATAAGTTGAAATTGAAAATTGCAAATCACAAGTTATACATCCAAACCATGTCATATAATAGGTCATTTTGACTCCAAAGGACATTCTAAGAACAATGGTTCAGCCACAATTTTGATTTGAGGCCTAGATCATAGGGCTGCTTTGGAAATGGCTTACTTGCATCTTAAGGTACCAAAGCAAAACTCAAGAAAACTTAATAAGCAAGTTAGTTAAGCATTTTAACATACCATACATCTCATGTGGGGAGAATTTCAAGTCAGAATTGAAGGGTACAAGGACTATGGCATGAGATAACATATGGTGAGAAGTGAAATCAAATATCATGAGATGAGAAGTTCAAATTATCATTGGAGTGTTCCAGAAGGTTCTGGACAGTTCCTACAAGTTCTATAAGATGATTAGAACTTGCTCAGATGCAAGGTTGGTGAGGGCTGGTGCAGAGAAGAGAGAGTGAGATCAAGAATCTTCCATTGCAAGTCAAGTTCCAATTTCACATTCTTCTTCATTTCCATTCCTTTTTTCTACACAAACACATTCTATAGATCATAGTGAGGGTGTGCAGATCAAATTGAGGGAAATTCCATTGATAAATCGTGCATGAGCTTTTGGATTTTCACCTCTGCAATTCAAGATCGGTTTCCAAGAATCAAGCAGTTTCAACCCTTCTTTTTGCATACAGAAGCTAGAATACTACTCAGTGAAGGAATTGGGAAAGATTGAAGGTCTGAATTGAGGGATTTCTCCATCTGTTCACTCGATTTTACCAGGTTTGTAACTTTCTCTCTACACTCTAATTTAAGTAGAATTAGATAGAATTAATAGGTTAGAATGGTTAAGGATGACGAAGAGATCATTTCTGGAAAGTTTGAAGAGAATTGGTGGTGATTTTGCTGTTGACACCATTTCTTTATGGACCAAGAACTCACTGAATATTGGGGGATAATCTTGGTTTAATAGCAAGAAATGTTCAGGGAAACATGAGGATGAGATTAAGACCTTTAATTTTGAGAATTGCTAAGATTGGTTCTTGATCAGTTATTTGAGGTTGCTATCGGGTTCTAGGTTTGAGAGAGTTTCAATGAGTTTTGAGATCATGGCTAGATTCCTGGTGAAATTTGGAGCAATCTAGGGTTTTTAATTGTTGCATTTGGTGAGGTATTAATGGAGTTCGTGTGTGAGGAAGATGAGGCTTATTGTTCTGCATTTCCATGGAGGTTCCAAGAACCCTAGCTGAAGGTTGAAGACAACCTCCCCGCCATTAGATCAAGCAAGACTGGTTGACTGAGAAGCAATCCAACGGCTCGTGTTTAATTTCATCTTGGAGGGAAATTCTGAGAAGCAATGAAACGATGCATTTCATTAAAAGGAGCTTCCTGGGCTTAGTGATCCAATGACTAATCCCACCCCCACTTGTGGCCCATGATTGATTTACACTGCATTTGGTTTCTATTCGCACCGCTTATTTTCTATTTTCTTCTCAGTTTTTTAATTGATTTTCTGATTGAATTGGGCCCAGCGCGCGTTGTTATCTGCACCTCTACTTTGAGCCCATTAATAATTTGAACTGCATCTGCTTGCTAGCTGCACCCCATCCTTCATGTTTTCATTTTATTTTCTTCCATTTTATTTCAAACTTTGGAAAATCATAATAAATGGAAAATTGATGATTTTTTAATGGGAATTTTTGATCCCATTTCATATTCATGTCTAGAAAATTATAAAATAAAAATATTTGTATTTCATGAATTTTAGTATTTTTTGTATATTTTCTACTTTTATTGCATTTTATTTCTTTTATGTTGATACATGAATTTGTAGAATTTTGTTTAGGTAGTTCCCTTAACATTTTTAGGCCATTCTTTTTAGGATAGTTGGATTAGGACTTTAGCTCCCCCCTGGATTTATTCTATAATTTTGTGATGAATTTTAGGATAGTTTTGATTATATGACATTAGGTTGTATAGATTTAGGTTAATCCTTAACATAGGTCCACAATAACATTGGAATTTTGGGTTTCTAGGTCAAGATAGCTATTGGGGCATATAAGGGTATTAAGGGTAGGTATGTAGGATCCCTTACAAATTATATTAGGTTTTAATATAGTAGTATACTATTTTTAGATGATTTTTGTAGTTGATGATTGTTTGTGTTGCCCTTGTGGGCTTGTATTTTTGCTTGCTTTGCTTTGTGGGCTTGGAGAGCTTGGTATTGTTCTGAGGAGCATTGAGGAGCATTGAGGAGCATAGTAGGAGCATTGAGGGGCTTGAGAGCTTGATCTTTTTGTTTTGTTGGTTGTTTTAGGGTTAGGGATTAGGAAGAATTTAGATCTAGTTAACTTCTTTCTTAAACATGGATGGTATATTTCACCTCCATTCATCCCTATGATTCAAAGTCCTTCCATGGTATACACTTCTCTCCCTTGGAGGGATAAGTGATTGTACCTAGGAAGTAGAACTTTTGAGGGAACCATTCCTTTGATGTTGAACCCTTATAGGTCACCTTTGGTGGTCAATAAGCAGTTCAATATCCCCTAGCTTATCCAGTAAGTGATTTCCTATGGTTTGAGGGATAATGCGCTTGAGCTTGAAGATGAAGACTTCAATGAAGAGTATGGAAGAGGATGAATCCTTGAGCATTGCCATTCCAGCTGAAGCTTGAAGAGCAACAAGAGCAAGTTGATACTTGAAGACCCCTGAAGATGAAGTAAAGACTGAAGGATGAAGTTGAAACTTCTAAGTGATTGAGATTGATTCTGAAGAGCTGAAGCTTGAAGAACAAAGGAAGTTGATACTTGCTCTGATACCTGGAGATCCTGAAGGAGCTAAGTTGATACTTATGATTAATAGTGAAGCCTGAAGGTGGAGCTGATCAAGGAGCTGAAGCTCAAAGAAGATAAGTTGAAACTTATGTTGAAGGGTTGAAACCTGGAAAGCAAATTGATATTTGTCAAGAGTAATTGGAAGTCTGAAGACTGAGTTGCTGTTGGAGCTGCTTCCTTTTCTTTGCTGTATTGATGTGTTTTGTTTAACTTGCTTGATGCATTAGAATAAGTTCATACCTAGAATAGGTAGAATCTAGGAGCATGATTGCACTAGAGGTTGAGTTGCTCCCTCTGCTTGTATTGTTACTGTGTGGCTTTGCTTGCGGGTATTCGGTAGAGCCCAGCTCCCTTGCCCATGTGGTTTGTTTGCTTGATGGTATTTCATTTCATTTTCATCTGTATGGTTGCAGTTTACTGTTCTTGCTTGATAGCATGTTGTTTATATTTTAGTATGATTACTGTTCTCCATTCTGGCTTGAGGTTGAGATGAGCTTGTGGAGGCTGAAGCCCCACACACATTTCCTCCCTCACTTGCATTGCATGCATTTTACTGTTAAGCTGATGCTTTGTCTGTTTGGTGTATCATTGACATGATCCCTTAGGACTCTCATTTCTTTTGATAAGGAATTGATGATAGAATTTTAGGTTGAAACCTATGCATGACAACTTCTAGGAGTTCCCTGTTCAAACCTCAACCATAGGATGAATCCATGGCATGACAACAGTAGGACTTGATAGTCTCCCTCCTAGTTGGGCCTGTTCTCTTCTCATCTCAAAACAGTTTAAGATATAGTAATCATGAATGATTTCTTTCTTACGTTACAAGCCTTAAGCTATCTGAGAAAGGATTGTGGGAGAGTTTCTTTTCCACAGTCTGGATGTTTAGTATGGTACCCTTTGGGTGACATGCGACGCATTCACTCTCAGGTCATAGTCTCTAGTGCGATTGAAATCGCAAACACAATAAAAAACACTTCTTTCATAAAAGACAGGAAATAAACCGTAGTTTCCCGAACTACGTGAGCTCTGATCTCTCATACCTGTTGAGAGTACGTAGGCACAATACTGACGTATTGGTGAGCTACCTTCCCCCATAACCCGTCGTAGGTCGAACTACGTTGACTCTGATTTCTCATTCTCTGATGAGAATACGTAGGCATAAAGCGCGACGCTTTGCCGAGTCATTTTCTTTTCTGTTTAAGCCAGCCTTGATAGGTAGATAGAATAAAACCAACCCGTCCAAGTGTTGCACCCCAAAATTTGACCAACCGGGTCTCGTATCTGGCTCGACGTTTCGACGCATCATCGCATTCGCATCTGCATATTGCATACAGTGCATTTTTCATTTGTATTGATTTTATTGGGATCACAGCTCCCGTCTCGTGTTTCAGGTGTTTTTGATCAGTAGAATCGATTTTTGGGATATTTCGGTGCCCGTTTATTTTTACCGATTATTTTTGTGTCGTTCTGTGCTCATTTTGTCCCTCTGGGAATTATCGTGATTTTTCTGGATTTTGTTGGCATTTTTTAGGGTTTTAATAGCTTTTAAATCATTTTAGGGTTAATAGGATTTTTTAATAGTTTTTAATAGTTTTCTTAATCATTTTAGATATTTTTTAATAGCTTTTATCATTTTTAGAATATTAGTAAGATTTTTAATAGTTTTATATAGATTTTAATCATTTTAGGATTTACTAGGATTTTTTAAATAGATTTTTAATCATTTGTAGAATTTTTTAATAGAATTTAATAGCATTTTTCATATTTTTAGATAATATAGAATAATATAGAATTTTTCTTATTAATAAATAGATTTTAATAGTGTAATAGAAATTAAATGTTTTAATTTTAGATATAGAAATAAATGGGATTAATAGAAATTTAATAGGGTTTTTTTTTTCTTTTTAGATTTAATTCAAAACTGATTAGATTAATTAGGTCTTGTTAAAGTAGTGTTAATCCATTTTCTTTAATCATGTTAATACAGTTTTTGCATTTTTTAATTCATTTTCGTGTGGGCTTTATCCCCATTTTCGCAGGCCCAATTAATGTATTTTTGTCCAGAATTAGGTCCAGTATGCAGTCCAGAAAATGTCCAAAAATAAGTCCAAGCATAATCCAGCAAACTGCCAGAATTATCCAGCAACTTCCAGGACGTTCTGGAAGCTTCCAGCTTTTCAGTGTTATAAATAGCAGGCCACGTGTTGCTTCAGGACGGTCCCACCTTGCTTCACCGGATCACGCCACCTCACCTCAACGCGTTCTCTCACCAAGCCACGCGTGGGACACGCGTCACCCATGCAGCGTTCCCCTCCACCACGCGTCTCCCCCAGCTCGCCTCGCCTGAGACCGTCACCGGCCGGCCTGCATGGCCGGCGGCCACCACAGCTTCACCGGAGAACACAAAAACCCAGAATCCGACGACCTTCATCTTCTTCCCCTCATCACCACCATTAATCTCGCCCAGAAAACTCACCAGGAACCCCAGAAAATCCAGATTCCGGCCAATGTTCATCATCCACCACCGATCTCAACAGTTTTCATCTCCCTTCTCCTTCAATCTCGTCCTCTCCGATCAAACCTTCCATCACTTCCGGCCAACCTTCTTCAACCGCGCCCAGTAAATCAAGAACATGAGTCAAACTCGATTTCAAGAAACAGTCATCATCATACAGAAAACCAAAAGATCTTCATCAATCCAAGAACGCGTCACCAGAAGAATTTCCTCAAGAAATCATCATCGGAAATACCAGAAAGTTCCTCCGATCTTCATCCTCAGAAGAGCAACAAGAACATCACGCCCCAACCACCGTTCATCTTCTCCAACGAACTTCAACAACCTTTCATCAACATCCATCGTGAATCCCTCGATCTTCAAACAGATCCTTCGAATGCCTTCATCAGGTACTCAAGGTGTTCGTTCTAGAACTTCAACGACGTCTTCGTTCAACATCTCCAGAAATCCAATTTTTCAAGAACTCCTTGTTTAACAGAACTTCATGAACATGCAAGATCTTCTTCTCCTTTGAATCCTCAGCAACAACGCTCAACACGCTCCCAGATTTTCAACCGCGTCCAAATCGTCTTCATCTGGATCCACGAAGAGCACGAGTTAACCTTCAGATCTCCAGGTGCTTCGAAGATCATGGTGTTTGAGAGGGAGATCAAGAGAGGTTAGGGAGGAAGACTGAACAGGAGGAGGAAGAATAAAGAGAGACGAGGGAGTTTGAGAGAGACGGAGAAGGGAGGCTTGGGCGGCGGCGGCGCCGTGAGGAAGATAAGACTAGGGTTTTTCAGAGAATGATAGAAAGAGAGGAAGGAGAAAGGAGGATTGGGCCAGGCCCAATCAATTTTTGGTCAATCCCTCCCTCACGTTTTTGGCTGAAGGAAGTGGGCTTGGGCCCAATGCATCTGCAACGTCCCCAGATTACTCAGTTACACCCTCCCAATTCTCTTAGCACCCCCTCCGTGTCTGGTTGAGAGAGGCTTGGGCTGGGCCCAATCAATACAGTTTTTTTATTCTATTTTTCTGCAATCCCCTTGTATGGACTGTAACCCCCCATCCCCTTTGTGTATTTTCTTTTATATTTTTTAGTTTTACATGAAGAAATACATTTGAAAAAATATTAAAAGAAATAGAAAAAGAACAATAAAAGAAAAGAAAATAGAAAAAGAAATGAAAAGAAAATATATTTGAAAAATAGAAAAAAGAAGTGAAAAGAAATATTTGTGAAAAAAGAAAGAAAAAGAAATAAAAGAGAAAATATTAAGAAAATAGAGAAAAATATTTGGAGCAATATGAAAAAAGAAGAAAAAAGAGAAAAAATATTAAAGTAGGTTTAATATTTTTTAAAGCATTTTCTTTTAGGGATATTTCATAGATTTTATTTTCCGATTTTAGGATAGCTTAGAAGCCCATTTGTTAGGGGGCTATTTTCATTCGATTTTTCAGGATAGAATAGGATAGTATTTCCTAGGAGATTTATTTGCAGTATTCAACCCATTGTAATCATTTTTCAGAGATTAATAAAACGAGATTTGAGCTGTGGTCCCGTAGTAGCCGAACTACAGCTGCTCTGATTCTTCGTACCAGACGAAGATATGTAGGCATAGGATGCGATATCCTAGCGAGCACACTAACGACTAACTTTTGTTCTCTCGCGGCTGTGCGATCGAGACTTTCCCGCTGACGACTAATTGAGTACCCTTTTTCTCTCTTGCCCAAGTGCATTTGAGACTCAGCCATAGTTTTTCCCATAGGTTCCCGACCCTGTGAAGCCAGTTGTTTTTCTCGCTGCTGTGTGAGAATGTTTGTTTAGCCGTAGTTAGTCTGAACTACGTAAAGCTCTGATCTTCCATCCAGTGGAAGTACGTAGGCACAAGACGCGAGGTCTTGGCGAGCCAATTTTCCCCGTAGTCCCGAACTACGTTGACTCTGACTTTCTCTCTTGAGAATACGTAGGCATAGAGTGCGACGCTCTATCGAGTCAATTCCCTTCCGTTTAGACTTAGCAGCCGTAGATAAGATTGTTTTGCATCCAGTAGACAACCCAAGCAAGCGTGGATCCCGTCGAGTACGACGGACGTGAGGGGTGCTAATACCTTCCCCTTGCGTAACCGACTCCCGAACCCAGGCTATGGTTGCGATGACCATACCTTTTCCCCGTTTTTTGCGAGGTTTACTTCGAGCGTTTCCTTTCCCGCTCTGAGGGATAAATAACGCACGGTGGCGACTCTTCTGTCAGCCGGCGCCGATTTTCGCAGTAGCGACAGCTGGCGACTCTGCTGGGGACTGTGATAGTTTCCTAGGGATCCAATGTCCCGAGAGCGAGTCAATTTTGGGATCCAACGTCCCTAAGAGAGAGTCAATCCTAGCGCTCGTTTGCTTGTCTATTTGGGGCTTATTTATCGATATTATCTGTTGCTGTGGGGTGTTACGGGTATTCTGTGATTGAGATAAGCCGGACCTGGGCTCGAGTATGAGTATACACCTAGATATAGTTGCGGAGAAGTAGTAGACGAACCTGTCTGCTGAGCAGGCACAGTTCCCTACGAAAATTCGCGCTCAGACGAGATTCTTGCAGAGGTGCTCCTTTCCGGTCCTGAGGATCTGAGGGGAGTCCAGACGTGAGGATTGTCGACTCTGGGAACCGATCATTTGGAAGTCAGCTAAGTGAGGCCTCTTCAGGACTTGATGATGCCACTCCTTCTGGGAATCGTATCGTCAGTCATGAAAGTCTGTGACGCTGACGACCGCATAGGATGCCGTACCTTATCAGATATAGGTCCACACCTGTGAGTGGGGGGGTTTTTTTGTGCAGGAAACTTGACTTCCAACCTACCCGTTATTCTGGTCTTCTCTTCAGAGCAACCGTACTCCGTCAGCAGTGCAGCAGTATTTAGATTGTGTGGGGGCTGTGATCCCGTGTTTGTTGCATTGCATTGCATTTGCATAAGCATCTTCGCATCATATTGCATACCATCCTCCAGCTAGTCAGAGCTCTTATCCAGCCGTCATTTTGATTCTGAAGGTGAATGTTGAAGACGACCAAGGGGTTGGAGCAGATTCAAAGCAGATTTGAGCAGAATCGAGCATCGAAGTCAGCTGACAGTTGTTGGTAGCTATGTCAGAGAGCGGCTTCCAGTCTCCTAACACCTTGACAGGGTTCACTATGGCGTCCAACCCTCTGTATGATTCCATGGAAGATTCCCCGCAAGTGAACAACGTTGCTGCAGACCAAGTTGTGCAGCCTTCTGTTGAGAATCGAGATCGACATGAGCAGTTTGTTGCCCAGAATGAGCGTCCTCCTCCTGTCAACAATCAAGGTGTTGCTTTCCCTGTGATGAATTACCGAAGAGATATTCCAGCAGCTGGGATGGTAGATCCAAGAGCCCTTGACGATGGTAGAAGACTCCGAGTGTTGGAAGAGCAAATGAAAGCTTTGAAAGCCAAAGATGCTGTCAACCTAGATGCTGTAGGCATGTGTTTGGTTCCTGACCTGGTGTTGCCTTACAAGTTCAAAGTGCCGAAATTTGAGAAGTACACGGGAGATAGCTGTCCAAAGCTGCATTTGATGATGTTCTGTCGAAGAATGACTGCGTTTGCGCGAGATGATAAGTTGGTGATCCATTGCTTTCAAGATAGTCTGACTGGGGCATCTTTGAGGTGGTATATGCAGTTAGAGAGGAATCAGATTCAGTCATGGATGGATTTAGCCAGAGCTTTTCTGAAGCAGTACGATTACAACCTAGACATTGCTCCTTATCGCATGCATTTGCAAGAGTTGTCTCAAGAGATCAATAAACCGATCAGGAAGTATGCTCAGAGATGGAGAGAATTTGCTGCTAGAGTGCGTCCCCCGCTGTTAGACCAAGAGCTGGCAAGCATGTTTGTGGATTCCCTACAATATCCGTACTTCAAAAGATTGCTCGGAATTCCGGCAAGTTTCTCTGACGTGGTAGCATTAGGAGAACGCCTTGAGTACTCCATAAGAATGGGGAAAATTCAGATTACTTCACATGATCAAGCTGGTGAAACTGAATACCCTTGTGACTATCAGAGTGAAGAAGAAGTTGTGATCAACTCAGTCATGCCAAAGGTTGAATATCCTCGAAGCGAATCAGTGAATTTTGTTGGTTCATCATCTTATCAGAGATCAGTACCTCCCGTGGCTTGTTATACTGAACAGACAGCCGTGCCTGGGGCACTCTATCAGGAATCTTATGTCGCTTCCATTGCAAATCAGCGAACTCGTGGCCGAGGTTATCAGAATCAGCGTCAGAATCAGAACAGACCTCGCAACAACTTGGAACGAAGGAAAGCTCCTTTTCACCCAGTGCCTATGCCGTATAGCCAGCTGCTACCGTCTTTGATCCAGAGTTCTTTGGTGGAACCTAAAGCTCTTAAGCCAGTTCCAGAACCGTACCCTCCTGGGTACAATCCCCACGTTCAGTGTGGTTATCATGGTGGCTCTCCGGGGCATTCAACGGAAGATTGTAAAGCATTTCAGGCGAAGGTACAGCAGTTGATTGATCAGGATCGCATTTCCTTTCGAGAAGGATTTCTGTTTGTTCATCCCTAACCGCTCAGCTGTTTAAGCTCATAGATTCAGAAGGGTATTCCCCAGCAGAAGCCAGTGATTCAGACAGGCGGGCGCCTCAGTATTGACAATTCTCAGACCTTTATACCATCATTTGCATCTGTAGTTTTCTTTTCTGTTAGTTACTACCTGCTTTTAAGCATTGTATGTTTTGAATGGTGATAATAATAAAGTGACTATGCATTTTTCTGAATTAATCATGTCGCTGTCGCTCATTTATGGCATTGCACTGACACTTGCATTTTATTCACTCCATTTTTTCGCTGTGACTAGCAAAGTTAGGAGGGAGGATGATGAAACTGAAACTCATAACCAATGATTGTATGCTTTCAGATAAGGCCGTACCGGTGACGTACAAGGCATTGTTTCAAATTCCCCGAACACTGGAGAGATAAGGAGTTAGTCCCTTGTTAACCACTTCGAGCCAGGAGGTAGAAGTTTTTTCGGACTTATAAACCCTCACATCTTAACCCGGGGCAGGGTAGTTGTCAGTTAGCTTGACCAAGCGTTCAAGTCTTACAGAGGAGTGTTGTCTTTCAAGGACCAATCAGTTTATACCTTCAAAAGGTCAAATCTCACCAATCAGGAGTGAGACAGTTACAATCCTTTCGGAGCAATCAAGACAACCAGTGTCGCACGACTTTGTTCCAAAAGAAAGAAAGAAAGAAAGCCCGCTAAGTAAAAAGATGAGAAAGCTAATACTTAGGCAAAAATTAGGGCATCCCGCTGGACTTCAAAAGAAATCGGAAAAATCGAAAAGAACTCAAAAAGAGTCAGTCCAGGCAAAAATTAGGGAATCAAAAGAATGAAAAAGAGGGTTAAAAAGAAAATTTTCCCCAGCAAATCACAAAGTCGTGTACACAGACACCGAAAGCAAAGAAGGAGTAACTATCACTCTAGAAGAAAAGCTTGTGATTCCTTAACTGTGGTTCTTACCATTCAACATACTTCTCGAAGAGGCGAGCGCTTGTGCCAGGTTAACTGAACCTTAGGATCGGAGATCATCACGTAGAAGGGGTGGGTACAAATCAAAATTTGAGCCAAATATCCTTTGTTTCACGAACCGTGAACCCGACCACGATACAACCCTCAAAAGACCTAATTGAGGTAGGGTTATTCTGAAGCGCATTACGATAAGGTTGAGTAACCTGACTCCTTCCTGACTTGCTAGTCACATCCTTGTTGTATTTTCACTGACCATGTAAGCACTGCGTTTGAACTTTGGTTCATTCGTCACTCTCAATCATATGCATGTAAATGAGTGACAGCTCAAATTTTTTCAAAATCTGCATGAGCACTGCATTAAGATTACCATTCGTGAACAGACGATTCTAATTGCAGGTTAGTAGTTGGCATGAAAGAAATTCCACCAGGGAGTAATCAAATAGGACTGAGTAATCCAGCAGTCTGAACCAGAATGGTGTATGTTGTGAAGCCTTGTGAATCAGGGGCATTATCTTCCAGTAAGTTCAGAATCAGTCAGTCTGAGGACAAGTCCCGAAGTTCCAGTTGAGCAGGGGCAGTTTGTTTGAGAAGCAGTTGATCAGAAGGAGTCTTCTCAAGACCCAATCAGGGGCAATTATGCAGAGCGCTGAGATTTGAAAGCAGATGCTTCCAATGGATAATCAGATCGGGTTAAGTCGCTAGAACGCTCATACAGGGGCAAGTCATCGCAGAGAATGCTGAAATCAACTGGGTTGTCAGGTGTTAATTGGAGATTGAATTCTGTCGTCGTACAGATGCCGGGGCAAATATTCTCGAAGTATTCTTGAGGCAAGCTGTTCAGAGCAATACTCCCAAGAGTTAGATTGGGGCAAGCTGATTGTACTGGGGCAAGTTGTGCAAGCCAGTCTTTTATCCCCCAGCTGAGTGTACCAGGGGCAAGTCATTCAAACCCGCTTGTTTATCCCCAGCCAGAGTTGAGTATCGGGGAATCATGTCAATACCCTTATCGAAAACCTTTCAAATAAGAAGATCTTGTTGTCGTTGGATCATTATCCTGCAGTTTAAACCTGTTGCGTGTCAGTAACCAGTCGTTTCCAAAGTCCAGTTCTCGCCTGGCAAATCGGTAACCAGTTCTCGTCTGGCCCACCTTTCCGTAAGCAGCAGTTCCCGTCCTGGTGCAGTTTATTGTAAGCAGCAGTTCCCGTCCTGGTGCAGTTTATTGTAAGCAGCAGTTCCCGTCCTGGTGCATTTTATTGGTAACCAATTCTCGTTTGGTCACCGTTTCTTCAAGTGTTATACCAGTTCTCGCCTGGTGCACGTCAACTTTCAGCCAGTTCTCGCCTGGTTGTCTATGCCTCAGTCTGTTATCCAGTCAGCCCCGTCTGATGTCCAAAAACACAAAAATCAATTTTCTAACCCACTTTCCTATCAGTTCTCGCCTGGTAGTCTACCTTTGAATGCTAGTTCTCGTCTAGTATTTTCCATTCCACTGTGTACATAGTTCATGTTTATTCTAAACCAGAAAAGCACAAAAAACCTAAAGGTATCTGACACAGTATTTCCCAATGACTCGCATGTTGTTAGGTTCCCCGATACGAAGCTCGACAGATACAGTGCTCCGAGTAATGTTTGGATTCCTCGCAGATATTGTCAAATCAGAATTGCTACTCTTCAGCAGACGAAAGTTGCGCATTATCCCCGGAAGAATCGAGATTGTATTGTACCCCGTATCAGAGTAGGATCAGGAGTATCTGCAGCAGATTAAAATTGATATCCTTGATAGTAGGGGCATTTCCAGCAGTGTGCTGCGCGCAATCAACCTCGGTTTGGGTCAATCCCCGCAGAGTGATCAGTTGCCAATGGTTTGAAGAAAGCATCCCCGAGCAGAGTTGTTTTCTTTCCCCAGTGAAGTTGTCAAGCAGGGTTGCCTTTCCATTTCTCCAGCAGGGCAGTTATCCCCAGCGGATTTGATTTCCCGTTTCCAGCATTTATTTTGCTGAGATGGTTCTGTGACTTCAGGTCATCCCCAGTAGAATTGACGTTATCTTCGGCATTTATTTTGCCAAGTGGTTTTCAGACCTGGTGTTCTCTGGCAGCTCGAGCCTGCATTAGCATTTGCATATATAGTCATAGCATTTATACAAGCATATAGCATATCCATGCCGTCTGGGCCTCGCATTTTCAAACAAAACGCATAGCATTTACATGTCGTATAGGACATTGCATCATTTCAAGCATACGCATGTCGAAACATAGACCAAGATGGTTACCTATTGGATTTCGAATTTGTTCACCTGCAGAGTTGTGTGGTTCAGCTTCTCGTCTTCCCCAGCGGAGTGATTCTTCATTTGGTTGTTACGTCAGCATCAAAAAAAAAACAACAACAACAACAACAAAGATTGACATATATCAGACTTCTGAAGCTGCCCCCTTCGTCAAAATAGGTGCCAGGCAGTTCCATTCAGAATTCCCCAGGAGAATTGTCCTCAAGTTCGCAGTGAACTGTGAGTTGACCAGAAGGATCCCATAACAGAGATGGGAATCAAGGTGTTTGCTTTACGAAGCGTTATTTCAATACTTGTGGCGTCACACAGGTGGTGAAAAGGAGAAGAAAATTTTATCAGAAAATTGACCAGTTGTTGCCGTGACAACCAAACTTCAGTTTATTGGAAGCTATTCCTCAAGCAGCTTTGCAGTATATTCCCGCGGTTGGCAAATTTCAGGGTTCCATTTGTATTCAACCGTCATCTACCTTGAATGTTTGAAGGCTGAGCGCTCTTCACCCATTCAGGTCGAAGTCGCTTGAATAGGGGCAGCTGTTGCACCCCAAAATTTGACCAACCGGGTCTCGTATCTGGCTCGACGTTTCGACGCATCATCGCATTCGCATCTGCATATTGCATACAGTGCATTTTTCATTTGTATTGATTTTATTGGGATCACAGCTCCCGTCTCGTGTTTCAGGTGTTTTTGATCAGTAGAATCGATTTTTGGGATATTTCGGTGCCCGTTTATTTTTACCGATTATTTTTGTGTCGTTCTGTGCTCATTTTGTCCCTCTGGGAATTATCGTGATTTTTCTGAATTTTGTTGGCATTTTTTAGGGTTTTAATAGCTTTTAAATCATTTTAGGGTTAATAGGATTTTTTAATAGTTTTTAATAGTTTTCTTAATCATTTTAGATATTTTTTAATAGCTTTTATCATTTTTAGAATATTAGTAAGATTTTTAATAGTTTTATATAGATTTTAATCATTTTAGGATTTACTAGGATTTTTTAAATAGATTTTTAATCATTTGTAGAATTTTTTAATAGAATTTAATAGCATTTTTCATATTTTTAGATAATATAGAATAATATAGAATTTTTCTTATTAATAAATAGATTTTAATAGTGTAATAGAAATTAAATGTTTTAATTTTAGATATAGAAATAAATGGGATTAATAGAAATTTAATAGGGTTTTTTTTTCTTTTTAGATTTAATTCAAAACTGATTAGATTAATTAGGTCTTGTTAAAGTAGTGTTAATCCATTTTCTTTAATCATGTTAATACAGTTTTTGCATTTTTTAATTCATTTTCGTGTGGGCTTTATCCCCATTTTCGCAGGCCCAATTAATGTATTTTTGTCCAGAATTAGGTCCAGTATGCAGTCCAGAAAATGTCCAAAAATAAGTCCAAGCATAATCCAGCAAACTGCCAGAATTATCCAGCAACTTCCAGGACGTTCTGGAAGCTTCCAGCTTTTCAGTGTTATAAATAGCAGGCCACGTGTTGCTTCAGGACGGTCCCACCTTGCTTCACCGGATCACGCCACCTCACCTCAACGCGTTCTCTCACCAAGCCACGCGTGGGACACGCGTCACCCATGCAGCGTTCCCCTCCACCACGCGTCTCCCCCAGCTCGCCTCGCCTGAGACCGTCACCGGCCGGCCTGCATGGCCGGCGGCCACCACAGCTTCACCGGAGAACACAAAAACCCAGAATCCGACGACCTTCATCTTCTTCCCCTCATCACCACCATTAATCTCGCCCAGAAAACTCACCAGGAACCCCAGAAAATCCAGATTCCGGCCAATGTTCATCATCCACCACCGATCTCAACAGTTTTCATCTCCCTTCTCCTTCAATCTCGTCCTCTCCGATCAAACCTTGCATCACTTCCGGCCAACCTTCTTCAACCGCGCCCAGTAAATCAAGAACATGAGTCAAACTCGATTTCAAGAAACAGTCATCATCATACAGAAAACCAAAAGATCTTCATCAATCCAAGAACGCGTCACCAGAAGAATTTCCTCAAGAAATAATCATCGGAAATACCAGAAAGTTCCTCCGATCTTCATCCTCAGAAGAGCAACAAGAACATCACGCCCCAACCACCGTTCATCTTCTCCAACGAACTTCAACAACCTTTCATCAACATCCATCGTGAATCCCTCGATCTTCAAACAGATCCTTCGAATGCCTTCATCAGGTACTCAAGGTGTTCGTTCTAGAACTTCAACGACGTCTTCGTTCAACATCTCCAGAAATCCAATTTTTCAAGAACTCCTTGTTTAACAGAACTTCATGAACATGCAAGATCTTCTTCTCCTTTGAATCCTCAGCAACAACGCTCAACACGCTCCCAGATTTTCAACCGCGTCCAAATCGTCTTCATCTGGATCCACGAAGAGCACGAGTTAACCTTCAGATCTCCAGGTGCTTCGAAGATCATGGTGTTTGAGAGGGAGATCAAGAGAGGTTAGGGAGGAAGACTGAACAGGAGGAGGAAGAATAAAGAGAGACGAGGGAGTTTGAGAGAGACGGAGAAGGGAGGCTTGGGCGGCGGCGGCGCCGTGAGGAAGATAAGACTAGGGTTTTTCAGAGAATGATAGAAAGAGAGGAAGGAGAAAGGAGGATTGGGCCAGGCCCAATCAATTTTTGGTCAATCCCTCCCTCACGTTTTTGGCTGAAGGAAGTGGGCTTGGGCCCAATGCATCTGCAACGTCCCCAGATTACTCAGTTACACCCTCCCAATTCTCTTAGCACCCCCTCCGTGTCTGGTTGAGAGAGGCTTGGGCTGGGCCCAATCAATACAGTTTTTTTATTCTATTTTTCTGCAATCCCCTTGTATGGACTGTAACCCCCCATCCCCTTTGTGTATTTTCTTTTATATTTTTTAGTTTTACATGAAGAAATACATTTGAAAAAATATTAAAAGAAATAGAAAAAGAACAATAAAAGAAAAGAAAATAGAAAAAGAAATGAAAAGAAAATATATTTGAAAAATAGAAAAAAGAAGTGAAAAGAAATATTTGTGAAAAAAGAAAGAAAAAGAAATAAAAGAGAAAATATTAAGAAAATAGAGAAAAATATTTGGAGCAATATGAAAAAAGAAGAAAAAAGAGAAAAAATATTAAAGTAGGTTTAATATTTTTTAAAGCATTTTCTTTTAGGGATATTTCATAGATTTTATTTTCCGATTTTAGGATAGCTTAGAAGCCCATTTGTTAAGGGGCTATTTTCATTCGATTTTTCAGGATAGAATAGGATAGTATTTCCTAGGAGATTTATTTGCAGTATTCAACCCATTGTAATCATTTTTCAGAGATTAATAAAACGAGATTTGAGCTGTGGTCCCGTAGTAGCCGAACTACAGCTGCTCTGATTCTTCGTACCAGACGAAGATATGTAGGCATAGGATGCGATATCCTAGCGAGCACACTAACGACTAACTTTTGTTCTCTCGCGGCTGTGCGATCGAGACTTTCCCGCTGACGACTAATTGAGTACCCTTTTTCTCTCTTGCCCAAGTGCATTTGAGACTCAGCCATAGTTTTTCCCATAGGTTCCCGACCCTGTGAAGCCAGTTGTTTTTCTCGCTGCTGTGTGAGAATGTTTGTTTAGCCGTAGTTAGTCTGAACTACGTAAAGCTCTGATCTTCCATCCAGTGGAAGTACGTAGGCACAAGACGCGAGGTCTTGGCGAGCCAATTTTCCCCGTAGTCCCGAACTACGTTGACTCTGACTTTCTCTCTTGAGAATACGTAGGCATAGAGTGCGACGCTCTATCGAGTCAATTCCCTTCCGTTTAGACTTAGCAGCCGTAGATAAGATTGTTTTGCATCCAGTAGACAACCCAAGCAAGCGTGGATCCCGTCGAGTACGACGGACGTGAGGGGTGCTAATACCTTCCCCTTGCGTAACCGACTCCCGAACCCAGGCTATGGTTGCGATGACCATACCTTTTCCCCGTTTTTTGCGAGGTTTACTTCGAGCGTTTCCTTTCCCGCTCTGAGGGATAAATAACGCACGGTGGCGACTCTTCTGTCAGCCGGCGCCGATTTTCGCAGTAGCGACAGCTGGCGACTCTGCTGGGGACTGTGATAGTTTCCTAGGGATCCAATGTCCCGAGAGCGAGTCAATTTTGGGATCCAACGTCCCTAAGAGAGAGTCAATCCTAGCGCTCGTTTGCTTGTCTATTTGGGGCTTATTTATCGATATTATCTGTTGTTGTGGGGTGTTACGGGTATTCTGTGATTGAGATAAGCCGGACCTGGGCTCGAGTATGAGTATACACCTAGATATAGTTGCGGAGAAGTAGTAGACGAACCTGTCTGCTGAGCAGGCACAGTTCCCTACGAAAATTCGCGCTCAGACGAGATTCTTGCAGAGGTGCTCCTTTCCGGTCCTGAGGATCTGAGGGGAGTCCAGACGTGAGGATTGTCGACTCTGGGAACCGATCATTTGGAAGTCAGCTAAGTGAGGCCTCTTTAGGACTTGATGATGCCACTCCTTCTGGGAATCGTATCGTCAGTCATGAAAGTCTGTGACGCTGACGACCGCATAGGATGCCGTACCTTATCAGATATAGGTCCACACCTGTGAGTGGGGGGGTTTTTTTGTGCAGGAAACTTGACTTCCAACCTACCCGTTATTCTGGTCTTCTCTTCAGAGCAACCGTACTCCGTCAGCAGTGCAGCAGTATTTAGATTGTGTGGGGGCTGTGATCCCGTGTTTGTTGCATTGCATTGCATTTGCATAAGCATCTTCGCATCATATTGCATACCATCCTCCAGCTAGTCAGAGCTCTTATCCAGCCGTCATTTTGATTCTGAAGGTGAATGTTGAAGACGACCAAGGGGTTGGAGCAGATTCAAAGCAGATTTGAGCAGAATCGAGCATCGAAGTCAGCTGACAGTTGTTGGTAGCTATGTCAGAGAGCGGCTTCCAGTCTCCTAACACCTTGACAGGGTTCACTATGGCGTCCAACCCTATGTATGATTCCATGGAAGATTCCCCGCAAGTGAACAACGTTGCTGCAGACCAAGTTGTGCAGCCTTCTGTTGAGAATCGAGATCGACATGAGCAGTTTGTTGCCCAGAATGAGCGTCCTCCTCCTGTCAACAATCAAGGTGTTGCTTTCCCTGTGATGAATTACCGAAGAGATATTCCAGCAGCTGGGATGGTAGATCCAAGAGCCCTTGACGATGGTAGAAGACTCCGAGTGTTGGAAGAGCAAATGAAAGCTTTGAAAGCCAAAGATGCTGTCAACCTAGATGCTGTAGGCATGTGTTTGGTTCCTGACCTGGTGTTGCCTTACAAGTTCAAAGTGCCGAAATTTGAGAAGTACACGGGAGATAGCTGTCCAAAGCTGCATTTGATGATGTTCTGTCGAAGAATGACTGCGTTTGCGCGAGATGATAAGTTGGTGATCCATTGCTTTCAAGATAGTCTGACTGGGGCATCTTTGAGGTGGTATATGCAGTTAGAGAGGAATCAGATTCAGTCATGGATGGATTTAGCCAGAGCTTTTCTGAAGCAGTACGATTACAACCTAGACATTGCTCCTTATCGCATGCATTTGCAAGAGTTGTCTCAAGAGATCAATAAACCGATCAGGAAGTATGCTCAGAGATGGAGAGAATTTGCTGCTAGAGTGCGTCCCCCGCTGTTAGACCAAGAGCTGGCAAGCATGTTTGTGGATTCCCTACAATATCCGTACTTCAAAAGATTGCTCGGAATTCCGGCAAGTTTCTCTGACGTGGTAGCATTAGGAGAACGCCTTGAGTACTCCATAAGAATGGGGAAAATTCAGATTACTTCACATGATCAAGCTGGTGAAACTGAATACCCTTGTGACTATCAGAGTGAAGAAGAAGTTGTGATCAACTCAGTCATGCCAAAGGTTGAATATCCTCGAAGCGAATCAGTGAATTTTGTTGGTTCATCATCTTATCAGAGATCAGTACCTCCCGTGGCTTGTTATACTGAACAGACAGCCGTGCCTGGGGCACTCTATCAGGAATCTTATGTCGCTTCCATTGCAAATCAGCGAACTCGTGGCCGAGGTTATCAGAATCAGCGTCAGAATCAGAACAGACCTCGCAACAACTTGGAACGAAGGAAAGCTCCTTTTCACCCAGTGCCTATGCCGTATAGCCAGCTGCTACCGTCTTTGATCCAGAGTTCTTTGGTGGAACCTAAAGCTCTTAAGCCAGTTCCAGAACCGTACCCTCCTGGGTACAATCCCCACGTTCAGTGTGGTTATCATGGTGGCTCTCCGGGGCATTCAACGGAAGATTGTAAAGCATTTCAGGCGAAGGTACAGCAGTTGATTGATCAGGATCGCATTTCCTTTCGAGAAGGATTTCTGTTTGTTCATCCCTAACCGCTCAGCTGTTTAAGCTCATAGATTCAGAAGGGTATTCCCCAGCAGAAGCCAGTGATTCAGACAGGCGGGCGCCTCAGTATTGACAATTCTCAGACCTTTATACCATCATTTGCATCTGTAGTTTTCTTTTCTGTTAGTTACTACCTGCTTTTAAGCATTGTATGTTTTGAATGGTGATAATAATAAAGTGACTATGCATTTTTCTGAATTAATCATGTCGCTGTCGCTCATTTATGGCATTGCACTGACACTTGCATTTTATTCACTCCATTTTTTCGCTGTGACTAGCAAAGTTAGGAGGGAGGATGATGAAACTGAAACTCATAACCAATGATTGTATGCTTTCAGATAAGGCCGTACCGGTGACGTACAAGGCATTGTTTCAAATTCCCCGAACACTGGAGAGATAAGGAGTTAGTCCCTTGTTAACCACTTCGAGCCAGGAGGTAGAAGTTTTTTCGGACTTATAAACCCTCACATCTTAACCCGGGGCAGGGTAGTTGTCAGTTAGCTTGACCAAGCGTTCAAGTCTTACAGAGGAGTGTTGTCTTTCAAGGACCAATCAGTTTATACCTTCAAAAGGTCAAATCTCACCAATCAGGAGTGAGACAGTTACAATCCTTTCGGAGCAATCAAGACAACCAGTGTCGCACGACTTTGTTCCAAAAGAAAGAAAGAAAGAAAGCCCGCTAAGTAAAAAGATGAGAAAGCTAATACTTAGGCAAAAATTAGGGCATCCCGCTGGACTTCAAAAGAAATCGGAAAAATCGAAAAGAACTCAAAAAGAGTCAGTCCAGGCAAAAATTAGGGAATCAAAAGAATGAAAAAGAGGGTTAAAAAGAAAATTTTCCCCAGCAAATCACAAAGTCGTGTACACAGACACCGAAAGCAAAGAAGGAGTAACTATCACTCTAGAAGAAAAGCTTGTGATTCCTTAACTGTGGTTCTTACCATTCAACATACTTCTCGAAGAGGCGAGCGCTTGTGCCAGGTTAACTGAACCTTAGGATCGGAGATCATCACGTAGAAGGGGTGGGTACAAATCAAAATTTGAGCCAAATATCCTTTGTTTCACGAACCGTGAACCCGACCACGATACAACCCTCAAAAGACCTAATTGAGGTAGGGTTATTCTGAAGCGCATTACGATAAGGTTGAGTAACCTGACTCCTTCCTGACTTGCTAGTCACATCCTTGTTGTATTTTCACTGACCATGTAAGCACTGCGTTTGAACTTTGGTTCATTCGTCACTCTCAATCATATGCATGTAAATGAGTGACAGCTCAAATTTTTTCAAAATCTGCATGAGCACTGCATTAAGATTACCATTCGTGAACAGACGATTCTAATTGCAGGTTAGTAGTTGGCATGAAAGAAATTCCACCAGGGAGTAATCAAATAGGACTGAGTAATCCAGCAGTCTGAACCAGAATGGTGTATGTTGTGAAGCCTTGTGAATCAGGGGCATTATCTTCCAGTAAGTTCAGAATCAGTCAGTCTGAGGACAAGTCCCGAAGTTCCAGTTGAGCAGGGGCAGTTTGTTTGAGAAGCAGTTGATCAGAAGGAGTCTTCTCAAGACCCAATCAGGGGCAATTATGCAGAGCGCTGAGATTTGAAAGCAGATGCTTCCAATGGATAATCAGATCGGGTTAAGTCGCTAGAACGCTCATACAGGGGCAAGTCATCGCAGAGAATGCTGAAATCAACTGGGTTGTCAGGTGTTAATTGGAGATTGAATTCTGTCGTCGTACAGATGCCGGGGCAAATATTCTCGAAGTATTCTCGAGGCAAGCTGTTCAGAGCAATACTCCCAAGAGTTAGATTGGGGCAAGCTGATTGTACTGGGGCAAGTTGTGCAAGCCAGTCTTTTATCCCCCAGCTGAGTGTACCAGGGGCAAGTCATTCAAACCCGCTTGTTTATCCCCAGCCAGAGTTGAGTATCGGGGAATCATGTCAATACCCTTATCGAAAACCTTTCAAATAAGAAGATCTTGTTGTCGTTGGATCATTATCCTGCAGTTTAAACCTGTTGCGTGTCAGTAACCAGTCGTTTCCAAAGTCCAGTTCTCGCCTGGCAAATCGGTAACCAGTTCTCGTCTGGCCCACCTTTCCGTAAGCAGCAGTTCCCGTCCTGGTGCAGTTTATTGTAAGCAGCAGTTCCCGTCCTGGTGCAGTTTATTGTAAGCAGCAGTTCCCGTCCTGGTGCATTTTATTGGTAACCAATTCTCGTTTGGTCACCGTTTCTTCAAGTGTTATACCAGTTCTCGCCTGGTGCACGTCAACTTTCAGCCAGTTCTCGCCTGGTTGTCTATGCCTCAGTCTGTTATCCAGTCAGCCCCGTCTGATGTCCAAAAACACAAAAATCAATTTTCTAACCCACTTTCCTATCAGTTCTCGCCTGGTAGTCTACCTTTGAATGCTAGTTCTCGTCTAGTATTTTCCATTCCACTGTGTACATAGTTCATGTTTATTCTAAACCAGAAAAGCACAAAAAACCTAAAGGTATCTGACACAGTATTTCCCAATGACTCGCATGTTGTTAGGTTCCCCGATACGAAGCTCGACAGATACAGTGCTCCGAGTAATGTTTGGATTCCTCGCAGATATTGTCAAATCAGAATTGCTACTCTTCAGCAGACGAAAGTTGCGCATTATCCCCGGAAGAATCGAGATTGTATTGTACCCCGTATCAGAGTAGGATCAGGAGTATCTGCAGCAGATTAAAATTGATATCCTTGATAGTAGGGGCATTTCCAGTAGTGTGCTGCGCGCAATCAACCTCGGTTTGGGTCAATCCCCGCAGAGTGATCAGTTGCCAATGGTTTGAAGAAAGCATCCCCGAGCAGAGTTGTTTTCTTTCCCCAGTGAAGTTGTCAAGCAGGGTTGCCTTTCCATTTCTCCAGCAGGGCAGTTATCCCCAGCGGATTTGATTTCCCGTTTCCAGCATTTATTTTGCTGAGATGGTTCTGTGACTTCAGGTCATCCCCAGTAGAATTGACGTTATCTTCGGCATTTATTTTGCCAAGTGGTTTTCAGACCTGGTGTTCTCTGGCAGCTCGAGCCTGCATTAGCATTTGCATATATAGTCATAGCATTTATACAAGCATATAGCATATCCATGCCGTCTGGGCCTCGCATTTTCAAACAAAACGCATAGCATTTACATGTCGTATAGGACATTGCATCATTTCAAGCATACGCATGTCGAAACATAGACCAAGTGTGAAGGCAAAGTATCTACCAACACAAGCGTGCCTCTGGTTTTTGATGATGACAACTTGCTAAGAGATATCCTTCTTTCGTTTAAATCATTCACGCTACTTATGATTCAATTTTTACAATGACGTAATGCACAAAAAGCTGTAGAAATTTATGTTTTTGCAGATTTTTGAACCATGAGCCGACCATACCGTCAGCACACAGTTTCATTCAGTTCACACGGGTCAGCGCATGAAGGTCATGCGTCGACCGTTAACTTGGCGCATGCAGGTTTAAGAATCAGACGGCTCAGCGCATGAAGATCATGCGTCGACCGCTGACTCGGCGCATGACAGTTTGAGTGTCACACGGCTCAGCGCACGCCGACCCTATGGTCGACCGTTCGCGCGCAGAAACAGAAATTCTGCTATGTTTCATTGATCTGTCAACTGTCTGTTTTGTATATTACTATAAATAGCTGTCTTTTCAATTTTAACAACCAACATTTTTGAAAGCATTGTGAGAAAGTGTTCAGGTCAAGAAACGTGAAAGAGGTGCATCAGTGTTCTTCATCTTCATCGTTCAATCAACTCACAAATCCTCAAATTACAGATAATCAATTTTTTGCTGCGGTTTGTGGTTTGCTCGACGGTGATAAGGTTCGAACGCGTGATTGAAGATCCGGTTCGAGTGGAAGCTGGTGCAGGTGTTTCTTGGGAGAAAACCTTTGAGGTTTTACCTATCAAGACTACAGGTTTTGAAGGCTTTTGTTACGGAATCGTCGGTTCAACAATCAAGCGAGTGCGAAGGTGATTGATTAGCGGAAGGTTGATCAATCTAGTAGCTAGGGCGTTGAAAGGTTGAAGACGTTCCGGGTTCAATTTGGGTGTGTCTAAGATCAGCCGTGCCGAAGGTTTGATCAACGGAAGAGTTGTCAATAAGGTGGCTGCAATCGGAGGTCATTCACATCAAATTGGAGGACTTGATTCATCTTGAATCAAGGGGCAAGAAGTGGTAGAAATTATCAGCAACATTGAGATTGTTTGTATCAATTGTCTATCGATTCTTGTGTATAACTGTTCTACCAAACAGGTGATATCTATTCAATACATATCTCAATTCTCATTGTAGAATTGAGGGCAGACGTACCCCAACGCGAGGACGACTGGGGGAACTGCCTCATCAAATCTTGTGTTCCTTTATTTTCTGCATTTTCAATTACAGCTTAAAAATTAAGTGATTCTAGAATAAGTGATTTTGTCAAATTGTAGTATTGATTGAGTGAGTTGGTGAAACACTGTTTTTTAACTACTAAGTACAATAGAAATACTGTACTAAGGCTTTTTCAATCACTCATTCAACACAAATATCATTTAAGGTATTTGTGCACACCAACTGTTCGACAAAAGTGCTGAACTAAAATTGCCTTAATTTTGCTGCTAGTTTTGGTGTAATTTTTGATCATTGGAATAAGGAAATAGTACGAGTGAATCACATCTGAGTTTTGCATAAAAGTGTGTAGTGATTTACTATCCGTTATCGTCTTAAATTCATCTGCTTGACGCATATCCGGCTCTCCAATAGTTGTTCGTTTTAGACTATATTTTCCAAGGCCGCTTCCGCATTTGAAAACAATTTTGAAAACCAATTTTATTGGTAGCGCCACTCAAATTTTTAAAAGGGATCTATTCAACCCCCCCCTTCTAGATCCGTGCCTTAGTCTAACAAGTGGTATCACGAGCTCCGGTTCTCCGGTGCTTCAAATACAACATTGATAGAATAATGGCTAACGAACCAAAAGGGGCGTACAATAGAGCTCCCGTTTTTAACGGTGAAAATTATAGCTATTGGAAAGACTGTATGCGGGTGCACATTAATTCCATAGATAGAAAGATATGGAACGTTATTCTCAATGGTCCGATTGAAATAACCATGACAAATGAGAATAACGAAGTTGTGCCAAAGCCCGAAGCACAATGGACCGACGACGATGAGCGAAAGTATAATTACGATTGGAAAGCTAAGAACATTCTAATCTCCTCATTAGGTGTAGATGAATACTACCGTGTATCCCATTGCCCTACGGCTAAGACTATGTGGGATGCACTACAAATTGCCCATGAGGGGACAAACGATGTTAAGTTGGCTCGAATCAACACTCTTATACAAGAGTTTGATCTCTTTTTCATGGAGCAAGGGGAAACCATTGCTGACATGCAAAAGAGATTTACTCATCTCATAAACAGATTACATTCACTAGGAAGACCTATTTCCAATGATCTTGCTACTAATAAAGTTTTGAGATGTCTTAGCAGGGAATGGCAGCCGAAAGTGACCGCCATCAAAGAGGCAAATGATCTTACGGTATTAGACCTGACTACATTGTTTGGCAAACTACAAGAGCATGAACAGGTACTCTTGAGTCTTGACCAACATGAAAGGAAAGAAAAGAAGGACAAAGTAAAGATGAGTGAAAAGAAGTCCATAGCTCTTAAGGCTTCTTCCTCGAAGTCTAAAGCAAAAGAGCAAAGTGATTATTCTTCAAGCGACGACGAAGAAGAAGACATAAATGAGGACATGGGGCTGTTCGTTAAACGGTATAACCGGTACGTGAGAAAGAACGGCATCCAACATTCGGAGAAGAACCTGGTAAATTTCCGAAGGCAATCAAGGTTCTCCAAAGATGACAATCAAAAAGGCAAAAAGACTAGAGGAACGTGCTATAAATGTGGAAAGCCCGGTCACTACAAACCGGACTGTCCAATGAACAACAAGGGAAAAGAAAAGGAACAATCGAAGTCACATAAGAGAGCATCAAAGCCTAGGAGGGCGTACATCGCGTGGGAAAGCGACAGTGATTCTTCCTCCTCTAATGAAAGCTCTAGTGATGAAGAAGAGTCCGTGAATCTATGTCTCTCCGCAAATCAGAAAAAGAAAAAGAAACAGGTACGTCACTCTAGATATAATATGTCATCTAATATGTCTCATTCCGAATTACAAACCGCATTCGATGTTTTACACAAGGAAGCAACTGAAGCCTTTAAGAAACTTGCTTCTAATAGAAGAATTTTTACATATTTAGAGCACAAAGTCTTAGAGTCCGAAAAGAAATTAGAGGACCTTAAGGCTTCCATTGTGAAAGATAATGAATCGGATTGTAAGGACAATAGTAATCCTTTCAACTTTGGTTGTGATACTTGTCATATTTGGCAAGGTGAGGTTAGAAACCTTAAGGCCAAATTAGACAAGGCACTTGAACCTAAAATTACATTTGCAATCGATAAAAAGGATTTTAGAAAAAGTATGATAAACCCATATCAAAAATATGCATATGTAATTAGGGATCAAGCAAGTGAAAGTGATTCTAATGTCGACTTTGTATGCTTTTACTGTTGCAAGAAAGGCCACTCCATTGGTAAATGTCGATTTAGGAGATTTCTTGTTCCTAAAGGCATCTACCAATGGTTGCCCAAACGCAACCGTCTTGTCGCTAACCTATTAGGACCCAATATGCCATTGGGTACCTCCCTTTTCTAAGTTATATTTTGACAGGTGAAATGTGTCGAGTCCACCGAGAGAAGATGGGTTCTTGATAGTGGGTGCTCAAGGCACATGTCTGGAGACATATCCTTATTCATAGACTTCGTGGCTAAGAAGAAAGGGTATGTAACATACGGTGATAACAACCGCGGAGCGATACTAGGTAAAGGTAGTATAGGTAATCCCTCCTCTACTACAATTTCCGATGTGTTGCTTGTCGAAAACCTTAAACATAATCTCCTTAGCATTAGCCAATTATGCGACAAAGGTTACAATGTTTCCTTTTCAAAAGATTGCTGCAAAATTGTGCATGAAAGTGATAAGAAGAATGTGTTTATTGGTTTTAGAGTAAACAATGTGTATATGCTTGACTTGAATGTGGTATCCCCAACAAGCGATCAATGTCTCATATCTATGAGTGAAGACTCATGGCTATGGCATAGGCGCTTAGCGCATGTCAACTTTGACTTACTCAATAAGATTGTCTCAAAAGATCTAGTACTAGGACTTCCCAAAATTAAGTTCACCAAGGATCACCTTTGTGATGCTTGTCAAAAAGGAAAACAAACGAGGATCTCCTTTAAATCCAAAAAGATTATTTCAACAACGAGACCTCTTGAACTACTTCATATGGACTTGTTTGGGCCGTCTAGGATCAAAAGTCTAGGAGGAAACTATTACGGATTCGTAATAGTGGACGACTTTTCTAGGTTCTGTTGGACCATCTTCTTAGTGAGTAAAAGTGACACGTTTGCCGCTTTTGAGAGATTTGCCAAGCTCTCCCAAAATAAGTTAAATACAAACATTGTGTCAATAAGAAGTGACCACGGAGGTGAATTTGAAAATCATTTATTTGAAGAATATTGCGGTAACCATGGCATCGATCATAACTTCTCGGCTCCACGAACTCCTCAACAAAATGGGGTTGTGGAGCGTAAAAACAGAATTTTAGAAGAATTGGGAAGAACAATGATTAATGATAGTGGTTTACCAAAATACTTTTGGGCCGACGCCATTAGTACGGCATGTTATGTTTTGAATAGGGTACTCATCCGCCCCATTCTAAACAAAACTCCGTATGAACTTTTAAAAGGGCGAAAGCCTAATGTTTCTCACCTTCATGTTTTTGGATGCAAGTGCTTTGTATTAAACAATGGAAAGGAAAACTTGGGCAAGTTTGATTCAAAAGCCGATGAAGGCATTTTTCTAGGGTACTCGCAATCAAGTAAAGCATATAGGATTTATAATAAAAGATTACTAGCTGTTGAAGAGTCTGTGCACGTTACGTTTGATGAGTCCTATCCGAGAAATGTCGGAAAGGATAGTGTTGTTCATGGTGCAGGTACATCCACAGAAGACATACTCAAAGGTGGCGAAACGGGGATTGATCAACCCGATAGAGTCAAAATTGAGGAGGATAAGGATGCACACCATGAGGTAACTGAGGAAGCTCATCCGCCTACAAACGATGATCTCCCTCAAGCTTGGAAGTCGTGTAAAGATCATCCAATTGACAATATTCTCGGAGACATCACAAAGGGAGTCACCACTCGATCTAAGCTAAGTAACTTTTGTTATCACTTCGCTTTCGTTTCACAAATAGAGCCTAAAAACCCCAAAGAGGCCCTACTCGATGAGCACTGGTTTTTATCGATGCAAGAGGAACTAAATCAGTTTAAAAGAAACGAGGTATGGGACCTTGTCCCTCCTCCGCGAGGCCATCGAGTAATCGGCACCCGATGGGTGTTTAGGAACAAGTTGGACGAAAACGGGGTAATAACCCGTAATAAAGCGAGATTGGTCGCTCAAGGGTATAACCAAGAGGAAGGCATCGACTATGAGGAAACTTATGCGCCGGTTGCCCGACTCGAGGCTATACGCCTTTTACTCGCCTTTGCATGTGCAAAGGATTTTAAGTTATTTCAAATGGATGTTAAAAGTGCGTTCCTTAACGGTCACATAAATGAAGAAGTATATGTGTCTCAACCTCCCGGTTTTGAATCTCATGAATACCCTGAACATGTTTACAAGTTAAAAAGAGCTTTATATGGTCTCAAACAAGCTCCTAGAGCTTGGTATGAGCGACTAAGTAAGTTTTTACTTAATCAGGGGTACTCACGAGGAAAGGTTGACACTACACTCTTCATTAAACGTCAAGGAAAGCACTTGATTTTGGTGCAAATCTATGTTGACGATATTATATTTGGATCCACTAACATGAATCTCGTGAGAGAGTTTTCTGACCTCATGCAGGGCGAATTCGAGATGAGTATGATGGGGGAGCTCACATACTTCCTCGGCCTGCAAATTAAACAACTCCAAGAAGGGACATTCGTGAGCCAAACAAAATATTGTTTGGACTTGATCAAGAGATTTGACATGGCAAAATCCAAGGCCATAGACACCCCAATGCCTACATGCGTAAATTTGGATAAAGATGAAAATGGCAAGGACGTAGAGGTAAAACGATATAGAGGTATGATTGGTTCACTTCTCTATCTTACTGCGTCACGTCCTGATATTATGTTTAGTGTGTGCATGTGTGCACGATACCAATCATGTCCCAAAGAATCCCACCTAAAAGCTGTTAAACGAATTCTTCGATACCTGTCAGGTACCCCGAAGTATGGATTGTGGTATTCTAAGGGTAGTGATTGCTCGTTGGTAGGTTACTCCGATTCCGACTTTGCCGGGTGCAAATCGGATAGGAAAAGCACTAGTGGTACATGTCATTTGTTTTCAAACTCCTTGGTTAGTTGGCATAGCAAGAAACAAGTTTCAGTTGCTTTATCAACGGCCGAGGCGGAATACGTTGCCGCTGGTAGTTGTTGTGCTCAAATTCTGTGGATTAAGCAACAACTACTAGATTTCAATCTTAAACTTGAACGTATTCCTATCCTATGTGACAACACTAGCGCTATTAACCTTACCAAAAATCCCGTATTACACTCTCGCACTAAACATATAGAAATTCGACACCATTTTCTTAGGGACCATGTTGAGAAAGGTGATGTTGTATTTGAACACGTTGACACTAAAAACCAACTAGCGGACATTTTCACAAAGCCGCTAGCAACGGAACCTTTCTTTCATATCCGCCGAGAACTTGGCATCCTCGACATTTCGGAGCGGGAATAATATTTGCTGATGTTATCTTATTTCATTCAAATAATCATGCTGTTGTACTTCTAACAATTTGATATTCGTGTAAGTATAAGTATGTTGTGTATCAAGCAAATCAGGCATCAAGGTGATATTGTTCTTTCTCTCTCTCTTTGTTTGATAATCCTGTTGATCTCAAATCATATCGCTTATACTACGCTAAATTTGTATGACATCTACTGCATATGTATATAGATATTTTTTTTTCTTATATGTCATGACATCATTTTTGCATAGCATGTACCTCTGAATATGGTAAAATACAAAAATCTGCTGTTTGTTGCATATTGAGTCGACCATAACAGGGCAGCGGTCGGCGCACCCTGTTAACTTTTGTATCTGGTGAAAAATCTGAAGCATGCGTCGACGCATGCAGAAGCTACCGTCGACGGCTCGCGCAAAAACCCAGTTTTCCTGATTACTTGACGGTTCAGTTTTTTTTTTTTTTTTGGGCAGTTACACTTGCATTTATCTTCATTACTAGAAACCCACACCTACTACCCCTACTAACTCTCTTCATCTCCTCACATTTTCCAATCAAACCCTAATCCTTACATTAAACAAGGGTTATCTCTCTCCTTCTTCTCAAAATTCAAAATCCTTCATCTCAAAACTCTTCATTCTCCATCACATTGGTAAAGAGTTCCTTGTACCCACAAAACTATACCCATGGCTTCTTCCTCTAGACCTACAAGAAAGAGATCAAGAGGGTCAACCTCCGGAACAGTGCCAATCACTGCAGAATCCCTGGTTCATCCGTCTCGTCGGGAAAACTTTAAAAAAGACATTGGTAAGAGGAAAGTGGTTCGACAACACGCCTTCTATGAACTGGTTGCTGAACGCATGCATCTGGGTGAGTTCATGAACTTTCTTACTTATCATGGTGTTGAACGATTTGTTGAATGCAATGTACAATATAGCGAAGATCTGGTGCGTGTCTTTTACTCTGAATTGAATGATAAATTTCACGGAGAAAACTTTCATTCCCATATTGGAACAACTCAAGTGACTGTAAATACTGAATTCTGGAGTAAGTATTTTGATATGTCTGTAGAGGATGGTGAACCTCCCCTAGCCGAAGTGACCGATTCTAAAACTCTTGAAGGTTATGAGTATAACAAAGCACTGAATAATATGCTCAAGAGGCCTTATCCGGAGCACATTGTAAACAGTGCGGCTTTTCCGAGGTCCGTCACATCCGGAAAACTCAGATCATCTCCAAGGATCCTTCAATGGATTGTGGCGCGCATTCTGCGGCCTAAACAAGGTGGTTTGTCAAGAGTCGAACAAGCTGAAGTGCATCTCATCCATATACTAGGTCACGGCATTAAAATTAACTGGCCGTACTATATTACAAGCCGGATGTATGAACTAAGAGACTCCAAGCGAGGCACCGCGCTCGCCTATGGCTCATTCATTCAGGAAGCTTTAAACTCTGCAGGTATCAATTACCCGTCTTTTCCGTATACTCCAATTTCTTCCGATAAAGAGTTCAGTTCAAAGGTCTTTGCTATGATGGGATATGTGTGGGATCAGTCGCTCAAAAAGTACAGATTTTATCGGCGCTCAACCATGGCTGCAGCTGCCTCCTCGAGTGAAGAAAGTGCTGATGAGTCAGAGGGTGGAGAAGATGAAGAAGCAGAAGGAAGCTCAAGTGAAGATGAAGACAATCAAGGTGACAATGCAGGAGAGGCACAAGAAACCGCTGATGAGACTCAGCTGGACCACGATATTAATGAAGGTCATCAACCATACGTGCCTTCTGAAAACTATCAACAAACATATCAAGATGACAATCAACACAATAACTGGTCTGCCTACTCAAACCAACAGGAAAATGAGGATGAGGAGAATAACCAAGGCTGGGGTGAATGGCAATACACCGGGTGGACCACCCTTGGCAAATTCTATCAGCCGTATCAACCAAGCACTGCAGACCCACCTTCTCCTCAACAACCGTCAAACAATTCGGAGATTTTAGAAATGATGCAGTCGATGCAGTTGGAACAGCGAAATTTTATGACCAATATGCAGGAACAACAGCAAAAATTCATGAGGGATCAAAATGAAAGAATGGCACAAATTCGTTCTGAACTGCATAACCAAAATGAACGGATCAGTGGAATGTCGACTCAGCTGGACGCTCGATTCGAGACTCTAACTCACTGTCATCAAGCTGAAGAGCGCGCCATTGTCGACAGTCTTGACTTTTTGAATAACATCACAGAAGAATTTACTGATCTAGCTCATCCCCAACGCCATCCTCATTACTATGACAGGCGTGGTCGTGGTCGCGGACGTGGACGGGGCTATTAGCATGCGCTCATATGTCATTTGTTGTTTCCTGTTTTGGCTTGCATTCATTTTGTTTGTTGTGTTTTGCTTTTCTGCCCAAACTCACTATGATTGTTGCTTACTTCTATGTTGCTATCATGACATTTTTGTGGTTCTGTAATCTATTAACTGTTATCTCCATCGTATGTATAACTGTTGTTTACTTCTCATCTGTTGGTATCTCATTTATGCATGATTCAATGTGTTGTTATTGTGTCACGAGTTTACCTCTTTTTGATGTTGTCAAAGGGGGAGAACCGAGCAGTAGATAGACGATGATTACGACCGCTATAATTGTAAAAGAAAGGGGGAGCATACCTATACCTATCACGTGTTGCGTAACAGTAGGTTGCCATCATCAAAAAGGGGGAGAATGTGAAGGCAAAGTATCTACCAACACAAGCGTGCCTCTGGTTTTTGATGATGACAACTTGCTAAGAGATATCCTTCTTTCGTTTAAATCATTCACGCTACTTATGATTCAATTTTTACAATGACGTAATGCACAAAAAGCTGTAGAAATTTATGTTTTTGCAGATTTTTGAACCATGAGCCGACCATACCGTCAGCACACAGTTTCATTCAGTTCACACGGGTCAGCGCATGAAGGTCATGCGTCGACCGTTAACTTGGCGCATGCAGGTTTAAGAATCAGACGGCTCAGCGCATGAAGATCATGCGTCGACCGCTGACTCGGCGCATGACAGTTTGAGTGTCACACGACTCAGCGCACGCCGACCCTATGGTCGACCGTTCGCGCGCAGAAACAGAAATTCTGCTATGTTTCATTGATCTGTCAACTGTCTGTTTTGTATATTACTATAAATAGCTGTCTTTTCAATTTTAACAACCAACATTTTTGAAAGCATTGTGAGAAAGTGTTCAGGTCAAGAAACGTGAAAGAGGTGCATCAGTGTTCTTCATCTTCATCGTTCAATCAACTCACAAATCCTCAAATTACAGATAATCAATTTTTTGCTGCGGTTTGTGGTTTGCTCGACGGTGATAAGGTTCGAACGCGTGATTGAAGATCCGGTTCGAGTGGAAGCTGGTGCAGGTGTTTCTTGGGAGAAAACCTTTGAGGTTTTACCTATCAAGACTACAGGTTTTGAAGGCTTTTGTTACGGAATCGTCGGTTCAACAATCAAGCGAGTGCGAAGGTGATTGATTAGCGGAAGGTTGATCAATCTAGTAGCTAGGGCGTTGAAAGGTTGAAGACGTTCCGGGTTCAATTTGGGTGTGTCTAAGATCAGCCGTGCCGAAGGTTTGATCAACGGAAGAGTTGTCAATAAGGTGGCTGCAATCGGAGGTCATTCACATCAAATTGGAGGACTTGATTCATCTTGAATCAAGGGGCAAGAAGTGGTAGAAATTATCAGCAACATTGAGATTGTTTGTATCAATTGTCTATCGATTCTTGTGTATAACTGTTCTACCAAACAGGTGATATCTATTCAATACATATCTCAATTCTCATTGTAGAATTGAGGGCAGACGTACCCCAACGCGAGGACGACTGGGGGAACTGCCTCATCAAATCTTGTGTTCCTTTATTTTCTGCATTTTCAATTACAGCTTAAAAATTAAGTGATTCTAGAATAAGTGATTTTGTCAAATTGTAGTATTGATTGAGTGAGTTGGTGAAACACTGTTTTTTAACTACTAAGTACAATAGAAATACTGTACTAAGGCTTTTTCAATCACTCATTCAACACAAATATCATTTAAGGTATTTGTGCACACCAACTGTTCGACAAAAGTGCTGAACTAAAATTGCCTTAATTTTGCTGCTAGTTTTGGTGTAATTTTTGATCATTGGAATAAGGAAATAGTACGAGTGAATCACATCTGAGTTTTGCATAAAAGTGTGTAGTGATTTACTATCCGTTATCGTCTTAAATTCATCTGCTTGACGCATATCCGGCTCTCCAATAGTTGTTCGTTTTAGACTATATTTTCCAAGGCCGCTTCCGCATTTGAAAACAATTTTGAAAACCAATTTTATTGGTAGCGCCACTCAAATTTTTAAAAGGGATCTATTCAACCCCCCCCTTCTAGATCCGTGCCTTAGTCTAACACCAAGATGGTTACCTATTGGATTTCGAATTTGTTCACCTGCAGAGTTGTGTGGTTCAGCTTCTCGTCTTCCCCAGCGGAGTGATTCTTCATTTGGTTGTTACGTCAGCATCAAAAAAAAAACAACAACAACAACAACAAAGATTGACATATATCAGACTTCTGAAGCTGCCCCCTTCGTCAAAATAGGTGCCAGGCAGTTCCATTCAGAATTCCCCAGGAGAATTGTCCTCAAGTTCGCAGTGAACTGTGAGTTGACCAGAAGGATCCCATAACAGAGATGGGAATCAAGGTGTTTGCTTTACGAAGCGTTATTTCAATACTTGTGGCGTCACACAGGTGGTGAAAAGGAGAAGAAAATTTTATCAGAAAATTGACCAGTTGTTGCCGTGACAACCAAACTTCAGTTTATTGGAAGCTATTCCTCAAGCAGCTTTGCAGTATATTCCCGCGGTTGGCAAATTTCAGGGTTCCATTTGTATTCAACCGTCATCTACCTTGAATGTTTGAAGGCTGAGCGCTCTTCACCCATTCAGGTCGAAGTCGCTTGAATAGGGGCAGCTGTTGCACCCCAAAATTTGACCAACCGGGTCTCGTATCTGGCTCGACGTTTCGACGCATCATCGCATTCGCATCTGCATATTGCATACAGTGCATTTTTCATTTGTATTGATTTTATTGGGATCACAGCTCCCGTCTCGTGTTTCAGGTGTTTTTGATCAGTAGAATCGATTTTTGGGATATTTCGGTGCCCGTTTATTTTTACCGATTATTTTTGTGTCGTTCTGTGCTCATTTTGTCCCTCTGGGAATTATCGTGATTTTTCTGAATTTTGTTGGCATTTTTTAGGGTTTTAATAGCTTTTAAATCATTTTAGGGTTAATAGGATTTTTTAATAGTTTTTAATAGTTTTCTTAATCATTTTAGATATTTTTTAATAGCTTTTATCATTTTTAGAATATTAGTAAGATTTTTAATAGTTTTATATAGATTTTAATCATTTTAGGATTTACTAGGATTTTTTAAATAGATTTTTAATCATTTGTAGAATTTTTTAATAGAATTTAATAGCATTTTTCATATTTTTAGATAATATAGAATAATATAGAATTTTTCTTATTAATAAATAGATTTTAATAGTGTAATAGAAATTAAATGTTTTAATTTTAGATATAGAAATAAATGGGATTAATAGAAATTTAATAGGGTTTTTTTTTTCTTTTTAGATTTAATTCAAAACTGATTAGATTAATTAGGTCTTGTTAAAGTAGTGTTAATCCATTTTCTTTAATCATGTTAATACAGTTTTTGCATTTTTTAATTCATTTTCGTGTGGGCTTTATCCCCATTTTCGCAGGCCCAATTAATGTATTTTTGTCCAGAATTAGGTCCAGTATGCAGTCCAGAAAATGTCCAAAAATAAGTCCAAGCATAATCCAGCAAACTGCCAGAATTATCCAGCAACTTCCAGGACGTTCTGGAAGCTTCCAGCTTTTCAGTGTTATAAATAGCAGGCCACGTGTTGCTTCAGGACGGTCCCACCTTGCTTCACCGGATCACGCCACCTCACCTCAACGCGTTCTCTCACCAAGCCACGCGTGGGACACGCGTCACCCATGCAGCGTTCCCCTCCACCACGCGTCTCCCCCAGCTCGCCTCGCCTGAGACCGTCACCGGCCGGCCTGCATGGCCGGCGGCCACCACAGCTTCACCGGAGAACACAAAAACCCAGAATCCGACGACCTTCATCTTCTTCCCCTCATCACCACCATTAATCTCGCCCAGAAAACTCACCAGGAACCCCAGAAAATCCAGATTCCGGCCAATGTTCATCATCCACCACCGATCTCAACAGTTTTCATCTCCCTTCTCCTTCAATCTCGTCCTCTCCGATCAAACCTTCCATCACTTCCGGCCAACCTTCTTCAACCGCGCCCAGTAAATCAAGAACATGAGTCAAACTCGATTTCAAGAAACAGTCATCATCATACAGAAAACCAAAAGATCTTCATCAATCCAAGAACGCGTCACCAGAAGAATTTCCTCAAGAAATCATCATCGGAAATACCAGAAAGTTCCTCCGATCTTCATCCTCAGAAGAGCAACAAGAACATCACGCCCCAACCACCGTTCATCTTCTCCAACGAACTTCAACAACCTTTCATCAACATCCATCGTGAATCCCTCGATCTTCAAACAGATCCTTCGAATGCCTTCATCAGGTACTCAAGGTGTTCGTTCTAGAACTTCAACGACGTCTTCGTTCAACATCTCCAGAAACCCAATTTTTCAAGAACTCCTTGTTTAACAGAACTTCATGAACATGCAAGATCTTCTTCTCCTTTGAATCCTCAGCAACAACGCTCAACACGCTCCCAGATTTTCAACCGCGTCCAAATCGTCTTCATCTGGATCCACGAAGAGCACGAGTTAACCTTCAGATCTCTAGGTGCTTCGAAGATCATGGTGTTTGAGAGGGAGATCAAGAGAGGTTAGGGAGGAAGACTGAACAGGAGGAGGAAGAATAAAGAGAGACGAGGGAGTTTGAGAGAGACGGAGAAGGGAGGCTTGGGCGGCGGCGGCGCCGTGAGGAAGATAAGACTAGGGTTTTTCAGAGAATGATAGAAAGAGAGGAAGGAGAAAGGAGGATTGGGCCAGGCCCAATCAATTTTTGGTCAATCCCTCCCTCACGTTTTTGGCTGAAGGAAGTGGGCTTGGGCCCAATGCATCTGCAACGTCCCCAGATTACTCAGTTACACCCTCCCAATTCTCTTAGCACCCCCTCCGTGTCTGGTTGAGAGAGGCTTGGGCTGGGCCCAATCAATACAGTTTTTTTATTCTATTTTTCTGCAATCCCCTTGTATGGACTGTAACCCCCCATCCCCTTTGTGTATTTTCTTTTATATTTTTTAGTTTTACATGAAGAAATACATTTGAAAAAATATTAAAAGAAATAGAAAAAGAACAATAAAAGAAAAGAAAATAGAAAAAGAAATGAAAAGAAAATATATTTGAAAAATAGAAAAAAGAAGTGAAAAGAAATATTTGTGAAAAAAGAAAGAAAAAGAAATAAAAGAGAAAATATTAAGAAAATAGAGAAAAATATTTGGAGCAATATGAAAAAAGAAGAAAAAAGAGAAAAAATATTAAAGTAGGTTTAATATTTTTTAAAGCATTTTCTTTTAGGGATATTTCATAGATTTTATTTTCCGATTTTAGGATAGCTTAGAAGCCCATTTGTTAGGGGGCTATTTTCATTCGATTTTTCAGGATAGAATAGGATAGTATTTCCTAGGAGATTTATTTGCAGTATTCAACCCATTGTAATCATTTTTCAGAGATTAATAAAACGAGATTTGAGCTGTGGTCCCGTAGTAGCCGAACTACAGCTGCTCTGATTCTTCGTACCAGACGAAGATATGTAGGCATAGGATGCGATATCCTAGCGAGCACACTAACGACTAACTTTTGTTCTCTCGCGGCTGTGCGATCGAGACTTTCCCGCTGACGACTAATTGAGTACCCTTTTTCTCTCTTGCCCAAGTGCATTTGAGACTCAGCCATAGTTTTTCCCATAGGTTCCCGACCCTGTGAAGCCAGTTGTTTTTCTCGCTGCTGTGTGAGAATGTTTGTTTAGCCGTAGTTAGTCTGAACTACGTAAAGCTCTGATCTTCCATCCAGTGGAAGTACGTAGGCACAAGACGCGAGGTCTTGGCGAGCCAATTTTCCCCGTAGTCCCGAACTACGTTGACTCTGACTTTCTCTCTTGAGAATACGTAGGCATAGAGTGCGACGCTCTATCGAGTCAATTCCCTTCCGTTTAGACTTAGCAGCCGTAGATAAGATTGTTTTGCATCCAGTAGACAACCCAAGCAAGCGTGGATCCCGTCGAGTACGACGGACGTGAGGGGTGCTAATACCTTCCCCTTGCGTAACCGACTCCCGAACCCAGGCTATGGTTGCGATGACCATACCTTTTCCCCGTTTTTTGCGAGGTTTACTTCGAGCGTTTCCTTTCCCGCTCTGAGGGATAAATAACGCACGGTGGCGACTCTTCTGTCAGCCGGCGCCGATTTTCGCAGTAGCGACACCAAGTAAACATAACAAGCGAGGATCCCGCCGAGTACGACGGACGTGAGGGGTGCTAATACCTTCCCCTTGCGTAACCGACTCTCGAATCTAGACAACGGTTGCAATGACCTTGTCTTACCCTTTTTCGTTAGGTTTTTCCGATCGTTTCCTTTTCCGTTCTGAGGGATAAATAACGAAAGGTGGCGACTCTTCTGTTGTGCCGGCACCTTATTTTTGCGCAAGCGACAGGGGGAAGCAAAGAGAATTCTAAATTAGACTTCTAAGTACATTCTCCTCTCGAGAAAGCTTTATAAAATGGTGAGAGATTTTCCCATGCTACAGTGATTAGGCGAGCATGAAACCGCCATGGTACTTGCCGAAGTACACAAAGGAGCTTACAGTAGTCACATTAGTGGAAAAGCCCTTGCACATGAGTTCTTAAAGGAGAGATATTATTAGCCTACTTTGATGAAGGATACAATCGCCTTCGTCAAGAAGTGTGTCTAGTGTCAGAGACATGCTGACCTTCACCATGCTCAGGTGTACTTCTTTAGTCAATGACAACACACTGGCCTTTTTACCAATGAAGATTGGACATTTTTGGTCCATTTCCCCTAACGCTAATTCAACTTAAACTCTTGATAGTGGGAGTGAATTACTTCACAAAGTGGATAGAGGCTGAAGTTGTCACTGAAGGCATGGCAGAAAGCGCTTGTCGTTTCTACTAGCATAAAATTATGTGTAGGTTTGGGCTTCCTGGAGTAATTATCTCCGACAATGAAACTCAATTCTCCAGGACTATGGTTATATATATGCTTACTTATATCTAGGAGTGAAAACAAAGTACATATTCATAGTACACCCTCTGACTAGTAGGCTAGCTGAATCGGTGAACAAGGTAATTTTAAAGGGACTTAAGAAGAATCTTGATGATGCTAAGTGCTTATGGGTAGAACTACTCCATGAGATATTGTGGTCTTACCACACCAACCCAAACTCCACCACCAAGGAAATTTTGTTTGCCATGGTATATGGAGTGGACTTCATGCTTTTGTGGATATTGATACATCCTCATGGCAACGATCCCAGTTTAATCAAGAGGTAAACAAGGTCAGATTGGAATGTGTGGCGTACTTGATCGATGAATTGAGAGAAGGCTATCGTGTCCTAGAATTTTCCGCAAAGCATAGATCTTCCAGAAGATATAACTCCAAATTTAATCCAAGAGAGATGTAAGAAGGCTACCTAGTCTTAAAGCAAGTGGTTATGCCCGCATAGTAGGGAAAACTACAACCCAACTGGGAGGGGTCATATCGTATATTCCAGAAGCTCCCTCATGAGACATACAAGTTACAAGAACTAGAAGGAAAACTCTTATCCAGGACCTGGAACACTCTCCATCTTAAGTATTATTATAATTAAGATGTTGTAATTTCTTAAGAGACATAATCATCTATTTATAAACAATTTTCTGAATATTCCTGACCAATAAGGATATTTTTCAACATTTTGTGTGATGGACTTCATGGTGATTATCTTGTCCGACTCTTAAGGCAATATTTTGTATGTTGGACTTCATGGTGAAGATCTTTATCGCCTCTTAAGGCAATATTTTGTATGTTAGACTTCATGGCAAAGATCCTTTCCGCCTCTTATGGCAACATTTTATATGATGGACTTCATAGCAAATATCTTTCTCACATCTTAAGGCAATATTTTGTATGTTGGACTTCATGGTAAAGATCTGTGTCGTCTCTTAAGGCAATATTTTTTATGTTGGACTTCATGGCGAAGATCCTTGTCACCTCTTATGGAAACATTTTGTATGATGGACTTCATGGCGAATATCTTGTCCGCCTCTTAAGGCAATATTTTGTATGTTGGACTTCATGAAGAAGATCCTTGCTACCCCTCAAGGAAATACAAATATACTATCTAACTCCTCTCCTGAAGGACTTAGATTTTCCTCGGGCAAGATCAAACATATAAATCTTGCTTAAGAGGTGTGACTAAAGTCTAGCATAAGAGACTTAGTCACACGTCTTGTCTGAGGGTAATAAATCACCATTTTCTCTATATTTATCATTTTAAAAAGTAAAATCTTATAAGTTATTTGCATTTGCATGCATTTTTTAGTGGTTTATATGTCATTTACATGAATTCAGTAGTTGTCTCTGTCACGAGTTTTATGATGTCATTTGATATTTTTGTAAAGGATTAACATATTTTGTAGGTTGAAGTAAGTCAAAGAAATGGCCTAAAAAGGAACGCGACAAGTTTTCATAAGGATTCACGAAGTGTATTTTTCAGCACGTTTTACATCATATTAGACATGTGGTATTTTGATTATATCTAGAGCTTTATAACTCCGAGTAATGTAGGACCAGTAAGAAATGAAAGCTAACATGAAGGGTTACAACTCTCATGAAGATACCGAAGGATAATTTAGTGTTTTCCATCTCTGGCCATATACGTGTTCCATACTTGTATTGAAGCTGCAAAAAATATGATTTTCTATCCATACGCATATTGCAGCATCATACGCTGCCCCATACGCGTATGACAACATCATACGCTGCTTCGTACGCGTATGGACATCTTGAATCACCCAAAAAAACTCATAATACATGTTTAAATGGTGGAAACATAATTTTATTTGGGGATCTTGCATGGGGAAGGAAAAATATCATATTGGAGCAAGGCAAACATGGTAAGAGCAACAGAAAGCACCAAGTTCAATGGATTCCTCCATTGAATCTTCCTTCTTTGTAATTATTGTGTAATGTTTATCACTTTTAATATGTATATTTTCATTATCATGAGTAACTAAACCCTTCAATTCTAGGGATGGGTCATTATTCTTGAATTATGTTAAATTTCTGAATTGATCATTTTCATGACTTATATTTTATGTTATACATGATTTAATTATTTTTGAGTTTAATGCTTTCTCTTTCGATTAGATTGAGAATTAACTTACGATTATATGTTATGAACGACTTTCAACAATTACGCTTTATTGAAGTGTTTTATATTAGATATCACCTAGAACTAGCGATATCATATAAAAACCGATATATTCTTCATAATCAATTACTTAAATTCATTTGTAATTCACTATGAACATAGAAGTTAATTTGAATGTTTAAATGTTTACTCACAAAGGACTTAAAAATACACACACTTTAGAACCAGTAATTTGTAAAGATAAAATAAGTTGTTACAAGGTCAATTTATGATTGTTAACAAATTTACTCATATTATTTTCTATTCTATTAAATTTTCTCTTACTCTTTCACAACAAAAACAAACTCAAAACTCCAAATTGCTTTTGTTTAACTGAATTAAAACTTGAACACTATAATATCACACGGTCCATGAGATGAACTTCCAAGATGTCTCGATATTACTACATTGGCAGATTAGTACACTTGTTAATTTATTAATCAAAGGGCTTGATAGAAGTCCCGCCTGAAGGGTCCAACGCCTCACATGAGGGACTTATAGCCTCATTATCTAGGCTACATGTAGTTTTTACTAAGGGACTTAGATTTCCTAGGATATTTAAACATTTCGTGTGAGGGATTTAGAGTTTCCTCGGGTAGGACTAAACACAAAAATCTCGCCCAAGAGGAGCTACTGAAGTTTAGCCTAAGAGACTTAGTCACAAGTCTTGTTTGAGGGCTTGATAAAAATCTCGCCTGAAGTGTACAACATATTGCTTAAGGGAAGTATAGTCTCATCATCCATGCTACATGTAATTTTTCCTGAGGGACTTACAGTTTCATTGAACAGGACCAAACATAGATATCTTGCTCAAGAGGAGCGACTAAAGTCTAGCCTAAGAGACTTAATCATAAGTCTTTCATAAGGGCTTGATAGAAGTCCTACCCCCGAAGGGTCCAATACCTCACCTGAAGGAGTCTCATCAACCAAGATACATATAATTTCTCTATAGGGACTTAGATTTCCCAGGATATTTAAACTCCCAGCCCGAGGGTCTTAGATTTTCCTATGACATAACCAAACATAGAAATCTCTCTCAATAGGCACGCCCAAAGTTTAGCCTAAGTGATTTAGTCATAAGTCTTGTCTGCGGACTCGATAGAAGTTCTGGCTAAAGGGTGCAACACCTTGCCAGATAAACTTATAGTCTCATTAGCCAAGTTACATGTAACTTTTCTTGATGAATTTAGGTTTCCTAGGCTATTTAAACTCTCTTTTGGAGGGACTTAGATTTTTGTCGGGTGGGACCAAACAATATAATTTCTCATAAAACTCAGGGCCTTGGGATAGTCCTTCGTACCATGGTCTAAAAACACGTCGTGCTCTACCAAGGACCTCGTGCTTGAGAGACTATGTAGTGTTATATTTATAAAAGACCTGGCAAGGGCAGGAGCTATTTTAGCCTCAAAAAGGGAGAATACCACATGTCGCCCTCAGAGAGGTACCACCTCGCTTCTAATTCTTTCCTCTATCCCAATCATAGGAAACATGTGATAAGATATTTCTTGGAGAGAGAAAAGTCAGGCTCAATAGTTGATCCATGTCCCCCTTCGAAATAGGGATTCAATGGTTAATCATTGATTGAGTGGGCGGTCACCCTTCCCAAAGAAACCCTATGCCCAAGGCATCTACAAATACCTCTCCTCCAATGGGAGAATGGACATATATTAACTCATACATATCACACATTACGTATTATTACCATAAAACATCACATTTATAGACAAATCCTCTCACCTCACGTGAGAAGATCCTCTAAACCACCATGAACACCACCATCCATGGCTTCCCGCTGCCATGGGCTAGCCCTAACCACCATACATCGTAATATTATTACTAAGGATTTTGAGTTCCCTTTCCCTTGCAAGGGTAACATGCACACCTGTATTTTTTTACTAGTACATTGTTGTTGTTATGTTGCACCTCTGGTTGTTGGCGAATTGTTGTAACACCCGAACTTGCTTATTATCTCTACCATGCTACGTTTGTTTATCCCGATTTGCATGATTGGTGTTATTCAAGGGAGCCTTGAGTATGTTTCATGTTATCTGTGAAGTACTGCGTGCTTTTTAAAGAGGAAAAAACAGGGCTTTTTTTTTATTTTCTCGGATTTATAAATGTGTTCTTCGTGCTTTTTTTTCTTTGTGGTTTTCCACTTGGCATACTAGATGATGTTAGCTACCATATTTGGTTGTTATGCTTGTTTGTTGTCTTTAAAATTTATTGTAGTATTGTATTAGCTCGTGCACTATATTTAGTGTTGCTTGTAGTAATGTAGGACCCCGACCATGTATCATGTTCCGAGGAAATGGTCATATCCTGAATGTCTAGATGAAGGTTAGAAACCATAACATGATGATATATAAAGAGTGATCTTTTCCACTTCATATGCCAAGAAAGAATCCCATCCACTAACATTCCCACCTAACCAACTACCCAATATTATTGATCTGTGATACTAAAACGCCTAAGGAGCCTAACATATAAAATATCAAACTAAACTAATGAATCCTTCTTTAAAATAAGTACATTTGAAATCCCAATCTCATGCTAAGATGGGATACAAACCAAACAAATGCGTCACCATATTTGGATCCTAAGAGAGTCACCCTTTTCATGAGAGTTAAACAGAACGTAAACCTGCCGCCCTACGTACCACCTAAATATGAAGAATATATATGGCATAAAGGATATCACACCAGAGGCCAGAAGTGCCCAAAATCAACATTTATCTCCACTTAGCCAATAGGACCAGATTAACTAAATGAAGATCCTATATTCTAAAACTTCCTTTATGCTTACGCTTATAAACATCATCCCATTTATCCCATGCAATTTTAGATGTTATGTGAACCCATTCCTAGAGTAACCTTATATGGAGCCTGAAAATTTTCTTCCAAACCTTGATATACGTTTTTATGAAAGAGAAGAAGAATATAATGATATCATTAAGCACCAAGTTGAGTAAATTTACCACGACCCCTCAAACTGACATACAGTGATGCCACAAATTTAACCATATAGAAATCAAACTAACTAGAGGTTCCCAAATGGACTCAAGATTACAATGGAGAAATTCACCATTTAAGACCAGAATGTCAGGATCCGCATTAAACTCAATGAGACTACTCATAGCAAAGTTGACTCTAAGATCCAAAGCAAACTCAAAACCACGAATAATAGTCTTAATAGACCAAAGGTTATCAATTGAAGTGTCCATCAAGGTAATAGTGTCATTCACGTATTGGAGATGAGAGAGACTAAGATCTAAGGTGCCAACTCTAAAGCCACAAAAGAGACCAATACCTATTGCTCGGGAAAAAAATCCACTCAGCCCTTCACTCACTAAGTAAAGGAGCTATAGGGTTGTGTTGGTTCAACCCCTATGTATATTAATTTCTTGGGTCGGACAACCATTGACCAAAACCATAAGATTTTTAAAGAAAACACATGCGCGCATCCAAGATTTCCGCTTATCGTTAAATTCAAACCTGATAAACATATGATGTAGAAAACTCCAACTAACTAAATCATACATTTTCTCAAAGTCCGTCTTAAAAATGAGACAAGCCTTTTTGGATTTCTTAGCTAGGTCCACCAACTCATTAACTACCACAACCCCATCTACTAACAATCTACCTATAAGAAAGGTCGATTGGTTCAGAAAAATGAGTATTTCCATAACCAATGCAAGCCTAGCTACCAATATTTTGGCAACAAAGTTGTAAAGAAACCCTACTAAGGAGATAAGACAAAAATCTCCCAACTAAGAAAAGGAGTTAACCATAAGAATCAAAGTAACAAAATAGGATGTGAAATAGTGGGGGAGAGATGCAAATTGATGAAAGAGAAATTGAAACCATTTGCCATCTAGATCCTCCCTAAGAAGAGACCAAAACTGTCTCAAAAAAGATAAATTGAAACCATCCGGCCCCAAGCTCTTATTACCATCACAAAAATTAACCATCTTATAAATCTCAGAACTAACAAAAGAAGAAATAAAAGTAGTACTATCCTCTTTTGTGAGGGTTTGAAAACTAACCTCGTCGAACTGTAGATGATCAACCAAAGGTTTCTTAAAATGATTAGAGATGAAATTCATCACCTTCTGACGTACCCCAGCAACTCCATCTAGTCAACTATCGCTCACCTTAAGGGCTAGGATAATATTCCTCCTACTCCTACTCTTTACACAAGCATGAAAGAAATCATAATTAGCATCATCCTGTTTAAGCCACTTGACTTTAAACCTCTAAAAACATTGATAATATTTAATCTTAAGAAAGGGCCAATATAATTCACAATTGCTTTTGACCTAGCCACAACCTCCTCTCTCAAAATCACACAAATGTCAGCTCTAAAGTCCCAAGAATTCACCACCTCTCTCAAAGACAAAACTTAGAAGTCAAGATTACCATAACACTATTTTATTCTAAGCTTTTCAATACCATTTTAAGACATTCGAATTTTTCTTTTAAAGACAATTTTTTCAACCAGAGGAGGCATATCCAAACTTACTAGAATGAACCAACTCATCAAAACTATCCTGAGCAAGCCAATTAATTGAATCTAAAAGGTTTTAGAACCCATGCTTAATTGAAATACCTAAAAATTATAGTATTAATAATAAAAATATACCACTAACCATGTGATATAGTTTGTTAGACGATGTAAGGGCTCTCAGTTTGATTTGTTTGATTGGAAAATTTAGTTAATTTTCCATAATTAAAAAAATAAAAGCAGAAAAGAAATAAACATGTCAATAGTGTGCATTCTAATTTCAATTCTGTTAAGAAAAAGATTCTGCACTCACAAAGTTATGGCATTAGCAAATGCCATTTGTCAATTGAGCGAAGAAAAAAAAAAGTGAGGTATGTATCAATGATTAGTTTGCAAATGTCACAAAACATATACTATAAAATTATCAAGTTACAAAACAAGAAAAAAAAAAAATGGAATCTGAATTATTGTGGAACTTAATATGATTCATTTAAGTTTGCGTGTATTTCGGTTATTAAATGAGACAAAATTCTATTCAATCAGAAAATAAAATGAGACAAATTATGTGACATGAGCAAAAATATGATTTTTTTAAGGCAAATTGCAACCCTTTAAGCTTATATCCAAATAAATTAAACATTACCAATCATCAAATTTGTGCAAATTTACTAATAAAGTATTATTGTTTTGACAAACTAGCTATTGACATAAAATTATTCTGGGTGTGATTTGTTTCCTTCTTTGGGAACATATGCGCTAGTGTGTAGCTAGCTTACCATAGCTTAATGATGGTACCAAATTGTTTCCCTTTTCCTTCAATTAATTAATCAATTAAAATATAGCACAATAAAATAGGACTTAATTTAGAGTAAAATAAATTTAGTATTTAAGTATGTAAAAAAAAACATAAGATTGCTTGTAAATATATCAAAATTATTGTGGTATTTTGGATCAAATTTTAGTATCGATAGGAATAGTTTTATGTTTTGGTAGAAGTTGTGCATATTGTAATCGAAGACTATTTAAGCATGCAGTAGTTGAAGATGTGCGTGTTGTAGTCGAAGTGTGTTCTAACATGTACTTGTATAAGCTAGTTTTTTTGGTTAAGTTATCATAGTACTTAAGTTAGCTTAATGTTTAAATTAGTTTGTAGTCTATAAACAGGCCGCTCTCTCAGGTTGTTGAGAGAGGGTTAAACGTCAGTTGTTGTTATTTACTTGTAACCTTTTGCCCAATTTGAAAAAGTGAATAGAAAAACAGTTTTAACCAATTCTTGTTCTTCTTCTCCCATATATATTCTCTCTCTTTCGTAAAACTAAAAGGGTTTGTTGTGTTTGTTCAAGAAACTCAATCCTTCTCATAGTTTTATTCGTTTATATTGTGGCGTTTATCACAAAAAACTGGTGCGGTGAGTGTGAATCAAGATGTCGTCGACAAAGTATGAGATTGACAAATTCACTAGTGTGAATGATTTCGGTTTGTGGCGCTTGTAGATGCAAGCCTTATTGGTTCATCAAGGTTTTTTAGAAGCGTTGAAATGATCGGAGAAGATAGATGGTGCCCTAATAGAGAAGGAGAAGACGATGATGATCGAGAAATATCACAATGCCATTATATTGAGCCTTGGTGATAAGGTTCTCTGACAGGTCTCGAAGAAGAAGATGATAATATGTGTGTGGAGCAAACTCGATGGGATGTACATGAATAAATCCTTGGTAAATCATCTATACCTAAAGCAGGCTCTATATTCATTCAAGATGGGTGAAGATAGAGTCTTGACTGAGTATTTGGATACGTTCAAAAAGCTAATTCTTGATCTGGAAAATATTGAGGTTAATATCAATGATGATGATCAAACGCTGTTATTGTTGTGTTCTTTACCTAAGTTTCATGCTCGTTTCAAAGAAACTCTCATGTATGGAAGAGATTCCCTGGCCTTTGAAAAAGTTCAATCAAACTTGTACTCTAAGGATTTAAACAAACGAAAGGAGCACAAGCCATCGTCTGTTGGTGAAGGTTTGTCTGTTAAAGGGAAATTCTTGAAGAAAGACTGCAGATTTGAGAAGAAGAATGATAAAGGTTAGCATAAGTCTTATGGTGGTGATGCTCTTGGAATTAGATGTTACCACTGTAAGAAGAAAGGTCATACAAGAAAGGTGTGTCATGAACGCCTAAAAGATCATGGTGGTAAGTATAATGGGATGCATCCATTGTTCAAGATGATTTTGAATCATCTGATGTCCTGGTAGTTTCAAGCAGCAATTCTTGCAAGGAATGAATCATGGAATCAGGTTGCATTTGACACATGAATTCAAACAAAGATGTGTTTGAGGAATTATGTGATCAAGATGGTGGGTCAGTGCTGCTAGGAAATAACAAAGCCTGCAAAATCACAGGAATTAGATCTGTGAGATTGAAGCTCCTTGATGAGTCAATAAAGTTGTTGACTAGTGTATGTTATGCACCTGATCTAAAGAGAAATTTGATTTCTAATGGTGAATTTGACAAGAAGGGATATATTTTCAAAGAAGAGAAAGGTATCCTAAGAGTCATGAACGGGTTGAAGGAAGTCTTGATAGGCATGAAGAAACAAGGCTTGTATACCTATGAGACTGAAGTTGTAACTGGATCAACAGATTTTTCCTCCATGCAACCTGTGCCAAAGACATAACTGTGGCACATGATATTGGGTCATGTCAGTGCAAGGGGTCTTGTTGAACTGGGGAAACAAAATCTGCTAGGTGGTGACAAAGTCAAAAAGATGGAATTCTATGAATCTTGTATGTTTATGGGCCTGCAAGGAATCCTTCATATTTAGGTGCAAAGTATTTTCTATCTATAGTTGATAATTATTCCAGAAAGTTATGGGTATTCATCTAGAAGACTAAGGATGAAACTTTTAAAATTTTTAAAAGTTGGAAGACTCTGGTCGAAATTCAGACTGGCAAGAAGGTCAGCAGGTTGAGAATTGACAATGGCCTTAAGTTCTATAGTATTTCTGGTATTGCAAGGAACAAGACTACTGCGGGTACACCTCAGAAAAATGGCCTGGCTGAGAGATTCAATCGAACAATGCTGGAAAAGGTTAGTTGCATGTTGGTTAGTGTTAGATTGAAGAATGTGTTTTGGGCTGAGGTTGTCGTGACTGCAACACACCTGATAAATAGTTATCTCTCATTTGCATTAGGGATGAAGACTTCTGAAGATGTCTGGGATGTACATTCGCCTAATCTCAACAAAATTAGAGTATTTGGTTGTTTAGCCTATGCTCACATTAGGCAAGATAATGTCGAACCTAGAGCTCTGAGGTGTATGTTTTTTTGATACCCTGAGAGAGTCAAAGCTTATAGGTTGTGGTACCTAGAGCCAGGTCACAAAAGGTGTATCACAAGTCGAGATGTAGTTTTTAATGAATTTGAGATTGCTTTAAATAAAACTGATGGCGTTGGTCAAAGTACGAAGATCTTTGTAAATGAGATTGAACATGAAGAAATTCTTGTTGAGGTGAAACATATTGATGCTGAATTGCATAACCTTAATGAACTCAGGGAAGAAGCACAAGATGTTGAAGAAACTGAGGAAACTTTTGATGACTACCAACTGGTAAGAGACGGGTCAAGAAGAGTCATCAAGCCACCTCAGAGATTTAGTTATGCGGATATCATATCTTTTTTCCTTAATCTATGCAAGTGAGGTTCTTGATGAAGACCCTAGAGTTTACAAGGGAGTTGTGAGAAGTCGAAATAAGACTGAATGATCGAAAACCATGGTTGATGAGATGAAATCTCTTCACGATAACCGCACCTGGGAGTTGATCGAGAAACCTATTGGAGCCAGGTTAGTCAGTTGTAAGTGGATTGTCAAGGTTAAGGAAGGAATCGAAGGAGTAATGTCAAAGATATTTAAGGAAAGGTTGGTTACTAGGGTTTTCACTAAAAAAGAAGTAGTAAACTTTAATGATGTATTCTCACCTATTGTAAAGCGCAAATCCATTAGAATGTTGTTGTCCCTGGTGGAAAATTTGATAAATTTGGTATGTCGAATTCAAAGACTGTTGTAACACCGACAAATCCTTAGTTCAAGCTGAGTACGGCTCAAAGTCCGAGTACTAAAGTCAAAAGATCCTATATGAATAGAATTCTATTTATAATAGGTTCTTTGATGTATGTTATGGTATATATGAGGTCGGACGTAGCGTATAGAGTGAACCTTGCAAGCAGGTATATGTCCAATCCTGGGAAGGCACGCTAGTAAGCTCTGAAGTGGATTCTGAGATATATAAAAGGATCCCTGAGTAGGGCCTTGGTTTTATGGTGGAGCCATGAGTGATGTTGAAGCCTAAGTCGAAGGATTTTTCAACTCTAACTATGCAGGATGTATGAATAACCATAAAATCTCTTTCAGGATATGTTTCCACAATGTTTGGCCCAACAATCAGTTGGAAAGTTTCTCTTCAAAAGGTTGTTTCCTTATCAACCACTGAAGCTGGATCTATTACCCTCAAGGAGGCCGTGAAAGAAGCATTATGACTTGAAGGGTTTGTTAAGAAACTGAAAATTCAAGGTCGAGTTATCACTGTTAAACATGATAGTTAAAGTGTCCTACATCTTCTGAAGAATTCAGCCTATCATGAAAGAACAAAGTACATTGATGTTAGGCTACATTTCGTCAAGGAGATAATCGAAAGTGGAGAGTCAAATGATGAAGATTTTGACAAATCACAATGTTGCATGTACGATCATCAAGTCATTACCAAGTAACAAGTTCTTCCACTAAATGCAGCTGATAAAGCTGCATGATGAAGTCTAGTTTGTTCCCTTGATGTTATAGAGTTTATTTCAAGGTGGAGATTTGTGGTATTATGGATCGAACATTATTTTTGACAAGGATAACTTCATGTTTCGACAAAAGTTATGCATGTTGTAGTCGAAGTCTGTTCAAGCATGTAGGAGACGAAGATGTGTATATTGTAGTCAAAGCATGTTCACATGCAGTTGTATAAGTTAACTTGTTGCTTAAGTTAGCTTATTGCTTAAATTAACTTAGTGTTTAAGTTAGTTTGTAGTATATAAATATTGGTTGTTGAGTGAGGGTTAAATATTGGTTGTTGCTATTCACTTGCAACCTTTTGTCTTAATTGAAAAAGTGAATAAAAAATGCTTTTAACTATTTCTCGTTCTTGTTCTTCTCTCTTCTCTCTCTTTTGTAAAACTAAATAGGGTTCTTATATGTGTTCAAGAATCTCAATCATTTTTATAATTGTATTCATTCCTCGTGCGACGTTTGTCACAACAATTATAAAATTATATTTTTAATATATTTTTTTATAGTTATTTTAGCTATAAACATACTTTTTCTAATTTTTTCGGGCTGACTGGTTATTTTTTTTATTACTTAGTTTTATTTTTTTAATGTATTTTTTGTGAATCAATTTTATTTATAAACTAACAATTAGATAAATATTTAATTTATGATGTATTTATAATTTTAATATATTAGATAAAAGTCATGCTACATTTTTAATAAAACATTAATATTTATTTTTCTCTCATATTTTTACTAATTATTATTCTATCATCTTTTAATTTAATATATTTTACATTTTAATAGAGATCAATTAGAATACAATGTCAGTGTCAATATAAAACCATTTTGCATTGTCATTCAATTAAAATTCATCATTTTGACATACAAGAAGAGCGAGAAAATAAATAGTTATTAAAATAGTTTAATAATATTAATATTTATTTATTTTTAATTTCATACTTATATGTCAAAACCGTTAACAATAGAGATAACGAAATAGAGAAAGGAGAAAAAAACTAGGATTTTTATAATATGAATTACATAACTTCTGCAAATAAGGGTTGCAAACAGAATATATAATAAGACATAAATAGATTAAACTACTCATAGCCACCCCAAATATAAATAAAGTCTCATTACATATTATCTAACATTTTCCATCAAACTCGTAATGCATTAGCATGAAACATTGAGAGTTTGTCAAACAAAAATAATGTGAAAATCAACCAAAGTCATATATAATTCAGTCTTAGTTTTCATGCACAAAAAAGTAGAAGAGGGCTTGTCGAAAACACTTTAGTGATTCATCAAAAATATTTTTTTTCTTCAATATAACTTATCATAAAAAAAAATAAAACAAACACATCTCAAACTTTTAATTTTAGGAACTCAAAGTCGAAATGAGAAATAATTCAAGGAGGATCGAAACAAACTCTAGATACCATGTTAACAATAGGGATAACAAAATAGAAAAAAAAGAAAGAGATTATGGTTTTCATAATATGACTAACATAACTTTTTGCAAATAAGAGTTACACACATAACATATAATAAGACATAGATATATTAAACTACTCATAGCCTAAATATAAGTAAAGGTCCATTACATATTATCTAAAAGATTGATTAATTTTAATTAAATGATAGTGTAAAATAATTTTATATTGATTATATATTTTAATTAATCTGTTTTTAATATCATTAATAAATGATAATTTATAAATTATTTAATAACTTTTTAAATAAATTAATTATATTTTTTAATTTGTGTAAAATAATCAAATTATTATATAATTTATGCAAAATTACTATTTTAGTCGAGACCGATTCCATAGTCCTATTCCTTTATAAAATATGTCACAAGACAAGTACGATATATGTAAGGTCACATAGTATGCGCAAATCAAACAATTTAAATTATTATTTTCCCATGTCAAATTGTAAGTAATTAAATTCTAAAAAAAAATATTTTAAATTATAAATTATTTTATATAACGCAATATTAATAATTTTTATTTATTTTTGTTTTCATAAAAAATTATCATTTTTCATCTAATAATTTAGTGATCAAATTTTCAAACAACTTAATTGTCGCAAATTCAAAATTAGATGTTATTGTATAATTATCAAATGAATATATTTAACTGAGAGTTAATGAATTAAGTGAATAATTTTTAAAAGAGAGTATTGAATAAGTAAATTGATTTAGAGTAAATTAGAAATACGACGAGAATAAGAAAGAAAATGATGAAAAGATGAGTAAGCAATCACTAATATGAATTTAATGTAAGATTGGTGAAATCTAACATAGAAATAGTGATGGCATTGAGGAATATTAATAGTAGAATATAGATTGAAAAGCAAGATGATGATGATGATGAGGATGAAGTGAAAGAGATTATGGATAATGAAAGTAGTAATCTCAATCCACTTTGCAGCAAAGGCAGAGGCTATGTTAGTAGAAATGTCAACGAGTGGGACATGACTTCACTTCCTTCTAACTTGGGATACACGTAGCTACTTTTACACCAGCACCTCTCTTATTGCTTCTTCTTTTTATGCAAATAGAACACTTTATTTATTTAATAGACAAATTTGAATAGTCGGACCGATTTTTTTTTCTTCAATCAGATCGATCAGGTTGAGTATTGAATTTGGATGATTATTTTCGACTTGTAAAACATTGAATTCAACCATACTCTACAAATAATTATTTTATTTGTTTTTATTACTATAAGGGTGACAATTATAACTTTTTTTTAAGTAATAAAAGAACATATTTTTTGTTATTCTAATATATATATATATATATATATATATATATATATATATATATATATATATATATATATATATATATATATATATATATATATATATATATATATATATATATATATATATATATATATATATATATATATATATATATATATATATATATATATAATAAAATAAATGAATGTGTGAATTTTATAAATAAAAAATTGGTCATTGTTTCGGTTTAGCTCAATAAATATTAAGCCGACCAAACCCATTCGATTTACCCATCAAATTGATTTAATTGAATCTGTCAAAAATCGGAATTTTATCTATCAGAATTAGATTTTTATCAAAACGTTATCTAATAAACAGTGTTGTGCAAATGTCTGAGTAGTACTACACATAATATGCAAATAATACATAAATAATAATAATAATAATAATAATAATAATAATAATAATAATAATAATAATAATAATAATAATAATAATAATAATAATAATAATAATAATAATAATAATGTCTAAATAGGTCCCGCACGGGTTATGTGTGCTACCTGCGATGCCAAACTATAAACCTCGCCATCTGGGTTCACCAAACCCGTGAGGTTATCCATAATGAATGATATCATCTACAGGCCTTGAGCTTCATCCGCACTATGTGGAGGCGGTGGAGGAGGCTGTCTGTCATTAGAAGGTACCTCAACATCATCATGAGAAGATCCAACATGTGAAGATCCAACATGAGAATGCCCAACATCATCTCCATGTTGCCTAGGTGAGATGATGTGAGGGTGTGATATAGTAAGGTTCCAATCTAAGTACCCATCCACACACTCCACAAAGAACTGAACCCACACTGCATAATCTCTAATGGCACGTGTAGAACTCAAACAGTGAGCGACAAACCAACTATCAACGCCCTCAAATGGATTAGAAGAGATTGGTCGTGGGATATCCTAGACATATCCAAACTGGCAAGACACCTCTCAAGTAAGTGTCTAACCACTAAGGTATCCCATCGTAGATAACCAGAAAATAATAAAGTGTCATCAAAATTATGATACACTCTATGGTCTATATAGGATGTTTGGATGACATCATCTAGAGTAAACGCATCAATCCTCCTCCTGTACTTTGCAACACCTCCCGGATGGGCATGCTTGCCCCTCCATCTCTTAAAAATAGTCCCCTGAAATAGAAGAAAAGTACTAAATTAACATGAAATAGTAATTTTTTATACTTGAAATAGACTCATATAACCGGTAAACTTTCTGGTCTAAAAAATAGTCGCCTCTCCAAGCGTAACATATAGAACAGTCAGTGTAGCACACCTTATGCCCAACTACAATGCTCAAGGCGAGTAAACAACCACATGTACTTCACATTGATATATACATAAGACTTATTCGCTAAGATAGTACATCCTACAAGATGTAGCATGTATTCCCTAGAGGATGCCTCATACATACCCTAATGCACTATATTGCCATACTTATTCTGCAGTCAACATAGAAGAAAGTGAGTATCCTTCATAAACTTAAACTCATTTATCATCTTCTCCTTAGTAACCCCCAAGTATTGTACAACAACCATATGTGTGGTTTTCTGACTAATGATAGGAACAGTAAAGAAACTATCTGCCATCAGAATATGGAACAAAGAGGAGACATCATAAAATGTAATCGTCATCTCACTAAATGGAAGATGGAAGGAATATGTCTCCTTGTGCCATCGCTCAATCAAGGCTTTCAATAGCTAAGCATCGAACATGTTCAGTGAACAGTCCACTAGTGGAAGGAGACCGCAATCCTTAACAACCACCTTCGCCTCCAGTGACATCACCACATCAGAGAACTTCTCCGGCTTTATCCCATGGGTGGGCACCTTCAGCGGAACAAGATCTTGTAGCAAACAAAGTAAAAATCATCAGTTAATTTCAAAGTATCAATAATAAATAAAGTCACATCATGGAGATATCAAATACATACCTTTCTCTGCCATAATTTGAATGCCACATGATTCGTACATCCAGTGAGCACAAAACATTCGCTAGTGTAACACCCCAAATTAAATTATTATTTTTTAATTAGATTTATTTTAGTTTTATTTAATTATTTAAATTAATTTATATACTTTTACTTGGATAATTGATGAATATATGTATCTTGGTGGGTATTGGAGAGAGTTAAGAGAATGATAGAAATTAATTGGATTGCTTTATTTAATTAAGTTAAGTGGAATAATTTATAATACGGTAGTTATAGAAAAATAAGAGGAATAATAGAACTTGGTGGAAATTTGATCAATTATAATTAAAAATTAAAATAAAAGAAATTAGAGTTAGTAAGAGGAGTAGGGAAAGATAAGGAATATGAGAGTAATTTGAGGGTAATAAGAGAATAATCTAACTAAAGATAATTAGGTTTTGGTTTAAATAGAAAAGGTTATAATTGGAAACTTTTATGGTATGTATTATTTTGGAACAAAAGAAAAGAGACAACCTAGGGTTTGGGAAGAAAACACTATTGTTGAGGAGCTTAGAGTTTGCTTTGCTGGAAATCAAAGGTTAGGAGGGGATTACTCTTCTATGGGTGTATATTGTATGAAAGGTAGAGAGGAGTCCTCATCCTATTCTAGGATTTTTATTTATTTATTTCACCATTGTTGATGTGCTCATGTGTTCTTGATGGAATTGATGTAAATTATATCTCCAATTATTGTGATTCATCATTTGATTTGTGTGTTATGACATGTTTAATTGCTATGAAATTTATACATGATGTTCATCTCATAATATGATGTGTTTGGATGTTGCAATATGAATTGATATGAAGTGTAAGGGTTAAGGAATAGATAGGAAAAAGTGATCGTGATTAAAACTGGAGTTTTTGAAAAATTGGCAGATGTCAATCAATTGACCACTAATGTCAATCGATTGATCACATGAAAATTATAAAAATAATTGAAAGAGAAAATGAGATCAATCGATTAATTCCCTAAATCAATCGATTGCACTAAGCCAAAACATGAAAAAAAAAATGTATTGAGGAATAATATCAATTTATTGATGGTCCGTGTCAATTGATTGATGCTAGTAAAATTGTTGAGCTAAAACATATTATTTTATCCAATTGTTTCTGCCATAACTTTATTTCCGTAAATCCAAATGAGTAGCGGTTCGAAGTGTTGGAAAGCTAACACGTATGAATATCCCATAGTGATGTATTAAGAGGTTATATTGTTACTAGAGTATGATAAATTTACTGGTTTTACTTATTGCGTAATGGTTAACGGTAGAGAACGGTCTGTTAATCATTGTAAATGAATGAATTAATGATGAAGCGATGATAATATGAATTAAGATGAATAAGTGTTGTGTGAGATGTTGGATCAAACTCTAGTATGGTCGAAGGGTAGCTTCTGGTTCGACAGGTATTAAGCATGAGGTCAAAGTCTGTTCGCATGTTGTTGTCGAAGATAATGCGTGTTGTAGTCGAAGTTTGTTCTAATATGCATTAGTCAATATTGCTAGGTTGTTAGCATATTAGATTGAGCCTTGCTTGTAAGCCCAAGTGTTTAAGTTAGCTTGTAATGGGTAATTGTTAAAAAAATCCATTAGGTTAGTGTGCTATTTTTCTTATAAATAGGATGCTAGATTCTCAATCTTGGCATAAGGAAAAATAGGAAGATAAAATCCTAATTTCAAGAAAGAGAGGTTATTTTGTTATTCTTGTATACTTGTAATCTTGTTCTAAGAGAAAGGAAAGAATAACAGTTTAATAACCAATCCTTGTTGTTCCTTGTTGTTTTACCTTGTTTTCTTTGTTAACCCTAACCCTTGTGTATTTCTTGATCATTAAGAAACAAGTTTATACTTTGTTTTAAAATATCCGATTCACAACAAATTGTTGCAGTGAGCATGGAGAAGATGTCTTCAACAAAGTATGAGATTGAAAAGTTCACCGGAGTGAACGATTTTGGTCTGTGGCGCTTGAAGATGAAAGCCCTACGGGTTTAGCAGGGTTGTTTGGAAGCGTTGAAGGGAGACGCAGCCATGGACGCTGCATTAACGACAAAATAAAAGACGGGCATGATCGAGAAAGCCCATGGTGCAATATTGCTGAGCCTTGATGATAAGGTTCTTCGACAGGTATCAAAGGAGACTACAACATCAGGATTATGGATGAAACTTGAAAGTTTGTACATGATTAAATCTCTGGTGAATCGACTCTACCTGAAGCAAGCTTTGTATTCATTCAAGATGAGTGAAGAAAAAGTGTTGGCTGAGCAGTTAGATATGTTCAACAAGTTGATTCTTGATCTTGAAAATATTGATGCAAAGATCGATGATGAAGAATAAGCACTGTTGCTGCTGTGTGCTTTGCCCAAAACACATGCTCACTTCAAGGAAACTCTCTTGTATGGAAGGGAGTCCTTGACCTTTGAAGAAGTTCAATCAGCCTTGTATTCTAAGTACTTAACGAATGAAAGGAGCATAAACCTTCAACGGTGGGCGAAAGTTTGGCCGTTAAGGGAAAATTCTTGCGAAAGGATGGTAAGTTCGACAAGAAGAAAGGTAAAAGTCAACATAAGTCTTATATTGGCAAAACATCTGGTACTCGACGTTATCACTATAAGAAGGAGGGTCACACAAGAAAAGTGTGCCCTGAACGCCTAAAAGATCATGGAGGTAATGGCAGCACATCCATTGTTCAAGATGAATTCGACTCATCTGATGTTCTTGTGGTTTCAAGTGACGACTCGAGAAAAGAGTGGATTATCGATTCAAGTTGCACTTGGCACATGACTCAAAACAGAGAATTGTTCGAGGAGCTATGTGATTAAGATGGTGGATATGTGCTGCTGGGAAACAACAAATCTTGAAAAATTGCATGTATTGGATCTATGAGATTCAAGCTCCATGATGAGTCAATAAGGTTATTGACTGAAGTCAGGTATGTACCTGACTTGAAGAGAAATTTGATTTCTCTTTGTGAATTCGACAGAAAAGGATATGTTTTTTAAGGAGAGAAAAGTATCCTAAGAGTTATGAAGGGGTCAAAGGAAGTCTTGAGAGGCGTGAAGAAACAAGGCTTGTATACCCTTGAGGCTGAGGTTGTAAGTGGTTCGACAAATATTGCATCCACGAAACCTATGTCGAAGACAGAATTATGGCACATAAAATTGGGCCATGTCAGCGAAAGAGGCCTGGTCGAATTGGGGAAGCAGAATCTGCTAGGAGGTGACAAAGTCAAAAAGTTGGAGTTTTGTGAATCTTGTGTATTTAGTAAATCCTGTACGGAGAAGTTTATCAAAGGTAAGAAAAGAACACATGGATCCCTAGATTATATTCATGTTGATCTTTGGGGGCCTGCAAGGAATCCTTCACACTCAGGTGCAAGGTATTTTCTATCCATCGTTGGTGAATATTGCATAAAGCTATGGGTATTTATTCAGAAGACGAAGGATGAAACTTTTAAGAATTTCAAAACTTGAAAGATTCTGGTCGAAACTCAAACTGGTAGAAAGGTTAAGAGGTTGAAAACCAACAATGGCCTTGAATTCTGCAACGAAGCGTTCGACAGTTACTGTGTTGAGTCTAGGATTGTAAGGCATAAGACTGTAGCAGGTAATCTTCTACAAAATGGCTTAGATGAGAGATTCAATCAAAAAAGGAAAGGAAAAAGAGAGAACAAAACCTAAGAGTTCTAAAACAAGAACAAATAAACAGAGAATGTGCAAAGGGGTCAGTTACACGATAGGAAGGTGTTAGCACCCAAAACGTCTATAGTACTCTATAGGAGCCCTTTGAAATTTCTATTCTTTTTAGTTTGAAAAGGTTTGCTTGAAAATAGATTGGGGAGATGAGAAGAGAATTATTTTTTAAAGATTTTTGTGTTTGGAGAGACTTACCGCCTCATGCCTACATACCCACAAAGTGCAATATAGGATCAAAACTCCGTAGTTCTTGGTACGAATATAAAAATTTTGGTTTGTTTCAATTGATTTTTAAATGTAAAGACAAGTCGTTATTTTAAGGAGAAAACTACGATTAGTCGCCCACAAGTATAAGACAACATTTGTATCACCTAAAGATGGAAGATTTTTGCTTGGATTAAAATCAACAAGTCTATCACTCAACATCTAAATGGAAAATGTCAACATCTTAAATACTATGGAGAATAGGAGAATTATATCTCAACTATGGGAATGACTCATGTCTAAACAATAGGAAAAGTTTTTAAATGAAAAAGTTCACAAAGACACGAAAAGATTTGAATGAGTTTTTGTATTTTTTAAGTCTTTTTGAAATTGGTCAAAATATGATTAACATTGATTGACATTTATTAATGAAAAAAAAAGTTTGAAAGTCACTTGACAAGAGTCAAGGTTTTTTTTATGAAAGCGATTTTACGTTTGAAAACAAGAAGGTTTTTGAAAAAAGGAGAAGATTTTGAAATTTTAAGAAGGGGAGGAGGTGAAGTGACTATCCTAGAAAGAAAAATAAAAGCTAGAGACAAGAAGGATCTAACCAAATTGTAGCATACTTCATAGCAAGAGAAATAAGAATTCCATCCATCTTGAAGCATAAACAAATAAGCAAGCCAAATAAAGGCAAATATCCATAATACTCCAAGATAGGGAAAGAGACCTAAATCTAAGTCAAAGGTTCCAAGAATAGTCCAAGAAGTCCAAGGTCTATGTCCATCCATGAGCATAACCACAAAATTAAGAGCACCAAGTTTTTTACAGGTTTAATCTTTTATTAGTGTTTTGAACAAGATATGGTCCAAGTGGACAAAAGAAAATGGCAGAAACATAAACAATAACATGACATGAGATGATACTAATGGAGCATAAAAATAAAAGAGTGATAGGAATCAAGAAGGAAACATAAACAAAATTAGTATAATAATATTGTTAGTGAGTTAGTAATTAGTTGTTAGAACAAATCATCAATGATGGTTAACTCATGCACTTAGGCCAAAGTTAATGAAAACTCATTAGAGGATTGATGAAAACAAAGCCTCCTAACAACAAGTTTCATAGGTAATGGACCTAATACTAATAATTAACCATACTTGGACTTTCATACATAAGTTTGAGGCACGAATGATCATTTCCCGATTACGGGACAATTTAGCGCTATGTTAAGCAATCGTAATCAGGTTTATGTAGAAACCACGACTATCCGAGGCCGGTCAATAACAATGTTAATGCTAATTCATGCTAGAGAAGTGATATGTATATCACACTTCGAAAGCAATACCGCACGGAAAGAAAAAGAAAATAGGTAACGATATCATCTTTATCAAGAACTTGAAATAACTTCAAACGATATCAAATTTTTTTATCAATTAGAAGAAAAAAAGATAAGAGGAGAGGGGATTCCAAATTGAACTACAATTTCAAGATCATTCCATATTTAAGTTCATCCACTCATCTTGATGGATTAAAGCACTAAAAATATCATTAACTCAAAGCACCTAAAATGAATTGAACAATTCAATTTAAAGATAGATTTTAATCAATGAATGTTTATCCAACTTTATCTACACACTAAGTCCAATGAATTTAAAGAGGAAAAGGACTTTTAAAAGTGTATTCCAAGGAAAAAATAAAAAGAGAATGGAAGAAGAAGAGGAAAGAACCAAAGCAGTCCCAAAAACAAGCAAAAATCACATTCTGGACATTGGTTAGCAAATTAACCATTTGCAGTGCAAAACTGGTTAATCGATTAACCAGTGTAAAATTGCAACTCTGGGCGCTGAAACTAACTGTTCATCGATTAACCAGTGTAAAATTGCAATTCTGGACGCAGAAACCAAATGTTAATCGATTAACCAGTTTGTGCTTGTTTTTGGTTAATTGGTTAACACCATAAAAATAGTAGAAAATCAATTTGAAAGTTGCAAAATCCGTTATCAATAATTTCTTCAAACACCTCATGATCAAGGATGAAATTGTGCACGAAAGTTCATGTAAAATAATAGCAAATACCACCCATAAAACACAATTTACAAGATCCACAGATCAAGCAACAAGAATCAACAATAGATCACATTGTGAAGGATGTATCAAGAACAACATTGGTGGAATGAGGGTTTACCACTTCATATATGAAAATGCTTCAAATAACTTCAAGAACAACACTTCAAAGCCTTGATCTAATGAAATTGATGATGAAAAAGTGAATGGATGAAGGTTTAGCTCAAATATTAGAAAGTTCTAATGATGAACTTACTAACTTTCAAAGGAAGAAAGAGCTTTGGTGAATTTGGTAGTTGGAGAAAAAAAGAGAGTTATGAAGAAATTTGACAAGGTGAATTTGGCTATCAAAAACTTGTGAGATGAATGAAATGAGGCCTCTATTTATAGGATTTAGGCTTGGAAATTTTGGTGGTTTGAAATTTGGTTTGGAACCAAAATTAGGCTTGGAATTTGAATTTGGAGGCAAAATCAAGATCAAATGGTGATTAGTGAAGGTGTATGGTGGGAATCAATTATGATGAGGTAGGGGAATTAAAATGAAGTGATCTAGAATATTTTCATGATGAGACATTTAAATTTGGTGACAAAAATACTGCAGAATTTGAATTTGCTGTATTTTCACAAAAAACGCACTGGTTAATTAATTAACCATTTGCATGTGTAAATGTGTTATTCTATGAATACAGTGAAAATTCTGAAAGTTTTCCTTTTGATGTGTTGTCTTGGCTCTGGCTCAATTTTTCTGACTTGTCAAAGAAGGCATGGAAATAAACACATAAACCTTAAAGTCTTTTGAATAACAGTCAATCAAATCTTGGGAAACTCTTGATCAGATGATTTTGAATTGTTTGTAGATCAACATTGACTATTTTCAGATGAATTCATTCGAGCTGAGGGACTAGTATTTGATATCCTTGGTCCAAATTTTTCCTAAAAAAGTGTTAGGAAATGATGAGTGGGGGGGGGGGGGGTTTCCTCACTTATCTAGAGTGTTTAGTGTATGCCCTTTGGGTGAATTTGGACCAAAGAGTATCAAATACCAGTCCCTCACTTATCTAAAGTGTTTAGTGTATGCACTTAAAAAGTCTTTTGAATGATCAAAGGAATGATTTTTTAGTTTTGTTTTTTCAAATAATAATTTTTTAAGCTTTAGGTTAATTAAAGGAAAATTAACAACTAAATTAAGTTAGAATGTTAATTTATTAAAGTAAACAATACTATAATTAATAAAATAAATAATAAAATAATAAAAATAAAGAAAAAGTAAATAAAGGAAAAAAAAACGGAATACTAAAGGGGGTGGTCCATTCTAGGGTTTCATAAACCCCCTTCTTCTTCTTCGTTGTCGGCTGCGGCCGTTGCTGTCTTCTTCCTTTGGTCTCGCGACCATTGTTGGTTTTTTCGAGCTCTTTCCGTTTTTCTTATCTCCGTTTGCATGTCACCATTTCCTTTCTCTGATGACTTCGACGGTCCCTGAAAAACCAAAATAAAAACCCTGTTTATCCGGATTACTCACTCTCTTGATGCGGGTTTGAAGCGATCTGGGTAGACGGTGGTTAGTGAGCGATGCTGGTGGTGATGAAGAGACGAATCGATGCTTCTCTGAACCTCTCCCTTTCGCGGCACGACGGGGAAAGCTCTTTTCCTCTTCTTCTTTCCCGACGGTGATGATGATGAAGCTAAGTGCTTCTTCTGAACCGTCTGATGGCGATGATGATGAAATCATGAGGGGTTTCTGAATCTCCGCCGTTTTGGGTCCCGACGTCGTTTTTCTTCCTTTTATGCTTAGGGTTTTTCGATCTAATTACTGATGCTATTTATTTATCCTTCTGATGGATTTTTGGGCTGGATCCGTTATGGATTTGTTGTGGTTTAATGGAGTATTTTTCTCCGGAAGTTGTAGGCTGATGGTGTCGGGGATAACTTGCATGTTGGTTTGATTCATTGTGATTTTCAAAGTCGCGGATTTGCTGTTAGTTTTACTTTGACTTGAAGCTGGGCTTTCCGAAAATATTGTTTGGCTTGCTGGATTTTTTTTAGGAAAGCTGTTATTGCTTGGTACGCTTGAAAGTTGGAGATTTTTCCGGAAAGTTGAGTTTGATCCGCTGGATTTTGGAACTTCTGGAACGTTATGTTAAGGCTTTGTTTGGCGAAACTCACTTCTCTGAAAAAATCACTTTCAAATAAGTGCTTTTCCGATAAGCACTTTTGAAAATCACTTTTCCTCACTTATCTAGAGTGTTTAGTGTATGCACTTAAAAAGTCTTTTGAATGATCAAAGGAATGATTTTTTTAGTTTTGTTTTTTCAAATAATAATTTCTTAAGCTTTAGGTTAATTAAAGGAAAATTAACAACTAAATTAAGTTAGAATGTTAATTTATTAAAGTAAACAATAATATAATTAATAAAATAAATAATAAAATAATAAAAATAAAGAAAAAGTAAATAAAGGAAAAAAAACCGGAATACTAAAGGGGGTGGTCCATTCTAGGGTTTCATAAACCCCCTTCTTCTTCTTCGTTGTCGGCTGCGGCCGTTGCTGTCTTCTTCCTTTGGTCTCGTGACCATTGTTGGTTTTTTCGAGCTCTTTCCGCTTTCCTTATCTCCGTTTGCATGTCACCGTTTCCTTTCTCTGATGACTTCGACGGTCCCTGAAAAACCAAAATAAAAACCCTGTTTATCTGGATTACTCACTCTCTTGATGCGGGTTTGAAGCGATCTGGGTGGACGGTGGTTAGTGAGCGATGCTGGTGGTGATGAAGAGACGGATCGATGCTTCTCTGAAACTCTCCCTTTCGCGGCGCAACGGGGAAAGCTCTTCTCCTCTTCTTCTTTCCCGACGGTGATGATGATGAAGCTAAGTGCTTCTTCTGAACCGTTTGATTGCGATGATGATGAAATCATGAGGGGTTTCTGAATCTCCGCCGTTTTGGGTCCCGACGTCGTTTTTCTTCCTTTTATGCTTAGGGTTTTTCGATCTAATTACTGATGCTATTTATTTATCCTTCTGATGGATTTTTGGGCTGGATCCGTTATGGATTTGTTGTGGTTTAATGGAGTGTTTTTCTCCGGAAGTTGTAGGCTGATGGTTTCGGGGATAACTTGCATGTTGGTTTGATTCATTGTGATTTTCAAAGTCGCGGATTTGCTGTTAGTTTTACTTTGACTTGAAGCTGGGCTTTCCGGAAATATTGTTTGGCTTGCTGGATTTTTTTTAGGAAAGCTGTTATTGCTTGGTACGCTTGAAAGTTTGAGATTTTTTCGAAAAGTTGAGTTTGATCCGCTGGATTTTGGAACTTCTGGAACGTTATATTAAGGCTTTGTTTGGCGAAAATCACTTCTCTGAAAAAATCACTTTCAAATAAGTGCTTTTCCGATAAGCACTTTTGAAAATCACTTTTCCTCACTTATCTAGAGTGTTTAGTGTATGCACTTAAAAAGTCTTTTGAATGATCAAAGGAATGATTTTTTTAGTTTTGTTTTTTCAAATAATAATTTCTTAAGCTTTAGGTTAATTAAAGGAAAATTAACAACTAAATTAAGTTAGAATGTTAATTTATTAAAGTAAACAATAATATAATTAATAAAATAAATAATAAAATAATAAAAATAAAGAAAAAGTAAATAAAGGAAAAAAAACCGGAATACTAAAGGGGGTGGTCCATTCTAGGGTTTCATAAACCCCCTTCTTCTTCTTCGTTGTCGGCTGCGACCGTTGCTGTCTTCTTCCTTTGGTCTCGTGACCATTGTTGGTTTTTTCGAGCTCTTTCCGCTTTCCTTATCTCCGTTTTCATGTCACCGTTTCCTTTCTCTGATGACTTCGACGGTCCCTGAAAAACCAAAATAAAAACCCTGTTTATCTGGATTACTCACTCTCTTGATGCGGGTTTGAAGCGATCTGGGTAGACGGTGGTTAGTGAGCGATGCTGGTGGTGATGAAGAGACGAATCGATGCTTCTCTGAACCTCTCCCTTTCGCGGCGCGACGGGGAAAGCTCTTCTCCTCTTCTTCTTTCCCGACGGTGATGATGATGAAGCTAAGTGCTTCTTCTGAACCGTTTGATTGCGATGATGATGAAATCATGAGGGGTTTCTGAATCTCCTCCGTTTTGGGTCCCGACGTCGTTTTTCTTCCTTTTATGCTTAGGGTTTTTCGATCTAATTACTGATGCTATTTATTTATCCTTCTGGTGGATTTTTGGGCTGGATCCGTTATGGATTTGTTGTGGTTTAATGGAGTGTTTTTCTCCGGAAGTTGTAGGCTGATGGTTTCGGGGATAACTTGCATGTTGGTTTGATTCATTGTGATTTTCAAAGTCGCGGATTTGCTGTTAGTTTTACTTTGACTTGAAGCTGGGCTTTTCGGAAATATTGTTTGGCTTGCTGGATTTTTTTTAGGAAAGCTGTTATTGCTTGGTACGCTTGAAAGTTGGAGATTTTTTCGGAAAGTTGAGTTTGATCCGCTGGATTTTGGAACTTCTGGAACGTTATATTAAGGATTTGTTTGGCGAAAATCACTTCTCTGAAAAAATCACTTTCAAATAAGTGCTTTTCCGATAAGCACTTTTCAAAATCACTTTTCCTCACTTATCTAGAGTGTTTAGTGTATGCACTTAAAAAGTCTTTTGAATGATCAAAGGAATGATTTTTTTAGTTTTGTTTTTTCAAATAATAATTTCTTAAGCTTTAGGTTAATTAAAGGAAAATTAACAACTAAATTAAGTTAGAATGTTAATTTATTAAAGTAAACAATAATATAATTAATAAAATAAATAATAAAATAATAAAAATAAAGAAAAAGTAAATAAAGGAAAAAAAAACGGAATACTAAAGGGGGTGGTCCATTCTAGGGTTTCATAAACCCCCTTCTTCTTCTTCGTTGTCGGCTGCGGCCGTTGTTGTCTTCTTCCTTTGGTCTCGTGAACATTGTTGGTTTTTTCGAGCTCTTTCCGCTTTCCTTATCTCCGTTTGCATGTCACCGTTTCCTTTCTCTGATGACTTCGACGGTCCCTGAAAAACCAAAATAAAAACCCTGTTTATCCGGATTACTCACTCTCTTGATTCGGGTTTGAAGCGATCTGGGTAGACGGTGGTTAGTGAGCGATGCTGGTGGTGATGAAGAGACGGATCGATGCTTCTCTGAACCTCTCCCTTTCGCGGCGCGAAGGGGAAAGCTGTTTTCCTCTTCTTCTTTCCCGATGGTGATGATGATGAAGCTAAGTGCTTCTTCTGAACCGTCTGATGGCGATGATGATGAAATCATGAGGGGTTTCTGAATCTCCGCCGTTTTGGGTCCCGACGTCGTTTTTCTTCCTTTTATGCTTAGGGTTTTTCGATCTAATTACTGATGCTATTTATTTATCCTTCTGATGGATTTTTGGGCTGGATCCGTTATAAATTTGTTGTGGTTTAATGGAGTGTTTTTCTCCGGAAGTTGTAGGCTGATGGTTTCGGGGATAACTTGCATGTTGGTTTGATTCATTGTGATTTTCAATGTCGCGGATTTGCTGTTAGTTTTACTTTGACTTGAAGCTGGGCTTTCCGGAAATATTGTTTGGCTTGTTGGATTTTTTTTTAGGAAAGCTGTTATTGCTTGGTACGCTTGAAAGTTGGAGATTTTTTCGGAAAGTTGAGTTTGATCCGCTGGATTTTGGAACTTCTGGAACGTTATATTAAGGCTTTGTTTGGCGAAAATCACTTCTTTGAAAAAATCACTTTCAAATAAGTGCTTTTCCGATAAGCACTTTTGAAAATCACTTATCTAGAGTGTTTAGTGTATGCACTTAAAAAGTCTTTTGAATGATCAAAGGAATGATTTTTTTAGTTTTGTTTTTTCAAATAATAAATTTTTAAGCTTTAGGTTAATTAAAGGAAAACTAACAACTAAATTAAGTTAGAATGTTAATTTATTAAAGTAAACAATACTATAATTAATAAAATAAATAATAAAATAATAAAAATAAAGAAAAAGTAAATAAAGGAAAAAAAACGGAATACTAAAGGGGGTGGTCCATTCTAGGGTTTCATAAACCCCCTTCTTCTTCTTCGTTGTCGGCTGCGGCCGTTGCTGTCTTCTTCCTTTGGTCTCGCGACCATTGTTGGTTTTTTCGAGCTCTTTCCGCTTTCCTTATCTCCGTTTGCATGTCACCGTTTCCTTTCTCTGATGACTTCGACGGTCCCTGAAAAACCAAAATAAAAACCCTGTTTATCCGGATTACTCACTCTCTTGATGCGGGTTTGAAGCGATCTGGGTAGACGGTGGTTAGTGAGCGATGCTGGTGGTGATGAAGAGACGGGTCGATGCTTCTCTGAACCTCTCCCTTTCGCGGAGCGACCGAGAAAGCTCTTTTCCTCTTCTTCTTTCCCGACGGTGATGATGATGAAGCTAAGTGCTTCTTCTAAACCGTCTGATGGCGATGATGATGAAATCATGAGGGGTTTCTGAATCTCCGCCGTTTTGGGTCCCGACGTCGTTTTTCTTCCTTTTATGCTTAGGGTTTTTCGATCTAATTACTAATGCTATTTATTTATCCTTCTGATGGATTTTTGGGCCGGATCCGTTATGGATTTGTTGTGGTTTAATGGAGTGTTTTTCTCCAGAAGTTGTAGGCTGATGGTTTCGGGGATAACTTGCATGTTGGTTTGATTCATTGTGATTTTCAAAGTCGCGGATTTGCTGTTAGTTTTACTTTGACTTGAAGCTGGGCTTTCCGGAAATATTGTTTGGCTTGCTGGATTTTTTTTAGGAAAGCTGTTATTGCTTGGTACGCTTGAATGTTGGAGATTTTTTCGGAAAGTTGAGTTTGATCCGCTGGATTTTGGAACTTCTGGAACGTTATGTTAAGGCTTTGTTTGGCGAAAATCACTTTTCTGAAAAAATCACTTTCAAATAAGTGCTTTTCGGATAAGCACTTTTGAAAATCACTTTTCCTCTCTCTATTTGGTTGCCTCATTGGAACAGATTATTACCTGAACTTTGCCTTTGGTCGGAATATAGTTGAGAGTTGGTTTCGGAGCAATTTGTTACCCTCCCGACGCACCCGATGGTGACAATGTTCTGAGGGTGTCGGATAAAAATTCTAACCCATAACATTGCTGTCTGTTTTTGCTTATTTTCACAGGTTCGAAGAAAATCGGAAGCTCGGGAAAAATCGAAGAAATCGGAAGACTTAGGAATTTTAGGAATTTATTATTTTAGGAAAAATGTAATTATTTTTTTTTGTAATATTGGTTATTTACAATTTTTTGTAAGGAATAATTATTATTTCTAATAATTTTTTTTTTATTATTATTTTCCTTTTTATGAAATGAAATGAAAAACCATTGTTTAAATGCATGTTTAAATGAAATGAAAATAAATTGAAATGAGAAACACAATTTAAAAATGAAATGAAATGAAAACAAAAGTTAAAAAAAATGAAATAAGATTGATTTTAAAAATGAAATGAAATTGATTTTAAAAAATATGATTGACTTAAAAATGAAACTAATTTAAAAAGATGAAATAAGATTAATTTAAAAAATGCCATGGAATTAATTAAAAAATGAAATATGATAAATGTAAAAAAAGGACACATGATTGATGAAATTAATTTAAAATAGGAAATGAAAATTGAAATTAATTCCTAGTTATTCCAATTTAACCGATTAATCTCATTCCCGACATAACTTCCGATTAAATCTTCCGACCATTCAAATGAGCAACTACACCTCGGCCCCGATTCACATCAGCAATATCCAACGGCTCAAATTCCCTGACTACAGTTCAAAATTCGTAAACTGACAGTCGGCTGTAAACGAATGACCATTTTACCCTTCATACGCTAGAGAGTGCGCCACATGATTATTTCCTGTAAAATCAAACCAGCTACACAAACCTGTTAGCGACTGGTTAAATGTAATGCCTAAATACAATGGAATGCAAGATGAAACGACAAATCTTAGGGCAAAATTTGGGGTATTACAGTTACCCCTATTTAAATAGCTTCACCGGATGATTTGAGCGACGAAGGCTCGAGAAATCATGGTAGAGGGATTTAAATATAGATAACCGAAATTTTTTCCCTTATATGCAGTGATATGCAATGCTATGGACAAAAAACGATAATGTTGACAATGTTATGAATCTAGTATGATGCACATGATGGAATGGTAAATGCAAAGATGTGGACGACACGACGATACATGGGACAAATGCAACGAACGAACCATATTGTGGACTATGACGCACTGGGGAAGTAGTACGACGCTGGGGAAGTCTAAAGTGATGGCCAACTGGTGTGAGCACGACCAACTTTCACTTTTAGAAAGGGAATGATAAGAACGGGATCCTCAATGGAGACGACACCGATGAGACGACCTCCACTGGGGAATAACTGAGAGTAATTATTCAACAGGTTCAGGCGTGACCGGCTGATACTCTAGAGTAAAAAGTAAAACTGGATTTGCATGACTGTAGGATAGATTAACAGAATGCTGGAGCATTGAGCAAAGAATAACATCTGAGCTTCTGGAAACTCTCCCTCGTGACAGGATCAAACGGAATTTTCAGGAATCCGTAGAAAATATACAGGGTAAAACCGGATGTATGCAAAAATAAATGGTCTTAAATGCGAAACGCCCTGATAAGCTTTCTCGAGAAAGAATTGCCACTTATCGTCGGAAGGGATTTATATGCCAAACTGGATAAGTTCTTAAATAAAGAGACTGCTGCTTATTTGTGGATAAAAATTGATTGATAAGCTCCAACGGAGGGAATTGTTGCTCATCTAATAAAATAAGCTTCTATGATCAGAACATGATTCAGCTTCTTCTTTTACTAAAGGATAAAATGAACTTCCTCATACTTCAAGATTCACACTCTCCTGAATACGATTCAGCTCCTTCTTTTACTAAAGGATAAAATGAACTTCCTCATACTTCAAGATTCACACTATCCTGAATATGATTCAGCTCCTTCTTTTACTAAAGGATAAAATGAACTTCCTCATACTTCAAGATTCACACTCTCCCGAATATGGTTCAGCTCCTTCTTTTACTAAAGGATAAAATGAACTTCCTCATACTTCAAGATTCACACTCTCCTAAATACGATTCAGCTCCTTCTTTTACTAAAGGATAAAATGAACTTCCTCATACTTCAAGATTCACACTCTCCTGAATACGATTCAACTCCTTCTTTTACTAAAGGATAAAATGAGCTTTCTCATACTTCAAGATTCACACTCTCCTGAATACGACTCAACTCCTTCTTTTACTAAAGGATAAAATGAACTTCCTCATACTTCAAGATTCACACTCTCTTGAAGATGATTCAGTTCAAACCTCCCCTTTCTTCACTATGATAAAGGAAATGGAACCAGCTTCTCGATGGAGATGGCCACTTGCTACTCCTCATAAAGAGGATAGGATAAGCTTCTCAGGTGAGAAATACTGCTCATATGCAAAGGTAGCAAGGATAAGCTTCTCGGATGAGAATTGCTTGTAGAGGTGGTAACATGTAATGTAAATTGTAAAGAAATTTGTGATGATGGTAACATCGAGATCACAGAGTGTAATGTAAGAAAGTTGTGATGATGGTAACATCGAAATCTCTGAGTGTAAGGATGAACTTCTTGTACGAGAAGATCAATTGTAGAGTGTAATGAAGATTGTAACGTGTAAGGTAATGTGTAATGATACACGTCTTGTACGAGAACTGTCGCATACCGATTGTTGTAAGATGTACCGTAATGACAATTGTAGTGATAAGCTTCTCAGGCGAGAACTGTCGCATATCTGCAAAGGATTGTAAAGGCTTTCTTGAAAGATAGTTCAAAATAAATGCACATCCAGGTAGGTTCGACGACCGACAAGACTGAAGTTCGATCTAGGACCGAGTTGGAAAGAACTGCCAAACAAGACTCCATTGAGGAAATGAACTTAAATGGGGATTATCTTATCCTAACGCGGAAAGATAACTGAAATAACCATCATCCACGAGGTTTAAGCTCTGTGGGGAACTTTAACAAATAGGTATTTTATGCTTAGGGCTGATGATCTACATGGAGAGAGCGGACAAACCCAGTTACTCGGCGGTAACGACAAAGGACGATGATAACTAGAAAACATGCCAATGCTAATGCGTATGAAATGAAAATGTAATGAGCATGCAATGCTTAGGTTCATGCACATGCTGACAAAACAGACGAGAGAGGAGACATGAGATGAAATAAACATCTCGACAGTAATACCCGACGACCTCTGCAACAGTACATCTATCAAAGGATCGGAAGCGTTGGTGGTAAAACCGAATCTGGCTTCAAAGTTCTAACTTCCCTGGGGAGAAAATAATCCACTTGGGTGATACGACATCATGACTTCCTTATGGGGACACGATACGACTTCACTAGAGAGTATGATATCATGACTTCAACTTGGGGGATTGCTATCATGCATCATAATCAGCCAAAGAATTCTTGGGATCAGAGACTTCCAGGGATAAAATAAATATTCGCTTCGTGGGGAAAATGAGGAGCTAGGCAGCTTTATGGAGAAAAGCGTAGTGACTTCCTGGGGATAATACCTCGACTTCCTGGGGACAAGGTACATCCAACTGGGGACAAAAGATATCAAAAATTTCCCTGAGGAGAGTTCATCGGTCTTATTGGGGAGAATTCACCAAGACATCCTGGGGAAAGTATCTTGACTTCTTGGGGAGAATATGGCAATCTCCTGGGGAATATTCCTGAGGAAGGTAAGGCAACTTCACCGAGGAACAGATAATTCCACTAATAATGGGTTTTCCAGAACATATATCACTTGGAGGATACCGATGATATCTCTGCAGTCTTGAGAGTCACTAGGGATAGCCGGATTGGTCCAGAAGTATGGTCAGCTTAAAGTCTCACTGGGGACTGTCACTGGGAAGATGCTGGTAAGCTCTGTGCCGTCTTGGAGATCACCGGCTCGGTCCAAAGTGCTGTCATCTTAAAGTCTCGTTGGGGACTATGTCGGCTTAAAGTCTTGCTGGGGACTGTGTCAGCTTAAAGTCTCTCTGGGGACTAGGGGCGAGGCAATGGTTTAGACGTAGATTCTGCAACGATGATATTTACTGGGGAATGAAGACCTCCGGGAGTAAAATCTATCGGGTGCATGAAGAACATTGTGAAATGAAGCTAATTTTGATCTCAATGGACTTTGTAGTAGTCACCATTTTGAAAAATATCATGCCCCAGAGTACCTGCTTTGTGAGAAAGTCATCTCGAGAGGATTTTACAGAGAACATAGGGTGCGATTGCCCCACTGTTTTCAAACTCTTGGAGATATTTGTCAGATCTCGACGTAACTGGCAGGGATCAACCGTGTCATTACTGAGTCTACAAGAATAACTCTTAAGAACGCCAGGCTCGCATCAGTAAACGATTTAGAAACCACCTGCCCCTATTTAGCAGGATCTTCGAGTTCCATTATGGATGTACGTATGTAAATTTCCAAGATATCAAGCAAAATCAACACGCATGAAATGCCTATTCTGAAACCGTCAATGTAACATGTATATTTGTCTTAACGTTTTTTGTTTTTGAAAAAGATATCACTATAACTCGTGACTTAAGTCACATAGCTAGGATATGCATTTTAATTTGTAATGTCAATGTTAAATTAAGCATAGCTCGTAGGAGTCAGGAAACATTATCTTGTCGAGTATGCTTTTAAGAGAATTCCTACTTCAATTAGGTCTTTTAAAGGTTGTATCGTGGCTTGGTTCACGGTTTAAGAAACAAAGGATAAAGGCTCAAAGTTTTATTGTGCCTACCCCTTCTTCGTGATGTTCTCCAATCCTATTCAGTTAACTGGATACGAGCACTCATTCCTCAATCGAATTTGATAGGGCCGAGAACTTATCAAGGCTTTGGATATGGCAGTCGCTCACCTATTGTCTTTTGGTTTTCCTAATAACACGACTTTGCTCTTTTATTGGGACTCTTTATTGTAATCCCTTGTTTTTTTGTTTTTATTCCCTAACTTTTTCCTGGACGACGTCTTTTGGATTTGACTTTGGAGTCCAGCGGGATGCCCCAGTTTTACCTAAGTCTCCTTCACAGGTTTTGAAGGAGACTTAGGCGTGTGACTCCTTTGAAAGGTTTTGACTGCCCCACTCTTTAGGTAGTAGAGGGATAGTCATTGCATTTCGACTTCTTAAGACGTTAAGGATATATTCTCGAAGGTTCGCTCCTCCTCTTTGAGAGTCTGAGCGCTCAATCCATTTAACTGAAAAACTACCCTGCCCCAGGTTAAATTCGAGGGTTTATTTTGCAAAGGAAAAACTCCTACTTCCAGGATCAAAAGGGTTAAAGAGAGATTATCGTCCTTATATCTCCATTGTTTTGGATTTGAAACAATGCCTTACATCATCAGCAAGTTTCAATTGAAAGCGTATGACAAGAAATCAGATGTTTTTGGCTCATCCTCCTCCTCCCAATTCTCTATCAGAGCAAGAAATCGGGTAAAGTTGGCATTATAGATTATGAAAAAATATTTTTAATGAGTGAAACGAGTGGATTTATTCAAGACAAACATGCATTGCATTAATTATTCAAAATAACAAGTTCGTATATGCTAATTATGCTTAATCAAAGGAACGGAACATAAATAATAAAATGAATTATATGACAAGTCTTTCAGCAAGTGTTTATGAAGTCTTTGTATTCAAGACCGACATGGTGATAGTGGTTTCCTCTGGCGGAACCTCAATGAAATAGGGAGTAGGATCACTGCGAGTCATCTTGCTTGCCCCAGCTATACCTGTCACTGCTTCATTATCATTCTTCGAATCTTCGTTTAGAATAACCTTCCCAGATGCTTTGTCGATCATGGTCATATCTGAAGGTGAGAAAATACTTAGAAGGGGGGTTGAATAAGTATGAAGATAAAAACTTAGAAATAAAACTCAAGTATTTTTATCCTGGTTCGTTGAACTCAACCACTCCAGTCCACCCTTCCTAGAGTGATTTGCCTTTCTCAAACAAGGACTTAATCCACTATTTAATTAACTGATTACAATAGTAAGCACTAAGAACAACTGTTCAAAGTCTTCTCAAGAACTACTGATCCTAACTGGATCTTCTTAAGGTTTTCTTACAATTAAATGTAATAACAAATACAAGTGTTAAAATGCTTCTAATAAAGCTTTATCACAACTGTGATTTTTTCACTTAATATTAAGAACAAAGAAATTAATTCTAGAAAGAATATGAGTTGTATGAGAGCTTTGAATAATAAATTCTTTTCTTGTCAAACGTCAACTTAAAGAAGATGGTTGGAGACTTGCTTTTATAGGCACATTGATCCAAGAGTATTTCATGTTGAAAAGAGTGTACCAAAAGGTTTGAGCCTTTTTGTCTTCACATCAAGTGACCTTTCCTAGAAGAAGAAAGCACAGAGAAATCCTTTTTGTCTGTGTTCTTGTGTCTAGCATAAATAAGTAAAGAGTCGTTTGAATATTCCAACGGACATAATCTTTGAATTCTTCTTCATCAATTTTCAGCAAGAATCATCAGAGTCTAATTTGATCAGAGCCTTCTGATGTTGATCAGAGTTTTGCTGAATCAGAGTCTTTGCAGCAGGTGTGCTTTTAGCGTGTAAAAGTTCAGAGCATATTTTTGAATCAGATCCTCAGTACTGGCAGCTTTAGTACTCTCAGAATCTTCTATAGTAACTATGCTTGAAAACTCTTCATACAGAATCCTTCTTTGGTTCAGATGCTTCTAACTTGCTTTAGATTCTTCTGGAGCTTCTGCTTCAGATCCTTCTGGAGGCTACGCTCAGGATCTTCTGATGGCAGCATTCAGAATCTTCTAATGAGTGCATCTGACGCTTTAGAGCTTTGCATATTTCTTATGTTCAGATCTGATTTACTTCTAGAGTGATATTTAATTTAATATCTGCAGCAAACATTCTTAAGCAAATTTTAGAGTATATAATTCTTAATTACAAAATTTCATAATAGTTATCATCAAAACATAGAGATATTATTAAGAACCAATCTGTGTTCTAACAATCTCCCCCTTTTTGATGATGACAAAAACATCAGAAATTTTGTTTAATTGAAAATAGAATAGTTATAACTCCCCCTGAGATGATGAATCTCCCCCTGAATTAAATATAAATAAGGAATAGAAACTTCCCTTTTGTCTTGAGTATTTTTCAGAGTTAGAGCTTGATTGTTCTTTAACATTTGAGAGTCAGAGTGTCTTGCATATTTCAGAGTCTGAGTCTGATAATTTTCAAATGATCTGTGAGTCTCAGAGTTTCTTTTACAGAGTATACTTATCAAATGTTCTGAAATACTCAGATTTTATGTTAGATAAAATTAATATGTCTGAAGTTTCATTCTGGTGAAGTTTAATTAAACAGTTCAGATCTATTTTCTCCCCCTTTTTTGTCATAAGCAAAAAGTAATAACTTTCAAAAGACAAAGAAAAGGAAACAATACATGAGATAAATCATGTGGAGAAAACTTTGAAATATTCATTCATTCATTCAGAACACAAGTACACACATCAAAAGATATTCAAATACATATGCAAACATTAGATGCAAACATCAGAAGAAAAAATAAATAAACTAAGATTTTTTTGACAAAAGCATCTTCAACAGATCCGTGATCTCAAAAGAAGATTGTTCTTGTTTAGACATCCACTTAGCCATGGTTTCATTCTTCTGATCCTGTTTGGACATCCAATGAGCTATGTCTTCAGACTTCTTGTCTTGCTTAGCCATCCATGACTTGATTTCTTATTGACCAGCTTCCAGAACTGCAATCTTATCTTCAAGATCTGGATATTCTTTCTTGATCTCAGATGAAGAAGGTGGAACAGTTTCTGAAGCTTGAACAAAGTCAATTTCCATAGGGGTTTTGGAGTTAGGAGCATTAGAGCCAAAAGGATGTTCTATCAGAGTCATAGCCAGAGGGTTATCTTCAGATGCAGATTCAGGATTCTCTTCTGATGAAGAAGGAGCATCTGTAAGAAGCAGTGGTCCAGATCTCTTAACAGTCCAGAACAGACTTCAAGCTGTTTCAGCAAATCTGAGCTTCGCATCATCAGAACATACGTTCTTCATATTTGATGCTACAGTGTTGAATCTGTTTATGAAACCATTCCAAATGGCATCATATTCTTTTGCATCCATTGTTGATGAACATTTCCTCTGTGCAGAACCTAAATACATCTGTATTTCTTGCAAAAAACTTGTAAATAAATGATCAACATTCTGTCTAGGTCTTGGGTGTAAAAGAGTGTCTAATGTGATTGGCCTTGGTTGGGGAGAAGGTGGAAAGATGGATTTGTGAATGGTGATCAGAGGAGGAGGGTAGTATGATATGAATGGAATTTCAGATGATTTGTCAGGTTTTGGTCTGTTTAAAGCATTTAACAGATTTGGTTTTGCATTTGTTGGATAGGAAACCACATCAAATGGTTTATCAGAGTAAGGTTTGAAAGCAGATTTAGCAGGTTTATCAGATTTAGCAGATATATCAGATGTAGCAGGTTTAGCAGATGTAACAGATTTTGCAGATTTAGCAGAGTATTGTTTTGCATCTGATGAACTTATTGCTGACATTGTTTTAATATATGTTTGAAGCACAGATGGTAGAATGATGGTAAGTTTGGGTTTGAGAGGAGTGATAGTGTCAGAGGGTTTAATTCTGGTGTAAAAATTTTTCAAAGTGAAACCAGAAGGAAGTTTGTTAGAAGAAAATAGTTTGCACGAAGCAGGAGGTACATGCTCAGATGTTTTTGGCTTGGGTGCAGGGTTAGGATTTGGAATGGTAATTTCAGAAGATGGTTTAGGTGTTGGAATAGGATCTGGAATAATAACTTCAGAAGAAACAGGTGGTTCTGGTTGGTTTACTTTAGAATTTCTGTGAGAGGGGGATACCAGAAAATCTGGGTGTATATCAGATTCTGATGAATTGGATGATGAGGTTGGAGTGTAAGAGGTAGAGGACACTTCAAAAATAGTTTTGAGAGGTGTAATGTTTAGAACCTCTGTCTCAGGAATATGGGTTTCAGATGGGTTGGTTGATTCTAATGGATTTTTAGAAGGTTTTGATGGTGGTTCAGATGTAGGTGGTTCTGATGTAATAGGATCAAATGTAACTTTTGCATATCCAATAGGTTCAGATGTGGTTGATGGTGGTTTTTCTGGCTGTGGTTGTTTTTCTTGTTGTTGTGGTTGTGGTTCAGATTATTTTTGTTGTTGGTGTTCAGATTCTTTTTCTCGTTGTAGTTCAGATTGTTTTTCTGGTTGTTGTGGTTGTTGTTCAAATTGTTCTGTAGGTTTTTCTGTTTGAGGTTGTTTTTCTGATTGTTGTTGTTGTGGTACAGATTGTTTTGTTGATTTTTCTGGTTGTGGAGTCTGATTTGGTTTTGTTGTTGTTGGTTTTGGTACAGATGATTATGTAGTAGAAGGTTTTATAGGTGAAATGGAAACATGATTAGATGATTTTTGTGGGGATGGAACAAATATATGAGGTAGAGCAGGAACAGATTGTTTTTGGGTAGAAGGTGGTTTTGGAGTAGACTTAAATGTTGAATCATTTACAACAGTATTATTTACAGAAGATACAGAAGATTTGGTACCTTTAATCTTGATACGTTTTGCAGGAACAGAAGGAGCGTTTCCAGATGCTTTCCTCTTGATCAGCTTATGAGGCTTGTCAGCAATTTTGGGCTTCTTCTGAACAGTTACATCTTCTGCTTCTGATTGACCTCTTTTTCTTGTGATCTCTTCTCCTCCATCAGGCATTGGTTCCCTTGCTCTTTTCAGAATATCTTCAGGGATTGGGATTCCATCTGCCTTGCAAGAATCCATATACCTTACAATTATTTCCCTTGGTTCTTCAGCACAGAATAGAAGGTAGTCTTTTACTGGGATTCTCTTCTGACTGAGTTCAGAGATATTCAGCTTCTTGGGTGCTGATGTGAGTTCTTCTACAATTTTAAGTCTCTGAATACTTTTGGCATTCAGAGGCTTCCCAACAATGGACTCAAGTTCCTCCTTGACTCCAGCAGCATACAGAGCAGTTACCAATCCATAAACGTTTAGGGTTTTTGTGAAGATAGAAAAGAATACAGAAATGCATAAACGTTTTGAGATGTGAAAAGTGTGAAAGTGGTGAGAAATGAGATATTTATAGTAAACACTTAGGCATACAAACAGTCAGATAATGGCAAGTTCACACATAGCAATTAATGAAAAAGAATAAAAATTATTTCAAGCATTAATTGATTCTGACAAATTGGGGGGAAAATCAAGATTTTCACTATTCAAACTTCACCTCAAACGTCTCTTCAGTAGTGTACACGCCACCTTAGCAGATTCAGAGTGACACGTGTTTGCTTGCATGTGCTTCTGAATTCTCTTGAGAAATGAAACGTTAACCAACGTTCAGATCCTCTGAGTATTGTTAGTTCAGAGTTTCAAAAATAAAGTAATTTAAGGAAATGAATAAATGATCAGATGAAATACTTCAGAGCATTAAACATTTTTGCATCTGTAAAAATTTGCTTCTGACAAATATTATTCTGGACACAAATCCATACCAATATTTTTCAGAATAAATTTGAATCTATCTTCAATAAGGGGTTTTGTGAAAATATCTGCCCATTGATGATTTGTATCAACAAAGGCTAAATTTATAATTCCCTTCTGGACATAGTCTCTGATGAAATGATGCTTAATTTCTATATGTTTTGCCTTAGAGTGTAAAATGGGGTTTTTAGACAAACATATAGCAGAAGTATTATCACAGAATATAGAAATGTTACTTTCAAATATCTGATAGTCTTCTAGCTGACTTTTCATCCAGATCATCTGCGTGCTACATCCAGCAGCAGCAATATATTCTGCTTCTGTGGTTGATAGTGCAATTGTGAGTTGCTTCTTGCTGTACCAAGAGATTAGATTTCTTCCTAGAAATTGACAACTTCCAGAAGTACTTTTTCTTTCCACTCTGTCTCCATCGTAGTCAGCATCACAGAATCCAACTAATTTGAAATCATCAGATTTTCTGTAACACAAACCCACATTAGAAGTACCTTTCAGATACCTTAGAATCCTCTTGATAGTTGTCAAGTGTGATTCTCTAGGATCTGATTGGAATCTAGCACACAAGCATACACTGAACAATATGTCAGGTCTAGAAGCAGTTAAGTAAAGAAGAGATCCTATCATACCTTTGTAGAGTTTCTGATCTACTTTCTTACTTACCTCTTCCTTGCCTAGTGAACTAGTTGGATGCATGGGAGTCTTTGCCAGCTTATTGTCAATCATGTTAAATTTCTTCAGAAGTTCTTTAATATATTTGGTCTAATGTATGTAAGTGCACTCTGGAGTTTGGTTGACTTGAATTCCCAGAAAGAATCTCAATTCTCCCATCATGCTCATTTCAAATTCTGCCTGCATACATTGAGCAAACTCCTTTCCCAGCATAGTATTGGTAGATCCAAATATGATATCATCCACATATATTTGACAAATTAGAAGATCTTTCTTAAATGATTTACAAAAGAGTGTTGTGTCCACTTTGCCTCTGATGAAATTTTTCTCCAGAAGAAAATTGCTCAATCTCTCATACCAAGCTCTGGGAGCTTGTTTTAAACCATACAGAGATTTCTTTAGTTTGAAAACATGATCTGTAAATTTTTCACTCTAAAAACCAGGAGGATGGTGGACATAAATTTCTTCTTCTATAATACCATTTAGAAAAGCACTTTTAACATTCATCTGATATAGAGTGATGTTATTTTGTGCAGCAAATGAAATAAGAAGGCGTATAGATTCTAACCTTGCCACTGGAGCATAAGTTTCATTATAATCAATACCTTCTTGTTGACTGTACCCTTGAGCAACAAGCCTTGCCTTATTTCTTTCAACTTCTCCTTTCTCATTAAGCTTATTTCTGAAGACCCATTTAGTTCCAATTATATTGAATCCTTTTGGTCTTTGAACTAAATCCCACACATCATTTCTGGTGAATTGATTTAGCTCTTCTTGCATGGCAATAATCCAATCATTGTCTTGTAGAGCTTCATCTACAGAAGTTGGTTCAATTACTGACACCAGTCCAAATAATGATGCTTCAGATGATGTGAGAAAGGATCTTGTTCTGATAGGGTCATCCTTCTTTCCAATTATAACATTCTCTGGATGAGAAGCTTTGATTCTGGAAGATGATCCTCTAGCAGTTGATTTTTCAGAAATGTTTAAATTGTTCATCTGAGAAGTTAAAGGAATTGCATCTGGCATTGCTTCTGGTTCCTTCACTTGAGTTTTGTCTGCCTCTGAGCTTTCAGAGTCTGTGAAGACTACTTCTCTATCTGCAGAGTTTTCAGACTGCTTTGGCTTTTTACTGCCAAGCTTATCATCAAATCTAACATGAATAGATTCTTCCACAATATGTGTCACAGTGTTGTATACTCTGTAGCCTTTAGAGCGTTCAGAATATCCAAGCATGAAACACTTCTGTGCTTTGGAATCAAACTTGTTCTGATTTTCTTTAGTATTTAACATATAGCAAATACATCCAAAAGGATGAAAATATGAAATGTTGGGCTTTCTGTTCTTTCACAGTTCATATGGAGTCTTCTCCAGAAGAGGTCTTACAGACACTCTGTTCTGAATGTAACAAGCTGTGTTGATTGCTTCTGCCCAAAAGTGTTTTGCCAGATTAGTCTCATTGATCATGGTTCTGGCTATTTCTTGCAGAGTTCTATTTTTCCTCTCTACAACTCCATTTTGTTGTGGAGTTCTAGGACAGGAAAAATCATGAGCAATGCCATTTTCATTAAATTATTTTTCAAAATATTTATTTTCAAATTCACCACCATGATCACTTCTAACTTTTATAATTTTGAAAGCTTTTTCATTCTGGACTTGTTTACAGAAGTCAAAGAACACAGAATGTGACTCATCCTTGTGTTTTAAGAACTTTACCCATATCCATCTACTATAGTCATCAACAATGACTAATCCATACTTCTTGCCTCTGATGGATGCAGTTTTCACTGGTCCAAACAGATCAATATGAAGTAATTCTAGTGTTCTGGAAGTAGAAACAACATTTTTTGATTTAAAAGATGATTTTGAAAACTTCCCTTTTTGGCATGCTTCACAAAGAGCATCTGAGGTGAACTTCAGATTAGGAAATCCTCTGACAAGATTAAGTTTATTAATCTGAGATATACGTCTCATATTAATATGCCCTATCTTCTGTGCCAGACCCATTGCTCTTCATTAACAGACAAGAGGCATTTAACATTCTGAACCTTAAGTTCTGAAAGATTTATTTTATAAATGTTGTTTTTCCTCTTTCCACTAAATAGGATAGAGCCATCTTTTTGACTAATAGCTTTACAACATTTTTTATTAAAGGTTATATCATAACCATTGTCACTTAATTGACTTATGGACAATAAGTTATGCTTTAATCCTTCTACAAGTAAAACATTAGTAATGGAGGGAAGTTTACCATTTCCAATAGTTCCAGATCCAATGATCTTGCCCTTCTGATTCCCTCCAAATTTCACATCACCTCCAGATCTAAGCTCCAGACTTTGGAACATAGACCTTTCTCCTGTCATGTGTCGCGAGCATCCAGAGTCCAGGTACCATGATTGGCGTCCTGACCTTGCTGCTAAGAACATCTGCAACAGGAATTATTTTACTTTTAGGTACCCAGATCTTCTTGGGTCCTTTAGGGTTAGTTGTACTGAAGGTTTGTCTAAACTTTTTTTTTTCAACATAAGGTTTATTCTGACTAGCCTTGGATTTAAACACATGAATATTCTTTTCAGAACGTGTTTGTTCAATATCATTCAAGTGACCAAATTTAAAGTGGGAATATAAAGGAGTTTTCTTGATGATAATTTTATCAACAGGTTTTGGATTTAAATCCTTTCCAGAGGAAGATTTATATCCAATTCCTTTCCTGTTATTTCTGCTAACTCCATAGACCATAGAAGCCATTTTGCTTCTGCCTATGCTTTTAGCAAGAAACTTCTGAAAGCTGTAATCATATTTTTCCAAAATATTTTTGCATTCAGATTCAGTTTCAGAATCAGAGTTTTGTTGAGCTAATTCAGAATCATTTTTCAATTTTAAGTTCTTTTCATTTAGCTCAGCTACTTCTTATTTGAGAATATTATTCTCAGATACAAGATTGCTTTGACGCTTCTTGTATTTGAGCTTAATATTATTATAGCTCTTCAGAACTTCTGATAACACTTTGATAAGTTCTTCTTTAGTGAGTTTAGCCATTACCTCTTCAGCGTCAGAGTCAGATTCAGATCCTGAAGTTCCTTCCTCCTGATCTTCTATGTCTGCCTTCAAAGCTACATTGGCACATTCCTCTTCTGACTCAGATTCAGATTCAGATGTATCTGAATCATCCTAGGTGGCCATTAGAACCTTTTTCTTCTTATCAGATTTTCTTTTAGGCTTGTCTTTCAGCACCTTTGGACATTCATTTTTGTAATGTCCAGGTTCTTTACATTCATAACAGACAACCTCCTTTTTGGCAGATCTTTTGTGTCTAGAAGACTCTTTTCTTTGGTCAGGCTTCCTGAAGTTTCTGAACTTCCTTCCTTTATGCTTCCAGAGTTTGTTTATTCTTCTAGACAGCATGGATAGTTCATGTTCATCTTCAGATGAGGATTCTTCAGAGCTTTCCTCTATTACCTGCAATGCTTTAGCAGATTTATTAGATTTTAAAGCAATTGATTTACCTTTCTTTTGAGGTTCATCTTCCTCAAGTTCAATTTCATGACTTCTTAGTGAACTGATTAGTTCCTCCAAGGAGATCTTGTTCAGATCTTTAGCCATTTTCAGCGCAGTCACCATAGGTCTCCATCTGGTAGGTTAGCTTCTGATGATCTTTTTCACATGATCAGCAGTAGAGTATCCTTTATCCAGAACCTTTAGTCCAGCTGTAAGTATTTGAAATCTGGAGAACATAGCTTCAACAGATTCAGAGTCTTCCATCTTGAAGGCTTCATACTTCTGGATTAGAGCCAGAGCCTTTGTTTCCTTGACTTGAGAGTTTCCCTCATGAGTCATTTTTAAGGACTCAAACATGTCAAATGCAGTTTCTCTATTTGTGATCTTTTCATACTCAGTGTGAGATATTGCATTTAACAATATTGTTCTGGCCTTGTGGTGATTTCTAAATTCCTTCTTTTGGGCTTCTGTCATAGATTTTATATCTACTTTCTTGCCACTCCCATCAATGGGATGAGCATATCCATCTATGTCTAAATCCCATAAATCAGCATCATATCCAAGGAAAAAACTTTCAATCCTGTCTTTCCAATAATAAAATTTCTCCCCATCAAACATAGGGGGTTTAGTGTTGATTTTGTCCCTTTCTTCATATTTGTTGTTAATGTTAGACATTGTATTATCAGCCATAGTAACAACCAAATATATATCAAAGTTTTTCTCACTGGATCTTTACTGTCACTGTGAAGTGGTAGCACACACAGAACCGGAGCTCTGATGCCAACTGAAGGTGAGAAAATACTTAGAAGGGGGGTTGAATAAGTATGAAGATAAAAACTTAGAAATAAAACTCAAGTATTTTTATCCTGGTGCGTTGAACTCAACTACTCAAGTCCACCCTTCCTAGAGTGATTTGCCTTTCTCAAACAAGGACTTAATCCACTATTTAATCAACTGATTACAATAGTAAGCACTAAGAACAATTGTTCAAAGTCTTCTCAAGAACTACTGATCCTAACTGGATCTTCTTAAGGTTTTCTTACAATCAAATGTAATAACAAATACAAGTGTTAAAATGCTTCTAATAAAGCTTTATCACAACTGTGATTTTTTCACTTAATATTAAGAACAAAGAAATTAATTCTAGAAAGAATATGAGTTGTATGAGAGCTTTGAATAATGAATTCTTTTCTTGTCAAACGTCAACATAAAGAAGATGGTTGGAGACATGCTTTTATAGGCACAGTGATCCAAGAGTATTTCACGTTGAGAAGAGTGTACCAAAAGGTGTGAGCCTTTTTGTCTTCACATCAAGTGACCTTTCCTAGAAGAAGAAAGCACAGAGAAATCCTTTTTGTTTGTGTTCTTGTGTCTAGCATAAATAAGGAAAGAGTCGTTTGAATATTCCAACGGACATAATCTTTGAATTCTTCTTCATCAATTTTCAGCAAGAATCATCAGAGTCTAATTTGATTAGAGCCTTCTGATGTTGATCAGAGTTTTGCTGAATCAGAGTCTTTGCAGCAGGTGTGCTTTTAGCGTGTAAAAGTTCAGAGCATATTTTTGAATCAGATCCTCAGTACTGGCAGCTTTAGTACTCTCAGAATCTTATGTAGTAACTATGCTTGAAAACTCTTCATATAGAATCCTTCTTTGGTTCAGATGCTTCTGACTTGCTTCAGATTCTTCTAGAGCTTCTGCTTCAGATCCTTCTGGAGGCTACGCTCAGGATCTTCTGATGGCAGCATTCAGAATCTTCTAATGAGTGCATCTGACGCTTCAGAGCTTTGCATATTTCTTATGTTTAGATCTGATTTGCTTTTGGAGTGATATTTAATTTAATATTTGCAGCAAACATTCTTAAGCAAATTTTAGAGTATATAATTCTTAATTACAAAATTTCATAATAGTTATCATCAAAACATAGAGATATTATTAAGAACCAATCTGTGTTCTAACAATATCATCTTGAGGACTGCTGAAATGAAATGGACCAGGCTTCTGAATAACCACCGGCTTCGGCAGATTCACTATAGAAGTAACTAGCTTAGATATGTTGAACAGTGGCCTGGCAGAATTTGAGCTTGGCAAATGGAAAACTCTGAGAGGAGTCCGGATCATCGGCGGAGGATCATCAAAAGAAAAAATCTTCTCTTCTAACAGATCTCTGACAAGGTTCTTAAGAGCACAACAATTCTCCAAGTCATGGCTGGGCGCGCCCTCATAAAATAAACAATGAGCAGAGGCGTTGTAATTGGAAGGAAAAGGATTGGGAGGTGGACCCAAAGCTCGGGTAAAAACCAGACCTTGTTGCACTAATGAGGGGTACATCTCGGTAAAAGTCATCAGAATCGAAGGACAAGACTTGTACTGTCTCCTATTTAGATCGTTCTGGTGAGGCGTCTGATTCCTCGGCTGTTGATAAGCAGGAGCGTTGGGCGCTCGTTGACAGTTGACAGAAGTTTGTATAGGATGATAAACAGGAGGCTGTTGATAAACCGGATGCTGATGGACCGGAGCCGGCGGCACAGGATGATATGTAGGAAACTGTTGATTGACATGAGTTGCAACAGTATCCACATAGGGTTGTTAAGCATACTGAACCGGATAACCTTGAACATAATTTTGCTGATGTTGCCAAGGTTGAGGAGCAGCCATTTTACGGTTATACTTGTGTGAGACACTCCTTCGGCGTGTAGCTCTTTTATAGTGGTCGAAGCTCGGAGTTTTGCACTCTGGAGGGCCATCTTGCTGAACTGGTTAAGCAATAGAAGGATGAACTAAACTGGATTGAAGACCATGAGGAGGTATGTTCTCGACAGTAACAGCTGGTTGAGGATCTGCAACAACATTGGTAGTCTCAGAGACAACAATAGGCTGAGTATCCATCTTCGCATTAAGAGCTTGTAGAATCTCCATAATCTGTCCTACATTTCCTCGAAGATCTTCGAGTTCATAGCTGACACGGTCGATCTCTTGATTTTGTTCTTCCATCCTTTTTCGAGCTCGGGCTCTAGTGTTGTACTGATGCGGAGGACCCAGGGTAACGAAACTGGAAGGCGAGAGAGCCGAGAATGAGAAATCGGGCGACACATGCAATGCAAAGATATGATACTAAAATGCAAAATGCGAATGAAAGACTTCACGAAATTCAAATATTTAGGAACATCACGGAATACCAAAGAAGTTTTATTTATTAATTTGAAAACTGGATTACAAATAATATTCTTAGAAAAGTCTTGGCATAAATAGCTAAATAGAAGCTAGTAAAACCCTAAGGAAGCTTCGTATTCTGCTCCTTGATCTGCTCTTCTTGCCGGGCCTTTTTGAGGATGAGCCTGTCTTCAAAAGATAGATTAAGAGTTGGAGGAAAATAAATCCTCCATTAAAACCAATCAATGGTAAGTCGGAAAAGTCTTCACAACTGTTGGTGATTAATGTCCTTGATGTCAGATAACTTTGAACATATGGCTTTAGTGATGTCTTGTTCTTTGGGTTCACCTCCAAGAAAGGGAAAGGAGATCCATCCAACATAGGGTTCTTTTGAGTTCCTTGATAACTGAAGAAACATGTCTATGAATGCAACAACCACAAATAAGATCACACAAGGCACACGTGTTCAAGATTCTGAGTCATGAGCATGGAGCCAAGGATAAGAACCAACCCACAATAGTATGTACTAAGGTTATATCATCACCTGTAGAACAAGGTTCTAAAAAGTTCCCAGAGTCATAATTCCATCTTTTGGATATTACCGACTTAAATGACTACTCGTTGGCCAACAATATTCTCAAGAGAAAATCGTCTGAGTGTGGTATCACATAACAACTAATTCAAGTCTACACCTGAATAGCCACCGCACCACGTCCTAATAAGGCCAAGATGGTTTAAAGGGTTCTAAGTTCCTCAGCTTCTTATACTCCCAGGTCAAAAAAAGTAATGCCATATACGACTACTCGTATGACATCCCAAAGGGGCCTCCACTAAGCGGGGGATCTCAAGTTAGCTTAGTAAGGACTATTCCATGTAAGCCAAACAAGACTATATCACCCTCCTATTATAAGTGCACTAAGTCCGGGTATATGACTTATCTCACCATACATATCACTAAGCACCCAAACAGAACAAGCAATAACAAATAAATCAAACAAATAAATGTAAATAAATCAAAGTAGGATGAACCCGCGAAGAACCAGAGACTTTGGGTTCGATCCCTAGCAGAGTCGCCACTTTTCTATAGCGGGGAAATTTGTGAGTATAAGCTATTGATTAACTTAACTAAAAAATGCAAGAGTCGCCACCACACTTTTATTTTATCCAAAAAAAGAAAAGAAAAAAGAGCGAACAAAACCCAAGAGTTCTAAAACAAGAACAATTAAACAGAGACTGGCTAAAGGGGGTTGGTTACGCGATGGGAAGGTGTTAGCATCCAAAACGTCTATAGTAATCTATAGGAGCCTTTTGAAATATCTACGCTTTTTGGTTTGAAAATGTTTGCTTGAAAGGAGATTAGGGAGATGAGAAAAGAATTTTTTTTAAAGATTTTTGTGTTTGGAGAGACTTATCGTCTCATGCCTATGTGCCCACAAAGTGCATTATAGGATCAAAACCCCGTAGTTTGTGGTACAAATATAAAAAATTTGGTTTGTTTCGAAATATGATTAACATTGATTGACATTTATTAAAGAAAATAAAGTTTGAAAATCACTTGACAAAAGTCAAGGTTTTTTATGACAACAGTTTTAAGTTTGAAAACAAGAAGGTTTTTGAAAAAGGGAGAAGATTTTGAAAATTTAAGAAGGGGAGGAGATGAAGTGACTACCCTAGAAAGAAAAATAAAAGCTCGAGACAAGAAGGATCTAACCAAATTGTAGCACACTTCATAGTAAAAGAAATAAGAATTCCATCCATCTTGAAGTATAAGCAAATAAGCAAGCCAAATAAAGGCAAAGATCCATAATACTTCAAGCATGCGGAAAGAGACCTAAACATAAGTCCAAGGGTCCAAGAATAGTCCAAGAAGTCCAAGGTCTATGTCCATCCATGAGCATAACCATACAATTAAGAGCACCAAGTTTTTTAGAGGTTTAATCTTTTATTAGTGTTTTGAACAAGATATGATCCAAGTGGACAAAAGAAAATGGCGGAAACATAAATAATAACATGATATGAGATAATAATGATGGAGCATAAAAATAAAAGAGAGATAGGGAGCAAGAATGAAACATAAACAAAATTAGTATAATAATATTGTTAGTGAGTTAGTGATTAGTTGTTAGAACAAATGATCAACGATGATTAACTCATGCACTTAGGCCAAAGTTAATGAAAACTCATTAAATGATTGACAAAATCAAAGCCACCTAACAACAAGTTTCAAAGGTAATGGACTTAAGACAAATAATAAACCATAATTGGACTTTCAAATGAAAGTTTGAGTCACTAATGATCATTTTTTGATTACGGGACAATTTAGCGTTATGTTAAGCAATCGTAATCGAGTTTATGTAAGAACCACGACTATCTGTGGCCGATAAATAACAATGTTAGTGCTAATGCATTCTAGAGAAGTGATATGTTGATCACTCTCCAAAAGCAATATTCCACGAAAATAAATTAGGTAACAATCTCGTCTTTATCAAGAACTTGAAATAATTTCAAACGATGTCGAAGATTTCCATCGATTAAAAGAAAAAAGAGAAGAGGAGAGGGGATGTCAAATTGAAATAAAATTTCAAGATCATTTCATCTTTAAGTTCATCCACTCATCTTGGTGGATTAAAACACTAAACATATCATTAACTCAAAGCACCTAAAATGAATTGAACAATTCATTTAAAAGATAGATTTGAATTAATGAATGTTTATCCAATTTCATCTACACCCTAAGTCCAATGAATTTAAAGAGGAAAAGGACCTTTAAAAGTGTATTCCAAGGAAAAAAATCAAAAGAAAATGGAAGAAGAAGAGGAAACAACCAAAACAGTCCCAAAAACAAGCAAAAATCACATTCTGGACACTGGTTAACATATTAACCATTTGCAGTGCGAAACTAGTTAATCGATTAACCAGTGTAAAATTGCAGTTATGGGCACAGAAACCAACTATTAATTGATTAACTAGTTTGTGCTTGTTTTTGGTTAATCGATTAACACTGTAAAAACAGCAGAAAATCAATTTCAAAGTTGCAAAATCCTTGATCCATAATTTCTTCAAACACCTCATGATCAAGGATGCAATTGTGCTTGAAAATTCAAGTAAAAAAAAAAAATACCACCAATAAAACACAATTTTCTAGATCCAAAGATCAAGCAACAAAAATCAATAATAGATCATATTGTGAAGGACAGATTAAGAACAACAATGGTGTAATGAGGATTTACCACTTCAAATCTGAAATTGCTTCAAATAACTTCAAGAACCACACTCCAAAGCCTTGATCTACTAAAATTGATGATGAAATATTGAATGGATGAAGGTTTAGCTCAAAGATTAGTAAGTTCTAATAATGAACTTACTAAGTTTTAAATGAAGAAAGAGCTTTGGTGAATTTGGTAGTTGGAGAAAAAAAAAGAGTCAAGAAGAAATTTGACTAGGTGAATTTGGCTATCAAAAGCTTGTGAAATGAGGCCTCTATTTATAGGATTTAGGCTTGGAAATTTTGGTGGTTTGGAATTTGGTTTGGTACCAAAATTAGGCTTGGAATTTAAATTTGGATGCAAAATCAAGATTAAATGGTGATTTGTGATAGTGTATGGTTGGGATCAATTATGATGAGGTAGGGGAATTAAAATGAAGTGATCTAGAATATTCTCATGATGAAACATTTGAATTTGGTGCCAAAAATGCTGCAGAATCTGAATTTGTTGTGTTTTCACAAAAAAAACACAGGTTAATCAATTAACCATTTACATGTGCAAATGTGTTAATCGATTAACACAATGAAAATTGTGAAAATTTGCCTTTTGATGTGTTGTCTTGGCTCTGGCTCAATTTTTCTGACTTGTTAAAGAAGGCATGGAAATAAACACATGAACCTTGGAGTCTCTTGAATAATAGTCAATCAAATCTTGGGAAACTCTTGATCAGATGATTTTGAATTGTTTGTAGATCAACTTTGACTTTTTTTAGATGAATTCATTTGAGCTGTGAGATTGGTATTTGATATCCTTGATCCAAATTCTTCCTGAAAAAGAGTTAGTAAATAAAAAGAAAACGAACATATTTTTGGATTTTAATTAAGGTTAGTAAACATAAACATAAACAAACATCAAACAAACAAGAAAACAAGGGTGTCCGGTGATCTCTTAAAAATAAACACACAGAGGAAGGCAAGAGAACTAAAGCTTGCGATCTTGTTTGTGGAATGAAATGAAAATGATATGTGGGATCTTAGGGGTAAAAATTAGGGTATTACACGCATCACTATAATCACATGGCGAATTAACAAAGCCGATATAACCAATCCCTTACGAAATAGCTCACTAAAATAACTTGAAGTTTACTATCCTTAGTCCACCAGCATAAACAATATTAGGTGATGCACATAACGTTAATTTCCTATGCCGGTACTCGAGGTCTCATATTCCTATTCAAGTAGCGTAAGTATAAAAAATGCCCTAGGTCCAACGCATAAACTAATTACCAGTATTCCCTATATGCCCAAAATCAATTTAAAAGAGTATGTCACATAAAAAGCATTAAGAACAATAATTAATTGAATAAGATTATAGATCGAAGGGTTCATACAAAGTCAAATCAACATATTACCCAACAATATTGAAATAGGTTCATCATACACAACCTAACCTAGAGGAGTTTAGCTACTCATAATTCAAATTATAATACTAATTGAATAAAGAAGAATAACATATGATTTCCTTTGAAGGATTGCCCTTCAATGGCTTCAAATGCTCTCCAAATCACCCTTAATGCTGTAAAAATCGCACTTGTAATGCCAATTTTTGTCATCCTTGCAAAAGTGAAAAATTTTCCCATAAAAAGAGCTCATAATGGATCAGACGCATCAGAAAAAGCCTAGAAAGAGGTCATCGCGCATGTGGTGCATGAATTACAAATCTATCGCACACGTGATGTTACGTTTGATTATTCTAGTAGCTGCACGCTTTTGCTCCCTTTTCACCATATTTTTCACTAAGTCTAATTTCTTCACACTTAGTTATTTTTCCTCATTCTTTGATCTTTCTACTTCATTTTAGCTCCACTTTGAATTGTTTTTCTCTGTTTCTTTTCCTAATTTCATGCAATGACAGACTTTCATTATGATCCCAAATGACGTTAGTAATTTTCTGCTAGAGCGTGAATTGGAGTTTGCTATAGATTTTTTACCTGGTACTAGTCCTATATCGATGGGTCCTTATAGAATGTATAATTCAGAGCTGAGTGAGCTAAAGTAACAGTTAGAGGATTTACTTGAGAAGAAGTTTGTTAAGTCGAGTGTTTCATAGTGGGGAGCACCGGTGTTGTTAGTCTAGAAGAAAGATGGTAGCATGAGATTATGTGTTGATTATTGAAAACTGAATAAAGTGACTATAAAAAACAAGTATCCTCTTATGAGAATTGACAATTTAATGGATCAAATGGTTGGTGCTTGCATGTTCAGTAAGATTGATTTATGGTCGAGTTATCACCAGTTTCGAGTGAAACTAGAAGATATTTTGAAGACTGCGTTCATAATGAGATATGGTCACTATGAGTATTTTGTGATTTTTTTGGGTGTGTCTAATGTGACATGTGTGTTTATGGAATATATGAATATAATTTTCCATCATGATGTAGATAATTTTATGGTTATGTTCATCGACAATATTTTGATATGTTCTAAGTCTAATGAAGAGCATGTATAACATCTGAAAGTTATGTTGCAGACCTTGAAAAAAAAGAACTTGTATGCGAAGTTATCCAAGTGCGAGTTCTAGTTAAGAGAGGTGAGTTTTCTTGGGCATGTAATTTCTAGTGGTGGTATTGTTGTTGATCCATCGAAGTTCGATGTTGTGTTACAGTGGGAGACCCTAAAGTTTGTTATAGAGATCAAAACTTTTATGGGTTTGGCTGGTTATTACAGAAGGTTTATCGAAGGACTTTTGAAGTTAGCATTATAGTTGACTCGAAAGGGCCAAACTTATGTGTGGAGTGTTCAGTATGTAGAGAATTTTCAAGAACTTAAGAAGAAGCAGACATCAACTCTATTTTTAATTTTGCCAAGTCCAACTGAATCCTTTGTTGTGTATTATGATGCTTCAAAAATGAGTCTAGATGGCGTGTTAATGCAGAATGGTCAGGTTGTGACTTATGCTTCTAGACAGTTGAAATTTCATGAGAAGAATTATCCTATGCATGATATAGAGTTGGTATCCGTGGTGTTTTTGTTAAAAATTTGGAGGCATTATCGGTTTGGTTCCATATTTGAAGCGTTCAGTGACCACAAGAGCTTGAAGTACTTGTTCAATAAAAAAAAGTTAAATATGAGGCACAAGAGGTGGCTCGAGTTTGTGAAGGATTAGTATTTTGGTTTGAGTTACCATCCTGGTAAAGCCAATGTCGTAGCTGATGTTTTGAGGAGAAAGTGGTTGAATATATTGATGCTTATGGTTTTTGAATTAGATCTAATCGAGAAATTCAAAGATATGAGTTTCTTGTGTGAAAGGACTCCTAACACTGTGAAGTTTGGTATGTTGAAGTCGACTAGTGGTATTCTCGAAGAAATCAAAGAAGGTCAAAAATCAAATTTGGGATTCATTGACTGACTCGTGTTAATTAGTCAAGGTATAAGAGGTGGATTTCAGATTATATGAGAATGGTGTTATACGTTTTCGTGAGAGAAGTAATCTTGAAGAAGGTCATAGAAACTATTCATCCTGGTGCTACTAAAATGTATCAAGACTTGAAGAAAATATTTTGGTGGCCAGGAATGAAGAAGGATATAGTTGATTTCATTTATACGTGTTTGAATTTCCAAACATTGAAGATTGAACATCATAAGCCATCAGGTTGGATGCAACCATTGGATATTCCTGAATGGAAGTGGGATGGTATTTCCATGAATTTTGTGACGAGTTTTCCTTAGACTTCTAAAAAGAATGATTCAGTTTGGGTTATAGTTGATAGATTAACTAAATCAGCTCATTTCATTCCGATTAAGATCAATTATTCATTGCAAAAAATGGATGAAGTGTTCGTTTAAAAAAATGTTGGATGACGTGTATATGAAGAAGGTATTTAGCTTGCATGGTATTCCTTTGAGTATTATTTCTAATAGAGATCTGAGGTTCACATCGAGCTCCTAAGGAAGTTTGTAGGAAGCCATGGGTACTAAGACGAAGTTGAGTTCTGCTTATCATCCACAGACGTGAAGGTAGGAAAAACACTTAGATGGGGGGTTGAATAAGGGTTTTAAAACAATTAAGATGATAGAAAAATAACACAGTACTTTTATCCTGGTTCGTTTGAACTCAAACTAATCCAGTCCACCCTACCAAGGTGATTTGTCTCTCTCAACAAGGACTTAATCCACTAAATCAAACTGATTACAGTGTTAACCACTAAGACAACTGTCTTAGTCTTCTCAAGAAATCTGACCACACTTGGTCTCTTAAGGAATCTTTTACAAAGATAAACTAACAATGTGTTTAAGATTTGCTTCTAAAAATATATGTCACAACAGTGATTTTTACACAAGTTTTAGAACGAAATAAAACTACTCAGCTCTTGAAGAAAGTTTGTATGAGTAGCTTGTTGAATAATTTGTCAATAATTTGTTTGAAGTTCGTTGGTAGTTCATTTCAAATTCGTTTCAAATTCGTTAACCATTGAAGTGATGCTGAGACTTGATTTTATAGTACTTTGAAATCCATTTCTCAAAGACTGTGCAATCTGTGCATTCTGTTCTTTTTGTCTTCTATTGACTTTTCCTTTCTCAGAAGAGGAATGTTCTGACAAATCCTTTTTGTCTGAAATCCTGTGTCATGCACGAATGAGGAAAGAGCCGCTTGGATAAGACAAGGAATATGCCAACGAATCTTTATTTGAACAACATCTTCTTCAACAACTTTGGAACGTCTTGCATCAGAACTTCTGATGATGTTCCTAGTTCTTCAGATCAGAGTTAACTCAATCAAAGTTTCTCTATCAGAGTTTGCAGCAAAGTGCTTTAAGCGTGAAATACTTTATCAGAGCATACTTGATTATCAGAGCTTCTGTACTTGCAGCGCTAAGTACTTTCAGAATCTTCTGAAGCTTTACGTATGTTCTTTACTCAAGTTCTTCTCAGCTTCGCTCAGAGTGACTGTAGCAGATCAGAGTCTTCTGATGTGTTGCTTCTGACGTTCAGAGCTTTTTTGTTCTGTAGTGTTCAGAGGCATTCTTGCTTCCAGAATAATATTAATTTTGATATCTGAAACAAATAAACACTTGAACAAAATTAGAGTATATAAATTCTCTATACAAAATTTCATTAATGTTATCATCAAAATAATGGGATATATTAAACACCAATCTGTGTTCTAACAATCTCCCCCTTTTTGATGATGACAAAAACTATGGGAAATTTTGTTTAAATGGAAAAGAAATATCTCTCCCCCTGAGAATATTAATCTCCCCCTGAAATGAATACTTCTAAAAAGATTAAATACATCCCTTTCAGCTTCTGTATTCTTTTCAACATTAGAGAAAACTTGCAGATTCTCAGACTTTAGTTCAGAGTTAATTCTTAGAATTTTGTCAGATGAGAATTATTAGCTCTGAAACACTCAAAAATATGATTAGATGAAATTAATCATGTATGAGTTGCCTTTGGTATCTGTTTATATGAATTATCAAAATTACCATTTTCTCCCCCGTTTTGTCATATCAAAAAGAATCTTGATTAAGAAAAACTTTAAGACAGAAAAAAAACAGAGGAAAAACAATAAATCATAAGATAGATTCAGTCAGAAAAGCATAACATTCAGATGCATTGATAAAGATAATCCAAAACAGAAACAAACAAGCAGATAACACATAAGTACACAAACAACAAAGAAAGTAAGAAGGACGAGAAGCCAAAATCCTCAGAAGATTCGTTATCTCAGATGTTGACTCGTCTTGCTTGGCCATCCAAGTATTAATTTCTTTAGTTTTCTTTCCTTGTTTAACCATCCAAGATCTTATCTCAGTGTTGCTAGCCTTGAGCTCAGCAAACTGGGCATGCAGATCGTCGTCTTCTTTCTTCACTTCAGATGACTCAGGAGCAGATGCAGAAGCAAAGGCATCGTGAATAACCAAAGATGCAGAAGCATTCTGGACAATCATGTCAGAAGGTTGAGCAGAGTCAAGAGTCTCTTCAGAACCAGGAGCAGAAACTTCTGGAATGACTTTTTCAGGTCTAGACAGTTCAACAGTCTTAGAAGTAGCAAATTCTTCAGAAGGAAGACACACATCCTTTGCAGGTGTGTTTTCCAAAAGCAAGGTTGGATTTCTGCTAAGACTCAAAAGAGTGAGTCTGACAGCTTCAACAAATCTTACCTTTGCATCATTAGAACCGATCTCTTGAAGATTTGAAGCAACAGAATTGAATCTATTTTTGAATCTCTTCTAGATAGCTTCAGAAACATCAGGATTCATACTTGAAAGACATTCCTTCTTGACAGAAGATAACACAATGTTTATTTCTTTTTCAAAACCAGCAAACAAAGTACCAACATCCAGCCTAGGTTTGGGTTTCAGATAAGCATCTAATGAGGGTGTTTTGATGGGTGCAGAAGTTGAAGGTACGGAAAAGGAAGGAATAATGATAACAGGTGGATATGAAGGAGATGGAGTGAGGATAGATGAAGTATCAGCAATCTTAGGTTCAGATGAAGTTGGTTCAGATGAAAAAATATCATCGTCAAGGTCAGATGGGATAGAAACAAAAGGTTTGAGAAGAGATGAGATGACATCTGATCTATCAGAATCAGTGGAATCAGATGAATCAGAAGATTCGGATGATCTAGATGGAACTGGATAGGCAGTCGTGAGAGGTTGAAGATCAAGAACGACTGGTTCAGGACCAGATGATATGGTTTCTGGTTGTTGTGGTTCAGATGTTTGATTTTCAGATGGGGGATTATCAAAAGGTTGGTTTACAGAAGGTTGTGGTTCAGAAGTTGGGTTTTTATCAGGGGTAGTTTTCTGATGGATGTTGAAGGAAGGTATGGATGGTACAGATGTTGTGTGTTCAGATGGTTGTGGTTGAGGTTCAGAAGTTTTATGTTGTTAAGGTGTAGAATGGAGTGGTTAAGATTTTTGTGGTTCAGATGGAATGGGTTCAGAGTTGTGAGGAGGAGAAGGTGAGGGAATTAGGTCATAAGGAGGAGGAGGTTCAGATGTTAGTACTTCTCTTACTGTTTCTAAAATAGAAGATAAACTGGAAGAAGGGTTACCTTTCTGCTTCTTGATGCGTTTTGGCTTTGCAGAAGATGCTTCGCCACAAGCTTTCCTCTTGGGCTTAGAAGATCCTTCTTCTGAGACTTTTCTTTTCTTCCTCTGTTTCTCCCCATAGAAATCTAGTCCAGGTTCATCTGCTCTTTGGATCAGATGTTCTGGCAAAGGGGTTCCATCTGCTAAGCATTCAGCTATGTAAGCCAAAATGATTTCCTTGGGTTCGTTAGCATAGAAGAGAGGAAAATCATCTACAGGAATTCTTCTCTTGCTTACTTCTTTAGAGTTGATCTAACCTGGTGCAGAAGTAAGTTCTTCCACAATCCTCATCCTCTGCAGACTTTTGCCATTCAGAGGTTTTCCAACAATTGAAGCTAACTCTTATTTCATACCAGCCTCTATCAAATGACCAACTAGTCCATTTTCAGTCAGAACATCTAAGATTAGCCTTCCCATAGGGATCCAATTTCTCACCTTCTGATGCTTTGTCTTGACAGATTCTCTGGACATTTTTACATGTCCCCACAGATGAGTGAAAAGTAAGTAAGGCAGATCCACCTTGATGCCTTTACCCAGACAATACATGAAATACATCTGATCTGAGTTGATGTAATCAGGAGAATTTGTAGATTTCCTGTGATGTATGCAGCCTAAGAAGATCTTAGCCCAGATCTTGTATTGAACCTTTAAATCCTTTATCTTGCTGGAAGCTTCCCCAGAAGTAAACACTTCACTGTACACCTCATCCATTTCCATATGACTTGCTGGCAGATGAGTAACACCATTTGATTCTTGATATCCTATCAGCTTGCGAATCAGATCTTTAGTGATAATAATTTCTTTACCCAGAACTGAAGACACAATGAATTTGGGGAAAACGCTTGCATGAATCCAAAATTCTTTGACCAAGCAAGGATAAACTGGACCAACCAGTCTATCAAAATACTTTGTCCATCCTTGTGATGACACAGTTAGACGCAAATCATAACCATTCACAGCAATGCTTTCAAAATCAACCAAGAACTCACATAAAACTTCCAGTTGATCAACCGGTGTTAGAAGAGTTCTTACAGGTTCTTTGAACAGAGTAAAACCCATTGCAGAAGATGAAACAACAACCATTGTTGATTCAAACTGTTGAGAGGTTGAAGATGAAGTTGCCATTTCTGATCTTGAGAAATAACGAATTCTTCTTTGGGATTTAGGTTTAGAGGAGATGAAGAAGCAATGAAGCAAACAGAAATGCATAAAAGGTGTGAGAGGTGTTAAAAGTGTGAGAGGTGTTGTGTTGTGGAATTTATAGGGGCAAAAATTAGGGCACACATTCACACGATCAGCATTTAATTCAATTAAATTAAAACAAAAAGTCACAACAAAAAGAATAATAATTTAAACACATTAAATGATACTGACAAGCGTGGGGAGGAAAACGAGAAATCGAGAATTCAAAGAGTACCTCAAAACGGCATCTCATTGAGTACACTCCACCTTTCCAGATATCATGTGACACGTGTTTGATGTTGACGTGCCTCTGAATCTCTTTAGAATAAGAAACGTTAAACAACACTCAGATCTTCTGAGACTTGTTAGATCAGAGTTTCACAAAAAATAAATAACGTAACAAAGAAATAATCAGATAAATTACTTCAGAGTATATACATTATTCATATTTCATCAGAATAAATTTTCTTCTGAATAATAGTTTTACTTTGGACAGAAATCCATACTAATATTCTTCAGAATAAATTTAAACCTTTCTTCTGCAAGGGGTTTTGTGAAGATATCAGCCCATTGATGGTCTGTATCAACAAAATTTAAACTAATAATTTCCTTCTGAACATAGTCTCTGATGAAATGATGCTTAATTTCTATATGCTTTGCCTTAGAATGTAAAATAAGATTCTTAGAAAGGAAAATAGAAGAAATATTATCACAGAAAATAGAAATGTTACTCTCATGTACCTGATAATCTTCTAGTTGACTTTTCATCCAGAGCATCTGTGTGCTACAACCAGCAGCAGCAATGTATTATGCTTTTGTTGTTGATAGCACTATTGTGGGTTGCTTCTGTAAGAACACAGATTGTTTCTTAGTAATATCTCTATGTTTTGATGATAAGACTTATGAATTTTGTATTCAAGAATTATATACTCTAAATTTGTTCTAGACTGTTTGCTACAAGTACTAAAGAAAATATTCTTAAAGAGCAAATTTGGATCTGAACAATGATATTATGAAAGGCTTCAAAGGTTCAAGAGCATCTTAAATGAAGATCTGAACGCTGTCTCCAGAAGAATCTGAGTGCTATCTACTGAAGATTATGAAGCAGAAGCCTCTAAAGAATAGAAGACTCTGAGAGTTCAGAAGCTTAGTCATCAGAAGACTCTGAAGATATTGCGCTGCATAGTATTGAGAATCTGATATAGAAGACTCTGCTCTGACAGAACTACACGCTCAAGCACACAAGCTGCATATACTCTGATTCAGCATAATCTGAAGAACATCCCAAGACTCTGAAGATCCAGAAGATCTCTACTCTGGAGATTCTGAAGATCCAGACTCTGATGTTGATAGCTGAACTTACTTAGTGAAGAAGATTTGAATATGTCTGTTGGCATATCTCAACAGCTCTTTCCTCTTTTATGCTAGACACAAGAACACAGACAAAAAGGTTTTATCTGTGCATTCCATTCCAAGGAAAGTTTCTGCAACGTGAAGACAAAAGGCACCAGGCTTTTTCAGCACAGCCTCCAACGTTGAGAAGACTTCATGGATCTAAGTTCCTATATAAAGAAGTCCACTCCATCTTCTTCATGTGACGAATTTCTTGCAAAAATCACTTATCAAAGCTAATCTCTCAAAAGCTCTTATATTCTATTTGCTGTAACATTGTTCTTAAACTTAAGAGAAATATCACAGTTGTGATAATAGCTTTTTAGAAGAATTCTCACTCTTGTAATAGTTTTACATTGATTGTAAAAGGTTTCCTTAAGAGGATCCAGTTGGGATTAGTAGCTCTTGAGAAGACTAAGAACAGTTGTTCTTAGGTGTTACTATTGTAATCTGTTTGATTAAATAGTGGATTAAGTCCTTGACTGAGAAAGGAAAATCACTCTTGAGAGGGTGGACTGGAGTAGTTGAGTTCAACGAACCAGGATAAAAATAACTGTGTTTGAATCTTTGATTATTTGTCATACTTATTCAACCCCCCCCCCCTTCTAAGTATTTTCTCACCTTCAGTTGGCAGCAGAGCTCCGGTTCTGCGTGTGCTACCACTTAAACGTGTCAGTAAAGATCCAGTGAGAAAAGTTACTTTGATATATATTTGTTTGTCATTATGGGTGATGCTTCTACATCCAATTGTAACAAATATGAAGGGGATAGAATCATCACAAAGCCTCCTATGTTTGATGGAGAGAAATTTGATTACTGGAAGGACAGGATAGAAAGTTTCTTCCTTGGTTATGATGCTGATTTGTGGGACTTGGTCATTGATGGCTATGAACATCCTACAAATGAGGATGGCAAGAAAATTGATAGAAAATCAATGACAGAAGCCCAGAAGAAGGATTTCAAAAATCACCATAAGGCTAGGACAATATTGCTTAATGCAATCTCTCATACTAAGTATGAAAAGATTACTAACAGAGAAACAGCTCATGGAATGTTTGAGTCACTTAAAATGACTCATGAGGGAAATTCTCAAGTGAAGGAGACCAAGGCTCTGGCGCTAATACAAAAGTATGAAGCGTTCAAAATGGAAGAATATGAAAATATAGAAACTATGTTTTCTAGATTTCAGATTCTCACAGCTGGTCTAAAAGTTCTGGACAAGGGATACTCCACATCAGATCATGTAAAGAAAATCATCAGAAGTCTACCTACCAGATGGAGACCAATGGTGACTGCCTTGAAGATGGCTAAAGATCTGAACAAGATCTCTTTAGAAGAACTCATCAGCTCACTGAGGAGCCATGAAATTGAGCTTGAGGAAGATGAACCTCAAAAGAAAGAGAAAGGTAAATCTATTGCTTTAAAATCTAATAAATCTGCTAAAGCTTTGCAGGTTATTGAAGAAAGCTCTGAAGGATCTTATTCTTCTGAAGAAGATGAATTATCCATGTTGTCCAGAAGGATCAACAAACTCTGGAAGCACAAGGGAAAGAAGTTCAACAACTTCAGAAAATCTGATCATAGAAAGGAATCTTCTGGGCACAGAAGATCTGGCAAGAAAGAAGTTGTATGCTATGAGTGCAAAGAACTTGGGCATTACAAGAATGATTGCCCCAAACTTCAAAGAGAAAAACCCAAGAAGAAGTTTGAAAAAAAGAAGAAGGTTCTGATGGCAACATGGGATGACTCAGATGAATCTGAATCATCTTCTGAATCAGAAGAAGAATGTGCTAATGTTGCACTGATGGCCAGCACAGATGATCAGGAAGAGGGGACATCAGGATCTGAAGCTGAATCAGACTCTGACTCTGAAGAGGTATTTTCTGAACTCTCCAGAGCTGAACTTGTTGAGAGTTTGTCTGAAATGTTGGAAAGCTACAGCAAGATCAAACTCAAATACAAGAAGCTGAAAAGCAGTCTTGAATCTGAGATTGATCTTCTGAAGATAGGACTTGTTGAGCAAAAAGAAATTAATCTGAAAATCAAAAATGACTTTGAAATAGCTTAACAAGAATCTGAATATGAGACTAAGTCATGTGAAAACATTTTAGAAAAATATGACTCTAGCTTTTAGAGATTCCTTACTAAGAGCATAGACAGAAGCAAGATGGCTTCTATGATCTATGGTGTTAGTGGGAACAACAGAAGAGGTATTGGATATGAATCTTCCTCTAGAAGTAATCCAAAATCTGTTGACAAACTCTTCATCAAGAAGACACCTCTGTACTCTCAATTTAAGTTTGGTCACTTAAATGACATTAAACACACAAGCTCTGAGAAGAATACTTATGTGTTTAAACCCAAGGCAAGTCAGAATAATCATTATGTTGAAAAACAGAAGTTTAGACAAACCTACAAACCAACTAACCCTAAAGGACCCAAGAAGATCTGGGTACCTAAGAGCAAAATAATCCCTATTGCAGATGTTCTTAGCAGCAAGGTCAGGACGCCAGTCATGGTACCTGGACTCTGGATGCTCACGACACATGACAGGAGAAAGGTCTATGTTCCAAAGCCTGGAACTTAGATCTGGAGGTGACGTGAAGTTTGGAGGGAACCAGAAAGGCAAGATCATTGGATCTGGCACTATTGGAAATGGTAAACTTCCCTCTATAACTAATGTTTTACTTGTTGAAGGCTTAAAGCATAATCTATTGTCCATAAGTCAATTAAGTGACAACGGTTATGATATTACCTTCAATCAACAATGTTGCAAAGCTATTAGTCAGAAGGATGGCTCAATCCTATTTAGTGGTAAGAGGAAAAACAACATCTATAAAATAAATCTTTCAGAACTTAAGGTTCAAAATGTTAAATGCCTCTTGTCTGTTAATGAGGAGCAATGGGTCTGGCACAGAAGATTGGGACATATTAATATGAGACGTATATCTCAAATTAATAAACTTAATCTTGTCAGAGGACTTCCTAAGTTGAAGTTCAACTCAGATGCTCTTTGTGAAGCATGTCAAAAAGGAAAATTTTCAAAATCTTCTTTTAAATCAAAAAATGTTGTTTCTACCTCCAAGCCATTAGAACTACTTCATATTGATCTGTTTGGACCAGTGAAAACTGCATCCATCAGAGGCAAGAAGTATGGATTAGTCATTGTTGATGACTATAGCAGATGGACATGGGTAAAGTTCTTAAAACACAAGGATGAGTCACACTCTGTGTTCTTTGACTTCTGCAAACAAGTCCAGAATGAGAAAGATCTTAAAATTATTAAAGTCAGAAGTGATCATGGTGGCGAATTTGAAAATAAACATTTTGAAAAATATTTTTCTAAAAATGGCATTGCTCATGATTTCTCCTGTCCTAGAACTCCACAACAAAATGGATTTGTAGAAAGGAAAAATAGAACTTTGCAAGAAATGGCCAGAACCATGATGAATGAGACTAATCTGGCAAAGTATTTTTGGGCAGAAGCAATTAACACAGCTTGTTACATTCTGAACAGAGTGTCTGTAAGACCTCTTCTGAAAAAGACTCCCTATGAATTGTGGAGGAACAAAAAGCCCAACATTGCTTATTTTCATCCTTTTGGATGTACTTGTTATATGCTTAACACTAAAGAGAATATTAACAAGTTTGATTCCAAAGCACAAAAGTGTTTCATGCTTGGTTATTCTAAACGCTCTAAAGGCTACAGAGTATTCAATACTGAAACACAGATTGTGGAAGAATCTATTCATGTAAGATTTGATGATAAGCTTGGCTCTGAAAAGCCAAAGCAGTTTGAAAGTTCTGCAGATAAAGAAGTGATTCTCACAGAATCTGAAGGCTCAGAGGCAGAAAAGGCTAAAGAGAAGGAATCTGAAGCAACTCCAGATGCTATTCCCTTATCTTCTCAATTGGACAACTTACACATTTCTGAAAGATCAAATGTCAGAGGATCTTCTTCCAGAATCAAGGCATCTCACCCAGAAGATGTGATTATTGGAAAGAAAGATGATCCAATCAGGACAAGATCCTATCTCAGAACATCTGAATCTTCATTGTTTGGCTTAGTGTCAATAATTGAACCAACATCTATGGATGAGGCTCTGAAAGATAATGAATGGATTATTGCCATGCAAGAAGAGCTAAATCAATTCACCAGAAATGAAGTTTGGGATCTGGTTCCTAGACCTAAAGGATTCAACATTATTGGAACAAAATGGGTCTTCAGGAATAAGTTGAATGAAAAGGGAGAAGTTGAAAGGAATAAGGCAAGGCTGGTTGCTCAAGGTTACAGTCAGCAAGAAGGGATTGACTATACAGAGACTTATGCTCCTGTTACCAGGTTAGAGTCTATACGTTTACTCATTTCTTTTGCTGCACAGAATAACATCACTCTATATCAGATGGATGTTAAAAGTGCCTTTCTTAATGGTATTATAGAAGAGGAAGTATATGTCCACCAACCTCCTGGTTTTGAAAGTGAAAACTTTCCAGATCATGTTTTTAAACTAAAGAAATCTCTTTATGGTTTAAAACAAGCTCCCAGAGCTTGGTATGAGAGGTTGAGCAATTTCCTTCTAGAGAAAAATTTTATCAGAGGAAAAGTGGATACAACTTTATTCTGTAAAACTCTTAAGAAAGATCTGTTGATTTGTCAAATATATGTAGATGATATTATTTTTGGATCAACAAATATTATGCTTGGAAAGGAGTTTGCTAAATGTATGCAGGTAGAGTTTGAGATGAGCATGATGGGAGAATTGAGATTCTTTTTGGCAATCCAAGTCAACCAGACTCCAGAGTGCACCTACATACATCAGACCAAATATGTTAAAGAGCTTCTGAAGAAGTTCAACATGGTTGATAGTAAGGCGGAAAAGACTCCAATGCACCCTACAAGCACTCTTGGTAAGGAAGAGGTAAGTAAGAAGGTAGATCAGAAACTCTACAGAGGTATGATAGGATCTCTTCTATACTTGACTGCTTCTAGACCTGATATTCTGTTTAGTGTCTGCTTATGTGCAAGATTCCAATCAGATCCTAGAGAATCACACTTAACAGTTGTTAAGAGGATTCTAAGGTATCTGAAAGGTACTACTAATATGGGTCTGTGTTACAGAAGATCTGATGAATTTTCATTAGTTGGATTCTGTGATGCTGATTATGCTGGAGACAGAGTTGAATGTAAAAGCACTTCTGGAAGCTGTCAGTTTCTTGGAAGTTATCTGATCTCATGGTACAATAAGAAGGAACCCACTATTGCACTATCAACTACAGAGGCAGAATACATTGCTGCTGCTGGATGTTGTACGCAGATGCTCTAGATGAAGAGTCAACTAGAAGACTATCAGATCTATGAGAGTAATCTTTCTATCTTCTGTGATAATACTTCTGCTATATGTTTGTCAAAAAATCCAATCTTACACTCTAAGGCTAAACATATAGAAATTAAACATCACTTCATCAGAGACTTTGTTCAGAAGGGTGTAATAAATCTAGCTTTTGTTGATACAGATCATCAATGGGCTGATAATTTCACAAAACCCCTTGCTGAAGATAGGTTTAAGTTCATTCTGAAAAATATATGTATGGATTTTTGTCCAGAGTAATATTTATCAGAGGCAACTTATCAGATGCAAAATGTTTAAAGATCTGAAGTATTTCATCTGATTATTTGTTCATTTATCTTTGATTGATTTATTTGTGTGAAACTCTGAACTAACAAACTCAGAAGATCTGAATGTTGGAAACGTTTCATTTCTTGAGAAACATCAGATGCACATACAAGCAAACATGTGTCACTCAGAATCTGAAAAGATGGAGTGCTCTACTGAATTGATGTTTGAGGTACTGCTTTGAAAATCTCATTTTTCTTGGATTTCCCCCCATTTGTCATATCTTTAAATTGAAATGATTATTTTCATTAAATGCTATGTGTAAACGTGCGTATGTGTCTATTGATGTGCCCAATGTTTGATTTTTTGGTTTTCTATAAATACCACCTATCACACCATTTTCACACTTTTCACACTCACTACACTTATGCATTTTTGCTTACTCTTCAACCTCTACCAAAACCCTAAACCCAAATCAAAATCTTCATCTTCATCAATGGCTTCTTCATCAAATGCTGCTGAAATCTCCAACAACAATGTAATGTACAAGGAACCAGTACGCACTCTACTTACTCCAGTTGTGGATCTTGAGGTTCTGTGCGAGAGTTTCATTGATCTTGAATCAATAGAAGAAAATGGGTTTGACCTAACAACTGCCATTAAAGCTCAAGGCTGGGAGAATTATTTTGATAGACTGATGGGTCCTGTGTACCCAACTCTTGTGAAGGAGTTCTGGATTCACGCTCATGCTGGTCCTAAGTTCATTCACTCATCTGTCCTTGGGAAGGAGATAGTGATCATTGAGAAACTGATCAGGCAGCTGTTTAGTTATAAAGAATCTGATGGTGTTACAAACCTAGCCTCTGCACGTATTGATATGGCTAAGGTATATGAAGAGATTACTATATCTGGAACACAAACAAGCAAGGTTAAAGATCTGAAACCTATCTATAGGATCTGGGCGAAGATATTTATGAGTACAATCTTTCACAGAAAGTCATCCAACTCACCAGACTATGTGAGTACAGAGCATCTGTACTTCATGTACTGCATCAGCAAGAATACTAAGGTGGATCTGTCCTATCTGATTTTCAGTCATCTTCTGACTCATGTCAAAGAGACTAGAGAAGAGGTCAGAGCTAAAGATGGGAAAGTTAGAACTTGGATACCTCTGGGAAGACTTATTTCAGACATCCTTACAGAGAATCAGTTGGTGAAGCATCTGACAGATGCAAACATGACGGAGGATCTGTCCTACATCATTGGATCTGAGATAAATGGACTTACTCTGAAAAGAATGAAGATCATTTCAGAGCTGAATGGTAAACTAAGGAAGATAAAGTCTGAGGAGGTCAATGGCAAAAGGATACCAGTAAAAGATTTTCCAATGTTCAGCGCAGATGAACCAAAAGATATTGTCTGGGCTTACACTGCAGATTGTCTGAAGAATGGAATTCCTCTACCTGCTAACCTTGTTCAGAGACAAGGAGAAGAATTGCCCAATCTGATGAAGGAAAGGCGTAGTAAGAGAAAAGCTGAAGAAGGCTCTGTTCAGAAGAAAAGGAAAGAATCTGAAGTTCCAAGGAAGAAGAAGAAAGGAGTAAAGAAAGTCAGAATCAATTCTAGAGATGCTACTCTGGAAGAGATAAGAGACACTATTCATCAGGTATTAACATCTGATCCTACCCCTGCTGTTCATTCACCCCTTCCATCACCTCAACTCTCTCCAACCCTTAGACATAGAACTTCTAACCCCCAACCATCTGCAAACCTTTCATCTGAACCACCTTCATCTCCCCTAGTACATTCACAACCATCTTCTGTACCAACAACCTCTGACCCTCAACCTCATACTACATCTGAACCCCCTCAACCTACTTCACCAGAAATTCCACAACCAGAAATTCCTCAACCAGATATTCCACAACCAGAAATTCCCCAACCAGATATAATCATCTCAAAACCAAACCAACCAGAGACTGTTCAATCTGAACACTCTGAACAACCAGCTCTACCAGAAGATTCAAATCTTTTTGAAGATATTCTGGATATCCAACCCCTGAATCAATCCATTAACATTTCTTCAACATCTGCTCACTCAAAAGAATCTTCTAATTGTGAATCATCTGATTTTGAACCAGAGTCTCTCAAACAAGCTCGTTCTGACATTACTATGAAGGAACACGTTAACATTTCTATGTTTCAAGCTTCATCATCTGGAACTCATACTCCACCCAACTCCCCACCTGAGATAACCATCCCTCAACCATATGAAACCCAAACCATTCCTCAACCAACTGAACTCCCTCAGTCTGACACCCAAACATCTCAACCAACACCACCTCAACCACAACCATCTGAACCTACACCATCTGAACCTACTCCTGTTAACACTCCTAATCCTAAACCCTCTGAACTGTCAGATCTAGGATCATGTGTTAATACTATGTTTGAAATATTCAAGAAGGAGATAGATTCTGAGTATGCTCGTGTTAAGGAAGTGTGCTTGTCAAGTTTGGATCCGGTTGTTTCAAATGCTTCTTGGAAATGTTTCATCTGGATGTTTAACAAAGCTGCTTTAAAAGTTAGAGCTAAATGTTCTAAGCTTGCAAAGACTCAGTTTGCAGAGTTAATCAAGATAACTCTGATGAACATTCCTCCTCCTCCTCCTGTGTTGCTTCTGGAAGCTGCTCCTCCAGAGGCTCCTGCATCTGAATTGGTTGAACAAGCTTCTGAAGAGAACCAGTCTAACAAGAACACTGCTGCTACTGCATCTGCTTCTTCTTCATCCGTAGTCAAAGAGCTTGTGAATGATGTCAAGGAAATAAAAGATTGGATGGTACAGCAAGAGAAGACAACTGATGAGATCAAGACCTGGATGTCTAAGCAAGAAGAGTCAACTGCCAAAATGATAGAGCTTCTGACCCTTATTGCCTCACACCAGACTTAGTTTTATTTGATGTTTTTGCACATGTTATTGCTTCTGTTGTTTTCTTATTATTTTGTTATGCTTTTTGGCATCTATCTGTTCTTTTGTGACTCTGTTTGATTGTGAACTCTGATCTGTTTAAATGAAAGTTGATGTTTTTGCTTCTATATGCTTCTTTTCTTCTGTATCTTTATGTCTTTAAAAATCTTTTTGATTATGACAAAAAGGGGGAGAAAAAGAGAATCTGATTGTTCAACCTATAAGCAATTACTAAAACTGAAATTCAGACATTTTATTAACTTACTTTGAATTTAAGTCTTTCAGATTACATTGATTTATCTGACATAATTCATTGAAGTTATCCTGAGACTTTTCCAACCAGAACCTGATCTTCCAAAGGAAATCTGAGTATTCAATCAACTCTGATATCTCACTATGATACCTTTACTCTGAAAGATAATTCAAGCAAGATGATAACCAGGCGCTATGACTGAAGGAAGTCATAATTATCTGGCATCAAGATTTGATTCTGAAAGTCAAACCTCTTGCATCAGGCTCTGAATCTGAAATATACTTAATCAAAAAGGGAAGTGTTTTCTTCTATTAGAGTATTCATTTCAGGGGGAGATTGTTAATCTCAGGGGGAGTTATAATTCATACTTTTTATTGAACAAAATTTCTCATGTTTTGTCATCATCAAAAAAGGGGATATTGTAAGAACACAGATTGTTTCTTAGTAATATCTCTATGTTTTGATGATAACACGTATGAATTTTGTATTCAAGAATTATATACTCTAAATTTGTTCTAGACTGTTTGCTACAGGTACTAAAGAAAATATTCTTAAAGAGCAAATTTGGATCTGAACAATGATATTATGAAAGGCTTCAAAGGTTCAAGAGCATCTTAAATGAAGATCTGAACGCTGTCTCCAGAAGAATCTGAGTGTTGTCTACTGAAGATTCTGAAGCAGAAGCCTCTAAAGAATAGAAGACTCTGAGAGTTCAGAAGCTTAGTCATCAGAAGACTCTGAAGATACTGCGCTGCATAGTATTGAGAATCTGATATAGAAGACACTGCTCTGACAGAACTACACGCTCAAGCACATAAGCTGCATATACTCTGATTCAGCATAATATGAAGAACATCCCAAGACTCTGAAGATCCAGAAGATCTCTACTCTGGAGATTCTAAAGATCCAGACTCTGATGTTGAATGCTGAACTTACTTAGTGAAGAAGATTTGAATATGTCCGTTGGCATATTTCAACAGCTCTTTCCTCTTTTATGCTAGACACAAGAACACAGACAAAAAGGTTTTATCTGTGCATTCCATTCTAAGGAAAGTTTCTGCAACGTGAAGACAAAAGGCACCCGGCTTTTTCAGCACAGCCTCCAACATTGAGAAGACTTCATGGATCTAAGTGCCTATATAAAGAAGTCCACTCCATCTTCTTCATGTGATGAATTTCTTGCAAAAACCACTTATCAAAGCTAATCTCTCAAAAGCTCTTATATTCTATTTGCTGTAACATTGTTCTTAAACTTAAGAGAAATATCACAGTTGTGATAATAGCTTTTTAGAAGCATTCTTACTCTTGTAATAGTTTTACATTGATTGTAGAAGGTTTCCTTAAAAGGATCCAGTTGAGATCAGTAGCTCTTGAGAAGACTAAGAACAGTTGTTCTTAGGTGTTACTATTGTAATCTGTTTTATTTAATAGTGGATTAAGTCCTTAACTGAGAAAGGCAAATCACTCTTGAGAGGGTGGACTGGAGTAGTTGAGTTCAACGAACCAGGATAAAAATAACTGTGTTTGAATCTTTGATTATTTGTCATACTTATTCAACCCCCCGTTCTAAGTATTTTCTCACCTTCAGCTTCTTGCTGAACCATGAGATCAGATGACTTCTCAGAAACTGACAGCTTCCAGAAGTACTTTTACATTCTATTCTGTCTCCAGCATAGTCAGCATCACAGAATCCAACTAATCTGTATTCATCAGATCTTCTATAACATAAACCCACATTAGTAGTACCTTTCAGATACCTCAGAATCCTCTTAACAGCTGTTAAGTGAGATTCTCTAGGATCTGATTGGAATCTAGCACATAGACAAACACTAAAGAGGATATCAGGTCTAGAAGCAGTCAAGTACAGAAGAGAACCAATCATACATCTGTAGAGCTTCTGATCTACCTTTTTACTTACCTCTTCTTTACCTAGAGTGCTTGTAGGATGCATTGGAGTCTTTGCTAGCTTGCTTTCTGTCATGTTGAACTTCTACAGAAGCTCCTTTACATACTTTGTCTAGTGTATGTAGGTGCCTTCTGGAGTCTGATTCACTTGAATTCCTAGAAAGAATCTGAGTTCTCCCATCATGCTCATTTCGAGTTCTGCCTGCATAGATTGAGCAAACTCCTTTCCGAGCGTAATATTGGTAGTTCCAAAAATAATATCATCAACATAAATCTGACAGGATAAAATGTCTTTCTTAATTGATTTATGGAAGAGAGTAGTGTCAACTTTTCCTCTGATAAAATTATTTTCCAGAAGGAAATTACTCAGCCTCTCATACCAAGCTCTGGGAGCTTGTTTTAAGCCATAGAGTGATTTCTTCAGTTTAAAAACATGTTCTGGAAATTTTTCATTTTCAAAACCAGGGGGTTGATGAACATAAACTTCCTCTCCTATGAAACCATTTAAGAAAGCACTTTTAACATCCATCTGATACAAAGTGATGTTATTCTGTGCAGCAAAAGAAATAAGCAAGCGAATAGATTCTAACCTTGCCACAGGAGCATATGTCTCTGTGTAATCTATACCTTCTTGCTGATTGTATCCTTGAGCAACCACCCTAGCCTTGTTTCTGATAACTTCTCCTTGCTTGTTCAGCTTGTTTCTGAAGGCCCATTTTGTTCCAATGATGTTGAATCCCTTTGGTCTTGGAACCAGATCCCAGACGTAATTCCTTGTGAATTGGTTAAGCTCCTCTTGCATAGCAAGTATCCAATCATTATCGTTCAGAGCCTCATCCACAGAAGTAGGTTCAATGATAGATACCAAACCAAATAATGACGTTCCAGAAGATCTGAGAAAAGACCTTGTTCTGATAGGGTCATCCTTCTTTCCAATTATCATTTCCTCTGGATGAGAGGCTTTGATTCTAGATGATCCTTTAACATTTGGTTCTTCAGAAATTGTCAAGCTGTCCATCTGAGCAGTCAACAGAGTAGCATCTGACGTTGCTTCTGGCGCTTTTGCTTGAGCTTTGTCTACCTCTGATTCTTCGGAGTCTATGAGAAGGACTTCTGTAACACCCTCCTTTCTATACCTCAAAATAATCACATATCAAATCATATAGTCACGAATACAAGTGTTTTTATTTTCATCAGAGTGTATTTACATTAAGGTATAAAAGAAGTGCGTCACAATACTCACGAAACGGCCACATGAATATTAATGTTTAAACAGAATTAACTCAAAAGGGGTAAATCTCAATTAAACATAAACGCATGACTCTTCGAAATTAAATATTCATGTTTTCTCTTAAAGCGGAAGACTAAAACATATATATATTCACTTAAGAAATGACAAAACATAATTACATGTCATCTGGTTGTTCACAACTTCATTCACATACAAACAAAACATCGTTGAGACATTCTACAAGCCTATCTACCCAAAGTTACATATCAGAGCGACCGACACGAGGGAAAAGGAGCTATACTCCAAAGGAAACCTCCAGCGAATCCTAATCTACAATGCCTCGTAGGGCATTATAAAACAACAGAAGGGTGAGAAACATTATCATAATAATCAAGGCATAAGGTATATATATATATATATATATATATATATATATATATATATATATATATATATATATATATATATATATATATATATATATATATATATATATATATATATATATATATATATATATATATATATATATATATATATATATATATATATATATATATATATATATATATATATATATATATATATATATATATATAAATGTACAAGTAACGAATGCCTATACCTCATACTTATTCACTACAATGCATAACAATAGATTCTCACCGCATTAAGTACACATAGACGTAATCGCTCACACTTAATCGTCTATTCATCAGTCAATATCTTTCACATTTATTTATTCACTAACGCATCTCATCAATTCCTGCACATATGCATATTTACATATGACAATCGCAATCATACCATGCGATCCATATAAGACTCATTCACTACCCTCAATCCTTTTTCCGGACTATGGGTACGTCGCTTATGCTCTACCGGGAACAACGCCTCGGTCATTCTACCCCGGTAACTACCTCACTAGGAACGACGCATCGCCGTTCTACCCTAGTGAGTAGAATCTCTCTACATATACATAGACCTCATTCTCATATTTACCAGACGCAATAAATATATATATATATATATATATATATATATATATATATATATATATATGTATATATATATATATATGTATATATATATATATATATATATATATATATATATATATATATATATATATATATATATATATATATATATATATATATATATATATATATATATATATATATATATATATATATATATATATATATATATATATATATATATATATATATATATATATATATATATATATACACATAAACTAATACATTCTCAAGCATTATTTTCAATTCATCATATGAAGATGATAATGCACTCATAGAGACCGACACCTCGACCCTATGCAGCTACAACCACGGTACCGACTCATTCGTCCGTCAGATTCTCTTAGAATTCACTCCTCTCACACTTATACGGTTACACTATAACTCATCATATTCTCCTAGGAAGCACTATATAACCGTCGCATCAAGCGAGGTTCTGCAAATCCTCCAGGGGATCAAATATAACCATCGCTCACACCCCACATGGGCACACGAGGTTCTGCAGATCCTACACAGGATCAAATATAACCATCGCATCAAGCGAGGTTCTCCAATTCCTCCAAGGGATCAAATATAACCATCGCTCACACCCCACATGGGCACACGAGGTTCTGCAGATCCTACAGGGATCAAATAACACAAATGCATACATATTCGCATATATATTATCATGCATTCCTCACACATCAATACGTACAATTATCATGCACTCACAATGTGTATTATATTCATCAATCATCACAATTGCCATGCATTTCTATTCAGTTCTAAACAATGCATAATTTGCCCAAAGGCCACGATTCAAAATCATATTCATACACTAGGATTCACACCTTACGGCTACCCACAACACATCACAAACCAGCATATAAGCTATTAAATCAAAGAAGGGTCAATCGCAACCGAAACCCCAAGCCACGACAGCACCACGCAACAGGGAAACTTCATCCTGCTACATTCACTACACGCTCGCCTAGCGAGATGCTAGTGAGCGTTCGCTAACTCCTCGCCTAGCGAACTGCTAGCGAGTAAGAACAGAGGCTACAAACCTCGTTCGCTACCCCGTTCGCCACAGCGAACCTCCAGCGAGCTCCTCGCTATTCCCTTCGCTGCCACCGAGGGACATCAGGATCTCACTGTCCCAAGTCTGGGACCGTTCGCTGCACGCTCGCCTAGCGAGCTTCTAGCGAGTGTTCGCTGCGTGCTCGCCTAGCGAGCTGCTAGCGAGTCGCCTGCGAACAGCAACATTCAGTTCTGCCCTAGCACCTCCAAACTCACCAAAAACACCCGATTAAACCCAAAGTTATTCCAGTAGCCTTAGTCTAACATATCCCGACTAAGCTACGAAAGTTATTCTCGATTCTAACCGTCCGAACATCAGCTTCTATCGATTTCTATCATTTCGACCTAAATGGAAACAAGGTTGGAAAACAACCAAACTCATCCACACACATACACGATCATACACAATGATTAAGATAGTAAGATTTCACACCCTTACCTTGGATAAATCGAAGCTTTTAGTTGCTCTTGATGATTCCACTCTTTTCCTCTTCTTCTTCTCTTTTCTCTTCCTTTTTCCCTTCTTCTTCCTTTCTTTCTATCCTCCTCTTTTCTTTCCTCCTTTACTCTTATATCTTTTCTTTCTATTTCTATCCTTTATATTTCTTTCCATTCTATTTCCTCCATTATACCTATTATTCCAATCAATTTCCATAAACCATCCACTTAACCATTAATTGATACTGCCCAAATATTTCCCACTAAACCTTCCAAAACTCTACAAATGGTAAAATAGCATAATATGTAGACTTAACATATTATCACACTATCCCATAATTAAAATAATTCTAATAACTAAATTAATTAGTTAAACCGAAATTGGGCTGTTACAACTCTCCCCCACTTAGGAATTTTCGTCCTCGAAAATGTTATCCGATTCAGACAACTCGGGATGTGACTCACGCATCCCAATCTTCCCAATCCGATTCCATCTAGTTGATTCTTCCCAAATACCTTTACCAAGACAATCCCTCTTTCCTCGAAGTTGCCTCAGTATTCAAATTCTCTCTCACTCACACACCATCCATCCGGATTGATGCGCTTCCTCAGCTTAGACACGCGAACACATCGTGTAATTTCCTTTGGTGACAGCGATGAAACAATCTAACATGTTATTCCCTACGCTTCCACTGTACTATTCTGATACAGTTACAACGAGTCACGGTGTGCTTCCGAGACTTCAAGCTCGACTACACCAGTTACTATCGTAACTCTCAAAACACGTCTTTTCTTGGGTCCTCTAATCTCTTCAGTCGTCTTTTGCACAAACCTCAGGTCCGAGTATAACACTCTTGCCTGAATCATATTAATACAAATGAGCCTTACACCTCCTGCCATACAAGGCTTCAGATTCCCATCCGACACAATATTCGGTGATACTACATACGGTCTTTATCACTTCGGTGATATCCATCACAACTAGTTCCAACATAGAATGATTAATCTTCTTTGACAGGAAAAGGGTCAATCCAGCCATTCCATCCAGAATCTCATCAACAAAATCATATTCTCACATCCTTCGGAAAACCCTATGCAAAATTCATGGAATTACCCTCCGATCTCAACTCTGGAATATACAACGATCACATTAGACCTATCAATCTCAGACGTTCATTCTTCGACTCTCGACAAGTCACACCAGCACATACAACTACTGCTTTCTCCATCTGTGGCTACCAAAATAATCCTTTCAAAATACTCTCATCCAATTCCCTTTATTCGGACTCTTAGACTCTATCACAACATCTCATGTCACCATCTCCACCAATCCAAACATCACTCATTCGGTTTTAATTCGTCAAACTCAATCACCCTATTAACTCCAATTAGAATTCCAACCTTCTCGATTCTCGTCGAGAATACCAATAATCAGTCTCATCACATAAGGTTCCGCAATTCGTTGCCGTAGCATACACACCAGACACAAGTTTCCAAAACAACTCAATCAATTTTAATCCTTTTACCATCTAAGCAGACATACCATACGGAGCTCTCAATATCTGACTAGTTTCCGCAACTAAGTCGATCGCAACTCCACTTCATGTCCTGGTTGTACAACACTTATCTCGTCAGGATAACTCTCGGGCAACAGCAATCAACCAGTAAACCACCAACTTCCCACTTTCATTAATACTCAAAATTTCCATCAAATTTAAACATCTTAAGCTCTCAAGGCCATTACTCGCCTCAAATCTCAACTAAACAATTGAAGCTCTCAAACTCTGGCCCAAACACACAACAAATGGTCCGATCGGGTTCGACATAACCGACACACAAATTGTTGACGGTTCTTCCAAAACTCCTTGAACTTCTTCATAGTGACATAACACTGCTTTCTCCTCCAACACGGATAACACCAGCTCTTGATGTTCAACAATACACCTAGCTACAGATCCACACTTGTAGCATCTTGGAGAACCACAAGTTCTCCCCAAATTAGATCATTCCTAACTCTGCAGACAATGGCTAAACAACAAACACGTACCGACAGTGTCTTCACACACATGTCGTGTACAAGGGAACAACCAACATTAGACAACTTGGCCGGATGGACCGACCTGCTCTGATACCACTTTGTAACACACCCCTTTCTCTACCCCAAAATAATCACATATCAAATCATATAGTCACGAATACAAGTGTTTTTATTTTCATCAGAGTGTATTTACATTAAGGTATAAAAGAAGTGCATCACAATACTCACGAAACGACCACATGAATATTAATGTTTAAAAAGAATTAACTCAAAAGGGGTAAATCTCAATTAAACATAAACGCATGACTCTTCGAAATTAAAGATTCATGTTTTCTCTTAAAGAGGAAGACTAAAACATATATATATTCACTTAAGACATGACAAAACATAATTACATGTCATCTGGTTGTTCACAACTTCATTCACATACAAACAAAACATCGTTGAGACATTCTACAAGCCTATCTACCCAAAGTTACATATCAGAGCGGCCGACACGAGGGAAAAGGAGCTATACTCCAAAGGAAACCTCCAGCGAATCCTAATCTGCAATGCCTCGTAGGGCATTATAAAACAACAGAAGGGTGAGAAACATTATCATAATAATCAAGGCATAAGGTATATATATATATATATATATATATATATATATATATATATATATATATATATATATATATATATATATATATATATATATATATATATATATATATATATATATATATATATATATATATATATATATATATATATATATATATATATATATATATATATATAAATGTACAAGTACCGAATGTCTATACCTCATACTTATTCACTACAATGCATAACAATAGATTCTCACTGCATTAAGTACACATAGACGTAATCGCTCACACTTAATCGTCTATTCATCAGTCAATATCTTTCACATTTATTTATTCACTAACGCATCTCAACAATTCCTGCACATATGCATATTTACATATGACAATCGCAATCATACCATGCGATCCATATAAGACTCATTCACTACCCTCAATCCTTTTTCCGGACTATGGGTACGTCGCTTATGCTCTACCGGGAACAACGCCTCGGTCATTCTACCCCGGTAACTACCTCACTAGGAACGACGCATCGCCGTTCTACCCTAGTGAGTAGAATCTCTCTACATATACTTCGACCTCATTCTCATATTTACCAGACGCAATATATATATATATATATATATATATATATATATATATATATATATATATATATATATATATATATATATATATATATATATATATATATATATACATACACTAATACATTCTCAAGCATTATTTTCAATTCATCATATGAAGATGATAATGCACTCATAGAGACCGACACCTCGACCCTATGCAGCTACAACCACGGTACCGACTCATTCGTCCGTCAGATTCACTTAGAATTCACAACTCTCACACTTATACGGTTACACTATAACTCATCATATTCTCCTAGGAAGCACTATATAACTGTCGCATCAAGCGAGGTTCTGCAAATCCTCCAAGGGATCAAATATAACCATCGCTCACACCCCACATGGGCACACGAGGTTCTGCAGATCCTACACGGGATCAAATATAACCATCGCATCAAGCGAGGTTCTCCAATTCCTCCAAGGGATCAAATATAACCATCGCTCACACCCCACATGGGCACACGAGGTTCTGCTGATCCTACACGGGATCAAATAACACAAATGCATACATATTCGCATATATATTATCATGCATTCTTCACACATCAATACGTACAATTATCATGCACTCACAATGTGTATTATATTCATCATTCATCACAATTGCCATGCATTTCTATTCAGTTCTAAACAATGCATAATTTGCCCAAAGGCCACGATTCAAAATCATATTCATACAATAGGATTCACGCCGTACGGCTACCCACAGCACATCACAAACCAGCATATAAGCTATTAAATCAAAGAAGGGTCAATCGCAACCGAAACCCCAAGCCACGACAGCACCACGCAACAGGGAAACTTCATCCTGCTACGTTCGCTACACGCTCGCCTAGTGAGATGCTAGTGAGCGTTCACTAACTCCTCGCCTAGCGAACTGCTAGCGAGTAAGAACAGAGGCTACAGACCTCGTTCGCTACCCCGTTCGCCACAGCGAACCTCCAGCGAGCTCCTCGCTATTCCCTTCGCTGCCAGCGAGGGACATCAGGATCTCACTGTCCCAAGTCTGGGACCGTTCGCTGCACGCTCGCCTAGCGAGCTTCTAGCGAGTGTTCGCTGCATGCTCGCCTAGCGAGCTGCTAGCGAGTCGCCTGCGAACAGCAACATTCAGTTCTGCCCTAGCACCTCCAAACTCACCAAAAACACCCGATTAAACCCAAAGTTGTTCCAGTAGCCTTAGTCTAACATATCCCGACTAAGCTACGAAAGTTCTTCTCGATTCTAACCGTCCGAACATCGGCTTCTATCGATTTCTATCATTTCGACCTAAATGGAAACAAGGTTGGAAAACAACCAAACTCATCCACACACATACACGATCATACACAATGATTAAGATAGTAATATTTCACACCCTTACCTTGGATAAATCGAAGCTTTTAGTTGCTCTTGATGATTCCACTCTTTTCCTCCTCTTCTTCTCTTTTCTCTTCCTTTTTCCCTTCTTCTTCCTTTCTTTCTATCCTCCTCTTTTCTTTCCTCCTTTACTCTTATATCTTTTCTTTCTATTTCTATCCTTTATATTTCTTTCCATTCTATTTCCTCCATTATACCTATTATTCCAATCAATTTCCATAAACCATCCACTTAACCATTAATTGAGACTGTCCGAAATATTTCCCACTAAACCTTCCAAAACTCTACAAATGGTAAAATAGCATAATATGTAGACTTAACATATTATCACACTATCCCATAATTAAAATAATTCCAATAACTAAATTAATTAGTTAAACCGAAATTGGGCTGTTACAACTCTCCCCCACTTAGGAATTTTCGTCCTCGAAAATGTTATCCGATTCAGACAACTCGGGATGTGACTCACGCATCCCAATCTTCCCAATCCGATTCCATCTAGTTGATTCTTCCCAAATACCTTTACCAAGACAATCCCTCTTTCCTCGAAGTTGCCTTCAAATTCTCTCTCACTCACACACCATCCATCCGGATTGATGCGCTTCCTCAGCTTAGACACGCGAACACATCGTGTAATTTCCTTTGGTGACAGCGATGAAACAATCTAACATGTTATTCCCTACGCTTCCGCTGTACTATTCTGATACAGTTACAACGAGTCACGGTGTGCTTCCGAGACTTCAAGCTCGACTACACCAGTTACTATCGTAACTCTCAAAACACGTCTTTTCTTGGGTCCTCTAATCTCTTTAGTCGTCTTTTGCACAAACCTCAGGTCCGAGTATAACACTCTTGCCTGAATCATATTAATACAAATGAGCCTTACACCTCCTGCCATACAAGGCTTCAGATTCCCATCCGACACAATATTCGGTGATACTACATACGATCTTTATCACTTCGGTGATATCCATCACAACTAGTTCCAACATAGAATGATTAATCTTCTTTGACAAGAAAAGGGTCAATCCAGCCATTCCATCCAGAATCTCATCAACAAAATCATATTCTCACATCCTTCAGAAAACCCTACGCAAAATTCATGGAATTACCCTCCGATCTCAACTCTGGAATATACAACGATCACATTAGACCTATCAATCTCAGACGTTCATTCTTCGACTCTCGACAAGTCACACCAGCACATACAACTACTGCTTTCTCCATCTGTGGCTACCAAAATAATCCTTTCAAAATACTCTCATCCAATTCCCTTTATTCGGACTCTTAGACTCTATCACAACATCTCATGTCACCATCTCCATCAATCCAAACATCACTCATTCGGTTTTAATTCGTCAAACTCAATCACCCTATTAACTCCAATTAGAATTCCAACCTTCTCGATTCTCGTCGAGAATACCAATAATCAGTCTCATCACATAAGGTTCCGCAATTCGTTGCCGTAGCATACACACCAGACACAAGTTTCCAAAACAACTCAATCAATTTTAATCCTTTTACCATCTAAGCAGACATACCATACGGAGCTCTCAATACCTGACTAGTTTCCGCAACTAAGTCGATCGCAACTCCACTTCACGTCCTGGTTGTACAACACTTATCTTGTCAGGATAACTCTCGGGCAACAACAATCAACCGGTAAACCACCAACTTCCCACTTTCATTAATACTCAAAATTTCCATCAAAGTTAAACATCTTAAGCTCTAAAGGCCATTACTCGCCTCAAATCTCAACTAAACAATTGAAGCTCTCAAACTCTGGAACAAACACACAACAAATGGTCCGATCGGGTTCGACATAACCGACACACAAGTTGTTGACGGTTCTTCCAAAACTCCTTGAACTTCTTCATAGTGACATAACACTGCTTTCTCCTCCAACACGGATAACACCAGCTCTTGATGTTCAACAATACACCTAGCTACAGATCCACACTTGTAGCATCTTGGAGAACCACAAGTTCTCCCCCACTTAGATCATTCCTAACTCTGCAGACAATGGCTAAACAACATACACGTACCGACAGTGTCTTCACACACATGTCGTGTACAAGGGAACAACCAACATTAGACAACTTGGCCGGATGGACCGACCTGCTCTGATTCCACTTTGTAACACCCCCTTTCTATACACCAAAATAATCACATATCAAATCATATAGTCACGAATACAAGTGTTTTTATTTTCATCAGAGTGTATTTACATTAAGGTATAAAAGAAGTGCGTCACAATACTCACGAAATGACCACATGAATATTAATGTTTAAAAAGAATTAACTCAGAAGGGGTAAATCTCAATTAAACATAAACGCATGACTCTTCGAAATTAAATATTCATGTTTTCTCTTAAAGCGGAAGACTAAAACATATATATATTCACTTAAGACATGACAAAACATAATTACATGTCATCTGGTTGTTCACAACTTCATTCACATACAAACAAAACATCGTTGAGACATTCTACAAGCCTATCTACCCAAAGTTACATATCAAAGCGACCGACACGAGGGAAAAGGAGCTATACTCCAAAGGAAACCTCCAGCGAGTCCTAATCTGCAATGCCTCGTAGGGCATTATAAAACAACAAAAGGGTGAGAAACATTATCATAATAATCAAGGCATAAGGTATATATATATATATATATATAAATGTACAAGTACTGAATGCCTATACCTCATACTTATTCACTACAATGCATAACAATAGATTCTCACCGCATTAAGTACACATAGACGTAATCGCTCACACTTAATCGTCTATTCATCAGTCAATATCTTTCACATTTATTTATTCACTAACGCATCTCATCAATTCCTGCACATATGCATATTTACATATGACAATCGCAATCATACCATGCGATCCATATAAGACTCATTCACTACCCTCAATCCTTTTTCCGGACTATGGGTACGTCGCTTATGCTCTACCGGGAACAACGCCTCGGTCATTCTACCCCGGTAACTACCTCACTAGGAACGACGCATCGCCGTTCTACCCTAGTGAGTAGAATCTCTCTACATATACATCGACCTCATTTTCATATTTACCAGACGCAATAAATATATATATATATACATACACTAATACATTCTCAAGCATTATTTTCAATTCATCATATGAAGATGATAATGCACTCATAGAGACCGACACCTCGACCCTATGCAGCTACAACCACGGTACCGGCTCATTCGTCCGTCAGATTCTCTTAGAATTCACTCCTCTCACACTTATACAGTTACACTATAACTCATCATATTCTCCTAGGAAGCACTATATAACCGTCGCATCAAGCGAGGTTCTGCAAATCCTCCAAGGGATCAAATATAACCATCGCTCACACCCCACATGGGCACACGAGGTTCTGCAGATCCTACACGGGATCAAATATAACCATCGCATCAAGCGAGGTTCTTCAAATCCTCCAAGGGATCAAATATAACCATCGCTCACACCCCACATGGGCACACGAGGTTCTGCAGATCCTACACGGGATCAAATAACACAAATGCATACATATTCGCATATATATTATCATGCATTCTTCACACATCAATACGTACAATTATCATGCACTCACAATGTGTATTATATTCATCATTCATCACAATTGCCAGGCATTTCTATTCAGTTCTAAACAATGCATAATTTGCCCAAAGGCCACGATTTAAAATCATATTCATACACTAGGATTCACGCCTTACGGCTACCCACAGCACATCACAAACCAGCATATAAGCTATTAAATCAAAGAAGGGTCAATCGCAACCGAAACCCCAAGCCACGACAGCACCACGCAACAGGGAAACTTCATCCTGCTACGTTCGCTACACGCCCGCCTAGCGAGATACTAGCGAGCGTTCGCTAACTCCTCGCCTAGCGAACTGCTAGCGAGTAAGAAGAGAGGCTACAAACCTCGTTCGCTACCCCGTTCGCCACAGCGAACCTCCAGCAAGCTCCTCGCTATTCCTTTCGCTGCCAGCGAGGGACATCAGGATCTCACTGTCCCAAGTCTGGGACCGTTCGCTGCACACTCGCCTAGCGAGCTTCTAGCGAGTGTTCGCTGCGTGCTCGCCTAGCGAGCTGCCAGCGAGTCGCCTACGAACAACAACATTCAGTTCTGCCCTAGCACCTCCAAACTCACCAAAAACACCCGATTAAACCCAAAGTTGTTCCAGTAGCCTTAGTCTAACATATTCCGACTAAGCTACGAAAGTTATTCTCGATTTTAATCGTCCGAACATCGGGTTCTATCGATTTCTATCATTTCGACCTAAATGGAAACAAGGTTGGAAAACAACCAAACTCATCCACACACATACACGATCATACACAATGATTAAGATAGTAAGATTTCACACCCTTACCTTGGATAAATCGAAGCTTTTAGTTGCTCTTGATGATTCCACTCTTTTCCTCTTCTTCTTCTCTTTTCTCTTCCTTTTTACCTTCTTCTTCCTTTCTTTTTATCCTCCTCTTTTCTTTCCTCCTTTACTCTTATATCTTTTCTTTCTATTTCTATCCTTTATATTTCTTTCCATTCTATTTCCTCCATTATACCTATTATTCCAATCAATTTCCATAAACCATCCACTTAACCATTAATTGAGACTGTCCGAAATATTTCCCACTAAACCTTCCAAAACTCTACAAATGGTAAAATAGCATAATATGTAGACTTAACATATTATCACACTATCCCATAATTAAAATAATTCCAATAACTAAATTAATTAGTTAAACCGAAATTGGGCTGTTACAACTTCTCTATCTGCAGAAATTTCAAGCTGCTTTGGCTTTTGATTGCCAAGCTTATCATCAAATCTAACATGAATTGATTCCTCTACAATCTGTGTCTCAGTATTGTATACTCTGTAGCCTTTAGAGCGTTCAGAATATCCAAGCATGAAACACTTCTGAGCTTTAGAATCAAACTTGTTCAGATTTTCCTTAGTGTTCAAAATAAAACAAACACATCCAAAATGATGGAAATAAGAAATGTTGGGCTTTCTATTCCTCCACAATTCATAGGGAGTCTTCTCCAGAAGAGGTCTTACAGACACTTTGTTCTGAATATAACAAGTTGTATTCACTGCTTCTGCCAAAAAATGTTTTGCCATGTTAGTCTCGTTGATCATAGTTCTGACCATTTCTTGCAATGTTATATTTTTCCTTTCTACAACTCCATTCTGTTGAGGAGTTCTAGGACAAGAAAAATCATGTGAAATGCCATTTTCTTTAAAAAAAATTTCGAAGTATTTGTTTTCGAACTCTCCACCATGATCACTTCTGACTTTAACAATTTAAAATTCTTTTTCGTTTTGGACTTGTTTGCAGAAGTCAATGAATTCAGAATGTGACTCATCCTTGTGTTTTAGGAATTTTACCCATGTCCATCTACTGTAGTTATCAACTATGACTAATCCATACTTATTGCCTCTGATGGATGCAGTATTCACTGGTCCAAACAGATCAATATGAAGCAGCTCTAATGGTCTAGAGGTAGAAACAACATTTTTAGCTTTGAAAGAGGATTTTGAAAATTTTCCTTTCTGACATGCTTCACACAGAGCATTTGAGTTGAACTTCAACTGAGGAAGTCCTCTGACCAGATTGAACGTATTAATCTGAGATATACGTCTCATACTAATATGACCCAATCTTCTGTGCCAGACCCATTGCTCATTGTTAACAGACAGAAGGCATTTTACATTCTGAACCTTTAGTTCTGAAAGATTAATTTTGTAAATGTTGTTCTTCCTTTTCCCATTAAAGAGGATTGAACCATCTTTTTGACTCACAGCTTTACAAAATTTTTGATTGAAGATTATGTCATAACCATTGTCACTTAATTGACTTATGGACGATAGATTATGTGTTAATCCTTCAACAAGTAAGACATTAGATATGGAAGGAAGGTTACCATTGCCAATAGTTCCAGAGCCAATGATTTTGCCCTTCTGGTTCCCTCCAAACTTCACGTCACCTCCAGATCTAAGTTCCAGGCTTTGGAACATAGACCTTCTTCCTGTCATGTGTCGCGAGCATCCAAAGTCCAGGTACCATGATTGGTGTCTCAACTTTGCTGCTAAGGACATCTGCAACAAAAATTATTTTGTCTGTAGGTACCCATATTTTCTTGGGTCCTCTAGGGTTAGTAGGTTTGAAATTCTTTCTGAATTTCTTTCCCTTAAGAGCATTTTTGTTCTGCTGAGGTTTTGGTTTATTAAACACAAGTTTGTCTGATCAGAACGTGTGTGCTTAATATCATTTAAATGACCATGTTTGAAGTGAGTATATAGAGGAAAATACTTAATGATCATTTTATCAACAAGTTTTGGATTTAAATCCTTCCTAGAGGGTGATTCATATCCAATTCCCTTTCTGTTGTTTCTGCTTACGCCATAGATCATTGAAGCCATCTTGCTTCTATCTAGGCCTCTAGACAGAAACTTCTGAAAGCTATAATCATACTCTTCTAAAATGTTTTTAGAGTATGATATAGGACCTGAGTTAGATTTTTGAGCCTTTTCTAAATCATTTTTCATTTTAAGATTGTTTGCTTTAAGCTCAGCAACTTCTGATCTCAGCCGATCATTCTCAGATGCAAGACAACTTTGAAGCCTCTTGTATTTGAGTTTGATCTTGCTGTAGCTTTCACGAATTTCAGATAAACTTTCAGTAAGTTCAGCTCTAGAAAGTTCAAAAAATACCTCTTCTGAATCTGATTCTAATCCAGATTCAGCAGTTTTTTCGTGGTCTTCCACGTCAGCCATCAGTGCTATATTAGCACATTCATCTTCTAACTCTGATGAAGGTTCAGAAGCATATGAATCATCCCACGTGGCCATTAGAACTTTCTCCTTCTTTTCAAACTTCTTTCTGGGTTTCTCCTTCAGAAGTTTGGGACATTCATTTTTATAGTGGCCTGACTCCTTGCACTTGTAGCATACTATATCTTTATTTCCAGATTTCTTATGTCCAGAAGATTCGCCATGCTGATCAGATCTCTTGAAGTTTCTGAACTTCTTTTGTTTGTGCTTCCAGAGTTGGTTTATCCTTTTGGACAGCAAAGGCAGTTCATCTTCTTCAGAGGAAGATTCTCCAGAGCTTTCTTGAATTACCTGCAAAGCTTTAGCAGATTTGTTAGATTTTAGCGCAACAGACTTACCTTTCTTCTGAGGTTCATCTTCTTCCAACTCAATCTCGTGACTCCTTAAGCAATAACCAAGCCAATGAAGAAATTTCATTCAGTGATTCCTTAGAGGAAGGAAGTGTTGATTTCAATGCAATTTGGGATCCCTCTCAAATCCTGCCAGATCCAGTTACAGTATCTTACCCTCAACACCGGTATGCAGCGCCTGCTCGACGCAAACAGCGATTACCTCATAAACGAAAATTAACTTCCCCAGATCAACCTCAGGATCGACGAGTTCGAAGACAGTGTCAGAATCAGAAGATACATATGGGTACTCCAAAAGAAGAAACTCGCAGGTTTGATCTTATCCCAATGACTTATCGCCAGCTATGGTTTTATTTTGCTAGAAACTCGATGATGACACCCAGAAAGAATAGAATCATGAAGTCTCACCCATCGTGGTTCAACTCAAACGCCAAATGTGAATTTCATGAGGGAGTATTGGGGCATTCAATCAAAGAGTGCAAAGTTTTTCAAGAGAAAGTCCAAGAAATGATAGATGATGAAGTGCTGACTTTCAAAGGAGGAAACCCAGTTATGAATGGAACACCATTACGCTGATATATGTGAAAATCCTGAGAAGGGCTCATCATCTATTTATCCTGTTTGCATATATGTATTTTCCTTTTCTTTGATTAAAAGCACAATTTGCATGTAGGAACTTGTTTATTTTCAACATTAACGCAATAACATGTTCGTCTTGAAGAAATCCATTCGTATTCACTCGTAAAACTGTTTTTCATAATTTATAATGCCAACTTTACCCAATCTTTCTCACTTTGATAAAGAATTGGAAGGAGGATGACGAAGTAAAACACAGGATCTCTTGTTGTATGCTTTCGAATAAAACCTGCTGATGATGTAAGGCACTGTTTCAAACCTCCTAAACACCAAAATATAAAGCGGTTAATTCCTCTTTACCCCTTTCCAAATTAAAACCCTCATTTTTTTAACCTGGGGAAATTTTCAGTCAGCTTGATTGAACACTTAAAACCTTTCAAAAATAGTGAACCTTCAAAATGGGTGGGTGCAAATATACTTTGACCTTTATTCCTTGGTTTTACACCTCAGAAACTAAGCCCAGATATAACCCTCAAAAGTCCTAATTGAAGTAAGGATTACTTCGAAAGCATACTCAGTGAGATAACGTTTCCTGACTCCTATGAGCTATGCTCAACTTTTAATTGGCTTTATAAAATAAATTTATATCCTAACTAGTGATTTCGGTCACAAGTTATTATGATATCTTTTTCAAAACTTCAAGACAAACATGTGTTGCATTAACAGTTTCGAAATTAACATTTCATGCATGTTGATTTTGCTTGACATCTTAGAGAATTTACATATGAGCATCAACAATAGGTTTGTTCTATTAGAACTTGAGGACTCTGCTAACCAGGGGCAAGTTTGTTTCCAAGTGGCTTGTGCTGTGCAAATTTGACTTCACCTAAAGAGCCACTTTTGAAGACTCAGTTGTAATACCGTCAATTAGGGCCAGTTACGTCGAGATTCGGCGAATCTCTCTAGAGAGTTTGAAAATAATGGGACGCCAAGTTTTCTGTAAAATCCTCCTGGAATGACTTTTTTCTCATAACCATAGGACTTGGGGCATTTGAGAAGTAAAGATTATCTTATCCCTGTGCAACAAACTATTGTTCAAAATGGCGACTATTACACGATTCATCAAGTCAGAGCTACTTTGTTTTCACAACATTCTTCATGTGCCTGGTAAGTTTTATTTCTAGTGGTCATGACTTTTCTCCGATGAATCTTTTCAATACAAGAAATCTCCAGAATTTCCCAGTGATTTTCTTAACTTCATTTCCCCAATGAAGTGGATGATATTTTAATCCTCAACAAATCTCCTAACTTCACCTTCCCGGATGAAGTGGACGTATTTCACTCCGCAGTGGAACCTTTTTGCAATGCTAGTCTTCCCTAGCGAAGCGGATGTTTATTTCATCCCCATTGAAGTTTCGACTATAGCATATTCAATAGCTGTGTCACCCAGGTTTCCCCTATTGACGTGGATACTTATTCTCCGGTGAGACCTCAGCTCGGGTATCTCCATCTACAACTCTAGACAACCAAGATTGATCCAGACGTTATGCCCCAAGTGGAATGTTTTCTATTCCCCAGAATTTCGAAGCCTCAAAGCAGGATTGTGATCCCATATTTGGTTCTCCGTCTATCCCTAGTGGTGCTTCTATCTTTGAAGATTGGTCAAGATGTTTGCCTCGAGATGTTTATTTCATCTCCAGTTACCTCTTTTCGTTTTTTTGTCAGCATAGACATACACATAGCATATAGGTAGATAACATAGCATGTGCATTTTGCATCTTTGTGTTTGTTTGTTCTGTCACTTTTGTTGTGGTTATCCCCAAGTGGTTGGACGTGTCTTGTCCTTCCAAGTAGAGTTGTCAGCTTTAGGCAGAAAGAGTGCAATATTTCTATTTCCCCACTGAGTTCGATCCTCGTGGAAGACGGTTATTTTAGTACATCCCATTTGAGTTCATACCTCAATGGTCGGGTCTTGTTTGACAGTTTCTCTTCCGATATTTCCTGAATTGAACTTCGGTCCTTGACAGTCACATTTTTGGATATCTCCTGACTTTTGAATCTGGATTAAGTGTGCATTTATTTTGCACTTTGCTCCCCAAAATCTTTATTTATCACTATTGAAGACGGATACTTCTTCAACGGTATTACCAGAGTTCCTCAACAATTTACGTTCGGATTGCAAGCAGCCTCTTTATTTGAGCAACTCGTTTTAATCAAGATCTTATTCAAAACGACAAATGGCAGTCTCCTTAAGACAATTTGTCCATCCCTAGTGGCTTATCAAGATTACCAACTCATCGAATGGCATCTTTTCGGAAATTCATTAGAGAAGTTTGTCGAAAACATTATAGATATTTCTCCTTATTTGAGAGTTTTCACTTTAAGAGCTTTATTTCTACAACTACAACAATAAATACTCTTCAGGAATGTTTTCCCCAGTGAGTTCACTACACAAAATTAATTCCATCAAATGGCATATCTCCCGAGAAGTTTGGGGAAGTTTATTACATTAGTCTCTCTTTATTTGAGAAGACATACTTTGTAGATCAACTGGCTTACATCTCTTCCAAAGATCCCCGGTGAAGTTTTGCAACCTCCAGTACATTATGGCTTACAGCCAGAGTTCCACAATCCACAAAGTTCTACAATAACATCTACAATCTGAAATGATTCTACAATCTACAAAATTTTCAATCCCCTGTGAAAATGCTCTCACGAGTTTTCATCATTTTGGATAGAAACCGAGACCCTTTCATGGAAAACACACCATGAGGCGTGGGGAGGTTATTTTCAAGAAACTGAGACCCGTCCATTGCAAACAAACCTTGAAACCTGGGGAGGTTTATCATCCTTTTGAACATTTATTCAAAGATATCTTCTTTTCCTGGCTAATCTCGGCAGTAGATTACCAGTAGACCTCGGCAGTAGGTATTTCTATCTCTTTTCTTGGCTAATCTCGGCAGTAGATTACCAGTAGACCTCGGCAGTAGGTATTTCTATTTTATTTCCTGGAAAATCTCGGCAGAAGATTTCCAGAAGACTTCGACGGAAGTATATCTCCAGCAGACTTCAACATAAATTCTCGGCAGCAGATTCCATAAAAGTTCTTAATAGTAGACACTTTGGCAAAAGTATTCTCAATTAAAGTTACAAGTCTCGACAGTAGACTTCTCCAGCTGATAATTACATTCGACCTATCCAGTAGGTTCTTCAAGTGGTTTTCTCACCAAATTCTCCATGATATGTCTGAAGATGCCTTGTGATTGTCAATTGTTGATCTTTCCCCGTGGAGTCTCGTTTTTTTAGCATGTCTTTCCCGTGTGTCGTGTCTGGTTTTTCCCCCTGTGACATCATTTCCTCACAGGATCCTCTGTCTTGCATTCTCATATCATTGCATATCATTTGCATTCGTTGGCTTCTTAGGGCCAAAAATTCGTGCAATGTTTGTATTTAAGTCCCTCCTATCTCGTCGAGACGAAGATTTCAATCTCCATATCTCCGGATAGAAGAAACTTAAATAGGGGCATCTGTCACACCCTCATTTTTGACCTTAAGATTTCACCTCCTTGTGTGTTTTCTTGCATTTTATCTCTTTACTTTTATGTGTGAATAACAAGTGTGTGCAGGTGCATAAATTTTGAAGATAAAAGTGTTGATTCTCTCGATCAATAATAGTTGACTGTGCTTTGAAGGTCCGATTAGAATTTCAGGTTATATTCAAGGTTTTCCGCAGGTTGTGGACTCAAGAAGATGTGAATTGGAAGTTCGCGCCCTTAAGTCAATTTCAAGTCTATGAAATGTTTTATTGCGAGCCCAGAGTAAGAAGTTCAAGTTAACCATCCAAGTTGAAAGCACAAAGGAGTTCTTATGTGATGTTCATCAAAACTATCCCCAAATGGCAGTATTCATGTTATCAAAGTAACTTCATAATTAAGGACCTCATTGAAGGATGCATGCTTCAAATTCGAGTTTATATAATCATCTTTTGCAACAATGTTCGAATTAAATTTGGCACGCGTTCCATTTTTCAACGTACGAAATTTGAAGCTCCGAGTTATAACCGGGTGATGATTTCAAATTGCCATATTTCATGAGTTCATGCTTCACCATTGATAAATTCTTCAATACAAGCTCATCATTCTACATTCAAATTATTTTTGCCATCTTGAGAATACAGATTACAAGGGGTCGTGACATTGTATGGGATGAAAACCATATGCATCTTTTCTTTCGTTCTTAAACAGTTAACGGTTTTGGAGAAGCATGTTTTTATTTCGTTCAAAGACCCCAGATGATTCAAGGCTTGCGAGAGTTATTCAATTGTAGGACACACCACCATTACCAAATTAATCTGTTTCAAGATAACAATTAAAAGTTCAATTCAAGTATTAAGTTGAGCATAATTTGAAGTGTGGTGACTAAAAATCATAGTCTGTATAAGTATCAATTTTTTTTAAGAAATTACTTACAAATTGGAATTTCAAGTGCTAGCTTAAGATGACTACGATTCTCTGGTCAAGGACACATACAAAACAGGAGAATGGGAAAATTCACACTTTAGTTTAAAACTCCTAAAATGCTGCTTGCAAATCAAATCTAGACCAATTAAAAGAAGAAGGAACAAAAATTCATGGTGACAACAAAAGGCAACATGCCAGATATTCCAGCCGTGGTGGCTGTAATAGTATGTTGGTTGTATTAATCAAAGTACTTTCTCCAATATTGTGCTACGTAAACATGGTCACTTGCTTATCCATTCAGACTCCATTATAAAAAGCATCCTACTTTGAAAATCCAACAGTTCGGAACACTAAAAAATTGACAACGTGATAGAATCCTACACAAGCCTCCATTATGCAAATTTTAGATAATAACCACACCACTACCATCATTCTTCATAATCTGCGGAGCCCAAGAGCCTAGATAATAACAGGAAGATCGACAGCAAATCAATACACGATAAGCCGTTAAAAAAACACAAGTATAACTTTAAGAAGGTCACTTACGATGAGAGAAGGACGAAGTTGATGGCTCATTTGGAAGCATTAAACTCTGAAGTGGACGAGGACAAAGACGAAAACCAGCATGCCATCCATCACCTTAATCTTCAATTCTTTACTTACTTTCTTTACACTTCACCCTGCTGTTTCCTTTGGTTTTAGATTAGTATCTGCTTTTGGCGAGGAAATGAATAATCACATCAATGTTCAGGGAGAATAAAGATGGTAAATCATAGAGTGTTGCTCATATCCATCACTCTTAATGGCCTCAAACAACCATATCAAATTTGGATGAGAAATTGGGAACCATGATGACCATTTTAGAAGATATCAATTCCCCAAACCAAGAACCTGTGTACTACGAATAGAGAGAGTACCTCATACAGATACTTGAAGAATTTGGTCGATCATACCGTGTTCTCTTTTCATTCAGGACCCCTATCATATTCTGCTAAATCAAAAACCATATACGCTAGTTGAACCAGAGGAGAAACAATAATCCTCGCTACCATGTTGCTACGGTTAGATTCCATATTTGACCAACAACAATTAGCATTTGGTGATTAACTTCCACACCCCATCCGTAGCCTTTGTTGCGCACTGAAGTACCACGAATCCCGTGCGGTTTCACCATAAGCGGATTTCCCAAGTATGGCATGTGATAAATGCCCTTCCTGAAAAAGAGAGCCACAGAACTAGTGAGAAACCTAAACATGGAAGGAAATCTAAACATTATCAAGAGTCCATCAAGCTTTCAAATAAAGTCAAATATTCTCAATCTAAACATGGAAGGAAATCATAGGATCAACCATGGTTGATTCATTCCAAATAAAACAGACATGTTTATCCTATTATTAAAGTCTGTCTCAGGCACAATCAAGCAGAAAAATGAAAAGCATTTACGGCCTGCCACCGACATAATCAAGACACAGTTCCAAGACATGAATTAGCTGTCGAAAATACATGACAGGTTGAACTAAAAAGGAAGCTCATTAAAACCACAATCAAACATGCTCCAAATAAAAAGGTAATATATTAGCAGCATCATAAAACGATCAGTATTTTCCAAAATACACAGGGACATTGCTCAGTAAGAAAGGAAAGTTATCAAACCGTACATGGAAAGTTTTCAAATCACGGTAGACACGATCCGACATTTTCAAACAAAAAAGGAAAAGGGGTTATTATCATTGACACTTCGTTCCGTTTCGTACCACCTATACAGAGAAGGAAACTGAGATGAAGAAAGGACAGGGACAAGAACTCACAACCGTTCTCAGAAACACACAAAAATCCCAAATCATAAAAATCGTAAAAAGTTTGTGAAGGAGAACTCACCTTTCTGAACTTCGCCGCGAGCCACCCATTTCTTTCATTCGCCGTCATCGTCGAGGAGCCATCTTCAAAAACCCTGTAAAAAAACCCATTTCTAAATTGTCAATAGTTTTTTATGCTAACATTGTTGTTTCAGGTTGATATATAAGAGAGAGGAGAAATCGATCGAGAGAGATGGTGAGCGAGAAGATGAAGGCGGAAGGTTCGGAGAGCGATAGAGGAGAAGGAAGGAAAAAGAGCGGGACGACGAGGAAACTGAAGGGAAAAGGGAGAGGTCGAGTGAGAAGCGAAGAAGGAGAACAATGGCGGACAAGAGGTAGATCGAATTTGGGAATTAGAGATTTAGTTCTTTTCTCTATTTTTATGTGTAATATAATCACGTACGCACACACGCATGATAATCACCCTGCACTCACACCTCATCACCGTCTGATCTATCATTAGACAGATCACACGCTCCACACTGCGCAGCCACACCGTGCACCCCCGCAGCCTATCACACCTAATCATCTGCCTCCACTAAACTCTTCATTATCCTTAACCCTATTTAATTAACCCTAATTTAATCACTTAATCATTAATTTTTATAATTAAATAACTTAATCACAACTTTTATTTAATAAATCTTTTAATCTGCCCATTAACTTAATATGTTTAACTCCTTTTATTTTACTTAATTAACTTAAACTAATCCTTTTTAGTTAGACCTCTTATTCAAAAACAACTAATAAGACTTTTAAATTTGTGTTTTTATAACTCATTTATTTAATTAACCTCTTTTTTTCTTTTAATTAATCAACTTTTGAAATAATCTATTTTTATTTATTTATTTACCTTTTAAAAATAATAATATAATTGTTCACCAAAAGTCTTTTCTAAATAACTTGTTCTTTTAAAACTATTTGTATAATTTAAATTAACTTTTAATAATAATCATAACTTTTAATTATAATAAACCAGTTCATATTTAATTAATTTTTATTTAATAAGATAATAATAAACAATCTTTTATAATAATGTGCATTTATTCAATAATAATAACAACAACCAACTTTTAATAACTAATTAAATCGTCCCACATTTAACTAATTTATTTTAATAAGAAAAATATAAAAAAACCTTATTTATTTAAGAATCCTTTTTATTTATCTAAAATTCTTTTACTAAAACTAATAAAATCAATCTCACCAAGATAATACAATATATCTTCCTTACAAATCAATTCAAATAAACTAATGTAACTTTCCCTTAAAAAAATCAATACAACATTTTCGTAAAAATCAAATAATCTCACACCAACTTAAAATCAATCATCCATCGCTGGCGTATTCACTTCCACTCACATATGCATAATTCACATACTCACTTAGCGCTTTCATGCGTTTGTGTGTGTTTTATTTATCTGTATTTAATTTCTGCAATTTATCTTTACCGCAATTTATTTTATCGCATTGCATCCCGTCCAAAGGAAGAACTTGCGCGTAACGTAAAACTTGCGCGTATGCATATCATTTGCATCATATTCTCCATTGATCCTTGATCCCATTCAAGTCGATCTTCTAAGTTAGATCCTACCCCATAAGGAGGACCTTTTATCTTTACAACTTAGACACACATTCAACAACTCAATTCAAACTATTCAAACATATTAGAGAATAAGATGTTAATCATCTTAAGCGAGATAAAACTCCTACCCCATAACAATTCAATCAATATGTAGGGACTTTGCCTTAGGAGAGATAAATGCGTACTTGTTCACAATCCGAGTACTTGAGCCCTTCTCTTAAGACGATGCAAAGACTATTTTCCTACAAAGCTGGGGTTGTTAAATCAAGTAATCTCCCTTAAAATGACAACTCATCTTTTCTCCTAAAATCAATCAATCAACTACCCTTATCCCGTAGGAACTTTGACCACAGTCAAAGAACTCCTCAAACCCTTTAGGGGAACTACAGATACTCTGATTCCACTCCCATAAGGATATGTAGGCATAAGATGTGATATCTTATCGAGTATACTTAGAAATAAACCCCTAGGTATTTCATCCTTAAGCAGATAACCCTTAGCAATAAACAAGCATAAAACAAGAGGTTCCTGTAGAGAACTACAGAAACTTAGGATGCTAGCACCTTCCCTAAGTTTAACCAACCCCCCAACCTATAACTCTCTAGCTTTTGCATTTGCATTGCATTGTGGGTATTTCGATCTTTCTCCCTTCCTTTGGACAAATCAAAGTTCGGTTGCAAATGAATTAAGATTCAAGCTCGTCAATAGCTTGGTATCCAAATTTCACCGCGACACCGGTAATCAAACTTCTCACCATCAAACATGGGAGGTTTGGTGCTGATTCTGTCTCTACCATCGTATTTGTTGTTGTATGAAGTTGAAGTTGAAGCTTCAGCAGCCATGATAAATCAAGAACAATAGATTAAGAGTTTTTCCTAACATGATCTTTTTCTGTCACGGTTATGTGAGGGCATTTACAGAACCGGAGCTCTGATGCCAACTGAAGGTAGGAAAAACACTTAGAAGGGGGGGGGGGGGTTGAATAAGGATTTTAAAACAATTAAGATGATAGAAAAATAACACAGTACTTTTATCCTGGTTCGTTTAAACTCAAACTAATCCAGTACACCCTACCAAGGTGATTTGCCTTTCTCAACAAAGACTTAATCCACTAAATCAAACTGATTACAGCGTTAACCACTAAGACAATTGTCTTAGTCTTCTCAAGAAATCTGACCACACTTGGTCTCTTAAGGAATCTTTTACAAAGATAAACTAACAATGTGTTTGAGATTTGCTTCTAAAAAGTTATATCACAACAGTGATTTTTACACAAGTTTTAGAATGAAATAAAACTATTCCGCTCTTGAAGAAAGTTTGTATGAGTAGCTTGTTGAATAATTTGACAATAATTTGTTTGAAGTTCGTTGGTAGTTTGTTTCAAATTCGTTAACCATTGAAGTGATACTGAGACTTGCTTTTATAGTACTTTGAAATCCATTTCTCAAAGACTATGCAATATGTGCATTCTGTTGTTTTTGTCTTCTATTAACTTTTCCTTTCTCAGAAGAGGAATGTTCTGAAAAATCCTTTTTGTCTGAAATCCTGTGTCATGCACGAATGAGGAAAAATCCGTTTGGTAAGACAAGGAATATGCCAACAGATCTTTATTTGAACAACATCTTCTTCAACAACTTTAGAACATCTTGCATCAGAACTTCTGATGATGTTCCTAATTCTTCAGATCAGAGTTAACTCAATCAGAGTTTCTCTATCAGAGTTTGCAGCAAAGTGCTTTAAGCGTGAAATACTTTATCAGAGCATACTTGCTTATCAGAGCTTCTACACTTGCAGCGTTAAGTACTTTCAGAATCTTCTGAAGCTTTACATATGTTCTTTACTCAAGTTCTTCTCAGCTTCGCTCAGAGTCACTGTAGCAGATCAGAGTCTTCTGATGTGTTGCTTCTGACGTTCAGAGCTTTTTCATTCTGTAGTGTTCAGAGGCGTTCTTTCTTCCAGAATAATATTAATTTTGATATCTGAAACAAATAAACACTTGAACAAAATTAGAGTATATAAATTCTCTATACAAAATTTCATTAATGCTATCATCAAAACAATGGGATATATTAAACACCAATCTGTGTTCTAACAAGACGAACTATCAGACATAAATACCCATCTAGTCTTTGGAGGATTTGCTGAGAGCTTATTTTTTAGAGCAGGGAGGTAACTGAGACAGTTACTTACCATTAGTTGAGTTCACTTACAACAACAATTTACATTATATTATTAGAATGGCACCATTTGAAGCCTTGTATGGTATAAGGTGTAGAACACCTTTGTGTTGGTATGATTCTAGTGAAAGTGTTGTTCTTGGACATGAGATTGTTCAGTAGACTATCGAGAAGATCAAGATGATCCAAGAAAAGATGAAAACTTCACAGAGTCTCTAGAAGAGTTATCATGATAAAAGAAGGAAAACACTTGAGTTCCAAGAGGGAGATCATGTGTTCTAGCGAGTCACTTCAGAGACAGGTGTTGGTCATGCTTTAAAATTTTGAAAGATCACACCACATTTCATTGGTCCTTATGAGGTTATGAAGTGAGTAGGAGAAGTGGCCTACATAAACTATGCCAAAAAAGACCTTTAGCAGCGCTTTTTTTGGCCTTTAGCAGCGCTTAAAAGCGCTGCCAAAAGTGGCGCTGCTAAAGGTAAAGGCAACGCTTTTTTATGGAAAAAGCGCTGCTAAAGGCTCCCTTCAGCAACATTTTTAGCAGCGCTTTTTTCACCCTATAGCAGCGCTTTCCCCTCCCCCCCCCCCCCCCTTTTAGCAGCGCTTTTTAAAAGTGTTGTCTTAGGCCCCCTCTTTAGAAGCGCTTTTTTAAAGCGCTTTCTTTGACCCCCCCCCCCCCCTTTAGCAGCGCTTTTTTAGACCCCCCCCCCCCCCCCCCACTTTTCCAACCTATAGCAGCTCTTTTTTGGCCTCTCTTTGCCCCCTTTAGCAGTGCCTTTTTTAAAAGCGCTGTCTATTCTTCACGATTTTTAAATTTTTTTTTTAAAATAATCACATTTTTTATATATTTTTCGATAAACCTGCTTATAACAATTACATTCCCTGCTTATAATTCAGGCCTTTAATTCAACAGTTTGGCCTTATATATAACAATTACTTTGGCCTTATTTATGTGTATTCATCACGTTGCCCATAACCATTTTAATACACATAAACCTGCTTAAATATATTCCAACATCACAAATACATTCAATTTACATATAATTACAAATCCGATAACTTTACAAATAGATACGTTATACAATTCTCAACTCAAGAATAAATTAACACCAGTCCTCCTTAATTTCTTCCAATCTTGCTTTCGAGTAAGTACCGCACTTGTATTCATCAAAGTACTATATAATATAACAGAACATGCACGATTTAATTTTAAAACTAATTACTCAGATGAAATATCGGTTAATTATCAAAATGAATCATATAACTTATGAATTGATCCATACCATGATTAGAATCTCTATTTGACCTGAAAGAATAATTTCCTTCATAAAGCGTAATACAAAATATCCACAGTCAATCCCATTGCGCTGACGAGGACACTATAAATGGCAAAAATAAAGGAACATTTATCAGGATATATAGTTTAAATAGTTTTATCAAGTAGAACCACTATAACAGTCAAACATGGGAAAATATACCTCCACTCTGATCCAGCTGATGTTGTTAGCCTTGCTTTTTGGCACTGTTGCATCTCTTTGTGCTCTGAATATTTGTATAACTCTAACATAATATAAACGCACCTTTAGAATAATGTCACATAATAAATAAAGATATATAACTATTCAGAACCGTATATCTCATCACTTACGTATCCACCTTGTTCTTCAGATCAGGATATTTTGTTGTATCGCCATCCAATGAATCTATATAATACACTATTTCTTTCATCGGATTAATCGCGACCAACAACCAGTGTCCACTATAAAATAAGACAACAGTTTAGACGGAAATGTTATATAGATTAATGGCAAAAATCAAATAACTATAATAAATGAATTTAGAATAAAATCTAACCCATGACCAGTATTATATGGCAACAAGAACAACTTCTCTGTAGTCGCGGCCATAAATATTTGGACTATATAATCTTTGACTGCATCTGGTGTGTGCTCTATTTCCCGTGCGTTGATACAGCTAGCAAATAAGAATATGAATATGGAAGTCAAATCATGCGGGACCAACAACTTGTCATACAGAAGCCTAAAAGAAAAACATAATCAACATTAGAATATTCAGTTAAATGAGCAAATTTTAAAATGTTCAATTGTTTAATTAAAATGGATCGGAGTACCTGATATAGGAATGCATAACACCGACGCCCAATTCAGAATGTTGGAAAACCTGGTCAAAATCCTCCTTAGCAAGTGTTTTGGGATATTTAAAATCGAAAATACCTTCCTCCATAGGTATTTGACGGATGCCACCCTCAGTCACATATGTTGTTCCTATATATGTTTCAAGGCACATCCTAAATCGAGGAACAAATGCTTTTTTTGACTCGGTCTTTTTTTTGTTGGGCACCTTGGAAGTTTCAGGCACCTTACCCTTGCTGACTTGTTGCGACTGCTGATCATGAACCTAAAAGTCATATATAAGTTCAGTAATTAATGTATAATAAGATAACCTTGTAACTGTATTAGTACCTGTTTCTTTGATGCAGCTGAATCGGTATCCCACACAATAATTCTATCATCTTTTGATTTGGATTTTGTAGGAGTCTAAGATCATCATGTAAATAAGAAAATGTAAATGTAAGAATAACTTTTATCTATGGGTCGTAAAACATTTGAATATTACAAGCTAGTTTCATAATGGTGTTCAACATACCTCATCATCTATGTAAATGAGATTTGTCGGTCATGCAACATACGCTCCTATTGCGTCTCCCACCACTGTTGCGTCTGGAACTTCATCTGGTAACCATGCGATAAGTATGGTGAAGTAATTCTCCCACATTGTAATTCTCCCACATTTGGTAACCTTTATGGTGAAGTAATTCTCCCACATTGTTATGCATCTTTCCATTGCCAACCATGCGATAAGTCGGTGACGATAAATATAACCGACAAGGTGAAATGCCCTAAATAAATAATGATGTCGATTAATGTGTCAATTAAGAAAATTGTGCTAAATTAATTTCAATGTAATATATATACAATTACCTCTGGAAGCTTCTGCGGACAACCGATACTATCTTTTTCACTAGCATCTTTACCCTCTGGACCGCGCCTTTCCGACATGTATCTTTCTTTGTCCTTCTGTAATTCTCGAATCTGAGCTTTCAATTCCTCCAACCTATCTATCACTTCTTTATTGCTAGGATTTTTTTTTCTTTGGCTTCTTATACATCTGTGATGGAGTGACGCCAAATCTCTTACCCCTCACACGCCCAGAATACTCAGGGATATTTAACACCCGACTCAGTATGCTCCTGCAATCATCGTCCTCAGCTGGAGTTATACTCTGGGATAGAGTCTCCTGAAATATAGATAAAAGCATATATAAATATATTATACACTTTTGATCAGTTACTGACAAAATTAATGTTGTACTTACACATCGTTCAAACACTTGTTGAACTTCTTCCTGAACGACTCCATCTCTTCCCACACGGGCAGCCTTCCACACAACATGGTCCGGAAGAGATGTCGCATCACTTTTCTCCTCTTCTATCTACGCATTAAGACGGATAATAAAGCATTCATATCCTATTATATATACTTACTAATTTTGGTAACTATATCATATTAAAGCATTTATATATACTTACTATTTTTTGTTCTAAGCGTGCATATCCCAAACGCCCTTTTTTGTATGGATACGCGGGTTTTGATGCCCGTTGCCGATTAACGCCACTCACAACCTGAAAAAACAAGTTTAAGTCATATCAGAACTCTTGTGGAAGAAGTATATTATTCATGATAAGTTGTACTTACTAAAAATTCTTTGGTTCTTCGCTTTGCAACAAATGTCTCCCATTCTTCTTCCGAAATCAGATCAGCGTACTTCTTTGGACGCTCCGAGTCAACAAAGTTTCCATCAGAATCTTTGAGAAACTTGTTCATTAAAAACGCTCTAAATCCCCTCAATCGTTTACCTGCCAATTGAAGACAATATTTTCTTCTGCAATCATCATTATTAAAAGATATATGCAAACAAATACACATACATATAACATGTTAGTATAATTAATTTCAAGATGTAATCGTCAACATAATTAAAAATAATCAAGTATCATACCTGTATCTCGCTTCAAATTTTGTCTTTAGCCAGTTGTAACGACTGAATTCTCCAATTATCGCAAGTAATCGGAATTTGCGAACGTACAAGTGCTCCAATGTAACTTGTCAGCATCGTACCGTTAGGCTCAACTAATTGATCTCTTTCATTCCAATGCACATCATACTTAACACCTTTATCTCTCGCATGGATGATTTTTTTCATAATCGTTATTCCTATTTTGATATCGCCTTTAATGTCTTTTGTTGTTTCATTTCCATCATGTGATGTTTCCTCATTGTTGGCCATAATACCTGTAATTCAAAAAAACCAAAGTATCAAATGAATGACATGCAAATATGTAAATAAGAAATATATACATAAGAAATGTATAAATAAGAGAAACACATACATAATTTTATTGAATGACATAATATGTAATTGTATTGCATGATAGAAATATGTAATTTTATTCAATGAGATAATATGTAATTTTATTCACTAAGATCTCTTTCTTTTCTTAGTTGGAACGTGGTTTACTTGTCTCTTAACAACACGGACGGATGGATTGATCCAAATTCCCTCGTTATGATCATTTCTAATATATGATTCGTCCGTTCTAATATTCTCATCTAGATCATCTATAATATAAGATTCCTTCTCAACATCAACATCCCCCTTGTCTCCAATGTTATCATCGATTACTTTGTTGGAAAAAAGAACTCTAGACCATTTCGTACTTGTCGGATCAGTGACATAGAACACTTGTTTAGCTTGCGTGGCTAGAATAAAAGGCTCATCTTTGTACCCCACCTTATTAAGATCCACTTGCAAAAATCCTGACTTATCCATTCGTATGCCACTATTATTTTCAACCCACTTGCATCCAAAGATAGGAATCTGAAACTTTTCATAATCAAACTGAAGGTGAGAAAATACTTAGAAGGGGGGGGAGGGGGGGTTGAATAAGTATGAAGATAAAACTTAGAAGTAAAAACTCAAGTATTTTTATTCTGGTTCGTTGAACTCAACTACTCCAGTCCACCTTGCTGCACCCCAAAATTTGCCCTCTTTCAAGGCTTGACTCATTTCTTCATTTCTTTCAAATTCAATGACATAAGGGAGACCCATCATTCCAAATTCAAGGTTCATGAATTCAAGGCTAGATTCAAGAATTTTTACAAAGAGAAATCTCTTGACATTTTCAAGAATGTTACATTGGTTACCAAATTTCAAACTCTTGATAATGCTTAGGAAATTAAGTTATTTCTAGTCTTAATTCAAGCTTCTAAATAACTTCATGCCATGGTATCCCCCATGCTCCATCAAGTCCACATGACCCTCTTTGTGCTTACAAACATGCAAGGAAAATATTTAAGAGCTAATTCAATGTTGGAATATTTCAAGATCAATACCATGCATGTTCAACCATGAGCAATTTGAATATGGTCCAAAACAGCCCCATGCAAGAAGTGACAATGTGTATCATATTACAAAATCATTTTATGTCACAAAACCAAGGCTATAAGCTTATGTTGATACATCTACACATCAAAAATCAGAATTTGAAAATGATGTCCAAAAGGTAGTGTTATTGGTTACATGTGTGTGTCCAAGCATAAGCCAACCAATGGATACAAGGATGAAGGGCAAGGTAGAGTGCTGCAGAAAAAATACAGCAAAACAGGCCAGAAATGGAAAGATGTGGGGCTGCACCAAGAAAGAGGTGATAAGTACTCCCAAAAATGGAAACATTGAAGATTGAAAGTTGTGCAAGAGCTATGATTTTGGTACAGCAGAAAATGCAGCAAAAAACATACTAGAAATGGAAGGAAAGTGGGGCTGCACCAAAAGGTGGTAAAAGATATTGCCAAGAATGGAAATTCTGAAAATGGAGAAGTGTGCAAGAGCTGTGGTTTTGGTACAGCAGAAAAAAGGCAGCAGAAAAAGTGAGATAAGGAGGGAAGGAGCTGCAAACAAACTATCATTCACTAACATTCACTATCATACACAACATATTGAGATAGAGATATTGAGAGCAAAGAGTAAGAGAGAAAACCAGAAAAAAATAGAGAGAGGAAAAACCAACCAAAGATTAAGAAAGTAAAAGAGAAATATAAGGGAGCCATTGAGAAGGAGAGCCATCAAAGCATAGAGTGAAGAGAAGTGAACACCTAGCCAAAATCAGTGGAGGCTTTGCAAGGAGGGTAACAACTCTTGGGTATCCATTTCTTCAAACTCTTTTCTTCTTTTATATTATGCATTTATCATTTGTTCTCTTTGTTTGAGTGTTGTTGTATTGAGCATAACATGTAAGATCCCAAGGGGGACCAAGAAACCATTTTTAAGAACCACAAAAAGAAGAAAAAAACAAGAGAAAAGTTTGGTTTTTCACCCTGGTAGCCTGACACGGGCCGTGTCACACAACACGGCCACCCGCGTCACGTCTCTGCTTGAGTTTTCATGGCGTATTTTCCCTGAGTCCCCTGACACGGGCCGTGTCACACAACACGGCCACCCGTGTTGCACCTCTGTTTGAGGTTTTTAAGGTGTAAATGCCCAGGACTTGTGACACGGGCCGTGTCACACAACACGGGCGGTCGTGTCACACCGCTGTTTTGGTTTTTCTTGCTTTTTTTCCCCAGACCTTGTGACACGGGCCGTGTCATGCAACACGGGCGGCCGTGTCACGCCGTTGTTTGCCTCAAAAACTTGATTTCTCTGGAACTGTGACACGGGCAGTGTCACACAACACGGCCGCCCGTGTCAGACCCATGTTTTTCACGTTTTTTCGACTTTTTTTACCTCAAAAAAAATTTTCTCAAGGAGTTTTTTTTTTTTGTGTTTTGTTTTTTTTAAGCCGATTAACCCGTTGTGTTGGTATGGTTTTTATGCATGTTTATTGTTGGTCATTTTTTTTACCTTTGGTTCTAAAAACTATTTTCAAGAAAACAAACTCTCGATTCTCATCGAGCCATTTTTGACCTTGTAAGCCGATTTACTTGTGCGTCGCCATCGACCTTGCTCGCTTCACCTCAAATCTTTTTAAGCAACTAAAACCCTTGACCCAACGTCAAGCGGATTTTCTCAAATAATGGTTAAACCAACTTACCATATTTAACAAAAGGATAAAGTTCTCTTTGTATTGAACTAAAGAGAGAGGATTAAGTGTAGACTTCTTCCTCTCCAAGTGTCGAGATGCTCACTGTAGTGTGGGTGGTTTTGATACTCGTCTTTCAATACGAAGACGTTTTCATCCACACCTTTTTCTCCTAAAAAACCTCGGCCCCGTACCGAGTGCATTTTCAAAACACTTACAATAAATAAATCAATTCTCTTTGTATTGAACTAAAGAGAGAGGATTGAGTGTAGACTTCTTCCTCTCCGAGTGTTGGGATATTCACAGTAGTGTGGGTGGTCTCGATACTCGTCTTTCAATACGAAGACGTGACTCTATCCGCCACCTATCTCCTTCTACAAATTCCTCCCGCAACCTTTGTCACCTAAAACCTCGGTCCCATACCGAGCGCTTTTTTTAAACTCTTTTCATAATGAAAACTTGAATGGTCGTGGAGTGGTTAGGCGTAGGCCTTCTCCTATCCCGAGTGCTGACGTTTACCGTAGGGTTCTCCGTCGCGAAAGCAGTTACCATTCAAAACCAAAAACAGTTTAATAAGAGAATGAAGTTCTCTTTGTATTGAACTAAAGAGAGAGGATTAAGTGTAGACTTCTTCCTCTCCGAGTGTCGAGATGCTCACTGTAGTGTGTGTGGTTTTGATACTCGTCTTTCAATACGAAGACACTATGTTCGCCACACCCTTTCATAACAAAAACTTTGAGATAAAGAATTGGGTACTACCCGTAGGGGTTACTATCCGAGGACCTATCTCGCCCCTAAAAAACAATTCAACAAATCAAATGTGACATCTTGCCTCGCATGGCGAAAACTAATCTTTCAAAAAGGATATGATATGTTCGTTTTACCGCAAACAGGTAATGCCTAAGTCTCCAACGAACGAGCGGCAATATACCTAACTACTAGAATGCGTACGATAGCATCATCCATAAAGTCATCAACAAATCGTAGGCCGAACTACGGCTGCTCTGATTCTTTACTTCTTTCAAGTAAAGAATCGTAGGCACAAGGGCCATAATCCTTGCCGAGCACATCCCCCCCATATCTGTAGTTCCCCTAACTACGTCGACTCTGACTTTCTCACATCTATTAAGAATACGTAGGTATAGGACTACGAAGTCCTACCGAGTCTGTTCTTTCTCTTTTCTTCCCCATTATCCCTCATTTCTTTGTTTCTAAACCCTCATTCTCTCTCCCTAGGAACACACTTTTATAGCATAATCTTTTAGCAAATAAATTCACACATCGACAAACGAATGGTTCCCATCGAGTACGATGGATGCGAGGGGTGCTAATACCTTCCCCTCGCATAACCGGCTTCCGAACCCGATCTTGGTTGTGAGACCATCTTATCCATTCTTTTCTTAAGGTTTTTTCGATATTTTCCTTTCCCCTCATGGGATAAATAAAATTCGGTGGCGACTCTTCTGTCCTTTTCCTTTTCGCCTTCCCCATCGTTGCGCGTATTTTTCGAGTAGCGACACACCCTATCTAGAGTGATTTTCCTTTCTCAAACAAGGACTTAATCCACTATTTAATCAACTAATTACAATAGTAAGCACTAAGAACAACTGTTCAAAGTCTTCTCAAGAACTACTGATCCCAACTGGATCTTCTTAAGGAACTATTACAATAAAATGTAAGATTAATACAAGTGTATGAATGCTTCTAACAAGCTTTATCACAACAGTGATTTTTCACTTAATGTTAAGAACAAAAGAATAAACTCAGCAATAAGAATATTTTATGAGAGCTTGTAAGAGTTTCTTTCAGAGATTCGTTTGTAGTTGATTACTATTTAAGAAGATGATGAAGACTTGATTTTATATGCACAGTAGTCCACAAAGTCTTGACATTGGAGGCTGTGTACTGAAAAGGCCTGAACCTTTTTGTCTTTACATCACATGAACTTTCCTGGAAGTAGAATGCATAGAGAAATGCTTTTGGTCTGTGTTCTAGTGTCAAGCATGAAAGAGGAAAGAGTCGTTGAGCTAAATCAAAGGATATTACTTTGAATTATTATTCACTAAGTATTTCTTTTCAGTAGGGTAACCATCAGATTTTGCATGATCAGAGTCTTGAATACCCATCAGATTTTGCTGAATCAGAGTAAGGCAGCAAGTGTGCTTTAGCGCGTAGTTCTATCAGAGCAGAGTTTTATGAATCAGATCCTCAATACATGCAGCGTGTAGTACTCTCAGAGTCTTCTGAAAAACTGTGCTTCTTAACTCTCATAGAAAGTTCTTCAATGCTTCAGAGTCTTCAGATCTATTAGAGTCTTCTGCTTCAGATCCTTCTGCAGCTTCTGCTTCAGATTCTTCTGCAGACAGCGCTCAGATTCTTCTATAAGATGATTCTGACTCTTCAGAGCCTTCCATAGTTCTATGTTCAGATTAATTTGCTCTTGGATGTATATATACTTTAATCTTCTGCAGCAAATATTCATGAACCAATTTTAGAGTATATAATTCTTTAATACAAAATTTCATAAGAGTTATCATCAAAACATAGAGATATTACTAAGAAACAATCTGTGTTCTTACACAAACACCCAAATGCGCTCGATAACACCAAAATACGACAGATTCACATATTTGGGGTTTAAGTCCTTCACACTTGAAATATGCATTGCTTCGGCAAGCACGGTGACACCACTATTTTGCATTGTACTCTTATCATCTTGTTCTTTGGTATCAAATGTGTATCCATTAATTGCGTATGCGCTATAAGAAAACACATGCAAACTTGGACCATATGCTAAACATCTCAACCTTTCTGTTATTGAAGCGGGATCAGAATAAAACTTTGAAAAAATATGATCCTTGAACCATGTTATAAAACTTCGATTGTGCTCACGTACTATCCAATTTTCATTTCGATTCAGATTTAAACCACGGAGAACGTCCTTGTGCATTTCAACATACGACTCAACCTCAATGTCATTGTGCAGAACATACAAATGCACTTGCTCCCGTTCATCCCTTGAAACTGTCACAACTTTATTTCCAATTAACTGTTTACCTACTATTTTTTTCAACAACATTAGATTTTGGGAGGCCAATGGATTGAACGTTGGACAAATATTCAGTACAAAACTCAATAGCTTCTTCAACAATGTATCGTTCAACAATACATCCCTTTGGTCGACTTCGGTTTTTCACATACCCTTTCAATATTTTCATATAACGTTCAACAGGGTACATCCATCTCATATAAGCTAGTCCACACAATTGTGTCTCTTTCACAAGATGGACAACTAGATGTACCATTATGTCAAAAAATGATGGAGGAAAATACATTTCAAGCTCACACAAAGTAAAAACTATTTCTTTTTTCAATGATGGTAAGATCGCATGATCGATCACCTTACTACAAATTGAACTGAAGAAAAAACACAATTTAGTTATTGCGCCTCTCACTTTTTCTGGCAAAATAGAACGTATACCTATTGGTAGAAAGTGTTCCATTATAACATGGCAATCATGTATCTTTAAACTCTTTAACTTGAGGTCTTTCATAGAAACAAGTCTTCTAATATCTGAAGAGTATCCTTCTAGAACTTTAACTTCACTCAGAAACTTACACAATATCTTTTTCTCATTTCTAGATAAAGTATAAGCAACATGTGGTAGATATGTGCGATTTCCTTTCTTCAAGGGTCCTAATTCATTTCTTATTCCCATTTCTACCAAGTCCTTTCTTGCTTTAAGGCCATCCATAGACTTTCCTTGTATATTGAGTAACGTACGAATAACACTTTCAAATACATTTTTTTCAATATGCATAACATCAAGAAAATGTCTTACATACAACGACTTCCAATACGCCAACTCAAATAAAATTGACCTCTTCTTCCCCCCACGTGTGACAATAGTATGTGCAGAAGGCTTGCCAAACTGAGTACTCACATCTTTCACCTTTTCAAAAATTTGTTCGCCGGTCAATGTAGGTGGAGCTCTACGTTGTTCTGAATTTCCATTGAATGCTTTTCTCCACCCACGGTAGTGATGACTAGAATTTAAGAATCTACGATGACCAAGAAAGACATTCTTCTGACCAAATTCCAACCGTGTCCAATCTGTGTTTTCTTCACATATAGGACATGTACATTGACCTTTAATGTTGTACCCCGATAGATTTCCGTATGCTGGAAAATCATTAATTGTGCCAAACAACATCGCCCTCAAATTGAAAATTTCTTTCCTATATCCATCATAAACCTCCACACCGTTCTCCCACAAACTCTTTAAGTCTTCGATTAAAGGTGTCAGGTATACGTCTATGTCATTCCCTGGTTGTTAAGGGCCAGAAATTAACATAGATAACATCATGTACTTACGCTTCATACATAGCCATGGAGGTAGGTTATAAATCATAATAATTACAGGCCAGGTGGAATGTGAGATACTCTACAGACCATGCGAATTCATTCCATCAGTCGATAATGCCAAGCGAAAGTTTCTAGCTTCTTCTCCAAAATCAGGATAATCATTATCAATTTTCATCCACTGTGGTGAATCTACCGGATGTCGATACTTCCCATCTATAATTCTATCATCTGAATGCCAAGTCAAGTGTTTTGCGTCTGTTTCACTACGAAACATGCGTCTGAATCTCGGAATTATAGGAAAATACCATAAGACTTTTGCTAGTGACAACTTTTTCTTATACCGAGATACACTACATTTAGGACACTCGTTTAATGATGCATATTTATTTCGAAACAAAATGCAATCATTTGGACAAGCATGTATCTTATCATAGCTCATACCAATAGAGCATAACATTTTTTTAGCTTCATAGGTTCGATTGGGAAGAACATTATCCTCCGGAAGCATCTCTTGAAGTAGGGCTAACAACTCTGTGAAACTTTTATCCGACCATCCATTACCCGCCTTTAAGTTGTACAACTTTAATACCACGGACAATCTTGTGAAAGTAGTGCAACCTTTATACAACGGTTTCTCTGCATCGCTTACCAACCTCTCAAACATCTTGGGACAATCTTGAAGATCTTCTTGAAGTGCTTCTGCAATCTCTTCAACTCGATCACAATTATATGTATCCCTGTCATTGTCCTTTGAAGCACAGGTCATATTATTCTGGGGTTCAACATTCTCGTCACTTATCTCACCATGTAATGTCCAACATGTGTAACTTCGATCAATTCCATGTCTCATTAAATGAGATTCCAACTGAACAGCGTCAATTCGACGCCCATAACAGAAACCTAAGCAAGGACATGCGATCCTACTGGGGTCTTTGGCGTGTTCAACAGCAAACTTAACGAATTTCGATACCCCATTCTCATACTCTTTTGACAATCAATTAGTAGACATCCATTTTTTATCCATACTAATTGAGTAGTCTAAACTAAATTATGAAAGTTAAAAAAAACAGAGAATACCTGTAAAGAAATCACTAACTTCTAAGAAAGCTACACAGTAGGATGCTTGGAAACGATCACAACCTTGCTCTTCACAGGTAACCCCTATAACAGACAAAATTTATAACATCATCAACATTAAATAATTCTTGGAAACGATCAAAATTAACAAACATAAATAATTCATTTACTTTCATCAAAAACATCAACATCATTAACATCAACAACAATATTATCGTTACTTAATTCAAGTTTCCATCAACAAATACCATTAACAAATATACGAAATTAACAAATATATAAAATTATTCGAGTAATTTAATTTTTCAACTAAAAGTTTGCTTAAATCAATATTTGACATAGCTCTGTTGACAAGATCACTTATAAATTATCAATATAGATCCTAGCTTCAAACAGTTAGAGTGCATAACATCATCTAGTAGAAAACATTTCGTTCACTAACCAAACATTCTAACTCACACTTCAAATTCTTCTAACTAACCTATGCGCTACAGTTCATAATGAAAAGGAAAAAAACACATTTCATGATTTGCTTTGTTAGCTACAGTGGTATAAGAATCACATTCCATTTGCAAGAAATAGAAAGAATCACATTCCATTTGCAAGAATCACATTCCATTTGCAAGAAATAGAAAGAATCACATTCCATTTGCAAGAATCACATTCCATTTCATGATTTGTTTTGTTAGCTACAGTGGTATAAGAATCACATTCCATTTGCAAGAAATAGAAAGAATCACATTCCATTTGCAAGAATCACATTCCATTTCATAATTCCGGATGTTTACTACATTATGATGAATCATTGTTCATGTTTTTGTTAGAATATAGAGTTTCCCGAAACTACAACTTCAATAACAAATTACGTAATTCATGTTCATGGTTATCAAACATACTACATCATCAAACTCCAATAATGCATTCAACTATCAGAATAATAAAAATGAAAAATGAAAAACTTTAAATACCTCAAAAATGGTGGAAATGCACCGATGGTGGAAATGGACGGACAAATGACAGAGACGACCGTCAAAAATGGACGGACGGTGGTGGAAATGCAGCGACGACGGACGAGAGTTAGGGCAACAGAGGAATGAGGCACGAATGGAAGGACGGAAGGAAAGTGTCGACGGAGTGAATAGGGTTCGTTTTCGCGTCTGGGAAAGAAGAAGACGAATACTGTTATGTTTCTGCGCTTTAACTGGGAGTTTTAAAATTTATGCTACTTAAACCTATAGCAGCGCTTTTGCATGGCCTTTAGCAGCGCTTTTATAAAGCGCTGCTATAGGTTTGCCTTAGACAGGGCCTTTAGCAGCGCTTTCTTAGACCCAGCCTATAGCAGCGCTTTTCTTGAAAGCGCTTTCTTAGAACCCTCTTTTAGCAGCGCTTTTTTAAAGCGTTGTCTTAGGCCCCCCTCTTTAGCAGTGCTTTTTTAAAGCGCTGTCTTTGACCCCCCCCCCCCTTTAGCAGCGCATTTTTAGAAAGCACTGTCGTAGGTATGCAATTTTTTTCTTTTTTTTAAGACTCTTTTAGCAGCGCTTTTTCAGAAAGCGCTGTCTTTTAATGCGCTGCTAAAAGTGATTTCTGTTGTAGTGATATTTGCTTTACTATTGTCTCTTTTGAATCTTCACATTGTGTTTCATGTGTCTCAACTTCGGGAGTATGTTTCGAATCCATTTCATGTGGTTCAAATGGATAACATGCAAGTGTGAGAGACCTTGACTGTTGTGACATCTCCCTTGAGAATAGAGGACCGCAAAGTGAAGCACTTGAGAGGTAAGAAGATTGCGCTGGTAAATATGGTGTGGGGAGGACCTGCTGATGGAGGCATGACATGAAAGCTGGAGAGTCGGATGAGAGAGTCTTATATAGAACTATTTCGATCAGGTAATTTTATAGGTTAAAAATTATATAAGTGGGGGAGAGTTGTAACACCCCGAATTCAATTAAATTATTTAATTGGATTTAGCTTTGTTTTATTTAATTATTTAAAAAAAAATTATATGCTTTTATTTAGAGAATTGGTGAATATACGTGTCTTGGTGGGTATTGAAGAGAGTTAAGGGAATGACAAAAATTGATTGGATTATTTTAATTAACTTAGTTGAATGGAATAATTAAAAATAAGGTAGTTATAGAAAAATAAGAGGAATAATAGAATTTGGTGGAAAATTGATTATTAGAATTAAAATTAAAAAAAAAAAAGATTTAGTAAGAGGAGTAGGGGCAAGATATGGAATATAGGAGTAAGTTGAGGGAAATAAGAGAATAACCTAGCTAAGGAGAATTAGGTTTTGGTTAAACTAGGTAAGGTGAGAGTTGGAAACTTTTACAGCACATTATTTTGGAACAAGAGAAAAGAGGCAAGAGAGGAAACCTTGGGTTTTGGAAGAATACATCATTGTTGAGGAGCTTAGAGTTTGCTTTGTTGAAAATCCAAGGTAAGGAGGAGATTACTCTTCTGTGAGTGTATATTGTATGAAAGGTAGAAACATATTCTCACACTCAACTAGGTTTTTCTTGTATTTCACCATTGTTGATGTGTTCATGTGTTCTTGATGAAATTGGTGTAAATTATATCTCCAATTTTTGTGATTCATGATTTGATTTGTGTGTTATGACATGTTTAATTGTTATGAAATTGATACATGATGTTAATCTTATGATATGATGTGTTTGGATGTTAAAATATGAATTTGTATGATGTATACGGGTTAAGGAATGGATAGGATGCAATGAACGTGATTAAAATTGGAATTTTTGGAAAATTGGTTGATGTCAATCGATTGACGACCCCTGAGGTCAATCAATAGATCACGTGAAAATTTAGAAAGAAAAAATAAGATCAATCGATTAAATACCTAAATCAATCGATTTCACTAAGCCAAAACATGAAAAATAAGAAAAAATGTATTGAGGAATCAGATCAATCGATTGATGGTCCCTGTCAATCGATTAATGTTAGTAAAATTGTGAAAAATTGCTGAGCAGAAACCTATTATTTTATCTGATTGTTTCTGCCATAATTTTAGTTCCGTAAATCCAAATGAGGTGTGGTTTGAAGCGTTGGAAAGCTAATACGTATGGCTATCCCATAATGATGTATTAAGATACTAGATTGGTATTAGAGTATATGAAATTTACTATTATTACTTATTGCATAATGATTAACAGTAGAGAACGAACGATTAATCATCGTAAATGAATGAATTAGTGATTAAGCGATAATAATATGAATTAATATGATTGAGTATTGCGTAGGTGTTTATTCAATGTGTGAATATATGATGTAAAGTGCAAGTATAATTATGTGAATTATTGTAAATACTTGTTGATGATTGTTGAGCTACGTAGTTCGGAGTGAGAATTACTGTTGATATGTTTAAATGCATGATTGTTTACAGTAAAATATGGGATTTTAATTAATGTTATGTTGTTCTCGTTACATGATTGTTTACAACTACACGTGGGGTTGTAATCATTATTGTGTTGTTGTCGTTGCATTATTGTATGTCATACATCTTATGTTGTCGTTGTTTTGAAAGAGGCGAGTCACAAGTTCATATGTTGGGACTTATAATTTTTCCCAATCTCAAATGAGGGGGATTGGAGCTCAGATGAGGGGTATTAATGTTTAGATGTTGGGACCCGGTTCCTATAAAGGACCATTGTTGATTTAGTACCACATGCATATAGAGTCGAGGTGTTGTCACATTGCATACAAGTTAACATTTGTAAATTGGTGATTGTTGTTTGAATACATTTCCTGTTGATGTTTGTTGTTGTTGTTTAGGCTACCCTTCTTGATATTTTGCACCACTAACATATTTGAGCTTATTCTCACCCATTTGTTTTTTTGTTTGTGTGTTGATGTACGATGTGTACAAATACTCAGAAATAAGACTAGTAGCTGTTGTGAGTTGGAAGATAGACTTAGAGCTCATCTTCATTTTCTATATCGTTTATCGCTTTCAGTCAGTTAAATGATATGACCTATAACATCGGGAACATTTCATTTTTACAATGTTTTGAGTTAATGATGAATTATGTGTTTTAAAGTCTAATAATTTATTTGTGAGATTTTATTTTGAGGTTGTTGTGATATGATTTTGTACTGCTTGTTATCAAATGTGTTGATGAGTTTTTGGATGGTTGTTGTAGTAACACCTTAAATTATTGAACAAATATTTTTATATAAGTCTCAGGGTTTAGGGTGTTACAGCTAGGCCGACCAGGAAACCCTCCATCCGTGTTACAGACGAATCTGTTGAAGCCGGGGCAATGAACTCTATATCAACAGGATGAGTAATTTTCATATCATCTATAGTCGTATACTGAGTAGAAGCCTCAATAGCCATCTCTACAGTAACATATATAGTAATTATAGCCTTTGGCTCAGAAAAAAGGGACACATCTGTCGTCTTTGAGGAATGGGCCATCTTTGTTGTCTCTGAAGGATAGGGCACCCTAGTCTCTGTCATCATCTACACGTCATCCTGAATTGATGCTTGAACATCAACTCACTCATCCTGATCATCTCTCATTCATCCAGAAGCAGATATAGATCATATACGTCCAGTAGTGCGGGGTGCAAAAAATTGAAATTTATCGGCCAACCGCCTCCTGTGAGAATCGGCCGGACCACTCTCCTCACCTGGAGATGCAAGTTATCTATGTCACCGCGCCTCTCTCAAACCCTCGTAGCATCAGATTTATCACGCTGCCGACCAACAATCATGCCATATAATCCTCTAGTCTTCACTGAAAAATAAAACAAAATTATTTAACTTACTGGGTTTTTCAAAACATCTGGTACCATTATGAATATTTTTGGATTTTTTAAAAATCGGTTATAATGTTTAATATTTTTTTAGGATTTTTCAAAATAATGGTAGAACGTATGCATTTTTACCGGATTTTTCAAAAATCTAGAAAAACGTATGCATTTTTACCGTTTTTTAAAATCCAAAAACATGTATTCATTTTTATCGGATTTTTTTAAAAAAATCGGAAAGAAACTATGCATTTTTACTGGATATTTCCAAAAATGCGGTGAAAATGCATGAAAAACCAAAAAAAAAAATATGATGTAAAAACTTATATTTACAGGTCATAAATTGTAAATATCAAGTAATCTTTATGAAATATCTAAAAATCGCAAGAGGTTTTTGAAAAATTCGAAATTGCACAATATTTTTGTTAAATGTCTTTTAAAATTTTTACATGGGTACAATGATAATTGCATAGGGATTATGTGGTTGCCAGGTTATGCTAAGAGTGCGAGGACAAAATATTTGGTTTACGTCAGATTTAAATTTTAGGCTAGATATCGACTTAAACCGACCGATTGTCCAACTCTAATTCCCTCCATGACTATATATTAAGCTCATCATATATTTTATGAAAATTTTAAAAAAAAGGTATAATGTGTTTGTTAATTATTGTTAAATTATATATATATATATATATATATATATATATATATATATATATATATATATATATATATATATATATATATATATATATATATATATATATATATATATATATATATAATTTTTTTAATTAAAAAAATTAATAGTATTAACCAATAATATATTTAAAATTATAGTATTAGCAATAAACGTGTCTAGAAATTCATACAAAGATTTATATTAAAAAAATTAATGAATTTATAAAACAATATAGAATTAGAAATTGAGGAAGTACATCAAGTCACTTAAGTTATACAAATTAAGAAATTGAATATTAAAATTATAAAAACTTTTGTTAAATTGTATTTTAAGACTACAAATTATTACAAGATCATTTAAATTTGCATATTAATTGATTAAAAAATTAGCTTAGTTGTAAAAATCTTGGAGAATCTAAAATTTAAAGATTCTACATATCTTGGTAGGGGTGTTCAAGTCTAAATCAACTTAAATTTAAATTATAAATTAATTTAAAAATTAGAAAAATTAATTAAAATTAAAATTATTGAAAGTATTTGAATGTCATTTTTGTAAAATGATGCATAAATAAATAAATCTAGGCAATATATATATATATATATATATATATATATATATATATATATATATATATATATATATATATATATATATATATATATATATATATATATATATATATATATATATATATATATATATATATATATATATATATATATATATATATATATATATATATATATATATATATATATATATATATATATATATATATATATATATATATATATATATATATATATATATATATATATATATATATATATAAACCTAATTTTTGTCACATGAGAATTAGTAGAAAACACCCAAACACCGTCATTGAGATATTCATTTGATTTAGAGTTTATGAACTAATCTTTGAAGAACTTGTGTCAGACTCCTCCTTTTCCAAGATAACTCCAACATGAATTATGATTTTTATGATAAGATCTCTCTATATGGAAGCCAAGAACCATTCTTTCTACCATCTAACATGTTTTGAATTACCCCCCGCTAGCCCAAATGATTTTGATGTTGTTGGAAAGAATCTAAGTAACCACAACATCATTTCTCAATAATTAAGTATGGTTGAACTTCCTCAAGCTCAACACATGAGTAATCACATAGAAATAGGACAGTAAGTAACACTCACCAAGATGAAATACTATGAACATATTCAAAGGAATATACTTGAATCTTAAAGCACGTTTCTGATTCTAAAGATAAGTGATTTTGTATTTTTATTTTATTAGAATCATATTCTAAAATAGTGTGTAGCTATCTTAATACTGAAATATAAACACACACTTAAAAATTGTTTTCTAACTTCCCTTTTTCAAAAACTATTAATAAAACTTATTTGGAAAAGCCAAAAACCTTTTTTTTAAAACTTAGAATAATCTATTATGGTGTGTAGATAATCAATTATGATTGGATTTCACCTTTTAATTAATTATGTTTGTGGTATAATCGATTATGAAGAGTGTGGCGCTTAACCAACCATTTATGGAATATGCATAAATGATTTTGGTATTAATCTAACCTATATTTTTCAAAAATTCCATTGTATAATTGATTATAGTTTTGGCATAATTGATTATGGAACAATTTTGGGCTTTTTTCATAGTTTTTTTATGTTATAATCTTATGAATTTTATTAATATAAAAATCAAGAATATAATTTTAAACAAATTTCTATTAGTAGACCGAATCATATCCCTTATACTTATACTCGAATAAGATTATGATAATGAAAGCAGAAGCATACTTGAGTTTGTCATTGAAAATAGTTGAAGGTTACTGGGCATGTAATCTTCCAATTTTAGGGTTTCTTATGCCTCATTGAATCTCCTCTAATGAGGATGAAGGGATAATTTTTCTTGATGAGTTATTTTTTACTTTGTTTACAAATGGAGACCATAATCCCTATAAATAACCTTAGGGTATAGTATTCAATATTCTAATTTGGCGCCTCATCAAATTAGATATTGACTTATGATATTTACAATATAATCTTACATTTCATGGTATTTATGCTTTTAGACACATACTTATTGATTAGACCACTATAACTTTGGCTAATTATATTATGGTCCTAACACATGTAATATTATAATTATGACCCAAAAATTCTAAAAATCTTCCACTGTTCACATAAGTAATTATACATGTATGTTAGACTTCCTAAACTCAAAATTCACCATTATATTCCTTAAGCATATCCAAATTATCTCGCTCATTATTCATGTCAATATATAAAATCAAGGTGATTTTCGTTATATCAACCATAACTAAACCCTTCAATGATCACTAATAGTGACACAACTAAATGACATAGATCCATCATAAAATGTGCAACTTGAAATCACATGAAGTTGGTATGTATATGTCGATTTTCAATTTGTCCTACTTTAGTTTAGTGAGATATTTCAATAACTTCATTATACAAAATGTTAACTTCTGAATATCAAACTTTATCAATTGAAAAATATTCAAAATCATAGTATATATAAAATTCATAATTGACTAACTCCCACTAAACCAAAGATTCCTCTAACGATAAAACACTCATGCGAGCAGTGTACTCATGAAAGACCTTGGGTAGAAGACATTTAGTAAGAGGATCTGCTATCATGGAGTTTGTCCCAATGTGTTATATGGAAATCTATCCACTTTGTACCCTTTGCTTAACAACTAGAAACTTGATGTCAATATACTTTGACTTGGTCGAGCTGTTATTACTATTGAAATACAGGAGGGATGATTTGTTGTCATAGTATAACATAAATGGTCTTTCAATTCCTTCCATAATTTGTAACCCAATGACAAGATTCCTCAACCAAATCTAATGGTTGGATTCCTCATAACATGCTACAAACCCTGCTTTCATGGTAGATGAAGCCATAATAGTTTGCTTGGCCCTGCGCCAAGAAACTACACAAGCAACCAACATATAGATATATCCTAAAGTGTATCTTTTAATGTCTTGGAATCCAGCAAAATCTGAGTCAAAGTATCTAGTGATCTCTAACTGGTCTGACCTTCTATATGTGAGCATATAGTCTTTTGTTCTCTTTAAATACCTCATAACCATTTTGGTTACTTTCAAATTACCATTCTTGAATTGCTCAAATATCTGTTTAACATCCCAACTATGAACGCAATATCCTAACGTTTACATACTTGGGCATACATCAGACTCCATAATACTGACGCATAATAAATCTTTTGCATTTCTTGAATTTCTAAGTTTCTTTTTTAGAACTGATTAAGACTAAATTTGTCTCCCTTAGTGATTGGAGTATCCCCTGGTTTACATTCCTGGATGCCAAACATTTTAAGCACCTTTTTGATATAGCTTATTTGTGATAATCCTAGAATACCACGTGATCGGTCTTGATGTATCTGAATTCCTAATACAAATGAGGCATCACCAAGATCTTTCATTTCAAATTTTCTTGATAGAAATTTCTTAGTTTCATGCAACATGCCTATATCATTTGCGGCAAGCAGCATGTCATCTACATACAAGACCAGAAAAATGTACTTGCTCCCACTGAATTTATGATACACACAATCTCAACAACATTCACCTCAAAATCAAATGAGAGAATTACTTTATGAAATTTGTGGTACCACCGACGAGATGCCTTCTTTAGTCCAAAAATGGATTTTGTCAATTTTCAAACCATATTCTTCGAGTCTCCTGACACAAAGTTTTCTGGTTGCACCATATAGACCATTTCATCAATGTTTCCATTAAGGAAAGTCGTCTTGACATCCATTTGATGGAGTTCCAAATCATAATGTGCAATAAGAGCCATGATTGTCCCAAAAGAGACTTTCGATGAAGTCAGAGAGAAAGTCTTTTTAAAGTCAATCCCTTCCATTTGAGTATAACCCTTAGCCACAAGACGAGCTTAATGCCTCTCCACATTATCGTTAAAATCTCCTTTGGTCTTAAAAATCCATTTTCAATCAATGGGTTTCATACCTTCTGGTAATGTGACAAGTTCCTAAACTTTATTGTCTTGCATAGACTTATACTCCTTTTTCATTGCTTCAATACACTTTTCTGAGTTAGAATCTTGCATGACTTGGCAGAAGTTAATTGTATCATCTTCCATCATACCATTATTTTCCTCATATTCTTGGAGAAAGACTATGTAATCATCCAGAATAACATTTCTCCTTTCTCCAGTGGATCTCCGCAAAGGTATTAGTTCTTATAACACTTGTTATTGAGGATTTTGAGTTTGTTCTTCATGAACTACCAAATAATCTTGAGTAGGAGTAAAGTCAATAATGTTTTGTAAAGGTTCCATACTTGCTTGATCAAAAGCAACTTTATGAATTGGTTCTGGAATTGTTACAAATTCTTCCTCTAAAACAAAGCCTCTAACCTTATTCTTCCTCCAAAACTCAATATCCTCAAAGAATGTGGTTGTTCTTGTTTCAAAAATTAAATTTTATTTGGGATCACAAACTTTGTAGCCTTTAGATATTTTAGAATAGCCAATAAAGTAGTTGCTCATTGTTCGGGAGTCCAATTTCTTTTCATTTGGCCTATAAGACCTTGCCTAAGCTGGACATCCCCATACATGAAATTGTTTTAGACTAAGCTTTTGCCCATTCCAAAGTTCGCAAGATGTTTTAGCATCTGCCTTTGTTTGTACTCTATTTATAATGCAAGTTGTGGTCTTTAGTGTCTCTCCCCGAAGGGACTCTAGCAAGGTAGAATGACAAATCATACTCCTTACCATATCCTTAAGAGTTCGATTTCATCTTTTAGAAACACTGTTCATGCTGAGGGATTCTAGTATGGTGTATTGTGGGACGATTCCACATTCCTCCAGGTATTTCGTAAAAGGCCCTAGATGTTGTTCACCTGAACCATTATATCTTTCATGATATTCACCGCCACAATCAAATTTTACTTTCTTAATTCTTTTGTTAAGTTGATTCTCAACTTCATCGTTAACCGATTTGAACACATCCAATGATTGAGACTTTTAATGTATAAGAAATATATATGCATATCTAGAGTAATGTATATGAGTGATATAAAATATTGTTGACCATTCCAAGAAGGTGTTGGAAATGGTCCGCAAATGTTTGTCTGTATTAATTCTAAGACATCTGTAACTTTATATGCACCAAATTTCTTTGTTTTGATGCATTTTCCTTTAACGCATTCAACACAAACATAAAAGTTTGTTAGGTTAATGGAATTTAAAATTCTACCAGACACTAGTCAGTTAAATCTATTTTTAGAGATGTACCCTAGACGTTTGTGCCAAAATGCCCCTAAATTATTATCATCAATTTACACTTAGTACCACGCGATTCAACATTTGAGGATTTGTCATATATATCTATTGTGTCAAGCAAATATAGATTATCATGACTCATAAGCGAACCAGTTCCAACAAAATTTGAATTAAAATACAACTTAAACATGTTATTCTCAAACGAACATAAATAACATGATTTTTCCAAATAAGAAACTGAAATTAAATTCCTTCTAAATGACGGTACAAAAAATGTGTCTTTTAAATCCAAATAAATCCAGTACTCAGTAATAATCTAAATTTCCCTACAACTTCGACCTCCACATACTTGCCATCTCTAACATAGATGTATCTTTCAACATCATTTGACTTTCGTTATTTTATGAAACCCTGCATTGAAATGCTGATGTTAGTAGTTGTACCTAAGTCTAACTACCAAGTTTTTCTAGGCACTGAAGCTAAATTTACCTCATAATAGACCAAAGTGAGAAGTGTACCTTTCTTTGCACGTCAAGCATGATATTTAGAAAATTTCTTCTTCATAAGTTCATACGCTTTGCAAAAGAAACAACTATCATCCTGTTTTTGTTTCTTTTACGCTAGAACACTTGAAACTTCATTCTTGAGCTCATAAGTTTTCTTCCTTTTGCTCTTGTCTTTAGACGTGCTAACAAAATGGGCACTTTATGTCTTATCATGTTTCATCATTTCTTCTTCTTGCACACCAAATGAAATGAGCTCATTAAGAGACCATTTCTCCTTTTGGAAGTTATAAGATATCTTAAACTGCTCAAACTATGAAGGAAGAGAAAGTAATATTAAACGGATGAGAAAGTCTTCAGACAACTCAAGCTTTAGTGCCCAATATTTTGAAACAATGTTTGGCATGCTCATAATGTATTCTCTTATATTTTCTTTGCCTTGATACTTCATGGAAATCAAGTTTTGAAGAGGAGTAATTATTTCCATTGTATTTCTGCCTTATTGCTTTTCTTAAAGTGCTTTTCTTAAAGACTTCAGGAATGTTACGCTTAATGATCATGAGACACATGCGATTGTAGGGATTCCAATTCTCGTTATCTTTCATCTGTTCAGAGGTGGTAGATTGTGTAAGAGAAGGATATTTCTCCTTTCTTAATGTAAGGTCAAGAACAATTTTTATATTCTATTTCCAGTCCTTGAAATTTACCCCATTAAGGTCTGAAACCGAATTCAGATTAGCAGATATTGAAGCAATTGTAGTTGAAAAAGAACAATAAAATTAAACACTTAAATATACTCATATAAAAGAAAACTGAATTATCAATTTGTTCAAATAAAGACATAACTCATCTCAAGATACCTAGTGCACCATCAATATTGAGTCTTTGGACACTAATATTAACTACTAGTGGTACTCTTGTTGTAACGGTCAAATATTGATAATAAAATAAATGTCGAATAATAAATCTCTCTTTGGATTGATTTATTATTCACATATAAAACTTTATAATTATCACATGTTTACCATCACAGGTGCGTATGAAAATCGGTCAACCACCAATTATCCTTTGGATCAATTGATACTCACATGAATAAACACACACACACACAAAAGAAAAACATTTAACATTTTTTTATAAGCAATCTCTCAATAAGAGGTCACTTTGGTGACATTTAATTCTAATTGACTCACTCAAAATGTTAAATTTTGTATAAATTTATAAACCATAGCCAAAACTTGAACATAATTGTACCAACAAAATACAATTATGAATTTTTTCAAAAATCAAAAGCCCGAAAAGAAATTTCTAAATAGTGTGAAGATGCCGTGTTTAAACTCATTGTAAACATAAATATAAATACATTTTTTACACATCATATTTCATAATACTGAAACTTGTCCGTCAAATAAATTTACTGTAACATTAATCTCTCATAATAATCACCCCTTTAAATAATATCCTTTTATTATGTCAATTACTTAACAAAAAACAAATTGTTATATGATATGAATCAATTAATCATCAAGTAATGAAAGAATTATTTATTATAAAATTAATCTGCAATCTAATACAATTATTAAATTAATTCTCACATTTTAAAACTTGAATCACACTAATGAAAAGATTAATAAATCATAAAATTACAGCCTATATTACATTTCAATTTGATCTCGTATCTTAAATTGCATTGATAATTCATAATTCACACAGAAAAATATCCAAACCAATTGCATATCATATAATATTAATATCAGTATATAACAAACATTTGGAATTTTTTCCTTTCTTTAAATTCAATATGTAACAATTCTGATACAAGACAATTTTAATTTCATTTTTGCAAGTTTAATTTCAGGATCCAACATGAATTTCATGAAATATAAATCGAAAACATGAATAACAACATATACATTAAACTTTGTACAAAAAAGAAAGATCAAGAGGGATCTCAATTTTAGAATCTTAAAAACAAAATAAATTTTAAAATTCAAATTGAATTAGATATGAGTATCTCTGATCCCTACGAGTAGATCGACTCATATCCCTTATACTCATATTCGAATTCAGTTATGAGAAGAAAGATGGAAGCGTACTTGAATTTGCCATTGAAAATAGTTCAAAGTTGCCGGGTATGTGATCCTCCATTTTAGAGTTTCTTATGACTCCTTGAATCTCCTAAAATGGGAATGAAGAGAGAATTTTTCTTGATGATCAATTTTTTATGCTATCTACAAATGAGGACCATAACCCATATAAATAATCTTAGGGTTATCTATTAGTATTCAATATTCTAATTTGGCTCATCTATCAAATTATATATTGACTTATGGTATCTACACATTAATCTTACCTTTCATGGTATTTATGCTTTTAGCCACATACTTATTATTAATTAGACTACTACAGCTTTGACTAATTATATAATGGCCCTAACACATGTAATTGTTAGGGAAATTTTTACACTAGGGAGCATTGAACGTTGTGGGGCTTTCCTTTATTGAGTAACACCTTTGTGAAAGAGACACCACATATTCACTCAAAATCTTAAGGTGATAGGTGTATGGGTTCTCCCACTTATAAATGCTCAAGTATTCATATTTCTAACCAATGTGAGACTATTATCCATGCTACTCACACTTGTTATACTTAACATGTTATATTATTCTCAAAACTCAAATGGTACACTTTCAACCGTGTTTTTCTTCAAAATTGGGTCATTATATTCATTTCTGGGAAGGACAATGAGTTGACCCTGCCCTGGCTTTTCTCAATTAACCAGACTCTGATACCATTTGTTAGGTATAAGGAGGAGCATCAATATTGGGGCAAAAGCAACACAAGTGAGAGAGACACCACATATTCACCCAAAACCTTAAGATGATAGGTGTACGAGTTCTCCCATTTATAAATGTTCAACTATCCACATTTATAATCAACGTGGGACCCCAACTCACATTTGACTTTATATTATTCTCAACAGTATTATTACAATTGTGACCCAAAAATTCTAACATATAAAACCAAGGATGACTTATTATTTTGAACATTTTAAGATATAAGGATTAAAAATTGAATATATGATAAAATTTGGTTTAAATTTTACAAGTTAAATCCGTGATAAAAGCTTGGTGTAAAGATTGTGAATTGACTTTATGCTAAAAGTTTGGTTGATAGTGAAAAATATCAAGGTGATATTATCCTTTGGGAATGGATGTAGGTCAGATAATTTTGAGTCGAATTAAGGTAAATTTATTTTGTTTATTATATGTTATACTTTTCTTCTTCTACCTTATTCTTAAAACCCTTTTTGTTTTTGTTTTTTATTTTTACGCTTTAGAAAAACTTTTAAATTCTAATTCACCCCTATTATATTTGAAGTCACTTGATCAACATTTTATAGTATTTTAACTATAGTTGTTATGATAACAATAATGGAGAAAAATTTGACATGCAGTGTAGAAGAAAATAAGAAAATGAAAAAATTGGTTAATGACGTTAAAACTTATCATTTCATATTTTCATGTGTAATCTTTCTATCTTACCAAACTCTCATTTATAGGATAATAAGTAGATAATTTCATTTTTTTAGTGATAAGTTCTTTAATTTGAATATTTTTGTACTTTGAACTATGTTTGTCAAATGAAATATTATTATCAACATGTTTTTTTATCTTTAATCTACACTTGATGATTTTTACTAGTTGTTCACATGTGAATTGTTTTATCATTTTTTGTTAGAATGGAAGTTCAATGTTAAATGCTTGATAAAAGATATTATCTCCATTCATCACCTAGAACTAAGAATGAACCCTTGAAACCGTATATATTCCTGATTACCGAACAACTTAATTATATGTATGAATCACTACAAGCCTTGTTGATTGACTTAATACTAAAACTTTATTCACCAAGAAATTAGGGATAAATAATCTACAAAATCAATAGTCATATAGGGTAATAATTTTTATTGGCACGATTTAAGTTAGACAACAATATAGGAAAGTGAGCTCCACTTCCTGTAGAAAGGATACAAGGCGATTATGACACTCGTGGCTTAAACAATAGCATATTTACCATATATCATTAAATAGATTTATTCAAGAAAATGTTTTAAGTGTATGAACGTGATATATTTCTTAGTGTGAAAATACTTCTTTTTCTTTCTCTTGTAAACTGTCACATTTCTAATATTTCCAACACCTCTTTATATAGATAATGAATAGATCTGTTGGAGGGTGGAATTGGAATATCCTCAATATCACAGTTGTACAAAGTTGCTTGATTATAAAATAGTAGAGTGGTGGTTGTAGCATAGAGTGGGTGAGAGGAAGGGATAAAAGGAACCACGTTGATACAATAGTACAATCCTTTTTCCTGATTTGTAGGGTAGTGGAAAGGGTATTTGATTTTGTACTCTTTCCACATATTCTTCTTTTAGTCTTTGACTTTTAGTCATTAACTTCTAGTCAGAGGCTTCATATTTAAGTTGATTAAGCTTGAATAGCATTCAGAGCCTGTTGCTGCGGGGAGAATCGAATATCAAGCTATTATATTAACTTGAATCACAAAACATTGAATGTTCACCACCAAACTTTAATTTATCTAAAGGAAAGGGAAAAGATCGAATAAAACCCTAATTGTGCAATGTAACAGCAATGCAAAGAGATCTAAGGATCGAGGGTTGGTTATACTAAAGGAATGTACTAGCACCCTAAGTATCATATAGGAACCTCTTGAAAGTATTTGTGTTATAGTAATTTGCTTTCTAATATTTTGAAATGTTCTATTTTTGGGTTTTATGAGATAGGGAACCTAAGGAGATTTATTGCTAGTGTGCTCGCCAAGATTTTGCAGTCTTATGCCCATGCATCCTAACAAGGATAGAATCATAGCAATCGTAGTTCCCCTAACTATGGGTGAAGAACACTTGATAGTGATCAAGGTTCAAAAGAGGAAAGTAAGTGTTTATAATAATAACACTTACATGACTTAACAAAGTCAAAGAGTTTACAAACTCTAACCTAAAACTATGTTGAAAGGTTAATGACTTAACAAAGTCAAAAGGGGTAGTTAAGGGAATGCTAGACTACTTATGACATAAAGTCAACAAAGAGATATTTCCTTGAGATTTAGGAAACAAAAGAAAAATAGAGAGAAATATATATATATATATATATATATATATATATATATATATATATATATATATATATATATATATATATATATATATATATATATATATATATATATATATATATATATATATATATATATATATATATATATATATATATATATATATATATATATATATATATATATATATATATATATATATATATATATATATATATATATATATATATATATATATATATATATATATATATATATATATATATATATATATATATATATATATATATATATATATATAGATAGATAGAGAGAGAGAGAGAGAGAGAGCTAACAAGCTAACATCACTGAGGGATGACTTGACAAAGTCAAAATAAACATGAGCATAATAGGTGATAATGTATGAGATGAACAATAATGATATTCAAACATGATATCAAAGTAAACAAAACATGAATGATAAAGGTGATATTCAAACATGATATCTGTCAAGGTAAATGATAAGTGACAAAGAAGATATTCAAACATGATATCAATCAAAGGAACTACATGATATGAGACATAACAAAGTCAAAATGAACATGGCAATCATCAAAGCATGAAGTTAGATGTTGCCACATCTAAAACAAAACTTAACAAAGTCATAAACAATCATGGTAACAACACAAGAATGAATACAAAGCATAGTCAAAGCATACATGAGATTAGGTTCTAACAAGACCCAAAGTAACAATATAAGTATGGCATATCATAGCATGTTCATAACAATAACACGTTAGCATACAATATAAGCACATAAGTAACAACATATAAACATGGATGTAACTACATCAACCAAGTAATCAAGGGTACAAACATGTTATCAACATATAGACATAACAATATCAACATAAAGGAAACCATAAAATGCACAGGTTCAAATTAACGTGTGAATAACAATATCAATCAAACGATTCAAATCAACATGGATATAACAATATCAAACAAGGACTCAAATCAGCATGGATATAACAATATCAAACAAGGATTCAAATTAACATGGATATAATAATATCAAACAAGGATTCAAATCAACATGGATATAACAATATCAAACAAGGATTCAAATCAACATAGATATAACAATATCAAATGAGGATTCAAATCAACATGGATATAACAATATCAAACAAGGATAGGGACGAGTATTAACACTTAGCACATGGATATAACAATATCAACCATGGATGAAAACAAGTATCAACACTTAGTAGAATGGTTCAAACATGAAACATATGGGGTAAACATGATATTAGGTCACGATTAAGACATGGTTTAGGATTGATAACTAACACCACTTAATCATGAATACAAGTTAAGATTTCAAGCAATCATGGACAAGTTTAAGACACCACTTAATCATGAATACAATTTAAGACAAAGTTCAAGACAATGATAACAACCAAGGATTCATGTCAAAGGTTCATTGTGATCACAATCAAGTCTAAACATTTCAAAAGATTTAAACATGACAAGCATGAAGTTTAAGAACCAAACAAAGTCATGGTATCAAAGCTAAGGCAAATAATGAACATGTGGTAAAAGATGATTCAAACATATAGTAAGCATGCATAAAAGGTTCAAAAATGGTGTAAGCATCATTCCAAAGTCAAAGGGAAAGTTTCATAATCAAACATGAAGGAACAAGACATGTACACTTGAAAAAATATGCATTAAAGTACATCAAACTTAGTCAAAAATCAAATAATCATGCTACTAATATCAAACAAGGTTTACACAATGCTCATGATATTTACAAACATTAATATGATCAAGAAAAATCAAAGGAACAAACAAAATGAATCATTTGAGAACCTAAAATCATATTGAAAAATGCCTTACTTTGACTAAGTAAAAATGTGTGAAAATAATATTATTTTTGGAAATTTTTCATGGATTATTAAAATAGGCATGATAATGAATATGTGTACAAAAAATCAACTTAAAATAAAGAATATTTAGTGAGATATGGCCAAGAGAAAATTGGAAAAAGAATGAAATGTACAAGTGGTAAAAATATAAGGGTTTGAACACGCGCATCGTGCTTGTGGGTTAAAAAACTAACCACTGGACCAATTTCTTGGCCCAGACATAAAACACGTGCGTTGAATTATATATTAAAAACAAAGTTGCAAATCAAAAAAATAAAAATAAAAAGCACAAAAGGACTGGGGCGAGGGGATTGGAACCCCAGTCCTCAACTTCACACACAAACACACTTACCACCATGGCGCAATGCCCAAGTCAATTATAAAATGGAAACAATAAAATAAATATTAAAAACACAATTAAAATGCATAAATGCCCCCCCCCCCCCCCCCCTCATCATCTTCAACCTTCGCCCCCTTCCATTATTTCATCATTCAATCAAAACTTCCACCTCTCATATCTCACTCATTTCTTGATAAAATTCAAAGTTCCAAAAACAAAAGTTGCTCAGAATTCAACAAGGAATTGATGGCATGATTTTCAAAAACTAAAACTCAAAGAATAATGCACATGAATGGAAAAACCAGTCACTAAGCCCTAGGTTTCTAACATCATGAACTTCACATACAAATATCATAACTTGAAAACAGTTTATAGGTCATACTCAAAACATTAGTATCTACATTTAAGCGTCAATAATCAAACAAGAGTGATGCAAGTATTATGAGTTTCAAAGTGCAAGAATCTTACCTATTGGAGCAAGGTCCAATGCTTCTTCTCAACACTTCCAGAAGTTGTGTAATGGTGTAGTTGATACCCTTAGACCTCAAAGAGAATTCATGGATGCTTGGTTTAGTTTGAAACAACTTCAAATCATTCACACGAAATTTCTTGCAAAATGTGAAGTGAGATATGGAAGATGATGGTATTGATGCTACAGAACTTGTTTAAGGGTGCAAACAAGTTCTAAAGGGTATTTAGAAGATGTTTGGGTGGTATGTTTAGAAATAAATTGCAAGTGGAAAGAGATTCAAAGAAATGGACTTTTGAGCTTTTATGGAGTTCTCAAAGTGAACTATGTGTTGTGGAGGGGTATTTGAGGTGTTTCTTGTGTACTTTGGACTTGTGAAGATGCGTCTACTTATAGGGAAATATTGAGGGATCAAAATGCAAGCTTGAGGCAAATAGTTTGGTTGAAATGCAAGTGGTAGTTCAATGAGAAAAATGTGGTTTCCAAGTGAGATCCCTTTATTCATGGGTTTAGGATCTCTTTTCTGCAAATATGGAGGTTACTTCCAAGCCAAAATGATAAATCATCATTAAAGATTGCAAAGCATGGCCCTAAACAAGATTTGATGAAAAGAGATTGCTTTACCAAAGTGGATATGTCACTTTTTGCAAAATGATCCACATATGGGATATGGAATTGGATAAAGCCTTAATCACTTATGCAATGCACTTAGGATCTGTGTAAATCATTAATTATGTGAAGATTTGGAAGCAAAATTATTTGAAAAGGAATATCTCATAGGTTTTGCAACAAGAACATGTCATGAAAATGAACCAAAATCCAAGTTTCCAAAGCCAACTTCCCTTCTTCGAAACTCTTAGCTCAAGTATGATAAAAATATTTTATTAGACTCTTTGGAAATCTTGAGACATGCTCTACAAATTTCATGTTTTGAGTCTTTCTTGAATCAAAAGGGATCATGATAAAAAAAATGGCCTCAAAGTTAGCTCCAAGACAAAGGCAAATTATGCTTGAAATTTTTCTAAGTGTTTTTCTCCAAGGGGAAAAGAATCCTCCACTCCATGGCTTTATATTTATCAATCTATGCATTTTTTGAAAATAAATCCATAGGACAAAGTTGTAGTATGTAAGAAGCTCTTCAATTTAGTCTTTGGAGCAAAGAAAATGGTTGCTTAGCTTGGAAGTTATTTGTTATAACACAGTTTGGTTCTTAACAATATCTCTATGTTTTGATGATAACTAATATGAAATTTTGTATTTAAGAATTATATACTCTAAAATTTGCTTGAGAGTTTTTACTGCAGATAGTAAAGAAATTAACACTCCAAAAACAAATCAGAATTGAACACAAGAAATTAGCTAGACTCTGAAGTGCCAGATGCACTCATTAGAAGATTCAGATTGCTGCCAACAGAAGACTCTGAGCGTAGCCTCCAGAAGATTCTGAAGCAGAAGCTCCAGAAGAATCTGAAGCAAGTCAGAAGCATCTGAAGCATAGAAAAATTTTGTATGAAGAGTTTTTCAAAGCATAGTTTCTACAGAAGATTCTGAAAGTACTAAAGCTGCCAGTACTGAAGTTTTGTCTCAAATATGCTCTGATATTTAACACGCTGAAAGCACACCTGCTGCAGAAGACTCTGATTCAGCAAAACTCTGATCATCATTAGAAGACTCTGACCCAATTAGACTCTAATGAATTTGCTGAAAACTGAAGAAGAAATATTCAAAGATTATATCCGTTGGAGTAAATCAAACGTCTCTTTCCTTATTTATGCTAGACACAAGAACACAGACAAAAAGGATTTTTCTGTGCTTTCTTCTTCTAGGAAAGGTCACTTGATGTGAAGACAAAAAGGCTCAGACCTTTTGGACACTCTTCTCAACGTGAAGCCCACATTGGATCAGCTGCCTATAAAAGCAAGACTCCACCAAATTCTTCAGTTGACGTTGGCATTGAAAAGAAATCAAATATTCAAGCTCTCATACTTTCATATTCATTCTTAGAATTTATTTCATTGTTCTTAAACTTAAGAGAAATATCACAGTTGTGATAATAGCTTTTTAGAAGCATTCTTACTCTTGTAATAGTTTTACATTGATTGTAAAAGATTTCCTTAAGAGGATCCAGTTGGGATCAGTAGCTCTTGAGAAGACTAAGAACAGTTGTTCTTAGGTGTTACTATTGTAATCTGTTTGATTAAATAGTGGATTAAGTCCTTGATTGAGAAAGGCAAATCACTCTAGGAAGGGTGGACTGGAGTAGTTGAGTTCAACGAACCAGGATAAAAATACTTGAGTTTTAATTCTAAGTTTTAATCTTTCATACTTATTCAACCCCCCCCCCCCCCTTCTAAGTATTATCTCACCTTCAGTTGGCATCAGAGCTCCGGTTCTGTGTGTGCTACCACTTAACAGTGACAGTAAAGATCCAGAGAGAAATACTTTGATATATATTTAGTTGTTATTATGGCTGATAATACAATATCTAACATTAACAACAAATATGAAGAAAGGGACAGAATCAGCACCAAACCCCCTATGTTTGATGGGGAGAAATTTGATTATTGGAAAGACAGAATTGAAAGTTTTTTCCTTGGATATGATGCTGATTTATGGGATCTAGTCATAGATGGATATGTTCATCCCACAAATGGGAATGGCAAGAAGATAGATAGAAAATCTATGACAGATGCTCAGAAGAAAGATTTTAGAAATCATCACAAGGCCAGAACAATATTGTTGAATGCAATATCTCATACTGAGTATGAAAAAATTACAAATAGGGAAACTGCATTTGACATGTTTGAATCCTTAAAGATGACTCATGAGGGAAACTCTCAAGTCAAGGAAACAAAGGCTCTGGCTCTGATCCAGAAGTATGAAGCCTTCAAGATGGAAGACTCTGAATCTGTTGAAGCTATGTTCTCCAGATTTCAAATACTTACAGCTGGACTAAAGGTTCTGGACAAAGGATACTCTACTGTTGATCATGTGAAAAAGATCATCAGAAGTTTACCCACCAGATGGAGACCTATGGTGACACCGCTGAAGATGGCTAAAGATCTGAACAATATCTCTCTAGAAGAACTCATCAGCTCACTGAGGAGTCATGAAATTGAGCTTGAGAAAGATGAACCTCAGAAGAAAGAGAAAGGTAAATCTGTTGCTTTAAAATCTAATAAATCTGCTAAAGCTTTGCAGATTATTAAAGAAAGCTCTGAAGGATCTTCTTCTGAAGAAGAAGATGAATTATCCATGTTGTCCAGAAGGATCAACAGACTCTGGAAGCACAAGGGAAAGAAGTTCAACAACTTCAGAAAATCTGATCATAGAAAGGGATCTTCTGGGCATAGAAGATCTGGCAAGAAAGAAGTTGTATGCTATGAGTGCAAAGAACCTGGGCATTACAAGAATGATTGCCCCAAACTTCAAAAAGAAAAACCCAAGAAGAAGTTTAACAAAAAGAAGAAGGTTTTGATGGCAACATGGGATGACTCATATGAATCTGAATCATCTTCTGAATCAGAAGAATAATGTGCTAATGTTACACTGATGGCCAGCACAGAAGATCAGGAAGAAGGAACTTCAGGATCTGAATCTGATTCTGAATTTGACGATGACGCTGAAGAGGTAATGGCTAAACTTACTAAAGAAGAACTTGTCAAAGTTTTATCAGAAGTTTTGAAAAGCTATAACAATATCAAACTCAAATACAAGAAGCTGAAAAGCAGTCTTGAATCTGAGATTGATCTTCTGAAGACAGAACTTGTTGAGCAAAAAGAAATTAATCTGAAAATCAAAAATGATTTTGAAATAGCTCAACAAGAATCTGAATCTGAGACTAAGTCATGTGAAAACATTTTAGAAAAATATGACTCTAGCTTTCAGAGATTCCTTACTAAGAGCATAGGCAGAAGCAAGATGGCTTCTATGATCTATGGTGTTAGTGGGAACAACAGAAGAGGTATTGGATATGAATCTTCCTCTGGAAGTAATCCAAAATCTGTTGACAAACTCTTCATCAAGAAGACACCTCTGTACTCTCAATTTAAGTTTGGTCACTTAAATGGCATTAAACACACAAGCTCTGAGAAGAATACTTATGTGTTTAAACCCAAGGCAAGTCAGAATAAACCTTATGTTGAAAAACAGAAGTTTAGACAAACCTTCAAAACCACTAACCCTAAAGGACCCAAGAAGATCTGGGTACCTAAAAGTAAAATAATTCATGTTGCAGATGTTCTTAGCAACAAGGTCAGGACGCCAATCATGGTACCTGGACTCTGGATGCTCACGACACATGACAGGAGAAAAGTCTATGTTCCAAAGCCTGGAACTTAGATCTGGAGGTGATGTGAAGTTTGGAGGGAACCAGAAAGGCAAGATCATTGGATCTAGCACTATTGGAAATGGTAAACTTCCCTCTATTACTAATGTTTTACTTGTTGAAGGGTTAAAGCATAACTTATTGTCCATAAGTCAATTAAGTGACAATGGTTATGATATTACCTTTAATCAAAAATGTTGTAAAGCTATTAGTCAAAAGGATGGCTCTATCCTATTTAGTGGTAAGAGGAAAAACAACATTTATAAAATAAATCTTTCAGAACTTAAAGTTCAGAATGTTAAATGCCTCTTGTCTGTTAATGAACAGCAATGGGTCTGGCACAGAAGATTGGGCCATATTAATATGAGACATATATCTCAGATTAATAAACTTAATCTTGTCAGAGGACTTCCTAATCTGAAGTTCACCTCAGATGCTCTTTGTGAAGCATGCCAAAAAGGGAAGTTTTCAAAATCATATTTTAAATCAAAAAATGTTGTTTCTACTTCCAGACCACTAGAATTACTTCATATTGATCTGTTTGGACCAGTGAAAACTGCATCCATCAGAGGCAAGAAGTATGGATTAGTCATTGTTGATGACTATAGTAGATGGACATGGGTAAAGTTCTTAAAACACAAGGATGAGTCACATTCTGTGTTCTTTGACTTCTGCAAGCAAGTCCAGAATGAAAAGGATTTCAAAATTATAAAAGTCAGAAGTGATCATGGTGGTGAATTTGAAAATAAATATTTTGAAAAAAAAATTTCTGAAAATGGCATTGCTCATGATTTTTCCTGTCCTAGAACTCCACAACAAAATGGAGTTGTAGAGAGGAAAAACATAACTCTGCAAGAAATGGCCAGAACCATGATCAATGAGACAAATCTGGAAAAACACTTTTGGGCAGAAGCAATCAACACAGCCTATTACATTCAGAACATAGTGTCTGTAAGACCTCTTCTGAAGAAGACTCCATATGAACTGTGGAAGAACAGAAAGCCCAACATTTCATATTTTCATCCTTTTGGATGTATTTGTTATATGTTAAATACTAAGGAAAATCTGAACAAGTTTGATTCCAAAGCACATAAGTGTTTCATGCTTGGATATTCTGAACGCTCTAAAGGCTACAGAGTATACAACACTGAGACACAGATTGTGGAAGAATATATTCATGTCAGATTTGATGATAAGCTTGGCAATAAAAAGCCAAAGCAGTCTGAAAACTCTGCAGATAGAGAAGTAGTCTTCATTGACTCTGAAATCCCAGAGGCAGACAAAGCTCAAGTGAAGGAACCAAAAGCAACGCCAGATGTTATTCCTTTAACTTCTCAGATGAACAATCTAAACATTTCTGAAGAATCAACTGTTAAAGGATCATCATCCAGAATTAAAGCTTCTCATCCAGAGAATGTCATTATTGGAATGAAAGATGATCCCATCAGAACAAGATCCTTTCTAAGATCATCTGAAGCATCATTATTTGGACTGGTGTCAGAAATTGAACCATCTTCTGTAAATGAAGCTCTGCAAGACAATGATTAGATTATTGCCATGCAAGAAGAGTTAAATCAATTCACCAGAAATGATATATGGGATCTAGTTCAAAGACCAAAAGGATTCAATATAATTGGTACAAAATGGGTCTTCAGAAATAAGCTAAATGAGAAAGGAGAAGTTGAAAGAAATAAGGCAAGGCTTGTAGCTCAAGGGTACAGTCAACAAGAAGGTATTGATTACACTGAAACTTATGCTCCAGTGGCAAGGTTAGAATCTATACGCCTTCTTATTTCATTTGCTGCACAAAATAACATCACTCTGTATCAGATGGATGTTAAAAGTGCCTTTCTAAATGGTATTATAGAAGAAGAAGTTTATGTCCACCAACCTCCTGGTTTTGAAAATGAAAAATTTCCAGATCATGTTTTCAAACTAAAGAAATCTCTATATGGTTTAAAACAAGCTCCCAGAGCTTGGTATGAGAGATTGAGCAATTTCCTTCTGGAGAAAAATTTCATCAGAGGCAAAGTGGATACAACACTCTTTTGTAAATCAATTAAGAAAGATCTTCTAATTTGTCAAATTTATGTGGATGATATAATATTTGGATCTACCAATACTATGCTGGGAAAGGAGTTTGCTACATGTATGCAGGCAGAATTTGAAATGAGCATGATGGGAGAACTCAAATTCTTTCTAGGAATCCAAGTCAATCAAACTCTAGAGTGCACTTACATAAATCAGACCAAATATGTTAAAGAACTTCTGAAGAAATTTAACATGACTGATAGTAAGCTGGCAAAGACTCCCATGCATCCAACTAGCTCACTTGGCAAGGAAGAGGTAAGTAAGAAAGTAGACCAGAAGCTCTACAGAGGTATGATTGGTTCTCTTCTTTATTTAACTGCTTCTAGACCTAACATATTGTTCAGTGTATGCTTGTGTGCTAGATTCCAGTCAGATCCTAGAGAATCACACTTGACAGCTGTCAAGAGGATTCTAAGGTATCTGAAAGGTACTTCTAATGTGGGTTTGTGTTACAGAAAATCTGATGATTTCAAATTAGTTGGATTCTGTGATGCTGACTACGCTGGAGACAGAGTGGAAAGGAAAAGTACTTCTGGAAGTTGTCAATTTCTAGGAAGAAATCTAATCTCTTGGTACAGCAAGAAGCAACCCACAATTGCACTTTCAACCACAGAGGCAGAATATATTGTTGCTGCTGGATGTAGCACGCAGATGCTCTGGATGAAAAGTCATCTAGAAGATTATCAAATATTTGAAAGTAACATTTCTATCTTTTGTGATAATACTTCTGCTATATGTTTGTCTAAAAACCCCATTTTACACTTTAAGGCAAAACATATAGAAATTAAGCATCATTTCATCAGAGACTATGTTCAGAAGGGAATCATAAATTTGACCTTTGTTGATACAGATCATCAATGGGCAGATATTTTTACAAAACCCCTTGTTGAAGATAGATTTAAATTTATTCTGAAAAATATTGGTATGGATTTTTGTCCAGAATAATATTTGTCAGAAGCAAATTTTTACAGATGCAAAAATGCCTAATGCTCTGAAGTATTTCTTCTGATTGCTTATTTATTTTATTAATTTGGTTTTGTGAAACTCTGAACTAACAATCCTTAGAGGATCTGAACGTTGGTTAACGTTTCATTTCTCAAAAGAATTCAGAACACATGCAAGCAAACACGTGTCACTCCAATTCTGCAAAGGTGGCGTGTACATTACTGAAGAGACGTTTGAGGTGAAGTTTGAATAGTGAAAATCTTGATTTTCCCCCCAATTTTTCAGAAGCAATAAATGCTTGAAATGATTTTTATTCTTTTCATTTAATGCTTTGTTCAAACGTGCAAAATTCTAACTGTTTGTATGCCTACTTGTTTTAGTATAAATACATGACCTCTCTTCACATTCACACTTTTCACATCTCAGAAAATTTATGCATTTTCATCTTCTCTTCTCTCTGCATAAAAACCCTAAGCGTGTGACAAAACCATCTTCAATGGCAACTTCATCATCAGCTGCTGCACAATTTCAATCTTCAATGGCTGCAGTTACCTCTGCTAACATGGGTGTTATTCCTTACTCTCCACCAAAAAGAACACTATTAACCCCTGTTGAAAAGCTAGAAGTTCTGTGTGAATCAATGGTGGAATTTGATTCACTTGTTGAGAATGGTTTTGAGTTTCGTTCAATCATAGGTGCTCAAGGATGGGTGAAATATTTTGATAGACTCTTTGGACCAGTTTACCCCCTTCTTGTGAAAGAGTTCTGGATCCATGCTTCAGTTTACCCTAAGTTTATCCTATCTTCTGTTCTGGGAAAAGAAATAATAATAACAGAAGATCTGATCAGAAAACTTATTGGCTATGAGGAAACAGATGGAGTTTCACACTTGCCAGTTGGGCGTGTGGATATGGATGAAGTGTATGAAGAAGTGATGATTGCTGGTCAAGCTTCTAACAAGTTCAAGGATCTGAAGCCTGACTACAAGATCTGGCCTAAGATCTTCATGGGATGCATTCATCATAGGAAGTCAACAAACTCTCCAGACTATGTCAACAATGAACAGCTTTATTTTATGTATTGCCTTAGTCAGAGCACCAAGGTAGATCTTCCATATATTCTCTTTATGCATCTTTGGAATCATATAAATGCCTCTAGAGAGTATGTGAAAGAAAAAGGACAGAAGATCAGAACCTGGATTCCTTTTGGAAGATTAATCTCAGATCTTCTAACTGAGAATGGACTGGTTACTGCTCTGTACGCTGCTGGAGTTACAGAGGAATTGGAATTCATTTTGGGAAAGCCTCTGAATGCCAAAAGTCTTCAGAGACTTAAAATAGTGGATGAACTCACAATAGCTCCCAAGAAGCTGAATATTTCTGAACTGAGTAAGAAGAGAACTCCTATAGATGATTATCCTTTGTTCTATGCTGAAGAACCAAGGCACATTATTGTAATGTATATTGATGAGTGCAAGAAAGAAGGAAAGTCTGTTCCTGCAAACATCATACAGCTAGCAAGACAACCACTGCCTGTTGTAGAAGAAGAAGAACAACCACAAAGAAAGAGGACTTAGCCAGAAGCAGAAGTTGTACCTGTTCAGAAGAAGATCAAGATTGCTGAGAAGCCACAAAAGCTCTTAAAGAGGAAAGAATCTGGAGACACTCCTTCTGTACCAGCTAAAAGAATCAAGATCAAAGGTACTAAATGTGAGGGAAAACTGTCTCACAACATACGTTCTCAAGTTTCGATGATGACAAAGTACAACCTCGGATGAATCGGAGTCGTCATGCATACTTACGATGATGACAAAGTACAACCTCGGATGAATCGGAGTCGTCATGCATACTTACGATGATGACAAAGTACAACCTCAGATGAATCAGAATCGTCATGCAATACTTAACATATTACATCCTTCCTATATCCTTTTAAATCATCATATTTAATTGGCAATATATGTGACTAATGTTTGGTCGTGACAAGATGCACGAAACAACAAACATATTTATGTTTTTGCAGATTTTTGAACCATGAGCCGACCATACCGTCAGCACACAGTTTCATTCAGTTCACACGGGTCAGCGCATGGAACCATGCGTCGACCGCTGACTTGGCGCATGCAGGTTTAAGAATCAGACGGCTCAGCGCATGAAGATCATGCGTCGACCGCTGACTCGGCGCATGACAGTTTGAGAATCACACGGCTCAGCGCACGCCGACCCTATGGTCGACCGTTCGCGCGCAGAAACAGAAATTCTGCTATGTTTCATTGATCTGTCAACTGTCTGTTTTGTATTACTATAAATAGCTGTCTTTTCAATTATAACATAGAACATTTTTGAAAGCATTGTGAGAAAGTGTTCAGGTCAAGAAACGTGAAAGAGGTGCATCAGTGTTCTTCATCTTCATCGTTCAATCAACTCACAAATCCTCAAATTACAGATAATCAATTTTTTGCTGCGGTTTGTGGTTTGCTCGACGGTGATAAGGTTCGAACGCGTGATTGAAGATCCGGTTCGAGTGGAAACTGGTGCAGGTGTTTCTTTGGAGAAAACCTTTGAGGTTTTACCTATCAAGACTACAGGTTTTGAAGGCTTTTGTTACGGAATCGTCGGTTCAACAATCAAGCGAGTGCGAAGGTGATTGATTAGCGGAAGGTTGATCAATCTAGTAGCTAGGGCGTTGAAAGGTTGAAGACGTTCCGGGTTCAATTTGGGTGTGTCTAAGATCAGCCGTGCCGAAGGTTTGATCAACGGAAGAGTTGTCAATAAGGTGGCTGCAATCGGAGGTCATTCACATCAAATTGGAGGACTTGATTCATCTTGAATCAAGGGGCAAGAAGTGGTAGAAATTATCAGCAACATTAAGATTGTTTGTATCAATTGTCTATCGATTCTTGTGTATAACTGTTCTACCAAACAGGTGATATCTATTCAATACATATCTCAATTCTCTTTGTAGAATTGAGGGCAGACGTACCCCAACGCGAGGACGACTGGGGGAACTGCCTCATCAAATCTTGTGTTCCTTTATTTTCTGCATTTTCAATTACAGCTTAAAAATTAAGTGATTCTAGAATAAGTGATTTTGTCAAATTGTAGTATTGATTGAGTGAGTTGGTGAAACACTGTTTTTAACTACTAAGTACAATAGAAATACTGTACTAAGGCTTTTTCAATCACTCATTCAACACAAATATCATTTAAGGTATTTGTGCACACCAACTGTTCGACAAAAGTGCTGAACTAAAATTGCCTTAATTTTGCTGCTAGTTTTAGTGTAATTTTTGTGCACACCAACTGTTCGACAAAAGTGCTGAACTAAAATTGCCTTAATTTTGCTGCTAGTTTTGGTGTAATTTTTGATCATTGGAATAAGGAAATAGTACGAGTGAATCACATCTGAGTTTTGCATAAAAGTGTGTAGTGATTTACTATCCGTTATCGTCTTAAATTCATCTGCTTGACGCATATCCGGCTCTCCAATAGTTGTTCGTTTTAGACTATATTTTCCAAGGCCGCTTCCGCATTTGAAAACAATTTTGAAAACCAATTTTATTGGTAGCGCCACTCAAATTTTTAAAAGGGATCTATTCAACCCCCCCTTCTAGATCCGTGCCTTAGTCTAACAAGTGGTATCACGAGCTCCGGTTCTCCGGTGCTTCAAATACAACATTGATAGAATAATGGCTAACGAACCAAAAGGGGCGTACAATAGAGCTCCCGTTTTTAACGGTGAAAATTATAGCTATTGGAAAGACTGTATGCGGGTGCACATTAATTCCATAGATAGAAAGATATGGAACGTTATTCTCAATGGTCCGATTGAAATAACCATGACAAATGAGAATAACGAAGTTGTGCCAAAGCCCGAAGCACAATGGACCGACGACGATGAGCGAAAGTATAATTACGATTGGAAAGCTAAGAACATTCTAATCTCCTCATTAGGTGTAGATGAATACTACCGTGTATCCCATTGCCCTACGGCTAAGACTATGTGGGATGCACTACAAATTGCCCATGAGGGGACAAACGATGTTAAGTTGGCTCGAATCAACACTCTTATACAAGAGTTTGATCTTTTTTTCATGGAGCAAGGGGAAACCATTGCTGACATGCAAAAGAGATTTACTCATCTCATAAACAGATTACATTCACTAGGAAGACCTATTTCCAATGATCTTGCTACTAATAAAGTTTTGAGATGTCTTAGCAGGGAATGGCAGCCGAAAGTGACCGCCATCAAAGAGGCAAATGATCTTACGGTATTAGACCTGACTACATTGTTTGGCAAACTACAAGAGCATGAACAGGTACTCTTGAGTCTTGACCAACATGAAAGGAAAGAAAAGAAGGACAAAGTAAAGATGAGTGAAAAGAAGTCAATAGCTCTTAAGGCTTCTTCCTCGAAGTCTAAAGCAAAAGAGCAAAGTGATTATTCTTCAAGCGACGACGAAGAAGAAGACATAAATGAGGACATGGGGCTGTTCGTTAAACGGTATAACCGGTACGTGAGAAAGAACGGCATCCAACATTCGGAGAAGAACCTGGTAAATTTCCGAAGGCAATCAAGGTTCTCCAAAGATGACAATCAAAAAGGCAAAAAGACTAGAGGAACGTGCTATAAATGTGGAAAGCCCGGTCACTACAAACCGGACTGTCCAATGAACAACAAGGGAAAAGAAATGGAACAATCGAAGTCACATAAGAGAGCATCAAAGCCTAGGAGGGCGTACATCGCATGGGAAAGCGACAGTGATTCTTCCTCCTCTAATGAAAGCTCTAGTGATGAAGAAGAGTCCGTGAATCTATGTCTCTCCGCAAATCAGAAAAAGAAAAAGAAACAGGTACGTCACTCTAGATATAATATGTCATCTAATATGTCTCATTCCGAATTACAAACCGCATTCGATGTTTTACACAAGGAAGCAACTGAAGCCTTTAAGAAACTTGCTTCTAATAGAAGAATTTTTACATATTTAGAGCACAAAGTCTTAGAGTCCGAAAAGAAATTAGAGGACCTTAAGGCTTCCATTGTGAAAGATAATGAATCGGATTGTAAGGACAATAGTAATCCTTTCAACTTTGGTTGTGATACTTGTCATATTTGGCAAGGTGAGGTTAGAAACCTTAAGGCCAAATTAGACAAGGCACTTGAACCTAAAATTACATTTGCAATCGATAAAAAGGATTTTAGAAAAAGTATGATAAACCCATATCAAAAATATGCATATGTAATTAGGGATCAAGCAAGTGAAAGTGATTCTAATGTCGACTTTGTATGCTTTTACTGTTGCAAGAAAGGCCACTCCATTGGTAAATGTCGATTTAGGAGATTTCTTGTTCCTAAAGGCATCTACCAATGGTTGCCCAAACGCAACCGTCTTGTCGCTAACCTATTAGGACCCAATATGCCATTGGGTACCTCCCTTTTCTGAGTTATATTTTGACAGGTGAAATGTGTCGAGTCCACCGAGAGAAGATGGGTTCTTGATAGTGGGTGCTCAAGGCACATGTCTGGAGACATATCCTTATTCATAGACTTCGTGGCTAAGAAGAAAGGGTATGTAACATACGGTGATAACAACCGCGGAGCGATACTAGGTAAAGGTAGTATAGGTAATCCCTCCTCTACTACAATATCCGATGTGTTGCTTGTCGAAAACCTTAAACATAATCTCCTTAGCATTAGCCAATTATGCGACAAAGGTTACAATGTTTCCTTTTCAAAAGATTGCTGCAAAATTGTGCATGAAAGTGATAAGAAGAATGTGTTTATTGGTTTTAGAGTAAACAATGTGTATATGCTTGACTTGAATGTGGTATCCCCAACAAGCGATCAATGTCTTATATCTATGAGTGAAGACTCATGGCTATGGCATAGGCGCTTAGCGCATGTCAACTTTGACTTACTCAATAAGATTGTCTCAAAAGATCTAGTACTAGGACTTCCCAAAATTAAGTTCACCAAGGATCACCTTTGTGATGCTTGTCAAAAAGGAAAACAAACGAGGATCTCCTTTAAATCCAAAAAGATTATTTCAACAACGAGACCTCTTGAACTACTTCATATGGACTTGTTTGGGCCGTCTAGGATCAAAAGTCTAGGAGGAAACTATTACGGATTCGTAATAGTGGACGACTTTTCTAGGTTCTGTTGGACCATCTTCTTAGTGAGTAAAAGTGACACGTTTGCCGCTTTTGAGAGATTTGCCAAGCTCTCCCAAAATAAGTTAAATACAAACATTGTGTCAATAAGAAGTGACCACGGAGGTGAATTTGAAAATCATTTATTTGAAGAATATTGCGGTAACCATGGCATCGATCATAACTTCTCGGCTCCACGAACTCCTCAACAAAATGGGGTTGTGGAGCGTAAAAACAGAATTTTAGAAGAATTGGGAAGAACAATGATTAATGATAGTGGTTTACCAAAATACTTTTGGGCCGACGCCATTAGTACGGCATGTTATGTTTTGAATAGGGTACTCATCCGCCCCATTCTAAACAAAACTCCGTATGAACTTTTAAAAGGGCGAAAGCCTAATGTTTCTCACCTTCATGTTTTTGGATGCAAGTGCTTTGTATTAAACAATGGAAAGGAAAACTTGGGCAAGTTTGATTCAAAAGCCGATGAAGGCATTTTTCTAGGGTACTCGCAATCAAGTAAAGCATATAGGATTTATAATAAAAGATTACTAGCTGTTGAAGAGTCTGTGCACGTTACGTTTGATGAGTCCTATCCGAGAAATGTCGGAAAGGATAGTGTTGTTCATGGTGCAGGTACATCCACAGAAGACATACTCAAAGGTGGCGAAACGGGGATTGATCAACCCGATAGAGTCAAAATTGAGGAGGATAAGGATGCACACCATGAGGTAACTGAGGAAGCTCATCCGCCTACAAACGATGATCTCCCTCAAGCTTGGAAGTCGTGTAAAGATCATCCAATTGACAATATTCTCGGAGACATCACAAAGGGAGTCACCACTCGATCTAAGCTAAGTAACTTTTGTTATCACTTCGCTTCCGTTTCACAAATAGAGCCTAAAAACCCCAAAGAGGCCCTACTCGATGAGCACTGGTTTTTATCGATGCAAGAGGAACTAAATCAGTTTAAAAGAAACGAGGTATGGGACCTTGTCCCTCCTCCGCGAGGCCATCGAGTAATCGGCACCCGATGGGTGTTTAGGAACAAGTTGGACGAAAACGGGGTAATAACCCGTAATAAAGCGAGATTGGTCGCTCAAGGGTATAACCAAGAGGAAGGCATCGACTATGAGGAAACTTATGCGCCGGTTGCCCGACTCGAGGCTATACGCCTTTTACTCGCCTTTGCATGTGCAAAGGATTTTAAGTTATTTCAAATGGATGTTAAAAGTGCGTTCCTTAACGGTCACATAAATGAAGAAGTATATGTGTCTCAACCTCCCGGTTTTGAATCTCATGAATACCCTGAACATGTTTACAAGTTAAAAAGAGCTTTATATGGTCTCAAACAAGCTCCTAGAGCTTGGTATGAGCGACTAAGTAAGTTTTTACTTAATCAGGGGTACTCACGAGGAAAGGTTGACACTACACTCTTCATTAAACGTCAAGGAAAGCACTTGATTTTGGTGCAAATCTATGTTGACGATATTATATTTGGATCCACTAACATGAATCTCGTGAGAGAGTTTTCTGACCTCATGCAGGGCGAATTCGAGATGAGTATGATGGGGGAGCTCACATACTTCCTCGGCCTGCAAATTAAACAACTCCAAGAAGGGACATTCGTGAGCCAAACAAAATATTGTTTGGACTTGATCAAGAGATTTGACATGGCAAAATCCAAGGCCATAGACACCCCAATGCCTACATGCGTAAATTTGGATAAAGATGAAAATGGCAAGGACGTAGAGGTAAAACGATATAGAGGTATGATTGGTTCACTTCTCTATCTTACTGCGTCACGTCCTGATATTATGTTTAGTGTGTGCATGTGTGCACGATACCAATCATGTCCCAAAGAATCCCACCTAAAAGCTGTTAAACGAATTCTTCGATACCTGTCAGGTACCCCGAAGTATGGATTGTGGTATTCTAAGGGTAGTGATTGCTCGTTGGTAGGTTACTCCGATTCCGACTTTGCCGGGTGCAAATCGGATAGGAAAAGCACTAGTGGTACATGTCATTTGTTTTCAAACTCCTTGGTTAGTTGGCATAGCAAGAAACAAGTTTCAGTTGCTTTATCAACGGCCGAGGCGGAATACGTTGCCGCTGGTAGTTGTTGTGCTCAAATTCTGTGGATTAAGCAACAACTACTAGATTTCAATCTTAAACTTGAACGTATTCCTATCCTATGTGACAACACTAGCGCTATTAACCTTACCAAAAATCCCGTATTACACTCTCGCACTAAACATATAGAAATTCGACACCATTTTCTTAGGGACCATGTTGAGAAAGGTGATGTTGTATTTGAACACGTTGACACTAAAAACCAACTAGCGGACATTTTCACAAAGCCGCTAGCAACGGAACCTTTCTTTCATATCCGCCGAGAACTTGGCATCCTCGACATTTCGGAACGGGAATAATATTTGCTGATGTTATCTTATTTCATTCAAATAATCATACTTTTGTACTTCTAACAAATTGACGTTTTTGCAAGTACAAGTATGTTGTTTATCAAGCTACTCCGGCATTAAGGTGATATTGTTCCATTTCTCTCTCTATCTCTCTCTAATAACTCTCATGATCAACAATTGTATCGTTTGACCTATGTTGCATATGTATGAAACTTTTTTTTGTATGATAAACTGTTTGGATGCAAATTTTTTTGTGGCATTTTAGGTAGGCATCAAATATGGCTTGATATGTGACATTAAGTGCAAATCTGCATTTGTGCATCCGAACTGAGCTACACACCAAATCTGAACAGTTCAACTCTTTTTCAACAAGAATGAATGAAAGATTTGCAGCTTTCACAACTGCCCATGGATACCAAGAAACAGCCGTCTCTCGCAGCATCAATCGCCTGAATCAAGCAGTGGATTACCTCACTGATATGGCTGATCCATATCGTTATCCGTCTTCCTTTGATATGGGCAAGGGACAAGGATATTAGTCATTTGTTTTTGCATTTGCTCATTCTCCATGTTGTTTTTGTTATCATGTTCTGTTTTATCTCTCCTAAGTGCACACTAATGTTTGTTTTACAGTCTTGATTCCTATAAAATGTTATGACTTATGTGTCCTTAATTTGGTTTAATCTATTTTTAATATTTTGCTCATTGTCAATATTTTGTGTGGATATTGATATATGATTACTTATAGCCTGTTGAGTATTTTGTTAATTGTTAATATGCCAAAACTTTACCTTTCTCCATCTCTTTTTGATGTTGTCAAAGGGGGAGAAAAGACAAGTAGATTGTAGATCACAACAGCTATGACTGTAAAAGAAAGGGGGAGCTTACTACTATGTTAAAGATATCGCATGTTGTGTTCACCAAGCTTCGCATAGGTTTGTCATCATCAAAAAGGGGGAGAATGTGAGGGAAAACTGTCTCACAACATACGTTCTCAAGTTTCGATGATGACAAAGTACAACCTCGGATGAATCGGAGTCGTCATGCATACTTACGATGATGACAAAGTACAACCTCGGATGAATCGGAGTCGTCATGCATACTTACGATGATGACAAAGTACAACCTCAGATGAATCAGAATCGTCATGCAATACTTAACATATTACATCCTTCCTATATCCTTTTAAATCATCATATTTAATTGGCAATATATGTGACTAATGTTTGGTCGTGACAAGATGCACGAAACAACAAACATATTTATGTTTTTGCAGATTTTTGAACCATGAGCCGACCATACCGTCAGCACACAGTTTCATTCAGTTCACACGGGTCAGCGCATGGAACCATGCGTCGACCGCTGACTTGGCGCATGCAGGTTTAAGAATCAGACGGCTCAGCGCATGAAGATCATGCGTCGACCGCTGACTCGGCGCATGACAGTTTGAGAATCACACGGCTCAGCGCACGCCGACCCTATGGTCGACCGTTCGCGCGCAGAAACAGAAATTCTGCTATGTTTCATTGATCTGTCAACTGTCTGTTTTGTATTACTATAAATAGCTGTCTTTTCAATTATAACATAGAACATTTTTGAAAGCATTGTGAGAAAGTGTTCAGGTCAAGAAACGTGAAAGAGGTGCATCAGTGTTCTTCATCTTCATCGTTCAATCAACTCACAAATCCTCAAATTACAGATAATCAATTTTTTGCTGCGGTTTGTGGTTTGCTCGACGGTGATAAGGTTCGAACGCGTGATTGAAGATCCGGTTCGAGTGGAAACTGGTGCAGGTGTTTCTTGGGAGAAAACCTTTGAGGTTTTACCTATCAAGACTACAGGTTTTGAAGGCTTTTGTTACGGAATCGTCGGTTCAACAATCAAGCGAGTGCGAAGGTGATTGATTAGCGGAAGGTTGATCAATCTAGTAGCTAGGGCGTTGAAAGGTTGAAGACGTTCCGGGTTCAATTTGGGTGTGTCTAAGATCAGCCGTGCCGAAGGTTTGATCAACGGAAGAGTTGTCAATAAGGTGGCTGCAATCGGAGGTCATTCACATCAAATTGGAGGACTTGATTCATCTTGAATCAAGGGGCAAGAAGTGGTAGAAATTATCAGCAACATTAAGATTGTTTGTATTAATTGTCTATCGATTCTTGTGTATAACTGTTCTACCAAACAGGTGATATCTATTCAATACATATCTCAATTCTCTTTGTAGAATTGAGGGCAGACGTACCCCAACGCGAGGACGACTGGGGGAACTGCCTCATCAAATCTTGTGTTCCTTTATTTTCTGCATTTTCAATTACAGCTTAAAAATTAAGTGATTCTAGAATAAGTGATTTTGTCAAATTGTAGTATTGATTGAGTGAGTTGGTGAAACACTGTTTTTAACTACTAAGTACAATAGAAATACTGTACTAAGGCTTTTTCAATCACTCATTCAACACAAATATCATTTAAGGTATTTGTGCACACCAACTGTTCGACAAAAGTGCTGAACTAAAATTGCCTTAATTTTGCTGCTAGTTTTAGTGTAATTTTTGTGCACACCAACTGTTCGACAAAAGTGCTGAACTAAAATTGCCTTAATTTTGCTGCTAGTTTTGGTGTAATTTTTGATCATTGGAATAAGGAAATAGTACGAGTGAATCACATCTGAGTTTTGCATAAAAGTGTGTAGTGATTTACTATCCGTTATCGTCTTAAATTCATCTGCTTGACGCATATCCGGCTCTCCAATAGTTGTTCGTTTTAGACTATATTTTCCAAGGCCGCTTCCGCATTTGAAAACAATTTTGAAAACCAATTTTATTGGTAGCGCCACTCAAATTTTTAAAAGGGATCTATTCAACCCCCCCTTCTAGATCCGTGCCTTAGTCTAACACTAAATCTTCTGTATCTTCTGCAAATCCTGTTGTTTTAAATGATTCTAATATTAAGTCTATTCCAAAACCACCTTCTACACAAAATACATCTGTTACTGCTTCATCTCATGTTTCTACACCATCACCACAAAAATCTTCTAATCCTATTTCCATTTCACCACAAAAACAATCATCTGTTCCAACACCAACAACAACAAAAACAATTCAAACTCCAAAAGTCTCTGTACCACAAACAACTCAACCAAAAATTCAAATCAAACAATCTGTACCACAGAAACAACCATCAGAAAAACAACCCACAGAACAACAACAACCAACAAAGCCATCTGAACAACAAAAGCACCCACAAGAAAAACAACCAGAAAAATCATCTGAAACCCTACCAGAAAAAACCTCTGAACATCAACCACCATCAGATAATCCACCATCCAAATCATCTGAACCCACTGCATCTGTACCTGTTATTTCTGAACCTACAAAAATAACATCTGTTTCAGTTTCATCTGAACCAATAACAATTTCATCTGATCCACCTACCTCAGAACACACATCAAAACCCTCTGAAATTCCTTCAGAACCAACCAATCCTTCTGAACCCAACATTCCTGAGACAGAAGTTCTTGATGTCACACCATTAAAAACTGTGTTTCAAGTATCTTCTACCTCTTGCACACCAACCACCTCATCAAACTCTTCAGAATCTGACATTCACCCAGATTTTCTAATCTCTCCTTCTCACAGAGATTCTGAAGTAAACCAACCAGAACCTCCTGTGTCATTAAAAGTTCCTATTTCAGATCCTATTCCCACACCTGCATCATCATCTGAAATCCTGATTCCCAATTCTAACCCAACAGCCAACCCAAGAACATCTATTTCCTGTGCACAAGTTTCATCACTGTTTCATAATCTTGCTTATGGTTTCAAACTCAAGGGCTTTTATGACAGAGTTGAACCATCTGACCCTATCACCCCTCTGAAACCCAAACTCACAATGACCCTTCCATCTGTCCTTCTCACCTACATTCAATCCATAACAGATGTAGGTTCATTAGCAACTATATCATATTCTGCTAAATCTGATAAAGTTGTTGCTTCAGCTATACCAATTTCATCTGATAAAACTGTTGCTTCTGATGAACCTCCCAAATCTGCCTTCCAACCCTACTCAAATAAACCCTTTGATGTGGTTCCCTTTCACACCAGAGCAAGACCAAATCTGTTAAATGCTTTAAACAGATCCAAACCAGAAAAAGCCCCTGAAATTCCTTTCATTCCATACTACCCTCCTCCTCTGATCTCCATTCAAAAATCCTTTTTTCCACCTACTCCCTAACCAAAACCAATAACACTGGAGACTCTGTTACATCCCAAGCCCAGACTTAATGTTAATCATTTATTTCAATCTTTTTTGCAAGAAATACAGTTGTATTTAGGTACTGTACAGAAGAAGTGTTCAGCAACAATGGATGCCCAAGAATCTGATGTCATCTGGAATGGATTCATCAACAGATTCAACTTTGTGGCCTCAAATCTGAAGAACATATGTTCTGATGATGCGAAGCTCAGATTTGCTGAAGCTGCAAGAAATCTGTTCTGGACTGTCAAGAGATCTGAACCTTTGCTCCTTACAGATGCTCCTCCACCATCAGAAGAAATTACTGAACCTACATCTGAAGATAATCCTTTGGCCATGACTCTGGTAGAATTTACTTCTAGCTCTAATGCTCCAGACTCTACAGATCCTATGGAAATTGACTCTGTTCAAGCTCCAGAACCTGATCATACTTCTTCATCTGAGATAAAGAAAGAACATCCAGATTTTGAGGATAAGATTGTTGCTCTGGAAGCTGGTCAATCAGAGATCAAATCTTGGATGGCAAAACAAGATAAGAAATCTGAAGACATGACAGAATGGATGTCAAAGCAGGATCAGAAGAATGAAACAATGGCTAAGTGGATGTCCAAGCAATAGCAGTCCTCCTCTGAGATCACCGATCTGTTGAAGATGCTTTTGTCAAAACACTCTTAGATTTTCATTTTTTTTCATTCTGATGTTTTTGCATCTGATGTTTGCTTATGTACTTTTTGATATATCTTCTGATGCATGTACTCTTTATCTGAACTTATTAAATGAATCAAATTTTTTCTCCACTGGATTATCTCATTTACTGTTTCCTTTTATTTGTCTTTTTAAAGTTTTTACTTTTTGCTTATGACAAAAAAGGGGGAGAAAATATAGATCTGAATTGTTTAATTTAACTTCACCAGAATGAAACTTCAGACATATCTATTCTATCTAACATTTAATCTGAGTATTTCAGAACATTTGATAAGTACACTCTATAAAAGAAACTCTGAGTCTCTCAGATCATTTGACTATTATCAAACTCTGAATCTGATATTTGCAAGACATTCTGAATTTCAAATGCTAAAAGAACAATCAAGATCTAACTCTGAAAATTACTCAAGACAAAAGGAAAGTTTCTATTCCTTATCTGTACTTAACTCAGGGGGAGATTCATCATCTAAGGGGGAGTTATAATTTTAATATTTTCAATTAAACAAAATTTCTGATGTTTTTGTCATCATCAAAAAGGGGGAGATTGTTAGAACACAGTTTGGTTCTTAATAATATCTCTATGTTTTGATGATAACTAATATGAAATTTTGTATTTAAGAATTATATACTCTAAAATTTGCTTGAGAGTTTTTACTGCAGATAGTAAAGAAATTAACACTCCAGAAGCAAATAAGAATTGAACACAAGAAATTAGCTAGACTCTGAAGCGCCAAATGCACTCATTAGAAGATTCTGATTGCTGCCAACAGAAGACTCTGAGCGTAGCCTCCAGAAGATTCTGAAGCAGAAGCTCCAGAAGAATCTGAAGCAAGTCAGAAACATCTGAAGCATATAAGAATTTTGTATGAAGAGTTTTTCAAAGCATAGTTTCTACAGAAGATTCTCAAAGTACTATAGCTGACAGTACTGAAGTTCTGTCTCAAATATGCTCTGATATTTAACACGCTGAAAGCACACCTGCTGCAGAAGACTCTGATTCAGCAAAACTCTGATCATCATTAGAAGACTCTGACCCAATTAGACTCTAATGAATTTGTTGAAAACTGAAGAAAAAATATTCAAAGATTATATCCGTTGGAGTAAATCAAACGTCTTTTTCCTTATTTATGCTAGACACAAGAACACAGACAAAAAGGATTTTTCTGTGCTTTCTTCTTCTAGGAAAGGTCACTTGATGTGAAGACAAAAAGGCTCAGACCTTTTGGACACTCTTCTCAACATGAAGCCCACATTGGACCAGCTGCCTATAAAAGCAAGACTCCACCAAATTCTTCAGTTGACGTTGGCATTGAAAAGAAATCAAATATTCAAGCTCTCATACTTTCATATTCATTCTTAGAATTTATTTCATTGTTCTTAAACTTAAGAGAAATATCATAGTTGTGATAATAGCTTTTTAGAAGCATTCTTACTCTTGTAATAGTTTTACATTGATTGTAAAAGATTTCCTTAAGAGGATCCAGTTGGGATCAATAGCTTTTGAGAAGACTAAGAATAGTTGTTCTTAGGTGTTACTATTGTAATCTGTTCGATTAAATAGTGGATTAAGTCCTTGATTGAGAAAGGCAAATCACTCTAGGAAGGGTGGACTGGAGTAGTTGAGTTCAACGAACCAGGATAAAAATACTTGAGTTTTAATTCTAAGTTTTAATCTTTCATACTTATTCAACCCCCCTTCTAAGTATTATCTCACCTTCAGTTGGCATCAGAGCTCCGGTTCTGTGTGTGCTACCACTTAATAGTGACAGTAAAGATCCAGAGAGAAATACTTTGATATATATTTAGTTGTTACTATGGCTGATAATACAATATCTAACATTAACAACAAATATGAAGAAAGGGACAGAATCAGCACCAAACCCCCTATGTTTGATGGGGAGAAATTTGATTATTGGAAAGACAGAATTGAAAGTTTTTTCCTTGGATATGATGCTGATTTATGGGATCTAGTCATAGATGGATATGTTCATCCCACAGATGGGAATGGCAAGAAGATAGATAGAAAATCTATGACAGATGCTCAGAAGAAAGATTTTAGAAATCATCACAAGACCAGAACAATATTGTTGAATGCAATATCTCATACTGAGTATGAAAAAATTACAAACAGGGAAACTGCAATTTCTTGATTCCTCTTGATTGATCATGATATAAATCACATATTATCACCATTTTTGACTTGGGGAACCCATGTTTGACCAAAAAGTCAAAATTCAAACTTGACTTTGATCAGTGGTTGACTTTTCATCAGATGAACTTGAATTCTTGCGTTGCTTATGAATTATGCTCCTTGGGTTAATCCAATCATATGGATAGACTCATATGATGCATTTGAGGTCCTTGAAACATGTTTTGAGATGTTGGATCATGCCTTGCTCCAAAAGTCAAATCAGAGACTGCATTAGGTCAGAACCCTAATTTAGGTGTACCAGATGACTTGAGACCTATTGAACTTGATTCAATGAAACTTTGCACTTGATTATTGATGTAGGGAAACTCTTGATCATGAGAAATTAATATATTGATGACCAGTCCAAAACTTTGATTGATCAACCAATAGTCTCCTTGATGCAAAACTCTAATTCACAAATGAAACAAAGCAAGGTAGTATCTCAATAATGAGGTTTAGCTATGCATGAATGACATACCTAAAATGTGTTGAATGTTATGCAAATGATAATGGAATCTAGGGATAAATTTTGGGGTATGAAAGTTGCCCCTATTTAAATAGCTTTATCGGATGGCATGAGTAATGACAATCCTCGTGAAATCAGGGTGAAATGTATTTAAATATAGAAAACGGGAAATTTTGCCCCTAGTTGCAATGGCACGCTATGCTATGGACAAATGAACTCACCCTTCCAATGTTGGGGACAATGCTGTAAAATGCAATGAACTCTAGCATGATGATTTATGATGAATGATAATACGATATGTGAAGAATGATGAAAACAAAGGATAACATCAACGACAATTGTTAGAACACAGATTGGTGTTTCATTATATCTCTATGTTTTGATGATAACTCTAATGAAATTTTGTATTAAGAAAATATATACTCTAAATTTTTTCAAGTGTTTTTGTTTCAGATATCAAATTAAATATTCTTATGGAAGCAAAAATGCATCTGAGCAGTAGTTACGCAAAGCTCTGAAGCCTCAGAAGCAAGCCATCAGAATACTCTGAGCACTGCCAGAAGAGACTCTGAAGCAGAAGTTGCAGAAGACTTTGAAGCAGAAGCTGCAGAAGCATCTGAAGCGTAGTTGAAGATCTTGTATGAAGAGTTCAAAGCATTATTTCAGAAGACTCTGAATGTACTTCACGCTGCAAGTACAGAGGCTCTGATAAACAGTTATGCTCTAATCAGATCACTCACGCTGAAGCACTGTTGCTACAACTCTGATATCATTGAATCTAATCTGAAGAACAAGAAGCACATCAAAGGATCTGATGTTGTTTACGTTTGAAAAGATGTCAGCACGTAAATAGACTTAGTACTATTCTCAACGTCCTCTCCAACGGAACTATTCCTTATTTGTGATAGACACAAGGATTCAGGCAAAAGGAATTTCTCAGAACATTCTACTTGTGAGAAAGGAAAAGTCATGTGAAGACAAAAGGCTACAGCTACCCTACTTGCACAGTCTTCAAGCATTGGACTCTCAGCACTATAAAAGGACGTCTTCAACATCTCTTCCAGGTTAACAAACTATTGAAAAACTTATTGAAATTATTCTCAACTCTCAAACAATCATTCAAAGCTGAATAGTTTTATTTGTTCTTAAACTAAGTGTAAAAATCACAGTTTGTGATATAGCTTTTTAGAAGCATCTTAAACACTTGTTTAGTTTACTATAATTTTTAAAAGGTTCCTTGAGAAGACCAAGTTGTGGTCAGAATTTCTTGAGAAGACTAAGACAGTTGTTCTTAGTGGTTGACACTATAATATGTTTGAATATAGTGGATTAAGTCTTTGTGGAGAAAGGCAAATCACTCTTGATAGGGTGGATTGGATTAGTTGAGTTCAACGAACCAGGATAAAAATATTGTGTTGTTTTTATTGCCATAATATTTACTAAACCCTTATTCAACCCCCCCCCCCCCCTTCTAAGTGTTTTTCTCACCTTCAGTTGGCATCAGAGCTCTGGTTCTGTTAGTGCTCTCACTTCACCGTGAACAGAAAAGATTCAGTTGAGAAAACTCTTGATATATTTTGGTTGGTACATTATGGCTGAAGCTTCAACATCCAACAACAACAGATATGAGGACAGAGATAGAATCAACACTAAACCCCCTATGTTTGATGGGGAGAAGTTTGACTACTAGAAAGACAGGATTGAAAGCTTCTTTCTAGGATATGATGCTGACCTTTGGGATTTAGTCATTGATGGCTATGTTCACCCCACTGATGGGGATGGCAAAAAGATAGATAGAAAATCTATGATTGAGGCTCAGAAATAAAGCAAGAATCATACTACTAAATGCTATATCTCATACTGAGTATGAGAAGATTACTAACAGAGAAACAACATTTGGTATGTTTGAATCTTTGAAGATGACTCATGAAGGGAATTCTCAAGTCAAGGAGACCAAGGCTCTGGCGTTGATCCAGAAATATGAAGCCTTCAAAATGGAGGATTCTGAATCTATAGAAGTTATGTTCTCTAGATTCCAGATTCTCACAGATGGCTTAAAAGTTCTGGACAAGGGTTACTCCACTGCAGATCATGTTAAGAAGATCATCAGAAGTTTTCCAATCAGATGAAGATCGATGGTCACTGCTCTGAAGCTAGCAAAGGATCTGAACAAGATCACACTGGAGGAACTAATCAGCTCTCTGAGGAGTCATGAGATTGAACTAGAAGAAGACGAACCCTAGAAAAAAGGTAAGTCTATTGCTTTAAAGTCTAACAAATCTGTCAAAGCTTTGCAGGTTTTAGAAGAAAGTTCTGAAGAAGAAGATGAATTGTCCCTACTGTCCAGAAGGATCAACAAACTCTGGAAGCATAAACAGAGGAAGTTCAAGAACTTCAAGAAACCAGATCAACGTAAAGAGTCTTCTGGATACAGAAGATCTGGAAAGAAAGAGGTTGTCTGCTATGAATGCAAGGAACCTGGGCACTACAAGAATGAATGCCCAAAGCTTCAGAAGGAGAAGCCAAGAAGGAAGCCTAATCATAAAAAGAAAGTTCTGATGGAAACCTGGGATGATTCAGATGCATCTGAATCTTCATCAGACTCAGATGAAGAATGTGCAAACATGGCACTCATGGTTGATGTAGAAGACCATGCAAAAACATCTGGATCAGAATCAGAATCAGATTCTGAGGAGGTATTTTCTGAACTTTCTAGAGCAGAGCTTATTGAGAGTTGATCTGAAATGTTAGAAAACTATAGTAAGATTAAGCTCAAGTACAAGAAGTTTGAAAGCAATCTTGTATCTGAGAATGATCTTCTGAAATCAGAAGTTGCTGAGCTCAAAGCAAACAATTTGAAAATTAAAAATGAAATAGAAAAAGCTCAACAAGATTCTGAAGTTGAAACTAAGTCAAAATCTAAAAACATTTTAGAAGAATATGACTATAGTTTTCAGAGATTTCTGGCAAGAAGCCTAGAGAGAAGCAAGATGGCTTCAATGATCTATGGTGTAAGCAGAAATAACAGGAAGGGTATTGGATATGAATCTTCTTCTGAGAAAGATTTAAATCCAACATCTGTTGATAAACTAATCATTAAGCATGCTCCTCTGTATTCTACTTTTAAGTTTGGTCATCTTAATGATATTAAACACACACGTTCTGATCAGAACATTCCTGTGTTTAAACCTAAAGTTAGTCAGAACAAACCTGCTGTCAGAAGACAGAAGTTCAGACAAAACTTTAAGGCAACTAACCCTAAAGGACCCAAAAAGATTTGTTTACCTAAAGACAAAATAATATCTGTTGCAGACATCTTTAGGAGCAAAGTCAAAACACCAATCTTGGTACCTGGACTCTGGCTGCTCGCGTCACATGACGGGAAAAAGGTCTATGTTCCAAAGCCTGGAACTTAGATCTGGAGGAGACGTCAAGTTTGGAGGGAACCAGAGAGGCAAGATAGTTGGCTCTGGAACTATTGGCAATGGTAATCTTCCTTCCATTTCTAATGTCTTACTAGTTGAAGGATTAACACATAACTTATTATCCATAAGTCAATTAAGTGACAATGGTTATGACATAATCTTCAATCAAAAATTTTGCAAGGCTGTCAGTCAAAAGGATGGCTCAATCCTATTTAATGGAAAGAGGAAGAACAACATTTATAAAATCAATCTTTCAGAACTTAAGGTTTAGAACGTAAAATGCCTTATGTCTGTTAATGATGAGCAATGGGTCTGGCACAGAAGATTGGAGCATATTAGTATGAGACGTATATCTTAGATTAGTAAACTCAATTTGGTCAAAGGACTTCCTCAGTTGAAGTTCAACTCAGATGCTCTTTGTGAAGCATGTCAAAAAGGAAAATTTTCAAAATCTTCTTTTAAAACTAAAAATGTTGTTTCAACCTCAAGACCATTAGAGTTACTTCATATTGATATGTTTGAACCAGTGAAAACTGCTTCCATCAGAGGCAAGAAGTATGGATTAGTCATTGTTGATGACTACAGCAGATGGACAATTTGAATATTTCTGAAGAACCAAATGTTAAGGGATCATCATCCAGAATCAAAGCCTCTCACCTAGAGGATGTGATAATTGGGAAGAAGGATGATCCTATCAGAACAAGATCTTTCCTCAGATCATTTGCAACGTCACTTTTTGGGTTGATGTATATCATTGAACCAACTTCTACAGATGAAGCTCTGAATGATAATGAGTGGATACTTGCTATGCAAGAAGAGCTAAATCAATTCACCAGAAATGACGTTTGGGATCTGGTACCAAGACCAAAAGGATTTAATATTATTGGAACCAAATGGGTCTTCAGAAACAAATTGAATGAGCAAGGAGAAGTTGTAAGAAACAAGGCAAGGCTTGTTGCTCAAGTGTATAGTCAGCAAGAAGGAATTGACTACACAGAGACTTATGCTCCTGTGGCCAGGTTAGAGTCTATACGCCTACTCATTTCTTTTGCTGCATAAAATAACACCACTCTTTATCAGATGGATGTTAAGAGTTCCTTTTTAAATGGTATTATAAAATAGGAAGTTTATGTTCACCAACCTCCTGGTTTTGAAAATGATAAATTTCCAGAACATGTTTTCAAACTTAAAAAATCACTCTATGGCTTAAAACAAGCTCCCAGAGCTTGGTATGAGAGGCTGAGTAATTTTCTTTTGGAAAAGAATTTTATCAGAGGCAAAGTGGACACAACTCTCTTCTATAAATCATTTAAGAAAGATTTATTAATTTGTCAAATTTACCTAGATGATATTATATTTGGATCTACCAATGTTACGCTGGGAAAGGAGTTTGCTCTTTCTATGCAAGCTGAATTTGAGATGAGCATGACGGGAGAACTCAGATTCTTTCTGGGAATCCAAGTCAATCAAACTCCAGAAGGCACCTACATACATCAGACTAAGTATGTCAAGGAGCTTCTGAAGAAGTTTAATATGACTGAAAGCAAGTTGGCCAAAACTCCAATGCATACAAGCACTCTTGGTAAGGAAGAGGTAAGTAAGAAAGTGGATCAAAAGCTTTACAGAGGTATGATTGGATCTCTTTTGTATTTGACTGCTTCTAGACCTGATATTCTATTCAGTGTTTGTCTGTGTGCCAGATTCCAATCAGATCCTAGATAATCACACTTAATAGTTGTTAAGAGGATTCTAAGGTATCTGAAAGGTACTACTAATGTGGGTTTGTGTTACAGAAGATCTGATGATTATAAATTAGTTGGATTCTGTGATGCTAATTACGCTGGAGACAGAGTAGAAAGAAAAAGTACTTCTGGAAGCTGCCAGTTTCTTGGAAGTCATTTGATCTCTTGGTTCAGCAAAAAACAACCCACTATTGCGCTTTCAACAACAGAAGCAGAATACATTACTGTTGCTGGTTGTAACACTCAGATGCTCTGGATGAAGAGTCAACTAGAAGACTATCAGATCCATGAGAGTAACATTTCAATCTTCTGTGATAATACTTCTGCTATATGTTTGTCTAAAAACCCTATTTTACACTCTAAGGCAAAACATATAGAGATAAAAAATCATTTCATAAGAGACTATGTTCAGAAGCGAGTTATCAGTTTAAACTTTGTTGATACTGGTCATCAGTGGGCTGATATCTTTACAAAACCCCTTGCTGAAGATAGGTTCAAATTTATTCTGAAAAATATAAGTATGGATTTCTGTCCAGAATAAAATGTTTATCAGAAGAAAATTTTCTCAGATGAAAATGTTTTAACTATGAAGTATTACATTTATTTATTTAATTGTTTATTATTTTTATTCATTTGTGTGCAAATCTGAACTAACAAGCCTCAGAGGGTCTGAACATTGGCTAACGTTTCATTTCTCAAAGAAGTTTCAGAAGCACATGCAAGCAAACATGTGTAACTCTGAATCTGAAAAGGTGGGGTGCATAATACTGAATTGACGTTTGAGGTACTATTTTTGAATATTGAGTTTCTCGTTTTCCCCCCAATTGTCAGAATCATTAATTGCTTGAAATGATTATATTCTCTTCATTAAATGCTAAGTGCAAGCGTGCTGAACGTGTGACTCTTGTGTGCCCTAATTTTTTCTATAAATGCCACAACTTTACACATTTCACACTTTTCACTCTCACGAACACCCTTGTATGCATTTCTTCTTGTTTCATTGCTTTCATCTCTCTCCCAAACCCAAAGCTGCTCGTAACCCTAAATCTTCAAGAACAACAATGGAAACTTCTTCAATAATGGCAACATCTTCATCAACATCTCAACAGCTTCAATCAACTATGGCTGCTATTTCCTCAGCAAATATGGGTATTGTCGCCTTCAGGGAACCAGTTAGAACCCTACTTACTCCAGTTGATAAGCTTGAAGTGTTATGTGAATCTATCGTGGATTTTGAATCCATTGCTGAAAATGGGTATGACCTTTGTCCAGTTATTGATGCTCAATGTTGGACAAACTTCTTTGATAGGCTAATGGGTCCAGTGTATCCTTCCTTGGTGAAAGAGTTTTAGATCCATGCAATCACTTACCCTAAGTTCATTGTATCTTCTATTCTGGGAAAAGATATAATCATCACTGAAGAACTGATAAGGAAACTCATTGGGTATGAAGAAACTGATGGAGTTACAAATCTGCCAGCTGGGCGGATTGATATGTCAGATGTTTATGCTGAAGTCTGTACTTCTGGTGAAGTCTCTAACAAGGTAAAGGATCTGAAGCCAGCTTACAGGATCTAGGCTAAGATTTTTATGGGGTGCATTCATCATAGAAAATCTTCCAATTCTCCAGACTATGTTAATACTATACTTCATGTATTGTCTGAGTCAGAAGACTAAAGTGGATCTGCCACATCTTCTTTTCTCTCATCTGATGAGTCACATCAAGATGTCAAGAGAAACTGTTAAGACAAAGCACCAGAAGATCAGAAATTGGATACCAATGGGAAGATTGATATCAGACATTCTGACAGAGAATCAATTGGTTGCTCACTTGACAGAAGCTGGATTAACAGAGGATCTTGCTTATTTAGTTGGAAAACCTTTAAATGGGAAAAGTCTGCAAAGAATGAAAGTGGTTGAAGAAATATCATCTAAACCTGCTAAGCTCAATGTAGAAGCAGTTAGTCAGAGGAGAGTTCCCTTGGATGATTATCCTATTTTCTCTACTGAAGAACCAAGGCATGCTATCCTTGAGTACGTTCAGTTGTGCAAGGCAGAAGGAATTCCAGTTCCTGCTGATTGTTGAAGCAGTAAAGCAGCAAGCAAAAATATTATTTTCGGAAGAATTTTCTCTGGGATTTATATCGTCTCCACAGGGATTAGTGTGAGGGAAAGAATTTCGTTCAACCATCTCTACGTCTCTAAGCTTGGGTTTGAATGGTTTGGGATAAAAAATTCAAAACAAAAACATAAAACAAGAAAATAAGTACATTCTTAAGAAATGAGAAAACTCGTCAGGAGTTGTATTTCGTTTTACCCATCATGCACTAAAAAATATATGGATCAAATGCACGCAACCTAATTCGCTCGTCAAAATCATCACGTATCGCTCACAATAGAGGTTATCTCTAATTGCAAAGTCGAGAGATCAACCGTATCGTCTCATTGTTGATCTCTCACACAACTCGACAACACGGAGCATTAAGAATCGATACCCACGTGAATATTAGTCCTAAATCTATCTCTAGCATTTAGAATCTAATAGATGTTCATCTTAGATCGAGTTCGAACAGTATATGTCTATAGCAATCCAAACCCATTAAGAAAAAAAATCAAGATAACCATCTATAAAGAGTTGTAAAAGAGATTTTATACAAAGATCCATAAATATACATACAATCAAGATAAACTTACATACAAAACCCCAACAAATGAAAAATACATAGAGAGGAAGGAAGAAGAACACAAATCTCACGGTCTGTCAACTCCGATTGAAGTGGATTCGACTGCGGATCGTCAAGATGCACCCTCCAATGTTGTTTCTAAGCTAAATCTACTCAAGAATGTGTTTGATAAAGTTGGGGTAAAAAGTTCCCAAACAACATAACCTAAAAAAATGCTGAAAAATCACTTAAATAGACAAAAATGGGTCCCAGTGTTCGCCTGGCGAAGTCCTGTTCGCCTAGCGAACATATGCAACTTTTGCTACTGCCAAAACAGTGTTTTTCACGCGTTTTAGAACTTTCTGTTCGCCTAGCAAACATGACAGCAAATCAGCACTTGTTTCGACCATAACTTCTGAATCGTAACTCAGTTTTACGCGCGGTCGGAAGCGTTGGAAAGCTTATTCAATGCTCTATAAGATAATGACAAAATATCATTGCTTATATACCTACAAAAAATGAGAAAAAATCAATTAAACTCAATGAAATTTACGCAACACTCAATATATACACTATAATTTAAACTATACAACATATGCACAAAAGTTGAGGTTTATTGGTTGAATCAAGCCAATAAATGCCAATTATTTACACTCAAAATTAGTACATTTTAGCACTTATCAACTCTCCCCAACTTAAACTTTTTTGTCCTCAAACAAGAATCGATCAACTCAAGGAAACAAAAGTAATAACCAAGCAATCACGATTCAACAAGTTTTGAAAAACAAAAACAAATGTATGGTTCAACACAAAAACGTACATGCAAAGCAAAACATACCACTAAACTATAACGATAACATGAAAATGAAACAACTCCTAAATACAAAACACATGTCAAAAATTCTAAGACAATACAAAGTTCAAAAATGAATCACACCTAGCACACACTTCATCGGTAGATGAATAAAAAAAAAACGAGGGACTTAACTATCACCCAACAATCAAGTCAACAACAAGTTAAATTATGCATTCATCAAGAAAAAACTCATATTTAACAGTATAAAAGCAAAAATCACAAGGGCTTTAAGGGTTGTAATTGTCGCACCCAAATTTTTTACTTTAAGATCCCGCCTCCTTCGTTTAGCGCGTTTTTTTTTTACTCTTATATGTGTGGTTATTATGACTGACGAATGTGTGCAGATGTATCAAATTCAAGAAGAGACGACACTCATAATCCAATCCTTTCGGGCATGGCATGATAAAGACATGTGGAAATGCTTGGCAAAGTTTGGTCAGCATGTATGGAATATCGTCACCAACTCAAAACTTCTTAATTGGCTACAACAATGTCTTTGTTTCCCGACACAGAGGCATCGCAAATCATCGGAGATAAGAGACCGTTCATTTGGAGTTAATTACTTGATGATTAATGGTTCGTAATAGTAAGATCACTCATTCCACTTGGAGGATAAAGCTTTGAAGAGGAACTTTTTTTAAGATACGCTTCGCAAGAGAATGTGATACAAAGTTGCATTACGCAAAATTACACTGTACAAATTCACATTGCGAGTACAAGCTCGAGGAAAAAAAGGTTGCTTATATCATAAATCACGTTAAGGTTACAATGTTACATATGTTTTCAAATTGAGAACAGAGATGTTACAAAAGATTGGATTACAAGAGTATTCAAATGACAAAAGCTACAGAGTTACGCCGTCACAACGGCATGGTAATGTTAAATACTATAAATCCACGGTACATTGTTCTAGGACATTTTGGAACCCTGCGAACATTGGCAAGTGGGGTTGAAGTTCATCTACATCTTTTCAAAACGAGGAAGCTACATTTGAAAGCTTTGATCTCATATCCATCCTTCATTCTGATCACCAATTACGCTTGTACGCAACCAACGGCAAAATCACAACCTGCAAACAAAAACAGATAGAGACAGCGGCCACAGTAGGCAATCAGAATAACCGTAACAGTTTTGAACCAGAAGGCGAACTAAGTTTTGTTTCAGCCCTCAGCTCAACTCATCATAGGGCGGGAATTCGAGCAGCCGGGAGGACAACAGCTAAAGCCGTCATCAACTCTTTATCGAACATTGAGAGAATCAAAGTCTATGCAAATAAATAACTGATCTTAGAACAGTTCTCAACATAGTTCACAGGCATCAACACTACACAAAAGCACAAGAAACATCAAGGCCACGGCTGCATTTATAAGCCATCAGTTCAGATAAATCATCATCATCACAGCAGCACTTTTAAATCCCTCAAAGGCTCAGACACAAAGTCATCATCGCCTTTGAACCTTTCTCGGCTAACAGCGCGAAACCGGCAACTTCTGAGCTTTGGGCGGCATCCTGAAAGAAGAAGGGAAATATTGTCAGCTACAAACAACAACAAGCAACTTTTACAAGCAGCAACAACAGGTTTTTTTCGCATCAGCAAACATCAACATCTCGGCGACGGCAAGCAAGTATTTTCACGCCATCTACAAGCATTTGCAAGTATCAACACCAATTCAACACCTGCAAGTCAATTGCAAGCAAAACATCCACAACAGCATAACAACATCAATAATGTCAACTGCAAGCAATAATAACCATGTCAGTTCAACAGCAACAAAAAGCAAGAGCAGTATTTGGAAACAAAGAGTGGCGCAGCAAACAAACAGCAGTTGCAAGCAACATCAATGGCATCAGTTCTGTAAAGACATCATTGCAGCGCCTCAAGCAACACCAAAACAACACAATTTACATTATCATATTTATACTTTCGCTTTGCATCCCGTCCAAAGGAAAAACCTACACATGAGTCAACACTTGTGTGTAGTGCATATCATTCGCATCATACTCCCTTACGATCCTTGATCCCATTCAAGTCGATCTTTAGGACAGATCCTACCCCATAGGAGGACCTTTGTCTTTACCTTTTACAACATAAGAAAACAAATACAAAACAATACAACAACATTCACACATTAGAGAAAGAAGCCAAATCATCTTAAGCGAGATAGAATCTCCACCCCACATCAATACAATCAATACCGTAGGAACTTTGCCTTAAGAGAGATAGAGGCGTACATCGTCGATCTATATTCGAGTACTGGAGCCCTTCTCTTAAGACGATGCAAAGACTATTTTCCTACAACTTGTGGCGGTTAAATCTCTCTTAAAATGACAACTCATCTTTTCTCCTAAAACAAATCAATCAACTACCTTAAAACCCGTAGGAACTTTGACCACAGTCAAAGAACTCCTCAAACCCTTTAGGGGAACTACAAATACTCTGATTCCACTCTCGTAAGGATATGTAGGCATAAGATGCGACATCTTATCGAGTATACTTAGAATTAAACCCCTAGGTCTTTCAAACATTAAGCAAATAAACCTTAGCAATAAACAAACATAAAATAAGAGGTTCATGTAGAGTACTACAGAAACTTAGGATGCTAGCACCTTCCCTAAGTTTAACCAACCCCCGAACCTATAACTCTCTAAACCTTGCATTTGCATTGCATTGTGGGAATTTCGATCTTTATCCCTTCCTTTGGACAAATCAAAGTTCGGTTGCAAAATGAATTAAAGATTCAAACTAATTAATAGTTTGGTATCCGATTTTCACCGCGACAGTAATGTGGCTTGGTTAACAAAAAATTGTTTTTCTCAAGGTAAAAGAACAAAAACTTGCCTAATCAAATGAGAGTGATCATTTCTCACAATCTCAAGCACTCACAAATTCCAATCACCTTTTTCTCTTTTCCAAATTGTTACACCATTCCATGCAACTTATTCGCATAACATTATTCTATTTTTTTTCTTCTTTTTTTTTTCAGTTCTTTTCCCTCTTTTTTTTTCGTTTTCTTTTTCTTTTTCAAAATTTTTCTTTTTCTCAACCTCTTAGCAACCAACCTCTTCTCCCCAACTTGAATACAACCACACATAGTGACATGAATGCTCCCAAACTTATTAGGCAAGGGTAAAAACTCAAATAACAAGTCATGGTTATAGTTCAAGAAAAAGTATTAGAATCCATACAAAAATGAACATAACACCAATATGGATTCTAACAAAGGCTCAAAGGGGTAAGCAAATTCTCACTCACTCACAAGGTAGAATGACTATTTGGTCAAGTGGGTATGCTCAAAATCAAACAAAATGCCTTGATCATTTTAGTGTTATCATACAAATCAACACAAATACAAGATTAAACATAATAAAACCGAGTTAAACAAGAATGTTGGTCTCCTACATATAGTAAACAATGGAAAGCTCCTCACAAAAAGAATTAGTTCTAAAGTGATTCAAAACTGAACAAGTATGGCAAAAGAATGAATGACATGAAAATTGTACAAATGAAAAGTCTCATAATCATGCAATGTTCTAGAAAGCGATAAACGAGTACCTTGCAAAGTACTAACTTCAAACAATATCAAAACCATACATTCGCAAGTTGAAACGATCAAACTTGGAAAATCACAAAATGCATCCTCAAGCTAATCAAAAACAAACTTGAGAGCAAACACAAACATTATTCTAACAACCTAACAAAATTGAATTAAACTAAATAAACATAAAGCTATACAAACTCAAAAACCATTGGGTTGCCTCCCAACAAGCGCTTGTTTCATGTCGTTAGCTTGACACCTTTAGTGTTCTTTGCAACTAACTTCCTCACATACACGTCGATGCTTTGTCAAAGCGCCAACCTAAAGAAAGTGTCCTAACCAAACACTTAAACAAATGTTACGAGAACAAAATATATACAACACTTAAACAAACATAATGGAAGACAAAAGCAAAACAAGTATCTATACAAGCATATATATACAATTATGTGCAAAGCTTAGAAATATAGAAACTATCGCAATGCGACTCAATATCACAACCAATCCCCGGCAACGGCGCCATTTTGTTGAAGCAGTAAAGCAGCAAGCAAAAATATTATTTTTGGAAGAATTTTCTCCGGGATTTATATCGTCTCCACAGGGATTAGTGTGAGGGAAAGAATGTCGTTCGACCATCTCTACGTCTCTAAGCTTAGGTTTGAATGGTTTGGGATAAAAAATTCAAAAGGAAAACATAAAACAAGAAAATAAGTACATTATTTAGAAATGAGAAAACTCGTCAGGAGTTGTATTTCGTTTTACCCATCATGTACTAAAAAATATATGGATCAAATGCACGCAACCTAATTTGCTCGTCAAAATCATCACGTATCGCTTACAATAGAGGTTATCTCTAATCGCAAAGTCGAGAGATCAACTGTATCGTCTCATTGTTGATCTCTCACACAACTCGACAACACGGAGCATTAAGAATCGATACCCACGTGAATATTAGTCCTAAATCTATCTCTAGCATTTAGAATCTAATAGATGTTCATCTTAGATCGAGTTCGAACAGTATATGTCTATAGCAATCCAAACCCATTAAGAAAAAAATCAAGATAACCATCGATAAAGAGTTGTAAAAGAGATTTTATACAAAGATCCATAAATATACATATAATCAAGATAAACTTACATACAAAACCCCAACAAATGAAAATACATAGAGAGGAAGGAAGAAGAACACAAATCTCACGGTCTGTCAACTCCGATTGAAGTGGATTCGACTCTGGATCGTCAAGATGCACCCTCCAATGTTGTTTTTAAGCTAAATCTACTCAAGAATGTATTTGATGAAGTTGGGGTAAAAAGTTCTCAAACAACATAACCTAAAAAATGCTGAAAAATCACTTAAATAGACAAAAATGGGTCCCAGTGTTCGCCTAGCAAAGTCCTGTTCGCCTAGCGAACATATGCAACTTTTGCTACTGCCAAAACAGTGTTTTTCACGCGTTTTAGAACTTTCTGTTCGCCTAGCGAACAGCCTAGCGAACATGACAGCAAATCAGCACTTGTTTCGACCATAACTTCTGAACCGTAACTCCGTTTTACGTGCGGTCGAAAGTGTTGGAAAGCTTATTCAATGCTCTATAAGTTAATAACAAAATATCATTGCTTATATACCTACAAAAAATGAGAAAAAATCAATTAAACTCAATGAAATTTATGCGACACTCAATATATACTATAATTTAAACTATACAACATATGCACAAAAGTTGAGGTTTATTGGTTGAATCAAGCCAATAAATGCCAATTATTTACACTCTAAATCAGTACATTTTAGCACTTATCACTGATCTTATTAAAAGGGCTAGAGAACCTGGACCAGACTTTTATGAGGAAAATATGAGGAAGAAAAGACAGTTAGAGGCAGAAGAAGCTGCTAGTCAGAAGAAACAGAACACTGCTGAAGAACCACAAAAGAAGAAGAAGAGAAAAGCTTCTGGAGAAGCTTCATATGTAAAAATCAAGCGTGTCAAGAAAACAGGTACTAATTCCTCTTTATCTATTATTTCTGAAATTGCAATAGAATCATCAACAGTTAGTTCTATTCCTGAACCCCCTCCTTCTCAAAATCAAACCCCTTCTGTACCTTCTCAATCATCTGTACAACCACCTCCATCATCTGAACCCATTACATCTGATCAACCTGAACAACCAAAAGTATCTGAACCACAAATTCAAACTGATTATGTTCCCACTGAGCCAATACCTTCTACACTCCCAGAATCCACACCAACAGAATTTGTACCACAACATATATTTGAAACTCCCCCACCAGAACCACAAACTTCAAAACCTACAGAACCAACACCACAAGACCTAGAACAACAACAACAATCACAACCAGAACAATCCATTCCTTCTATTCCTCAACCAGAACCTATCCAACCATCTGAATCCAATATTTTTGATTCAGATATTCTGGACATCCAACCCCTAACAACTGTCTTTGACATTTCTTCCACATCCTGTCATTCATCTGATTCATCTGAATATGACATACCACCAGAAATTAACTCACCACCCTCACTCTGTGGCTATGAACCTAGAACATCTGAGTTTGTTTCATTTGCTTCTTTCAAACCTCACCCCTCTGATCCCCTTCCATATGGTCTTAAACTCAAAAACCTTTACATCAGAAGAGAAGCATCTGCACCTACCATTCCACATAAACCAATTTCTTCAACTATCCTCCCCTCTATACTTCAAGATTATCTAAAACAAATACCAGACATTATTCCATCAGAACCTCTACACTCTCAAAACTCTATTTTTATCCCCTATACCTCTACACCTTTTGATGTCATTCCCTCTGCATCAAATTTCAAACAGTTCTTGTTTCCCAAATCATCTTCATCCAGATTCAAAGATTTCACTTCATCATCTGAACACCCTTCGTTACCTTCTTATCCTCGTCCTCTGTTCATTATCCCAACCTTTACCATACCACCCCCACCTAAACAACCCAAACCATCACCTCTGGAAGCCTACCTTAAACCTAAATCTCGACTGAATGTTGATGTTTTATTTTCTAATTTTAAGAAAGAGATAAGGATGAGTTTAAACTCTGTTAAGGAGGAATGTCTCTCAAGCATTAATCCAGAAGCTTCTGAAGAATGCTGGACTAAGTTCATTGCCAGATTCAACTCTGTGGCTTCTAATCTGAAGACCATTTGCTCTGATGACACAAAGGTCAGATTTGCTGAAGTTGTTAGACATACGCTATGGAATGTGAACAGATCTCCAACATTGCTTCTTGAGGATGCACCTTCATCTTCTGGAGTAACTGCTACTTCTGAGACTATTGAAGAATCTGCTCCTGAAGTCACTCTGGAAACCAATCCATTAGCTCTGATGATTGTGGACAAACCATCTGAATATGTGCCTCCAGAATCTGCATCTGCAATTATCATTGACTCTGCTCCTACTCCTGCATCTGAATCTGCTCATTTTACTTCTTCTGAGGTTAAGAAAGAGCATCCAGACCTAGAAGACAAGATTGATGTGCTGGAAGCTGGTCAATCTGAAATTAAATCTTGGATGGCAAAACAAGATGAGAAGACAGACAACATACAGAAATGGATGGCTAAGCAAGAGGAATCTACTTCTGAGATGACCCACATCCTTAAGCTTCTTGCATCACGTTTATCTTAGTTCTTATGTTTGTGCACTTTAAGTGTTATTTTGTTCTGTTTCTGCTTTCTCTGAATCTTTTATTATGAATGTACTATGATTATCTATGAATGAATATGTCTGTTTGATTACTTGTTTTACATCTGTTGATGTTATCATCTTTATTCTGTTTTCTTCTGTTAACCTTTTATTTGTCTTTAAAAGTTTTCTTTTTGATTATATCAAAAATGGGGAGAAAAAGAAATTCTGTTTGTTCAAATATAAACAGTTACTAAAATGAAATTCAGACATAACAAATTTTATCTAACATTGGATTTTAGTCTTTCAGAACTATAACGTATCATCTGACAAAATTCATTGAAGTTACCCTGAGAATCCCCAAACCAGAATTTTAATCAAACCAGGTTTAACCAGGCTCTGATAAGTCAAACCAGGCTCTGATCCTAAAAGTTAACCAGGCTCTGATTACGGAAAATAAACCAGGCTCTATTCTTGGAAAGAAAATCAGTAAGAGTAAACCAGGCTCTGGTTCTGGAAAGCAAATCAAGCTATTACCAAGCTCTGATTCTAGAAAGTATATTCTAACTAGGATTATAACCAGAAGTTTTTAACCAGGCTCTTAATCTGAAAAGTATACTCATGCAAAAAGGGAAGTATCTTCTTCTATTTAGAGTATTCATTTCAGGGGGAGATTCTTTATCTCAGGGGGAGTTATATATTTATCCTTTTATTGAACAAAATTTCCTATGTTTTGTCATCATCAAAAAGGGGGAGATTGTTAGAACACAGATTGGTGTTTAATTATATCTCTATGTTTTGATGATAACTCTAATGAAATTTTATATTAAGAAAATATATACTCTAATTTTGTTCAAGTGTTTTTGTTTCAGATATCAAATTAAATATTCTTATGGAAGCAAAAATGAATCTGAACAGTAGTTACGCAAAGCTCTGAAGCATCAGAAGCAAGCCATCAGAATACTCTGAGCACTGCCAGAAGAGACTCTAAAGCAGAAGCTGCAGAAGACTCTGAAGCAGAAGCTGCATAAGCATCTGAAGCGTAGCTGAAGATCTTGTATGAAGAGTTCAGAGCATTATTTCAGAAGACTCTGAATGTACTTCACGCTGCAAGTACAGAGGCTCTGATAAACAGTTATGCTCTGATCAGATCACTCACGCTGAAGCATTGTTGTTGCAACTCTGATATCATTGAATCTGATCTGAAGAACAAGAAGCACATCAGAGGATCTGATGTTGTTTACGTTTGAAAAGATGTCAGCACATAAATAGACTTGGTACTATTCTCAACGTCCTCTCCAACGGAACTATTCCTTATTTGTGATAGACACAAGGATTCAGGCAAAAGGCATTTCTCTGAACATTCTACTTGTGAGAAAGGAAAAGTCATGTGAAGACAAAAGGCTATAGCTACCCTACTTGCACAGTCTTTAAGCATTGGACTCTCAGCACTATAAAAGGACGTCTTCAACATCTCTTCCAGGTTAACGAACTATTGAAAAACTTATTGAAATTATTCTCAACTCTCAAACAATCATTCAAAGCTGAATAGTTTTATTTATTCTTAAACTAAGTGTAAAAATCACAGTTTGTGATATAGCTTTTTAGAAGCATCTTAAACACTTGTTTAGTTTACATTAATATTTAAAAGGTTCCTTGAGAAGACCAAGTTGTGGTCAGAATTTCTTGAGAAGACTAAGACAGTTGTTCTTAGTGGTTGACACTGTAATTTGTTTGAATATAGTGGATTAAGTCCTTGTGGAGAAAGGCAAATCACTCTTGATAGGGTGGACTGGATTAGTTGAGTTCAACGAACCAGGATAAAAATATTGTGTTGTTTTTATTGCCATAATATTTTCTAAACCCTTATTCAACCCCCCCCCCCCCTTCTAAGTGTTTTTCTCACCTTCAACAATGGGTAACAACTCACTGGGGATGACATATACTGGGGAAACAGAAGTGAACCAGGGGTGTCTAAAGTGGTTGATCAACAGGTTCAGACATGACCGAGTGACACTCTAGAAAACAATTGACGAGAGAGAGAGAGATCTTCTAACAAGAGACAAACCAAACAAGTTATGACATGCACAGTAAAAAGAGGTCAATATGCAGATAATTCAGAAAATTAATCAAAGAAATATACTAAAGCTAAAAAATGACTAAAGTTTATAAACAAGTTTAAAATTTAATATTATGATCCCACCCTTAAAATTTTGCACTCCGAGCAAAACTTAAGATTAAAGACACAAAGAAAAAAATTCAAAAATATAAAATATAAAACAAGGCACAAGCAATTAAAACATTACAAGATTTAAGCATATAGAAATCATGAATAATGTCTTATGACATATGTAATGAACAAGGTAGCTGTTTGACTAGAAAGTATATATATGCCATGAGGGTTAGCAAGAGGAAACTTAGGTATCCATGCCATGACATCATTAGGAACCTTAATATTCCTAACATGGTAAAGAGGCCTGATATGACTTTTATCACCATAGTAATAACAAGTTGATTTAGATTAAATGTTCCTTATATATTTTCTTATGAAGTAAGGCTTTATTCTTTAAAATGTTCTATTTATCTCTCCAAAATATAGAAACAACATTTGATAGTGAATGACATGTGCAACCTTTACTTTTAATTTTCATTTTCAATTTTCAAAGCTGGAAAATATATCACATTCCATTTTAAGTTTCTTTTCCTCTAAAGTATTTAAAACATATAATTTTTCACTTATGAGAGATGCATGTGCTTCGATTAAGGATTTTAAGGCACATTTAAATTTTGAAATTTCTCTCCCAAATTTTGAAATCATTTTTCTTTAAAGAGATATGTTCATAAATGTGCCTAAATCATCACCATTCATTTCACTAAAAACTTTCAATAATTTACTATAAGACAATTTAAAATCAAATTCAGAATCATATACTGTAAGCATTTTTCCTTATTGTGGATGCGGGATTTGGTCTCTTTTTTCAAAGTGAGGTTTCCCATTCTCTACATGTGAAATTTTAATTTATGCCAAGAGAGGGAAGGGGAAAATCTAAATAAACTTGTGAGTGCGTGCAATACAATGCACTAAGAGATTTGAGAATCGGGATTGGTTATACTAAGGGAATGTATTAACACCCTAAGTATTTATAGTATTCTATAAGAACCTCTTGCGTATATTTGTGCTTATTGTTGATAAAGTCATTTGCTGTATATTGAGAATTTGTTGACTATTTTGAGTGATTGATAGGAGATGTTTTTGTTTTTTTGTGGTGTAAGTTGAAATGATTTGAGATAAAGGCATAAGAACCTAAGGGTTTTATTTGTTAATGTGCTCGCTAAGATTTCACAATATTATGCCTACGTATTCTCAAAAAGGAAATTGAGAAATCAGAGCGTTCATAGTTCCACCTACTAATGGGTGGAAATGGGTTTGTTGGGTTTGAAAGAAGAGACAAATTTTGATCTTAAGAGAGGTATCTCACCTATTCACCACAAACACTTTGAGAAAGTAATAAGGGAAGAAGCTTTGAACTTGGATGTAGAAAATCCAGAGTAATGCCACATCTTCCTTTAAATGAGTCTTTGCATATTAAGAGAAGGACATTGACTTGGATATAGAATCAACAAGTGTTCCACTTACATCACTTAAATGAAAGAAGTGTTTTTGTACCATAATAAGAGAGGGACTCCATCTTGGATTTTGAATCAACAAGTGTGCCACTTACATCACTTAAATGGAAATTTTTTGAAAACATTTGATTGAATGTTGTGTGAAATATAAGAGACATCTCTCCCAAAGAGATGACTCATGTCTCATCTCTGGGGAAGTGTTTTAAGTTTGAAGCCAAATGTTGGATAGGGTTTGATTTGAAGTTTGAAGGTTTGAAGCCACAATGGGCAGTGTGCTAACTTTAGGACTTGAAAGGGGAATTCTCATCTCCTTGTTGAAGAGTTTTGAGTTTAGAGTTTAACTTTCTTGTATAAAGCCCAAGAGGAGGCTAAGTTGATTTCTAAGTCCAACAGGAGATACCTAATGTTTGAACTAGGTTTTAGTTGAATGAAATCCCAATGTTTCTCTGTTATAAACATAAAGGAAAAAGCTAAAAGTTTGCTCGATAGGATCTCGCAATGCTATGCCTACATATTCTTAAGAGGAGATCAGAGCAATTGTAGTTCGAGATGGCGCCTGAAATATAAACTTCAAGAGAAACTTAATAAGACAAGCTTGATCAAGCTTGTGAACAAGTGTAGTCATCGATGATGACATGAGTATGGTATGATTAAGCATGTGTAACAACATGTGAAGGTGCACCAAGCAAAGAGATTTATTCATCATGGTAAGAGTTTATGAAGGAAATACTTGAACATGTCAGTAAAGGTTTAATCAATTTAAAGAAATCACAAAGAAGTTCAAGCAAGCATATATTTCAGATGAATTGAGGATCAAATGAATGATGAAGGGTAATCAAAACCCTAATGGAAGTTCATGAGGATAAGTACAGGAACCAAGTATTCAAACATGGTTGAATCAAGGGCTTTGGGGAATCCAAACTCAATTGGAAGCCCTAACTATGTATAAAAATGTTTTGAAAGTTTAATCAAAGTGAAAACCCTAATTAAACAATTAATCAAAATTATTTTCAATAGGAAAATCAATTAAATATAGTATGAATGGTTTTTAAGTCAATACAAGCGTGTTATGTACATTTAAACAAGACTTAAATAAAGCATATTATCCACATTAATAATCATGATCAATTAGTATAGGAAGAGAATAAAAGGAAAGTCATTTTTAAAGGTATAAAACACTTTAAAATGTATCACTTTTCAACCTAATTAAAAATGATTAAATAAAAATTATTTTCAACATTTTTTCATGGATTTCCAAAATAAGAAGGTAAATGGAGAATGTGAAAAAAAAATTGGCTCAAAACGATTAAATTTGATCATTGAAAGAATTGAATGAATTTTTGAACATAAGTGAAAAAAATAGGTGATAAAAAATAAGGATAGCCCTCCCAAAGTTTGAACTCGCGCCCTTAGGGTGGAGAGTTTAAAACATTACCATCTGCGTCAGGTGCGTGTGCCTGATAGAGAATGGAAAGTGAAAATAATATATGGAAAATCCTTTTGAAAATGAATTTAAAAAAATAAAATCAAAAGGTCTGGGGCGAGGGGGATTCAAACCCCATACCTAAGGGTAACACAAAGCCTTAAACACGCGCCTTCAACCATTGGGATGGTAATACATCTGTTGATTTATTTTCATCAAAATAAATATATTACAAAACTTCATTTTATTTTGGAAATATGGCGCCATGGTGTAGCGGAAAAATTGTGAGTGTAAGCTATTGATTAACTTAACTCAAAATGCAAGAGTCGCCACCGCACTTTTATTTTATCCAAAAAGGAAAGGAAAAAGAGCAAACAAAACCTAAGAGTTCTAAAACAAGAACAATTAAACAGAGATATGGATAAGGGGGTTGGTTACCCAATGGGAAGGTGTTAGCATCCAAAATGTTTATAGTACTCTATAGGAGCCCTTTGAAATATATACTCTTTTTAGTTTGAAAAAGGGTTGTTTGAAATGAGATTCGAGAGATGAGAAGAGAATTATTTTTAAGATTTTTGTGTTTGGAGATATTTATTGCCTTATGCCTACATACCCACAAAGTGAAATATAGGATCAAATCCCCGTAGTTCGTGGTACAAATAACAAAAGTTTGGTTTGGTTTGTTTTGATTGATTTTTAAATGTAAAGACAAGTCTTCATTTTAAGGAGAAAACTACGACTAGTCGCCCACAAGTATAAGACAACATTTGCATCACTTAAAGATGGAGAATTTTGCTTGGATTAAAATCAACAAGTCTATCACTCAACATCTAAGTGGTAAATGTCAACATCTTAAATACATTGGAGAATAGGAGAATTATATCTCAACTATGGAAATGACTCATATCTAAACTTTTTGAAAAGTTTTTAAGAGAAAATGTGCACAAAGGCACAAAAAGTTTGAATGAGGTGAATTCTTTTTTATATCTGTTTTTGAAATTGGTCAAAATATAATTAACATTGATTGACATTTATTAAAGAAAACAAAGTTTGAAAATCACTTGACAAAAGTCAAGTTTTTTTTATGAAAGCGGTTTGAAGTTTGAAAGTAAAAAGGTTTTTAAAAAAGGGAGAAGATTTTGAAATTTTAAGAAGGGGAGGAGATGAAGTGACTACCCTAGAAAGAAAAATAAAATCTAGAGATGAGAAGGATCTAACCATAAGATAGCAAACTCCATAGCAAGCCAAATAAGAATTCCTTCCATCTTGAAGCATAAGCAAATGACCAAGCCAAATAGAGGCAAATATCCATAATACACAAAGCATAGGGAAAGAGACCGAATTCTAAGCCCAAGGGTCCAAGAATAGTCCAAGAGGTCCAAGGTCTAAGAATAGTCCAAGAGCATAACCACAAAGTTAAGAGCACCAAGTTTTTTAGAGGTTTAATCCTTTATTAATATTTTGAACAAGATATGGTCCAAGTGGACGAAAGAAAAATGACAGAAACATAAACATGTGTCCAACGGAAAAAGGAAAAATAACGGAAGCATACACAATAATATGATATGAGATGATAATAATGGAGCATAAAAATTAAAGAGAGATTGGGAGCAAGAAGGAAACATAAACAAAATTAGTATAAAGATATTGTTAGTGAGTTAGTGATTAGTTGTTAGAACAAATGATCAACAATGGGTAACTCTTGCACTTAGACCAAGGTTAATGAAAACTCATTAGAGGATTGATAAAATCAAAACCTCATAACAACAAGTCTCATAGGTAATGGACCTAAGACAAGTAATCAACCATACTTGGACTTTCAAACATAAGTTTGAGCCACGAATGATCATTTTCTAATTACGGGACAATTTAGTGCTATATTAAGCAATCATAATCAGGTTTATGTAGAAACCACGACTATCTGAGGCCGGTCAATAAATTTTTTAGTGCTAATGCATGCTAGAGAAGTGATATGTAAATCACTCTCCGAAAGTAATACCGCACGAAAAGAAAATAGGTAATGATCTCATCTTCATCAAGAACTTGAAATAAGTTCAAATGATATCAAAGATTTTCATCGATCAAAAGATAAAAAACGAAGAGGAGAGGGAATTCTAAATTGAATTACAAGTTCAAGATCATTCCATCTTTAAGTTCATCCACTCATCTTGGTGGATTAAAGCACTAAACATATCATTAACTCAAAGCACCTAAAATGAATTGAACAATTCACTTTAAAGATAGATTTGAATTAATGAATGTTTATCCAACTTCATCTACACCCTAATTCCAATTAATTTAAATAGGAAAGTGACCTTTAAAAGTGTATTCCAAGGCACACAAAAAAAGCAAAATAGAATGGAAGAAGAAGGAGAAAGAACCAAAACAGTCCCAAAACAAAGCCAAAAATCACATTCTGCACTGTGCAAATCGATGGCACAGTAGAAAATCATCAATTTTGGGTAAAAATACAATGTGTAATCGATTGCACACTGACAAACAACAATAAAATTAGCATTAACAAGGCAAAACCATGATCAATCATTTTTTCAAAGATCTCATGATCAAAGATGCAATGGAGAACGAAAGTTCAAGTAAAATAACAGCAAAAACAACAATGGAATACCATTTGCAAGATCCAAAGATTAAGCAACAAGAATCAACAATAGATCACATTGTGGAAGATGGATCAAACACAACAATGGTGGAACAAGGGTTTACCACTTCAAATCTGAAAATTCTTCAAATCAACTCCAAAAACCACACTCCAAAGTCTTGATCTACAAAAACTAATGATGAAAAAGTGAATGGATGAAGGTTTAGCTCAAAGATTAGTAAGTTCTAATGATGAACTTACTAACTTTCAAAGGAAGAAAGAGCTTTGGTGAATTTGATAATTGGGGAAAAAAGAGAGTCAAGAAAGAATTTGACAAGGTGAATTTGGCTATCAAAAGCTTGTGAAATGAATTAAATGAGGCTTCTATTTATAGAATTTAGGCTTGGAAATTTTGGTGGTTTGGAATTTGGTTTGGAATCAAAATTAGGCTTGAAATTTGAATTTGGAGGGAAATTAATGATCAATTGGTGCTTAATGAGGGTGTATGGTGGGAATTAGTTGTGATGAGGTAGTGGAATTATTTTTGGGTGATATAAAATATACTCAAATGGTGAAATTGGTGCCAAATGGT